>OY821773.1:25460732-26660732 GCA_963682175.1 Triglochin maritima | reverse complement strand
CCATCAAACATGAGCCCAAGCTGGTGGGTCCTTGTGACGGAGGTCGCTCCATACTGAAACTTCACAGCTTCCTACAAGGCCTTTGCAGTTCGCAATTTTTCGAACCGCAGTAACAAATCATCTCGCATCGAACTCAGAATTGTAATGCGAGCAATACGGTCTCTCTTTTTCCATGCATTATAGACATCCATATTTCTACGATGCTGCGCAGTGTTCCCCTCCTCGGAGGGAGACATAGTTTGGGTTATATTTTCTAACATGTCCTGATCCTCTAAGAGATACTCGATTTTACGATGCCACAGATCGTAATTCCTTTCGTTGAGTTTATCTCCTCGAGTCATTGAGTATCACGAACTAGGCACGTAGGTTCCAAAAAAAACGCTTCCTTTCAAAAAAATCAATCAAGATCACACAGAATTCGATTGCTACATTACTTCCATATTAAGCTAATGATCCCCCATAGGGATTTAGCCTCTTAGACGGGAACCTGCATGAGCCTTATAGCAATAATATCACAATAATAAAAAAATAAAGGAGCCCCTCGTCTCCTCCGGGCAATAAACAGTCCACAGTCCATAATTATTACACTCCATAAATATTACAGTCCATTGCAATATCTATTGCAAATGGAATTAAATGAATGAAATTACGCTCAACTCTCAATAAGGCAGTAAATAAAATTAGCAGCCATTTATTCCATACAAGCACAATCTTTCCATATGTTAGCACAATCCGACGTATGAAAAAAAACACCATAAAGTGTGCACCTCTTTCAATCAAGAAGGAAGTTATGCATAAGGAAACAATGCATTTATGGTGCACGAATATTGGCAAAAAACATGTTAGGTAATAACAACCAATCTCCACAATAATCATTCTCAAAACAGATTTTTTTTCTTCTTTCCCTAATCAATATAATCATGATAGCACAAAAAATTATCCTACTTTGATTAGGAAAGAAAAGTCCGAAATTCTATGGTGGAGAGCAACACATATTTTTGCATCAAAGGAAATCATTCAAAAATATTTTTAAGGCAATAAAACTCCAACCCATAATATCTTCCCAAAAATTACAGAATTAGCCAATCTTTCCTTAATCAATATAAGCATGCAATCAACAATAATTATGCTACTTGTATTGGAAAGAAAAATTCGAAATTCTTTGGTGGAGGGTAACACATAAATGCACATATGATGAAAAGGAAATATTTCAAATGAAATGCATGCTATCAATCCCAAAAAAAAATCCGAAAATCCTTAATGAGATTAACATATATGTGTATTTAATCATAAAGGAAATATTTCAAATGAAATGAATGCTATCATTTCAAAAATTCGAAAATCCTTAATGAGATTAACATATATGTGCATTCAATCATAAAGGAAATATTTCAAATGAAATCCATGCTATACATCCAAAAAAAAATCCGAATTATACAATATGGTAACTCAATATTCATGTATGTGCATGATTTTGCAATCAACATCTAATCCTAGATGCATGCACATGTGATTAAAAATTACATTTACAGGAATAAGGCAACAAGCATCTAACCTTAGATGTATGTACAAGAGTTTAGAAAGAAAAAATGCACAATCAAATCATACCATCCGAAATGTATGATCACATTATATGATACATGCAATAATTAACTCTTGTAAAATTATCATGATATTTCAAACAACATATATGCGCATATTATCAAGACCAAACAAACTCTAGCCGCAAGCTTCAAGGATGAAAGAAATATGCACAACAAACATAGATTAACATGTAACCCTAGGTACATGCATAAAATTAAATCTAAGCTATGTGCAAGAGTGAAATAATGATGAAACTTGTAATGCAATTCGCATGTAATGAAATGAATCAAGAAAACATGCGCAAGTGTGAGGAAAAATGCCATCAAACCCTAGGCGCAGGAGGAAGAGAAAAAAACTACACATGTATGCGATTTCTCTAAAAAACAACCGAAATTATTTCAACATATATGAAATAAGAAAGTGCTCAAAAAATTCGGAGCTGACCAAGATGGCTCTGGTACCAATGTTAGCTTATAACGATCTACAGGTTCAAGAGTACCTTCTTGGAGAGAACATGTGGCAGCGGAATAGATCGGCGATCACCTCACGGAATCCTCTGGAGCACCGGTCGGTCTTCTATTCTCTTGGAGAAGAAGCACGAGTCCACAACCCAAGAGTCCACGGATTGACTTGCTGGAGGTGGTGGGATGAATGGGAGAGAGAGGGAGAGGTGGCGGCTAGGGTTTGGTGGGGCTAGGGTTTGCACACACGAACATCCATCCAATGGGAGGCTCCCGTCCTTATATAGATGGCCCCACCCTAAACCCTAAATGTGTAGTCCAATGGGGACGCGCAATGTGTCAGTGCTTTGGGAAAATATCTTATTAATCCTAGATTAATCCAATAACGTCAGAGCCCAACAACTAAAAATAAAGCTAAAAGAAAAGACAATTACGTGACTAAGTCAAGTACATGATGCGTGACCTAAACAAGTAAGAATGTCTAGTCTTTTGCTTTGGATTTTAAGGCCAAGTTGATTAATGGGGATTAGTTTAATGATCTGGGAGCAAACTAGAAATTAGAACATGCAAGATTGTGCTCCCAGACAACTAATATCAAAACACAAACTACCAGAACAAAAATGAAGACTAAAAGAGGCTCTCCAGGCCGCCAATTGGCTGTCCCAGACCGCGGATTGGCGGTCACTGTTGAGTCTTTTGTGCTCAAACTCGTCTAGTAGCCTCCCTTGATCCGGTGGTTCCCTGAAACAAAGCAAAACTAAAAATTAAAAATTAAAACCACTCGAATCGTCCAAACCAAAGTCTCGACAGAGCACTTCCCCGGCAACGACGCCAAAAACTTGATTGATTCGTTTTATTTAAACCGCAAGTGCACAGGCGCGTTGAAGCGGTGGCAAATATGGGTCGTCCACCGGGAGGTGTGTCAACTATTGGTTTGTGCGAAGGCGAGTGGTGAAGAAATGGAGAGAAAGATTGATTACACTAACTACACTAGAATGCAAAAAGGAAAGGAAAGATAAGCAATAAAACTAAACCCCAAAGGGGGTAGAGAAATAATTTGAATATAAAGATATGTGTGTGTGTGTTCAATTACGCTCCTCACAAAATGTAGTGCATGAAATCATAAAACTGCATCCAACTTTGCCTCCACATGAATTAAGATAAGACTACATCATTAAAACATACAAGACAATAGTTGGAATGAAGCTAAAGGAACTCATGTATAAAGACTAGACCCTACTATGCCTCCACATGAATTAAGATAACCCAATATCATTAAAACATACAAGACATTAACGAAGGTAAATGCAACAAGAGTACATACACTACAACTTGTGTTTCGAATATTAACATCATCCATATCCTAACCTTATCATTCCCCATAAAATAGGTCCACTAATCAAAGCATAAGCTAAGATTCATTGAAGAGCATTAGCATATCAAAGATAAGAGTGAAAACTCATTAGATGGTTATGGAAATCATATAAAGCTCAAGGGATAAAGATAACACACACTTAATACACTACATGATCATATCACATATTTCTCCACTCCCCAAATGGGGATGGATCTACTCACTACTCATTACACTAACTACATTAACAAAATGTAACATAATACTGAAATGAAATTAATCTACGCAAGCAAGAAACATTAAAGAGACTAAAAGAACATGAGACTAAAGAAACATGCAAGACATGTGAATTGAAATTAACTAAGCAATGTAAAAACTAAAGCAAACAACAATTAACTACAAAACTTCTATTATTACTCACTCCAAATTACAAGCAGCCCTTCCTCCACCAGAATTTTGCTTCAAGGCTTCACTCTTAGTAGGGAAGAAGGCCACCAAGAGAGAGATATATACAATGGAAGGTGAAGAGTTCTATTTATAAGCATGGAAAAAGCTAATCCGGGAAAATCCACAAATAGACTAAATATACACTAATACATAACCCAGAGAAATCTTAGCAGATTAGGGCTAAAAGTAACCGCTAATTAGCGGTCTTGGACCGCTAATTAGCAGTCTATAGTGTTTTGATTGGTCTGTATTTTCTTGTGGGCTTTTCTGGAAAGCTTTGTTTGTCTTTGATGCATCTACTTTGCTTGTTGGAGCTCCAACCCAAATAGAATTGCCAAAATACTCTCCATGATGGTGTGAAGTATTCTTGTTTGCTCATTGGTCCTTTGATCTTACGTTCAGGTCCTTCTCTTTTGCATCTTAGTCCCTAGGTCTCACAATTAAGTCCTTTTTCCCTGCTTTTGGATCCTTTCATGGCTCTTCTCTTCAAACCTCTTTATTTCTAAAATTCAAACATAAAACACATCACGTAGTATTGCTTAGGCGTAAGATAATGGATATAAGAAACAAATATAAGCATCAAATGATGTCAATCAATATGCCAACAAAGTTGGTTCATTTTGTTTGGGTTCAAGTTAGAAGAGGACCGTACATACATCCTCAAGCATGGGCCTTGGTTTGTGCTGGGGACACTTAGTGGTGGAACAATTGTCACCCAAGATGCTGATGCAGTATGCACAACTATCTACGATGCCTATTTTGATTCACATGCCCAATCTTTATTTGAGGTTTTGGGTACCAAAGAGGTTAAGCAACAACGTGAGTGTGCTCGAGCGCCCTCTCTACAATGATGATAATACGGCGTCGGGAAAGAGGTTGGCATTTGCATGGAGGTGCCATGGAAGTTTGTTTACCAATCGGCCATCCAAGTGCAATTAGAGGGAGGGGGCTTGGAGGGGTAGCCATTGAGTATGAGTTGAGACTGGGGTATTACGGTTAATGCAGGGAATTTGGGCACACTCCGGTAAAGTCTCCACGAAATCCACAAGAGAAGCTAGGCGGGAAAGTGAAGGCAAAGGTATGGGTCAAGGTAGGACACGGGGTAAAGACAATGAGGCATCAGTTCAAAAGGAGGCGCATTGGGCAAGGTCAAAAGAAGAGGCACGAACTAAGGTCGTCGGATTGTGCAACCCCAACACCGGCCAAGAGATAGCATCAATTCCACCAAACAAAAAAGGTTGGGGGATAAGGTTTGGCATTGGTGGGACAAAAAGAAAAGGTAGGGGGTCAAAAGATGACACAAAAAGTTGCTCTAGAAGAAAGCAATAAAGCATGCTCCTACGATGAGCAATTCATGGGTGAGGATTTGAAAATGGATGTGGTGGCGCCACCACATAAGGCAGCATGGGATCCACTCATTGGTTACCACACGGCCATGGAAAAGCAAAAAAAGAGAAGAAATGCACCATGCGCCAAGTGTAATGCCCCCGATTTCACGGGTATGCACACTGCGTAATCCAATGGAAGTGTCGCGATCAGAGACATCCGCAATGACCAATGGTGTTACAATTAAAGACCACACAACTTGACAATACAGAACCGACACATACATGCATAGACTAACATAAAAGATAACTGAAAAGAGAGATTATCCATATATGGTAATAAAGTCAAATACATTACATCAAAATAATGTGGAAGTAAAATGATAACTAGAAGACTCTCGTCGATGTGTCCCTCATGTACAGAATCCTCCGAAACTCCTCCACTCTACCACAAAAGAAAACTTAAATACCTTAGGAAAAAACATCAATTAATATGCATGACTTTTCAATAAACAAAACCACATATGCCCTGGGTCCAGAAATAGGGTACAAAGTCATGCAGGAACCTATCTACCACACATACAACAAAATGGCAACAACTCTACCTGGTTGCGCCAAGCGACAACTCTACATACCTACGTCGACTGGGCTTCACCGGAAGTGATCTCTACATAGGAATCGAACCACCAGCCATACTGGTCTAATTCACAAGTAGGTCGCTCGACAGTGACCCATCGTTTGGCACAAAGCGCTCTTCCAAATTGACATCCTAACTCACTAAAAATGACCTACACAGTACCATCGCGACATTGGGAATGCCCATCCTGTAGCAAATTGTAGCGCACAAGCCCAGGTTTTATTTTACGCATGGCCTGTCTATATAGAGGTCTTTTCGAATAGGCCTTTCTACATAGAGGTCCTACCCGTGGCCCGTCGGCCCCAGAGCAAATCATGCCCAAGGTTCATTCATTAATTAAATGAAAATGCAAGCTATCTACAGATCTATACATCTCTATAGGTAAATAATCGACTATCCATATCAGAAATAAAGTAATCAATCAGAACTTCCCAATTGTTGCAAGTAATCATGTTGTCTTACATTGCCCATTTTAGCACAATATTTCCCAAGCATTTGTCTTATAATGACCAAATGCATTTTGTTTGTCTGAACTTGTGATTCTAGTTACGGGTTTCGGTGGAACAAAATGGGTTCATGCGACCGCATACATTAGGTTTTGCAATGCTTTCCGATGAAAAGAAAAATAACACATGGATTTGGTGCACAAACAAGTAAAACAACCCCCCACCACGGACATTGTTGAACATTTTAATTTAAACCGCAAGTGCATGACCGCGTTGAAGCGGCGGCAAATACGGGTCGTACTCAGGGAGGTGAGCATCCTCTCGTTTGCACGAAATCAAGTGACAAAAATATGGAAGAGAGTTTGATTATCCTACTCCACGCTACACTACACTACGTAGTACGAAATGCGAAAGAAAGCAACAAACGATTAAATACCAACTAAACTAAGAACGAAATAAGAGTGCTGGAATTCAGAAATGGAAAACCCCTAAGGGGTGGAGTGAGTGCACACATGCAAAGAGGTGGGTGTTGAACACATTCTTTAAGCACAAGTAAAGTTGGTGTTATCATGCATAGGAAGTGTCTAAATGTTATGGCAAAACCTATCAATCCATTCACCATCCTAGTTGATTAACATTTACATATACAAGTTGTTTATTTCAGAACCTAAACAAGCATGAGAGGTGTCTAATCATTTTGGCAAAACTCATCAAGTTATAAATTCTATCCTAAACAAGCAAGCATACATTCGTGTTTTATCAACACATTGTAAATAAAGCACTCATTCCATTCTCATTTGCATGTATGAACTTCTACTCGACCCCCCAAAGGGGATGAAACTACTCACTACACATTACACTAATTATTAAACTAAGCAAGGAAGGCATATTAACTAAGCTACGAAAACTAATGAAATGCAATTAAACAAAGTAAAACAAGAAACATAAAACAAACAACATAATAAAGAAACATTTATTAAAGTGACTCACATTTCAAGTAGCATCCTCCTACTTTAGTGTGTGCTTCAAGGCCTCACTTCTAGTAGGAAGAATAGCCACTTAACATATGGAGTGATTACAATAGAAGGTAAAGAGTTTTATTTATAGCCATAGAAAAAGGTAATCCGGGACAATCCCCCGATGTGGGACTAAACAAATACCAGAAATGGACTAAATACACACTAATACACGACCCACCAAAATCTTAGCGGTCTTGGACCACAAAAGACCGCCAATTATCGGTCTTGGACCGCCAATTGGTGGTCTATATGGTTCAGATCCCGCTAAGTTTTCTTATGGGTTTTTCTGGATGTCTTTGGTGATCTTTGATGCATCTACTTTTCTTGCTGGAGCTCCGACCCGAATACTATTGCCAAAATACTCCCCATGATGGTGTGGAGTATTTTGTTTTGCTCTTTTGTCCTTTGGTCTTACGTTCAGGTCCTTCTCCCTTGCATATTAGTCCCCAGGTCTCACAATTCAATCCTTTTTCCCTGCTTTTGGGTCCTTTTATGCTTCATATTTTCAAACCTATTTATTCCTGAAAACTAAACATAAAACTCGTTACATAGCATTGTTTATGTGAAAGATAATGGATATAAGATACAAATATAATCATGACATGATGTCAATCAAATACCCCCACACCTAACTCACTTTCGTAGGAATCACGGTTGCACTTAGCACGTGCAACAAGCCGTTAAACCTCCTTGTCGCTAAGGAGGAGGAGTGTTGTCTCCTGAGAGTTTTCAGCGGATACACCCACAAAATCCGAACAAGATGCATTAATCAATCTAGCTACACGACTCGTTGGACTCATATTGTCGATCATGTGACGCGGTAATACTACGGGTCGACTCTATATATGTAATCGGTCCACACACCTAGCCTAATGAGTTATTCGTGAGAGATAGTTAAGGACTTATGTCAAAGACATGGGCAACCTTAATTTCTGAATGTGATACAATGTGTAAAGTACATTTTGGTTCTTATTTGACACTTTTTTTCTTTTTCTTTGGAGCATTTTATTGGTTGGTGTTTGATTCTCCCAGGGTCAGGTTTCGTGCATCATTACCTATGGGGGCTTACACTATCACGTACACCTTCCCCCAAATCTCCACATAGGGCCATCCTTACCACCCGTCTAACGGGAGTTCAGTCGGTGCATCCCAAGTCAAATGACTCGAAAGCACCAGGCACAAAGTGCCCTCACACCTACTTTCCCGAGTGATAGGAGCCGTGCGGGAAGAGAGAACACCACCTATTTATTTATCTACAAGGGAACCAAAACCCCTACACTTAAGTTTCATAAAAAGAGATTAACGGCCCTTGACTACGACAAACTTCCTTATACTAAGAGACACGAATTATTTGACTCACAAGGTTCATGGTTGACTTCTTTAAATGATTGAGTACTGAAACCCTATGATTACACGCCCCCCGAGGGAAAACCGGGGTGCATCCTAATGACTCTATAAGACCTAAAGCCAGTAAACTAGATATCCTAATGCATCAAGTTCAAGACAATTTTGGGAGCTTTCTTTTTACTCTGCCTCTAAACGGTTTTGCACATGCTAAACACACGCAAAACCTACAAAAACATTTTCTTTCGCAAACACACGAAGATTTTGAAAGAAATGTGAAAATTTTAAAGCACTAGGCAAGCAAAAGAAGACAAGTCACCCAAGGATCATGGCAAGCAGGTATATCAATGTTAAATGCGGCACACTAAGATGACCCTAACAATGCACACAAAAGAAAACAAAAATAGAAAGAAAAGACTCGACTATGTACTCACGTAAAGCACCCGCCCCACACCTACTTTATTTATTGTCCTCGATGAATGTGAACAAGATACTACATGGATTTAGGCATGAAAAAGAGAAGATCTCACCAACATGAAGTGCAACAGGAAGCTCATGGTTATAGTGATGGACACAAACCCGAATTCCCATAAAACCTATGAGATACTGAAGAAGGGAGACAAATACGTGAAGAAATGGGGCCCAAGTACACAAGGGTTGGGGCCCACAACAATCAATGCTCGCTCATGGAGTCTTTTATTACTCGCTCTTTTTTTGTTTTTCTTTTTTTTGTTCTTTTTTTCGATTTTTTCACATGATAAATACAGCAACAACGATATTCTCATAATCATTTGGTCAAGGAACATGAAATGAGAACATCAAGTCATGAGGACCAGAGACTTGCCGAGATGGGCAAACTTCACCGGTACTCTGAGGTGTCATGAGGGGTGAAAGGTCAAAGCTGAAAGGCTCGAACCCCTCATGATATTGGTTGGGTGTAGGCAACATGGAATGAAGTTGTGTTACCTCACTAGGGTTTAGTTGCTCATCGAACAAAATCCTCCAACCAATAGGCGGGTGCATCAGAATGAGTTCCTCAAGCTAATTTGATGGATGCAGCAGACCTGCATCACTAAGAATGGGGCTTCTCCCCAAGTCATCCAACAAGGACCTGCCGCCATCATTTAGATCATCAAACATAAGCTCAGTCATAGGTGGGTCCTTGTTGGAGTCAAGATGAAGCTCAAATGGCTCAATGGCAATGGGACATGAGGTAGAGACAACTTCTGGTATTGGCATATGATGAGGTGTCTCACTCTCATTAGTACTCTCAACAGAATCATGCAACGAACACTCCTTTTGGACATTTATGTTTGATGCCAGCTCACTCTGTTGCATTGCAAAGACAGGCAATGAGTTTTCGTTGGGCCTAAAAACATTCTCAATGGGTTGCATTGGTGTTAGGGGTGTTCGTTGATTTGGTGGTGCTTTCTCCAATTGGCGGATGAGATTTAGATTTAATGGTTGATCCATGGTTTCCTGTTGCCTACCAGAGTTGAACACATGAAACTCGATACTCATGTTACCGAATGAGAACTTCATGAGACCATTTCTATAATTAATTAAGGCGTTGGAAGTTGCCAGAAATGGTCTACCCAAAATCAAAGGTATTTGAGAGTGGGTGTTCGCAACAGGATTGGTATCGAGGACAACAAAATCGACTGGAAATATAAAATCTCCAACTTTTATAAGCACGTCCTCCATAATCCCCTTTGGAATACGAATGGATCTATCCGCCAATTGGAGGGTGATCTTAGTTGGTTTCAATTCTCCCAAATTTAACTGTTGATAGACAAAAAATAGGAGGAGGTTGATGGCTGCTCCTAGATCAAGAAAAACATTACTCATGCTAGTGTCCCCTATCGTACACTGAATAGTAGGACACCCAGGGTCCTTGTATTTTGTGTAGGCGGGACTGGACAAAAATGTGCTTACATTTGCTGCCAAGAATGCTTTCTTAGGAACATTGGTCTTCCTTTTGGTTGTGCAAAGATCTTTCAACACTTTGGCATATTGAGGTATTTGTTTGATGACATCCAACAAGGGGATGTTAACCTTCACTTGCTTGAACACCTCTAATATTTTATCCATCGTGTCACTCTGCTTTTTGGTTAACCTACTCGGATAGGGAGCTTTTGGCAGGTAGGTTTTCTGCGGTGCCTGAGAAGGAGGCGTTGGTGTATTACCCTCAGCCTGTTCTTCACCACCATTCCCACTGAGGGGCTGCATAGATGGTGGTGGTGGTGGCAAGGAAATGTGATTGTCAACCTGCTTAGCATTCCTTAAGGTCACAATGGAATTGACATGGTGAACAGGTTCCTCCACATTGTTCACTTGCCTTCCCCGAGGTACCACATTCTCATTTTGCATGTGTTGTTGCTGGTACATGCGGGGGTTAGCCTCAGGCTGGCTAGGAAAAGACCCTCTCTCTCTCTTTCATGTACAGACTGAGCCAATTGGCCCATTTGAAGCTCTAGAGATTTGATGGTCTGCTGATTTGAAGTGGGAACTTGACTTGTGGATGACATAAAAAATTTCACAGAGTTCTCAAGTCCAGGAGTCAAGTTCTCAAGCGAATTAAACTAGGTTTCAAAGTTGTTAGAATTTGGGAAACCTGGTTGGTTGGTGCTTGGAACTTGGGGTTGCTGATATGAATGAGCATGCATGGGAGGTTGATGTGGTTGATTAGGTGGTCGAGAGGAGGTTAAAGCACCACCCAGGGCATTATTTTGGTTCCATGAAAAATTGGGGTGGTTCCTCCATCCAAGATTATAAGATGATGAATATGGGTCATTCCTAGCTCTGTCATAGATGGCATTGACATGTTCCATCTCAGGAGGAATGGACGCACATTCGCTTTCTACATGACCTATCCTACCACATGAATGACAGGGAACTCGACCAGATGTGGACATGTGAGGTGCACCTTGTTTGTTTTGGAGCTCAATCGAATCCATACGGCGCATTAAAGCTGCCATGCGTGCCTCGGTGGCCTTAGTGGTATCGATAGCAAATGCGGCACCCAATGTAGTCGAGTTTGCATTCGCGATCCTTGATCCTATACTATATGATGCATGATTGACATCATTTCATGCTTATATTTGTATCTTATATCCATTATCTTTCACATAAACAATGCTATGTTACGAGTTTTATGTTTAGTTTTCAGGAATAAATAGGTTTGAAGAGATGAAGCATAAAAGGACTCAAAAGCTGGGAAAAAGGACTGAATTGTGAGATCTGGGGACCAAGATGCAAGGGAGAATGACCTGAACGCAAGACAAAAGGACCTAAGAGCAAAACAGAATACTCCACAACATCATTGGGAGTATTTTAGCAATTCGATTCGGGTCGGAGCTCCAACAAACCAAGTAGATGCATCAAAGACAAAGAATACCATCCAGGAACGCCTCCAAGAAAGCCCAGACTAATCCGGATCCTGTAGACCGCCAGAGCGTGTTTATGTTGTTTATGGTATTTGTTTAGTCCCACATCGGGGGATTGTCCCGGATTAGTTTTTCCTCTAGCTATAAATAGAACTCTTCACCTTCCATTGTAATCACTCCATGCTTGTGGCCATTCTCCCTAATTGAAGTGAAAGCACTGAAGCAAGAAACTCAATAGGGGAGACGCTACTGGTATTGTGAGTCTTCAATCAATAAAATTTCCTTTTTTTGTCTCTTTTATGGTTTGTGCATGTTTTATTTTAATTGTCTTTTATTAAATCTAGCTTAGTTAATATGTCTTCTTATCTTAGTGTAATCGTTAGTGTAATGTGTAGTGAGTAAAACTACTCCCCTTTTGGGGGGTGGAATTGATTATCATATATGCAATTAAGGAAGGAAGGATGTTTCTTTCGAAATGTGTTGATTAATTTGAATGCATGCTTGCTTGTTAGAATAGAACACTTCACTAGATGGGTTTTGCCACAAGTTCTAAGACACCTCCCATGCTTGTTTAGTTTCTTAAATGACCAGTTTGTGTTTATGAATGTTAATCAAAATAGGTTAGTGATTTAATTGATGGGTTTTGCCATGATAAGTAGACACCTCCCATACATGCAAACACTACCTACACTTGTGCCTATAGGAAGATATGCTTGCCTCCTTATTGTGTATGTGTAGTCACTCCACCCCCTAAGGGGTCTTTCTCTTACTGATTCCTGCATAGTATCAAGTTCTCTAGCTTAGTTGAAGTATTTGTTATTCTCTTTCTTTCGCATTTGCTTCTTCGTAGTTAGCGTAGTTTAGATTAGCATAAACAACTTTCTTCCACCTTTTTGTGCCACTTGATTTCTGATAAACAAGAGGCTGCTCACCTCCCTGAGGACGACCCGTACTTGCCACCACTTCATCGCGGCCGTGCACTTGCGGTTTTAAATAAAACGTTCAACAAGTTTTTGGCACCGTTGCCGGGGAGGTGCCAGTCCAGACTCTTGTTTGGACGATTCGAGTGGATTTAATTTGTGTTTTGTAGTTTTTTGTTGTTTCCGGAGACTGGGAATAGCAAGGGAAGGCTTCTGGAGAAATTTCAAGGCTAACTAGGCACTTCAGACCGCCAATCAGCGGTCTGGTGAGCTCAGTTCACATTCTCTTTTCTTTGTGTCGTTACCCTAATTGATATAGTAATCTGGGACTCCATTTGTGCATGTTCTGACTCTTAGATTGCTCCCAGATTAATAATCAACTTCCCTTAAGCAACTTCGACCCAAAAACTCAAAGCAAAAGATTAGGCATTCTTTTTGTTTAGGCCATGCATCATGTATGTGACTTAGGCACTTAGATTGTCTTTTATCTTAGCTTTATTTTCTGTTGCTGAGAGCTGGCGTGAGGTACGCACTTTCTACTCTCATTCATGCATTTCGTATGAACATGCATTAGTTAGTAGGAAGTGCATTGAAACAAGTGTGAGTTGAGCGTTTGTTTGGAGAGTTGATTGCTAGATTAGGACTCCAAAACGCTACTAAGGAGGGGCTGTCCCACAAAAGATAAGGTGGGGGATTTCATCACCCTTTCCTTCGCCCCACAAACCACACTAATAAAGAGCCTAATTTTTAAAATCAAGTAGACATTGGCCCTAAGGATTTCGGGCGCATTAGGAGAGTAATCCGGTACCGACCGTCATGACCTGATCGGCGTTGCCCACTTTGTCGATAGTAGGAGAGACAAGATCCCTAGATCTTGGCTCACTTGCTGGGTTTGTGGTCCTCGTTGTAGGGAGGTGAGGCGTGTCGAGACCATGTGACCTCGCAGTTAGGCGTCGTCTAGCTGTAAGGACCTATAGCGACCTTATGATTGCTTGAGCCTTGTTTCCTTGTGTGCTTCTACCTGCACCCATCCGCCGTAGCATAAGGACTTCTTCCCTTCTCTCCTGAGTCATTCTTTCTCTCCTGTGTTCTCCCGTCTTCTCCTCTACATACATTCTTTGTTAAAAAAAGTTTTGTTTTGTGAGTGTGCACCTTTGTGCATGCTTTCGTGGACACGAGACGAGAGTGGTCGTTTGACGAGGAGCGTTGTCAATCCGGCTGCGGTCGTCAATTTCTCGATGCCTTCCTCCTTTTCTGTTGCACACAATCCGGCTTCAATGGCTGCTAATTTCGGTGAGGAGGAGCAGTTGCTGGACCCACATGTTCGTCCTGTTCTTCTAGTTGTCGTTCCCATACCTCTTCGTGATCGATGCTACCCGAGCCGTACAGCTCTACCCTCATGCATTGTATTGCCAGAGGCAAATGGGAACCATTTTGAGGTTAAGCGTCAGTTTATTTCCATGCTCCCTCACTTCACTGGGAAAGGTGACCCCTATATCTTTCTCAGGGAATTTGAGGAGGTCTGTGCTGTGTTCAAACTGCAACAACTTACCACAGACTCCATTCATCTTAGGCTTGTCCCCTTTGCGCTTAAGGATGATGCCAAGAAGTGGTTGTACGGCAACCAGGCGAATTCCTTTAGAACTTGGGATGAGTTTCAGTCTGCCTTCCTCAAAAAGTATTTTCCAAATCATCGGACTCAAAAATTGAGGAACAAAATCAATTCGTTCTATCAACATGAGACCGAATCATTCCATGCATACTTAGAGAGGTTCAAGGAGCTACTATCCTCATGCCCTCACCATGGCATCGAGTTGTGGTGCCTGTGTCAGATTGTTTATGAGGGTCTTCACATCCCGTCCCGAACGCTCCTTGAGTCCATGTGTCAAGGAGAGTTCATAGGAAAGGATGAAAGGGAGGCATGGGCTTTCCTAGAAGACCTCGCTGAGAAAACCATGCAATGGGAGAGTGTAAGGGAACCACCTGCATCATCTAGCATAGGAGCGAGGATCGCAAATGCAAACTCGACTAGATCAGGTGCCGCATTTGCCGTCGATACCACTACGGTCACCGAGGCACGCATGGCGGTCTTAATGCGCCGTATGGATTCGATTGAGCTCCAAAACCAGCACGATGTATCTCATGTGTCTGCATCTGGTTCAGTTCTATGTCATTTATGTGGTAGGATAGGTCATATAGGGGGTGAGTGTGCATTCGTTCCTCCTGAGATGGAACATGTAAATGCCATCTATGATAGATCCAGGAATGACCCATATTCATCTTCATATAACCCTGGATGGAGGAACCACCCTAATTTTTCATGGAACCATAACAATGCCTCAGGGGGTCCTTCAAACTTTTCTCGACCACCTAACCGACCACACTACCCTCCCATGCATTCACAATCTCATCAGTCACCCCAAAGTCAGAACACCAACCAACCAGGTTTCCCAAATTCAAACATCTTGGAAACCCGATTTAATTCGCTTGAGAACTTAACTCTTGGACTTGAGAACTCTGTAAAAAACTTTATGTCGTCCATGAGTCAAGTTCTCACTTCGAATCAGCAGACCATCAAATATCTCGAACTTTAGATGGGTCAGTTGGCTCAGTGTGTACGTGAGAGAGAGAGAGAGAGAGGGAGCCTGCCTAGCCAACCTGTGGCTAACCCCCGTGCTCATCAGCACTCGAACATGCAAAATGCAAGTTCTAGACCACAGGGGGGGCAAGTGAACTACGTGGAAGAACTTGTGGACCATGTTAATGCCATTGTGACCCTGAGAAACGGGAAGCAGGTCAACAACCACGTATCCTTGCCAGAAAATCCATCTGTGCCGCCCCCTTTGTGGGAATGATGGTGAGAAAGAGGCCGAGGGTGAGAGTAATACACCAAAGCCTCCTTCTCCGGCTCTGCCCAAGACATACCAACCAAAAGCTCCTTATCCTAGTAGGTTGTCTAAGAAACAGAGTGACAGTGTGGATAAAATGATGGAGATATTTAAGAAAGTGAATGTCAACATTCCTTTGTTAGACATGATTCAACAAATACCTCCCTATGTAAAATTCCGGAAGGATCTCTGTACAACTAAGAGGAAAACCAACGTCCCTAGCAAAGCCTTTTTGGCGGCTAATGTGAGCTCTATCATCTCGAACCCTACGTCCGTAAAATTGAAGGACCCGGGCAGTCCAACATTTTCATGTATTATAGGGGATTCTCGCATTAACAATGTTTTGCTAGATCTAGGGTCGGCGGTTAACCTCTTACCTGCTTCTGTGTATCAACGATTAAGCCTAGTCACTCTCAAGCCTAGGAAAACAACTTTGCAGTTGGCTGATCGTTCGATCAAAGTCCCGTTGGGGGTCATTGAAGATGTCCTAATCAAGGTCGGTGATTTCATATTTCCTGTTGATTTCGTCGTCCTTGAGACCGAGCCAATTAAGACTACCCACTCTCAGATTCCATTGATTTTGGGTAGACCGTTTTTGGCAACGTCAAATGACATGATCAATTGTCGTACTGGGCTCATGAAATTGTCGTTCGGGAACTTGACTGCGACATTCCATGTGTTCAATATGGCTAGGCAGCCGACATCTTTCGAGGAGCCCATGGCAGTCAATCTTATCCGGGACTTGGAAGAAGAATTGGAAGAAGAGTACCCCTGATTCATGAGAATTTAAATGATTACTTCATGGATGACTCCGATCATGAAGAGGACGGGGGTGAGTTGAGCAATGATGTGCATGCTGTTCAGTACATGCGAGCTCCTCCTATCTTACATCTCGAGCTAGATATCACGCCTCGCCTTGAGGAGCCACCCATGCCTGAGCTCAAAGAACTCCCCAAGGAGTTGAAACACGTTTTTCTTGGTCCCAATAGGTCATTTCCGGTGATTATTTTCATCGACGTTGACTGGTGATCAGGAAGAACGTTTGATTCAAGTCCTAAAGGAGCACAAATCAGCCATTGGGTGGTCCTTGAGGGACATCAAAGGGATAAGTCCCGACGTTGTGCAACACCACATCTTTATGGAGGATGAGGCACGACCACAGAGGCGTTTAAATCTAGCCATGACAGAAGTAGTTAAGAAAGAGATCATCAAGTGTTTAGATCATGGCATCATTTTCCCCATTTTGGACAGTACTTGGGTAAGTCCTATCCAGGTTGTGCCCAAGAAGTCGGGTATCACTGTTGTCCAGAATGACAACAATGAGCTTGTACCCACACGACTTCAAACTGGGTGGCGAGTTTGTATTGACTATAGGAAGTTGAACGCGGTCACGCGTAAGGACCACTTCCCTCTACCTTTCATCGACCAGATGTTGGAGAGACTCGCGGGGCACGCCTATTACTGTTTCCTTGATGGTTATTCGGGGTACAATCAAATCCCAGTCGCCCCCGAAGACCAGGAGAAAACCACGTTCACTTGTCCTTTTGGGACGTTTGCTTATAGACGGATGCCTTTTGGACTATGCAATGCACCGACAACATTCCAACGTTGCATGTTAAGTATCTTTTCCGATATGGTCGAGAACTTCCTTGAGATCTTCATGGATGATTTCTCGGTTCATGGCACCTCCTTTGAGGAGTGCTTGCACCACCTGAGCCTTGTTCTCAAAAGGTGTTCGGAAACAAACTTAGCCCTTAATTGGGAGAAGTGTCATTTCATGGTCACAAAAGGCATCGTGTTGGGTCACGTGGTATCTCGTGATGGTATCGAGGTGGATAGGGCAAATATTGAGCTTATTTCTAAGCTTCCGCCACCCACCTCGGTAAAAGAAATCCGTTCATTCCTTGGACACTCCAGTTTTTACCGGCGATTTATTTAGGATTTCAGCAAGATAGCTCGTCCTTTGACAAGCTTGCTTGCTAAAGGAACCTCCTTTGAGTTCACACCCGAGTGCCTGAGTGGTTTTGATTTTCTGAAGCGTGAGTTGACCTCCGCTCCTATTATTAAGGCACCGGTGTGGACTCTACCGTTCGAGCTGATGTGTGATGCTTCTGATTACGCGATAGGAGCGGTTTTGGGTCAGAAAGTCGACAAATTGCCTCATGTGATCTATTACGCAAGTCGTACTCTCAATGCCGCCCAACTCAACTACTCCGTTACTGAGAAAGAGTTCCTCGCGATCATATTTGCGTTGGAAAAATTTCGCCAGTACCTCATAGGGTCGCCTGTCATCATCTACACTGATCACTCAGCTCTTCGCTACCTTTTGTCTAAAAAGGGTGCGAAACCTCGTCTCCTGTGTTGGATCTTGTTGTTACAAGAATTCGACCTTGAAATACGGGACAAGAAGGGATGCGAGAATGTCGTGGCTGATCTCCTATCTCGCATCCCCATTGATCTTTCACCGGATCCACCGGTGAACGAGCTTTTTCCTGATGAGCACCTTATGGCAATAGCCTCACCCCCCTGGTTCGCTGACATTGTGAACTATTTAGCAACCGGGGAGGTTCCGGCTCATCGGAGACACAGTGAGACAACGAAATTCAAGTCGTTAGTCAAGCACTTCTATTGGGATGATCCATACTTATTTAAGTAATGTGCTGATCAAATCATAAGGAGGTGCATTCCTGACGACGAAATTCAGAGTGTCTTGTCCTTTTGCCATAAGGACGCATGTGGTGGGCACTTCGGTGCCAAGAAAACCGCAACCAAAGTTCTCCACTGCGGTTTTTACTGGCCCACGTTGTTCCAAGATGCTTTTGCATTTTGCAAAGCATGCGATAGGTGTCAACGTGGGGGCCGCATTGGTAGACGAGATATGATGCCACTCAATCCTATCTTAGTGGTTAACATCTTTGATGTTTGGGGAATTGACTTCATGGGTCCTTTCCCCGTGTCCCATGGTCACACTTAAATCCTGGTGGCGGTCGATTATGTGTCAAAGTGGGTTGAAGCAATCCCCACTCGCACTAACGATCGCAAGGTTGTGAGCAAATTTCTTAAAGAACACATCTTCGCGAGGTTTGGGACACCTCGTTGTATCATAAGTGATCGGGGGACACACTTTGTGAACCGATCCCTGGAGGCAGTGCTGAGGAAATACTCCATCACGCACAAGTTGGCCACACCTTATCATCCTCAAACTTGTGGCCAGGTGGAAATTTCCAACCGTCAACTCAAGCAAATTCTTGAGAAAACGGTTAATGCTTCAAGGAAAGATTCGTCGGTCAAGCTTAATGATGCATTGTGAGCTTTCCGCACTGCATTTAAAACCGACCTTGGCATGTCCCTCTACCGGCTAGTTTATGGCAAAGCTTGCCATCTTCCGCTAGAACTTGAGCACCGGGCATTATGGGCAATCAAACATCTTAACATCAGTCTTGATGTTTCCGGTGCCAATCCCAAGTTAGACCTCAACGAGTTGGAGGAGTTGAGAAATGAAGCTTATGAGAATGCCAAGATCTGCAAGTCCCGCACAAAAATTTTCCACGATCACTTGGTGCGAATCAAAACCTTTGAGGTGGGACAAAAGGTCTTGTTGTATAATTCTCGCCTCCACTTGTTTCCGGGGAAACTTCAGAGCCGTTGGTCAGGACCCTACATTGTTTTAACTGTCTCCCCTCATGGGGCGGTTGAGATTCAAAATCCTAGGAATGGGGACGTGTTCAAAGTTAATGGACAACGCCTCAAACCATACATGGAAGGGACCTCGACAGAGGTCGAGGAGGAAGTCGTGCCTTTGCAAGAACTCCCCACGGATGTGGTCACTTGATGTGATCCATCCCTCCATTTGTTTGTACATACCAGTGTTTGGTTGAAAAAAAAGAAAAAAAAGAACAAAATGATAAAAAGCAAAAAAATGGAAGGCCTATGTGATATTTCCCCTTTCCCTTCATTGAAAACGCGTTCTCGCCTGCCCTACGCGTTATTACAGCAGACGAAAACGCGTTTCTCCTTCCGATCTCACCGCCACCCAATTTTGTTCCCCAGATACCCTGAACCGACCGCTAAGTAGCGGTTTAGCACCGCCAATCAGCGGTCGGTTGTTCTCCGTTTCCAGATTCGCTTTGTCGGTGTCTTGTATTTGGGGTTATTTGTTGGTTTCGTGGTTGGGAGTCTGTGTTGCGGCGGGAATCGGCGTGCGGTGGTCTTCTCTCCTCTCGCGCCGTGTTCGTCTTCGCCGTCGTGTGCCTCTCCGCTAAAGCTCGCCAAGGTAGGTTCAGGTATGACCAGCCATCATTTAATTCCAGAACTCAATTTTGCCTCCCTGATTCGTGAATTCGGAGAACCCTTCTACGATCGAATCGTAGCTAAAGGGTGGTACCCATTTTGTATCTTATATCCATTATCGTTCACATAAACAATGCTATGTTATGAGTTTTATGTTTAGTTTTCAGGAATAAATAGGTTTGAAGAGATGAAGCATAAAAGGACTCAAAAGCTGGGAAAAAGGACTGAATTGTGAGATCTGGCGACCAAGATGCAAGGGAGAAGGACCTGAACACAAGACAAAAGGACCTAAGAGCAAAACAGAATACTCCACAACATCATGGGGAGTATTTTAGCAATTCGATTCGGGTCGGTGCTCCAACAAACCAAGTAGATGCATCAAAGACAAAAAATACCATCCAGAAAAGCCTCAAAGAAAGCCCAGACTAATCCGGATCCTGTAGACCGCCAATTGGCGGTCTGGAATCGCTAATTGGCGGTCCAGGTGGATCCGAATCCACTTAGCTTTTTCTGGCGCGTGTATTAGAGCGTGTTTATGTTGTTTATGGTATTTGTTTAGTCCCACATCGGGGGATTGTCCCGGATTAGCTTTTCCTCTAGCTATAAATAGAACTCTTCACCTTCCATTGTAATCACTCCATGCTTGTGGTCATTCTCCCTAATTGAAGTGAAAGCCCTGAAGCAAGAAACTCAATAGGGGAGATGCTACTGGTATTGTGAGTCTTCAATCAATAAAATTTCCTTGGTTTTGTGCCTCTTTTATGGTTTGTGCATGTTTTAGTTTAATTGTCTTTTATTAAATATAGCTTAGTTAATATGTCTTCTTATCTTAGTGTAATCGTTAGTGTAATGTGTAGTGAGGAAAACTACTCCCCTTTTGGGGGGTGGAATTGATTATCATATATGCAATTAAGGAAGGAAGGATGTTTATTTCGAAATGTGTTGATTAATTTGAATGCATGCTTGCTTGTTAGAATAGAACACTTCACTAGATGGGTTTTGCCACAAGTTCTAAGACACCTCTCATGCTTGTTTAGTTTCTTAAATAACCAGTTTGTGTTTATGAATGTTAATCAAAATAGGTTAGTGATTTAATTGATGGGTTTTGCCATGATAAGTGGACACCTCCCATACATGCAAACACTACCTACACTTGTGCTTATAGGAAGATATGTTTGCCTCCTTATTGTGTATGTGTAGTCACTCCACCCCCTAAGGGGTCTTTCTCTTACTGATTCCTGCATAGTATCAAGTTCTCTAGCTTAGCTGAAGTATTTGTTATTCTCTTTCTTTCGCATTTGCTTCTTCGTAGTTAGCGTAGTTTAGATTAGCATAAACAACTTTCTTCTACCTTTTTGTGCCACTTGATTTCTTATAAACAAGAGGTTGCTCACCTCCCTGAGGACGACCCGTACTTGCCACCGCTTCATCGCGGTCGTGCACTTGCGTTTTTAAATAAAACGTTCAACAATCGAGGTGGTTCCCTTACACTCTCCCATTGGATTGTTTTCTCAGCAAGGTCTTCTAGGAAAGCCCATGCCTCCCTTTCATCCTTTCCTAAGAACTCTCCTTGACACATGGACTCAAGGAGCGTCCGAGACGGGATGTGAAGACCCTCGTAAACAATCTGACAAAGACGCCACAACTCAATGCCATGGTGAGGGCATGAGGAAAGTAGCTCCTTGAACCTCTCTAGATATGCATGAAATATCTCGGTCTCAAGTTGATAGAACGAATTGATTTCGTTCCTCAATTTTTGAGTCCGATGATTTGGAAAGTATTTCTTGAGGAATGCAGATTGATACTCATCCCAAGTCCTAAAGGCATTCGCCTGGTTGTTGTACAACCACTTCTTGGCGTCATCCTTCAGCGCAAAGGGGACAAGCCTAAGATGGATGGAGTCTGTGCTAAGTTGTTGTAGCTTGAACATAGCATAGACCTCCTCAAATTCCCTGAGAAAGATATAGGGGTCACCTTTCCCAGTGAAATGAGGGAGCATGGAGATAAACTGAGGCTTAACCTCAAAATGGTTCCCATTAGCCTCTGGCAATACGATGCATGATGGTAGAGCAGTACGGCTCGGGTAGCATCGATCACGTAGAGGTATGGGAGCGACAACTGGAAGCACAGGTCGAACAGGTGGGTCCAGCAACTGCTCCTCCTCACGGAAATTAGCAGCCCTTGAACCCGGACTGTGTGCGACACGAGAGGAGGAAGGCATCGAGAATTCGACTACCAAAGCAGGGTTGACAACGTGCCTCGTCAAACGACCACTCTCGTCTCGTGCCCACGAAAGCATGCACAAAGGTGCACACACACAAAACAAAACTTTTTTTTAACAAAGAATGTGCATAGAGGAGAAAACGGGGGAGCACAGGAGAGAAAGAATGACTCAGGAGAGAAGGGAAGAAGTCCTTATGCTACGGCGGATGGGTACAGGTAGGAGCACACAAGCAAACAAGGCTCAAGCAATCCTAAGGTCGCTATAGGTCCTTACAGCTAGACGACGCCTAACTGCGAGGTCACACAGCCTCAACACGCCTCACCTCCCAACGACGAGGACCACAAAGCCCAGCAAGGGAGCCAAGATCCGGAGATCTCGTTTCTCCTACTATCAACAAAGTGGGCAACGCCGATCAGGTCATGACAGTCGGGACCAAATCACTCTCCAAATGCGCCCGAAGTCCTTAGGGCCAATGTCTACTTGATTTTAAAATTAGGCTCTTGATTAGTGTGGTTTTTAGGGCGAAGGGGTGATGAAATCCCCCACCTTATCTTTTATGGGACAGCCCCTCCTTAGTAGCGTGTTGGACTCCTAATCTAGCAATCAACTCTCCAAACAAATGCTCAACTCACACTTGTTTTACTGCACTTCCTACTAACTAATGCTTGTTCATACGAAATGCATGAATGAGAGTAGAAGGTGCGTACCTCACGCCAGCACCCAGGAACTGAAAATAAAGCTAAAATGAAAGACAATCTTTATGCCTAAGTCACATACATGATGCATGACCTAAACAAAAAAATGCCTAATCTTTTGCTTTGAGTTTTAGGGTCCAAGTTGCTTAAGGGAAGTTGATTATTAATCTGGGAGCAATCTAAGAGTCAGAACATGCAAAATTGAGTCCCAGATTACTAGATCAGTTAGAGCAACAACACAAGGAAAATAGAAGATGAACAGAGCTCACTAGACCGCTGATTGGCGGTCTGAAGTTCCCAGTTCGTCTGAAATTTCTCCAGTACCCTCCCTTGCTATTCCCAGTCTCCTGAAACAAAGAAAAACTAGAAAACACAAATTAAATCCACTCGAATCGTCCAAACAAGAGTCTGGACTGGCACTTGCCCGACAATGACGCCAAAAACTTGTTGAACATTTTAATTTAAACCGCAAGTGCACGGCCGCATTTAAGCAGTGGAAAATACGGGTCGTCCTTAGGGAGGTGAGCAGCCTCTCGTTTGCACGAAATCAAGTGGCAAAAATATGGAAGAGAGTATGATTATCCTACTCTACTCTACTCTACGCTACACTACACTACGAAGTACGAAATGCGAAAGAAAGCAACAAACGATTAAATACCAACTAAGCTAAGAACGAAATAAGAGTGCTGGAATTCAGAAATGGAAAACCCCTAAGGGGTGGAGTGAGTGCACACATGCAAAGAGGTGGGTGTTGAACACATTCTTTAAGCACAAGTAAAGGTGGTGTTATCATGCATAGGAAGTGTCTAAATGTTATGGCAAAACCTATCAATCCATTCACCATCCTAGTTGATTTACATTTACATATACAAGTTGTTTATTTCAGAACCTAAACAAGCATGAGAAGTGTCTAATCATTTTGGCAAAACTCATAAAGTTATAAATTCTATCCTAAACAAGCAAGCATACATTCATGTTTTATCAACACATTGTAAATAAAGCATTCATTCCATTCTCATTTGCATATATGAACTTCTACTCCACCCCCCAAAGGGGATGGAACTACTCACTACACATTACACTAATTATTAAACAAAGCAAAGAAGGCATATTAACTAAGCTACTAAAACTAATGAAATGCAATTAAACAAAGTAAAACAAGAAACATAAAACAAACAACATAATAAAGAAACATTTATTAAAGTGACTCACATTTCAAGTAGCATCCTCGTACTTTAGTGTGTGCTTCAAGGCCTCACTTCTAGTAGGAAGAATAGCCACTTAAAATATGGAGTGATTACAATAGAAGGTTAAGAGTTATTTTTATAGCCATAGAAAAAGGTAATCCGGGACAATCCCCCGATGTGGGACTAAACAAATACCAGAAATGGACTAAATACACACTAATACGCGACCCACCAAAATCTTAGCGGATTTGGGCCAAAACAGACCGCCCATTAGCGGTCTTGGACCGCCAATTGGCGGTCTATATGGTTCGGATCTCACTAAGTTTTCTTCTGGGCTTTTCTGGATGTCTTTGGTGATCTTTGATGCATCTACTTTGATTGCTGGAGCTCCGACCCGAATAGAATTTCCAAAATACTCCCCATGGTGGTGTGGAGTATTTTGTTTTGCTCTTTGGTCCTTTGGTCTTACGTTCAGGTCCTTCTCCCTTGCATCTTAGTCCCTAGGTCTCACAATTCAGTCCTTTTTCCCTGCTTTTGGGTCCTTTTTGGGTTCATCTCTTCAAACCTATTTATTCCTGAAAACTAAACATAAAACTCGTTACATAGCATTGTTTAGGTGAAAGATAATGGATATAAGATACAAATATAAGCATGAAATGATGTCAATTAGACATCCATTCTACAATTGCATATGCAAATTTGAAATTCATTGTCCACACATTTTGGAGGACCGAACCGGTTGAGGTCCATCGAGGTGCTGTGGAATTTAGATGTTAGAGCTCCCCAATGGTAGTCTGCACCTTTAACCGACGGTCGTTGGACGTGAATATCTCAATTCGCCCTTAATGTTTTCTAAATAATCAAGTCCCCATCCACTCTTTTTTTAAATCCAAGTTTTTTACAAACATTCTAAACTCTTTCTTCTACTCAAGATTTTGTAATCAAACTATGTTAAGTACTTTTGAATGGCTCCGAGAAGGTTCTTACCAAATAAAAAGTGGTGGCCCCGACTAAGAAATTTACTGAGAAAAAGATAAGAAGTTGGTCCCTCTGGCAAAGAAAAATTATCTTGATCCCCACATCCCATCCACTTCGACGACATCAACAGAAGAAATTCTTGAGGACCTCTTCCCTTACTCTCCATCCTACATCTTCATCCACCAAAAGGTAGAGTGGCACTTTTTATCGATTAGCAGTGCCAACCCTATTCCAGAGTGGAAGATCGTAATTAACGATCTTCAACAAATCAACCTCTAAACGTTTCTCTCGAAAGATCATGTGGGCTATTTCTTCGAAGACAAGCGTTTGGGCAAACTTTCCTCCGAATATTGCCGGACAATTTATGCCAACCTTGTAGAAATCACCACTGAAGATGACACTCAAAAGGTCATCACATCCAAAATGTACGGTGTTTCTTTAAGTCTCATGGCCTTAGTACTTGGGGAGATCACCAGTCTCCCAAGAATCGGAGACGACTTCTACGACATGGCTTGGGAGGAGGTATGTGGCTCCATCGATAAATTCGGTGATGTTACCAAAGCAATGGTGCCACCCACAATAAAAGCTCTTCGTCACTCATCTACCAATCCTTGGTAAAGCCCTTTGCCGATCCATCTCCTACAATCATTTCGTTTACAAAGGTCATCATGATGAACTCGTGTCAAATTAAGAAATGCTTATTCAATCTTTGCACTGGGACTCACACAAATTGGCCTCTCTTCATCATCAATCACATGTGTTATGCCTATCACCGCAAGCTTCATTTTCTTCCTCTTCCGATGATCATCTCCCTGATTGGCAAACACGTCAAATAGGCTTTGACTCCGATTTGTTCAAATCATCCTGAACCATCATCGACAAATACACCCTCAGACATATGAAAATTGAGTAGCAAAAGGCTACTGGTGAAGCAGCTCCCCGAATTGAAGAAGATGACTCCACCAAAGATGACCAATCCCCGAACGACGAAGAAATGGCCGACGCTCAATATTTGTCTGCCACTCTAACCGAACCCACGATTGACCCAAGATGGGATCCGAAATCGGCTCATGCTCTTCGACGCTACAGTCGCCCTGCATGGCGATCCTGTTTTGATGCTCAATGGAATTAAGCCTCACAGGATTATCGTCTTCAAAGGATTGTGGACAGGAATTGACATGAGATACAGGAAGTTGTGGGCTAGTGGATCACACTACAAAGGAAAAGAAGAGCTCTCTGATGGTTTCCATGCTTTCCAGTTGATGACATCGAATTTGCTCTATGAAATAAACAACCAAATTCATGTGGTTGGAGATTCTCACCAAGCATTCATTGATTCTCCAAATGAGATCACAAATTTCCTTCGCACTATGGACAAGTTGGACAACTAGCACATTTGTTCATTTGGTGAACCGATATGTGTTTGGTCGTTTGTTTTGCACATGGGTTTCCATTGTTTTCCTTTGGTCCCACCGAAAACATTGAGGAAGGAAAATGACAATTAGCCATAGATTCCAAGGGGTGCACAAACAACCCCCCACCACGGAGTCAAATCGAAACAATAATTCAATAGAGCCTCCCTCAAAAAAACATACAATATGTCAAGATAGCAAGATTAATATATTGATCACGAATCCACAAAATGAAATTTGTTACCTAGCGTACTACTCCAACCAATGTTCTATTTTATGGTTTTTGACTTGCTAATTGACTATGTGATTATTGCATACAAACTAGATGTAATCGTATTTCCTTTTTCGTGTTGCATAATTGTATTTCAATTGATACCCACTTAGTGTTTACTTGTGAATTACTTTTAGCAATCGTACGTTAATACTTGTATTCAACTATTCGTGTTCGCAAATGTACAACTAGTGGTGGTGTATGTTTGATCTCGTTTTATATTTCTACCGCAAGTGCACGGCCGCGTTGAAGCGGTGGCAAATACGGGTCGTCCACTGGGAGGTGTGTCGACACTTGGTTTGTGCGAAGGCAAGGGGTAAAGAAAGGAGAAAAGGATTGGTTACACTAAACTACACTACAATGCTAATGGAAATGAAAGATAAGCAATAAACTAAGCCCCAAAGGGGGTAGAGAAATAATGTGAACATAAAGAAGTGTGTGTGTGTGTTCATTAAGCTCCTCACAACATGTAGTACATGAAATCATAAAACTACATCCAACTTTGCCTCTACATGAATTAAGATAAGACTACATCATTAAAACATACAAGACAATAATTGGAATGAAGCTATATGAACTCAAGTATAAAGACTATACCCTACTATGCCTCTACATGAATTAAGATTTCACTACATCATTAAAACATACAAGACATTATCTAAGGTAAAGGCAGCAAGAGTACATACACTACAAATTGTGTTTCCAATATTAACTTCATCCATATCCTAACCTTATCATTCCCCATAAAATAGGTCCACTAATCAAAGCATAAGCTAAGCTTCATTCAAGAGCATTAGCATATCAAAGATAAGAGTGGAGACCCATTAGATGGTTATGGAAATCATATAAAGCTCAAGGGATAAAAATAACACACACTTAATACACTACATAATTATATCACATATTTCTCCACCCCCCCAAATGGGGATGGAACTACTCACTACTCATTACACTACTGATTAGACTAAGTAAAGAAAACATTTAACTAAGATACTAAAATTACTAAACAAGAAATTAAACAAAGTAAAGCAACCCACACAAAACAAACAACATAACAAAACAAGATTAAAAGAAACAAATAAACTTTTATTAACAATGACTCACATTGAAGGTAGCATCCTTCTCCACCTTGAGTTATTGCTTCAAGGCTCACTCCTTAGTAGAGAGAATGCCACCAAACAATGGGTAATTACAATGGAAGGTGAAGAGTTCTATTTATAAGCATGGAAAAAGCTAATCGGGGACAATCCCCCGATGTGGGACTAAACCAATACCAAAAATAGCCTAAACGAACATTAATACAAGTCCAGGAGAAATTTCGACGGATCCTGAGCAATATGGACCGCCAATTAGCGGTCCAAGACCGCCAATTGGCGGTCCAAAATTGTCGGATCGTGTTGGAATTTGTTGTGGGCTTTGCTTTCTGGTATTGTTGGTCTTTGATGCGGTTACTCGACTTGTTGGAGCTCCGACCCGAATAGAATTGGTAAAATACTCCCCATGATGGTGTGGAGTATTCTGTTTTGCTCTTAGGTCCTTCTGTCTTACATTCAGGTCCTTCTCCCTTGCATCTTGGTCCCTAGATCTCACCATTCAGTCCTTTTTCCCAGCTTTTGGGTCCTTTCATGGCTCTTCTCTTCAAACCTCTTTATTCCTGAAAACTAAACATAAAACTCGTCACGTAGCATTGCTTAGGTGTAAGATAATGGATATAAGATACAAATATGAGCATGAAATGATGTCAATCAAATACCCCCACACCTAAGTTTTTGCTAGTCTCGAGCAAAACAAAGAAAGAGAAAAACAAACGAGAAACAAGAAATCCTAACTCACTTTCGTAGGAATCACGGTTGCACGTAGCACGTGCAACAAGCCGTTAAACCTCTTTGTTGCCAAGGAGGAGGAGTGTTGTCTCCTGAGGGTTTTCAGCGGATATACCCACAAAATCCGAACAAGATGCATTATTCAATCTAGACCTCGACTCGTTGGAAATATTTTGTCGATCAATTGACGCGGTAATGCTACGGGCCGACTCTATATAGGTGATCAGTCCACACCTCTACCCTAATGAACCATTCGTGCAAGTTAAATAAGGAATTATGTGAAAGACATGGACAACCTCAACATCCTCAAGTGCTACAAAGTGTAAAGTCCATTAAGGTTCTTATTTGCATTATCATATTTTTTTTCTTTTTGTTTCTTTTCACAATTTTTTTCTTTTACTTTTTATTAGTTGGAGCTTTATTCTCCCAGGGTCAGGTTCCATGCATCATTGCCCATGAGGACTTACACTATCATGTACACCTTTCCCCACATCTCCACATAGGGCAATCCCTACCACCCGTGTAACGGGAGTTTAGTCGGCGCATCCCAAGTCAGATGACTCGAAAGCACCAGGCACAAAGTCCCCTCAGACCTACATTCCCGAGTGATAGGAGCCGTGCGAGAAGAGAGAACACCTACTCACTTATTTCTTATCTACACATGAACCAAAACCCCTACACTAATGTCTCACAACAGGATTTAGAGGGTCCTTGACTACAACAAACTTCCTTAAGTTAACAGACACGAATTATTGACTCACTAGGTTCAGGGTGGACTTCATTAAATGTTTGAGCACTGAAACCCTATGATTACTCACCCCCAAGGGAAAACTGGGGTGCATCCTAACGACTCGATAAATCCTAAAGCCACGTACTAGATATCCTAATGCATCAAGTTCAAGACAATTTTGGGAGCTTTCTTTTTACTTTGCCTCTCAACGGTTTTGCACATGCTAAATACACGCAAAACCCACAAAACATTTTCTTTTGAAAACACATGAAGATTTTGAAAGAAATGTGAAAATTTTGAAGCACTAGCCAAGCAAAAGAAGACAAGTCACCCAAGGATCATGGCAAGCAGATATATCGATATTAAATGCAGCACACTATGATGACCCTAAAAATGCAAACAAAAGAAAACAAAATCAAAAGAAAAGACTCAACTATGTACACACGTAAAACACCCCCGCACACCTACTTCATGCATTGTCCTCAATGAATGTGAGCAAAATACTACATGGATTTATGCTTGAAAAAGGAGAGATCTCACCAACATGAAGTACAAAAGAAGTTCAAGGTCATGTTGATGGACACAAACCCGAATTCTCTTAAAACCTGTGAGATGCTAAAGAAAGGATACAAATACGTGAAAGAAATGGAGCCCAAATACTCAAGGGTTGGGGCTCACAACAATCGATGCTCACTGAAGGAGTCTTTTATTGTACTTTTTTTTTTCCTTTTTTATATAACTATGTACAAACATAAGTTCCCATCTTCATTTGTCAAAAGACATCAAATGGGAACCTCAAGAGTGGGTCAATGCACTTGGAAAGGGAACATGACACCACGCGGGGCCAGAATACTCAAGTGTGGGCCCCCTTCACAAAGAGCACCAGATGAAATGAGAGGTTCGTGAATTGGACGCAAAGGCATCTCATTCAAAGGATCAAACTGAAAGAGTTTGAACCTCTCGAGAGTTTGGGAAATAAGGGGCAACGGAAGAAAAATATCTCCCGTTGCGGAACTGAAGTTATGATCATCAATCCAAACTCTCCAACCAACAGGCTGGTGGGTCGGAACGAGGTCAAGCACCTCGTTATGCATGTCCAACTCACCAGGAGAACAGGAAGTGGGTCTCATACCCAAAGTATCCTCCAAGGAACTCCTAATACCCTCATGAGCAATGTAGTTGTTTGATGTTCCATCATTTCCAAGATGATCAGGAACAATAGTGAGAGGCAAACTCTCATCAGGTTGTTTGAAATTGAGGGTACTAGGGAGCTCTTGCTCCACCAGAGGTGGGTCCTTAAGAGGATCAAAATGAAGATCATGTGGCTCAAGGGCCACAGGACAAAAAGATAAGGCACAATCCTGTGCCGACTCATAATGAAGCTGGTCCAAGTTATTCTCAATTTGAATCGAATCCTCCACTAAGTGATCGTGAATTGAAACCCCAAGTCCCTCAGGCTGACTAGGAGTTTGACTTTGAAAGGTTGTGCTTTGAATTTGTGGATGTGGTGGTGGTTCGATATCAAAAGATGAATCCTCATGTTGACAAGAAAGGTGACCCTCCTCGCGTTCATGGAATTGTTGTGTCATTTGACTCACTTGCAATTCCATATTTTGCAAGGAATTCAAGTTGGACTTCAATAAAGTTTGAGTGGTTTCCATGAATGTTTGGAGGGTTTGTTTTAAGGAATCAAATTTGGGGTCAACAGTGAGGTCCAAGTCAGAGCTTGGGAAATTTTGGGGTTGGGTGTTGATGGGCTGAGAATGAGTCCAATGATTTGAAGTGGGGTGTTGGTAGAATTCTGGGTATTCGGGAGGAGGATACGGGGGTGAAAATGAGGTATAAGAATTTGGATAAGATTTGTCTCCCCATGAATCCATCACTCTCGGGTTGTACGCGGATGCGTAATGGTCATAATGAGCATTTTGGGAAAATGTGTGCTCATACTCAGGCTCAGGGGGAACATAAGGACATTCCCCGATAACATGACCACTCAACCCACAACAGTCGCACGGTACGACTACTGGAGCCACCGGGGCACTCATGTCGTCTGCCATACGCATGAAAGAGGCCAAAGTTTGTTGTAATGTCTCAGTTTGTTGACCAGCATATGATCCGGCATAACTAGATTGTGGTCTAGCAGTCGGTGCCTCTCTCATGTTACCCCAATATGAAGACTGCTCAGCCACAAAATTGCGATCATCCCAACCATACGGGGTGTTAGTCTGAGCCACCCCAGGTTGCATGGGTCCGGAGTACCAGGGAGAATCGTCCTGGTCCCAACAATGATATGGATGGTCGCCCATGTAACCATCCATCTCAAGAAAAACTCTCGAGTCGATCACTCTCACCACCACGAGGCTAAGCTCGCAAAAAGTGCTCGACTCGACCCTAAAACGCTAACAGAGAGTGTAAAGGGGAGGAGACTATAACGTAGAAGAAGGTGAGAAGAAGATGACTCAGAGGAGAAGGGAAGAATCCCTAGAGCTAGCGAGGGTACAGGGTGAAGGTAGAAGCCTAACTAGCAAGCATGGCTCAAACAATGTAAGGCAATGGGTCCTTAGGCTAGACGACGCCTAACTTCGAGGTCACTAGCCTCGACACGCCTCACCTCCCTACAACGAGGACCACAATGCCCAGCAAGTGATACCAGATCCGGAGATCCAGTACCTCCTACTATCGACAAGGTAGGCAACACCGATCAGGTCATGGCGGTCTCAACTAGATTACTCTCCTAGTGCGTCCGAATTCCTAGGGCCAATGTCTACTTGCTTTTAGTTAAGGCTTTCCTTGAGTGTGCTTTTTGGGGCTAAGGGAGGGGTGATGAAATCCCCCACCTTATCTTTGAAGTCTATAGGTGATGCCCCTTAAAGATGTTTTGAAATCTTAGGCTAGCAAGCAACTCACCAAACAAGCACTCACCTCACTCTTGTTTCGATGCAAACCTTACTCACTAATGAATGTCCTAATGCGTGAATGAGTGATAAGGAATGCGTACCTCGCTCCAGCAATCAACGACAAAATGTAAAGCAAAGAAAAGAAAGATGCATGCAAGGTCTACATATGATGCATGACCTAGATGGCAAGAAGTCTAATCTTTTGCTTTGAGTTTTATGGTCCAAGTTGATTAAAGGGGATTGAAATTAAATCTGGGAGCAAACTAAATATCACAACATGCAAAATTGGGCTCCCAGATAACTAAAGTGAACAACATAACAACTGGAACAAATTTGAGAGCAATTGAGGCTCACCAGGCCGCCAATTGGCGGTCACTTTGGGGTCGTTTGCTCTCCAATTACTCCAGTCGCTTCCCCATGATCCTCAGGTTCCCTGCCACTAAGAAAAACTGAAAACAAAAAATTAAAAACCCCTCGAATCGTCCAAACCAACGTCTGGACAGAGCACCTCCCCGGCAACGGCGCCAAAAACTTGTTTGATCTCGTTTTATATTTCTACCGCAAGTGCACGGCCGCGTTGAAGCGGTGGCAAATACGGGTCGTCCACTGGGAGGTGTGTCGACACTTGGTTTGTGCGAAGGCAAGGGGTAAAGAAAGGAGAAAGGGATTGGTTACACTAAACTACACTACAATGCTAATGGAAATGAAAGATAAGCAATAAACTAAGCCCCAAAGGGGGTAGAGAAATAATGTGAACATAAAGAAGTGTGTGTGTGTGTGTTCATTAAGCTCCTCACAACATGTAGTACATGAAATCATAAAACTACATCCAACTTTGCCTCTACATGAATTAAGATAAGACTACATCATTAAAACATACAAGACAATAATTGGAATGAAGCTACATGAACTCAAGTATAAAGACTATACCCTACTATGCCTCTACATGAATTAAGATTTCACTACATCATTAAAACATACAAGACATTAGCTAAGGTAAAGGCAACAAGAGTACATACACTACAAATTGTGTTTCCAATATTAACTTCATCCATATCCTAACCTTATCATTCCCCATAAAATAGGTCCACTAATCAAAGCATAAGCTAAGCTTCATTCAAGAGCATTAGCATATCAAAGATAAGAGTGGAGACCCATTAGATGGTTATGGAAATCATATAAAGCTCAAGGGATAAAAATAACACACACTTAATACACTACATAATTATATCACATATTTCTCCACCCCCCCAAATGGGGATGGAACTACTCACTACTCATTACACTACTGATTAGACTAAGTAAAGAAAACATTTAACTAAGATACTAAAATTACTAAACAAGAAATTAAACAAAGTAAAGCAACCCACACAAAACAAACAACATAACAAAACAACATTAAAAGAAACAAATAAACTTTTATTAACAATGACTCACATTGAAGGTAGCATCCTTCTCCACCTTGAGTTATTGCTTCAAGGCTCACTCCTTAGTAGAGAGAATGCCACCAAACAATGGGTAATTACAATGGAAGGTGAAGAGTTCTATTTATAAGCATGGAAAAAGCTAATCGGGGACAATCCCCCGATGTGGGACTAAACCAATACCAAAAATAGCCTAAACGAACATTAATACAAGTCCAGGAGAAATTTCGACGGATCCTGAGCAATATGGACCGCCAATTAGCGGTCCAAAATTGTCGGATCGTGTTGGAATTTGTTGTGGGCTTTGCTTTCTGGTATTGTTGGTCTTTGATGCGGTTACTCGACTTGTTGGAGCTCCGACCCGAATCGAATTGGTAAAATACTCCCCATGATGGTGTGGAGTATTCTGTTTTGCTCTTAGGTCCTTCTATCTTACATTCAGGTCCTTCTCCCTTGCATCTTGGTCCCTAGATCTCACCATTCAGTCCTTTTTCCCAGCTTTTGGGTCCTTTCATGGCTCTTCTCTTCAAACCTCTTTATTCCTGAAAACTAAACATAAAACTCGTCACGTAGCATTGCTTAGGTGTAAGATAATGGATATAAGATACAAATATGAGCATGAAATGATGTCAATCAGTGTACTATTGTATCATTATAGCGCTAATCGTGTTTGTCCATTAAATGTATATCAAATATTCGTTTGTTAATTATGTTACAACCTTACGCTAAGAACTTAATCTTGTTGAATTTTTCGAATCCATATTCCTAAATTTTGCCCTTCTCTAAAAAATCCATATTATTCTTTTACTTTCTGTTGCAAATAATCATGTTTTGTCTTACACTGACCATTCTAGCACTATATTTCCCAAACATTTGTCTAATATTGAGCATATGCATTTTTTGTCTGAAATTGTGATCTAGTTAGGGGTTTTGGGGGACGAAAATGGGTTCGGGCGACAAAAATGGGACCAGGACAATTCTCCTTGGTATTCCGGACCCATGCAACCTGGGGTGGCTCAGACTAACACCCCGTATGGTTGGGATTAGATTAAGCCTTTTACAAAACAAGCTCCACGAACACCCTCGTGAGGTTGACTTTCTTCTCTCACAATCCGAGAGGAACGCTTCGGGCTTTCACCGAAGTCCTTGCTTCTTTACAATAGAGATGTTGGGTGGAACACTCTCTCTAGCTTGAGCACACTTAGCTTAGAATGTGGAATTGATACTAAAGTGTGGAAGTTTAGGCTTCGAGAGTAGATTTGGGGATTGGGAGACTTGGGAGTTTCTCTTAGGTGTATATGACAATAGGAAGTGTAAGAGTTGTGTAATTGTGTCATAGGAACACCTATTTATAAGCTCCAAGTGAGTTATAGCCATTGGGACATATTTGGTAAGTGTTTTTCGAAGAAACACAAAACAACAAATTGCAAGACCCAAACCTGAGTGAGTTTGGTCGACCAGATCGGGCTCAATGGTCGACCATTAGGCAAATTTGAAGTCGGTTCGGTCAACCGATAAAGGTGTGTTCGACCGAATCAGGCTATAACTTAGGTACACTTAAGTTATTGGTCGACTGAAAACTAACAGGCTCTTCGGGGTTGACAAACATGATCAAATTCGGTCGACCAAAACAAGGTCCACGGTCCACCGAAAACCAACATGCATTTTAGGTTTGTCGAGACATTTAAGTTAGGTCAACCGAACAAGGTCCTCGGTCGACCGATAGGAAAAAGTATTTTGGGCTATATGTAAATAATAAGAATACGACCGTTGGTATAATACGACAATTCTAACGGTCGGGAATTTGTGTTGACTCGGTCTACCGAAAAGGTCTGGACGGTGGACCGAAACCGGACAGTAAAACACTAACAGGATAATTGATCACTCGGTAGACCGAACGTGGGTTGACATTTCTGGTTTTGGTTTGTTGTTTTCCGGTCTAAGTTTGGGTGATCTATTGAAGTCCGAATGATATGAAACTTTGTGTGTGACTTCTATAACGAACCTAGTGTGTGTTTGAATAGTTTTTAGCTCAAATATGCTAAATGACACAAAGTCCCTAAGACCCAAAGAAATGCAAATTACATGTCTTCAAATGAGCTTGATTACATGTCTTGACTTGATTTCCTTTCTTCCTTGAGTCTTGATAACATGTAGAAGTTAGCACAAGGCAATATATATCCAATGCAATATGTCTGCTACTCTACATTGATTATAATTAGATTAGGTTGATTAAATCATCAAAACATAGATTAAGACCAAAAAGCCAACAGACTCATGTTCTAAGAAAGCTAACTCGCCACCACCCAAGCTTCGGAGATCCGGGAGGAAAGTGAACAACAAAACTCGCATGGAGGTCAACGAGGTCACCCCGCACCTTTGAACCCATGAATGAGTTAATGTGGAATGTGCACGGTGCAAACAGACCCAGTCGCACACTCATGATTAGGGGTCGAATAAAGGAGATAAGCCCGGATGTGGTGTGTCTTGTGGAGGATATGGTCAAGCATAAAAAGATGGAAAGTTTTAAACGAGTGATTTGGCCTCACGCTTGGATGGTGAATAGCATGCTGATGGATTCCAGGTGGATTTTGGTGTTATGTAATGATCAAATTATGGATATGAGTGTCACTTTCGAAACAACATAATTACTACAATTCAAGGGGTGCCTAAAGAAGGACGGTACCAAGTTTGACATCACAACTATCTATGGTGAAAATGGGCATGCGGATAGGAGAGCATTGTGGAATGACCATCTTTAAGTGGCACCGCATGCCTCAAGGTCGTGGATTGTGGGGGGAGATTTCAATTGCATTCGGGTGGCGAGTGAGAAATGTGGAGGTGCTGCTGGAAATGACGTTGCAATGAAGGAATTCAATGATTGTGTTGATGCGCTTCACCTTCTCGAGTTGCCTTCCACGGGAGGTGAGTTTACGTGGTTGAACTCATCCGATGGAAGTGCATGTATTGAGACGAGGATTGACCGGATTCTTACGAACAATGCATGGCTTGAAATGTTCCCGGAATCGTTCTACATTGTTGGTGAGAAGGATTTGAGTGATCACACCATGCTCATTGTGAAGACGGAAGGCGGAAAAAGAAGATGTTTCTATTTGAAAATTATTGGGCAGAGCATGAGGAGTTTCGTGGGGGTAGTAGAGTCAGCGTGGGCTACGTTCGTGAGGGCCACACCCATGTTTCGTGTGTCGAAGAAGTTAAATGACGTCAAGAAGGTGCTCTTAATGTGGAGTGGGACTACCTTTGGTACTGTTACCCACAAGGTGGGTAACAGTACCAAAGGTAGTCCCACTCCACATTAAGAGCACGTGGGGGAGGCCCGCAAATCCCTTGAGGAGGTGAGGAGGCGAAGGATGCACCTCCCACACGATCTTGGACTATCCTTTGCTGAAGGGGCAGCAAAAGGAGAACTTGAGCGAGCTCTTGGTTGGGAGGAATCCCTTATTCGACAGAAACCAAGAGTAAAGTGGTTGAAAGAGGCAAACCGGAATACTAGATTTTTCCATGCGCAGCTTAGATTGAGGAGCGCCTCCAATCAAGTGAGAAGAGTGTGTGAAGGAGCTAGTTTCGTGGAAGAGAAGGGAGAGATCCGGGACACCTTTCTGCATTTTTATGCTAACTTGTTTGCTAATGATTTTCAGGTATAACCCCTTAACCCCTCCATTGTCTTACCCCATCCTTTGTCGGCGGAGGGGAGAGAGTTAACACGAAAGCTGGAATTGAAAGAACTAGAGGAGGTGGTGTTGAACGCAAATGTGGACAAGGCCACGGGACCCGATGGGTTTAATGCTAAATTCTTCAAGGCCGCTTAGGACCTCATCAAGAGGGACGTCTTTAAGGCCATGAGCTCCTGTTTGGACAAAGAAAAGGTGTTGGCCCAGTGGAACTTCAGATCGATGATGCTCATCCCGAAGAAGAAAGCACCAACATCGGTGGAGGGTTATCGACCCATAGTACTATGCAATATGACCTATAGACTCACATCCAAAGTGCTTACAAATCGCTTGAAGGGGCTTCTGCCAAGACCTATTGGGGAAAACCAAAGTGCTTTTGTCTAAGGAAGTAGAATTGGTGACAATATCCTTCTTGCACATAAACTTTGCCACAACCTTCATCTAGACAAAGGGAGACGATGTATGTGAATAAAGCACAACATACGGAAAGCATATGACTCCATCTAGTGGGGTTTTCTTGATGAAGCAATGAGGAGATTTGGTTTTCCGGTTAAGTGGAGAAAGCTAATCATGAATTGTATGAAGTCATATTTTGTGGTGACAGTAAATGGAGCCAACTCTACCCCTTTCGTGGCACGAAACGACTTAAGACACGGTTATCCTTTGGTCCCCTACTTGTTTGTCATGTGTATTGAAGTCTTGAGCAAGATGGTGAAGAAGGCGGTGTTGGATAGACGTATTGAGCCTTTAGTTCGTGGAGATGTTCCCGTGTCACACTTGCTCCTTGGCGACGATGTCCTGTTGTTTGTGAAAGCCACAAAGGAAAATGCCCGTGCTATAAGGGTCGTCCTTGAGGAGTTCATAGCTTGCTCGGGGCTGAGATTTAGCACATCAAAAAGCCAAATATTCATGGGGGCTGACGTGCCAGATGGGGCATGGATTGCGGCACACCTTGGTATGGAAAAAAAGGAGCTCCCGGTGACCTACCTTAGGCTACCATTAATTTCAGGAAGGATGGGGAGAACCCATTGCATGGCACTTGTGAATAAGGGGAAGGCGTGACTTAGCACTTGGAAACATATTTTTTTATCCATCGTCGGGTAGGTGGAACTTGTGAGGAGTGTCCTCGTCTCCCTTAGAATTTATTGGACGTCCGCTTTCCTAATCCCACGGAAAGTGGTGCAAGAGATGGAAAGTCTTTTGTGCACTTCATTTGGGGAGGGAAGATGAAGTGGGCTGTAGTAGCTTGGAGGGATGTGTGCACACCAAAGGATGAAGGAGGGCTTGGCCTAAAACGACTAACGAATTGGAATGATGTGGGCCTACTCCGCTTGTTTTGGCTTTTGGTGGCGGAAGGAAATTCTCTTTGGGTGAAATGTGTGTGTCAGAGATATCTTAAAAACCTCTCCATTTGGCTTCCACGACCACCCTCCACCTCCTCGTGGGCATGGAGGGGGATCTTTCGAGTCTGAGACATTTCTAGACGACACATCCAATACGAGGTGGGGAGTGGAGATGAGATACGCTTCTTCCAATACACGTGGTGTGGAGAACCGTTCCAATGTAAGCGTTGTGTGGAACCCCTACATTATGAATTGGGAGTGCCTTGGGACACTAGAGTTTTGTACTTCATTTGGGAGGGGGAATGAAACCTCCTCCCCCCAACACTCAACCATAACAGAGGAAATCTACTCGAAGATCAAGAACAACAAAGCGGATAGATGGGAAAGGTGCTACACTTGGAATCAAAGAAGTATGGACATGGCTGAGAGAAACGGGTTGGAAGGTGACTTGGGCTAGTATGGTATGGTACAAACATGTTATCACTAAGCATGCACTCACAGCTTGGAGAGCATTGAGGGGGTGCCTCCTCACAAAGAGGCTCATGAATCAACGAGGAGCAAACCATGACCCGGTCTGCAGCCTATGTGAGGGGAGGAGGAGGATATAGAGCACCTTTTCTAGTGGTGCACGTACATAAAGGAGGTATGGATAGCACTCCTTCATCTCATGGAGCTCAGCCACCCGTTTGCAAGGTCCCTTGAAGGCGAGGCTACACATATTTCACATGCGCGAGGAAGCGGACTTGACAAAGTGGTGAGACGGTGGGCGTTCAATGCTATGATACATGAATGTTGGCTGGAACGAAACTGGAGGATTTTCAAGGGAGAAAGGAGGATGCCAACAAATATAGTGGCTTCCATCAAAGACATAGTCGCATGTCTATGGGACAAAGTCAAGAAACTTGCGAAGAATGAAGAGGAGCAGAAATTTCAGGCCACGTGGAGTTAGTAGCTGATACATACTGATGTAATACTTAACTACAAAGCATACTAATCTAATACAAAACTTGTAGTGTAGCATGTAGTGTAGAGGCCGGCTATGAATGTAGCATACTCCCGCGAACTTAGCATCTCATTTTTGGTAGGTTGTAAACTTTTTTCTTAATCTAATTAGAGGCCAAGCCTCCCTTTTTTTGCCTTGCAAAAAAAAAGAGGAGAGAGAGGGCAAGAGACAGAAGGAGAAGGGGAGAAAAGGAGTGAAGGACTAAAAGTCGAAGGAATAGGGATGTGATGAACAGAATAGGTGAGAGCCAAAGGCGAATGAGCGACCCTAAGGGTCTTGGGGTTGTTCTTCACTGATTATTCAATTTTCTCGCTCTTTTCCTCTCTGATGGAGGGATTGATGCACGTTGGAACCACTCCCATATATTTTGCTCACCAAGTCAAGCAAGGGCAGAATTGGACCGTAGTGCATCGTCATCGGGAGCATCACCTGCTAGAGCGCCGTCACCAAGAAAAACACCACAACCCTGTGGTGCAGCCATCGAGGTGGCGATGCATGTTGGGCTGGCCTGCAATTGCCTGACCTATTCTCGAAGCCATCATACCAAAACCAAAGACCGTGTTGGAGTATGTGCCGCCGAATCTCTAAGGTGGAAATAGAGGAAGCATTGGGTGCTTGGGAAAAGGTTCTCGTAGGGTAATTTGTTGGGTTCAATCCTTACCTACCCACGTTGGAGAAGCACCTCACCCGACTATTGAGTGTATCAGGGTCGATAGAGGTGGTGAGGAGCAGCAATGGGTTCATGGTGTTTTGGTTCTCATTGGATACAGACCACACTCATGCTCTCGAGAACGGACCATGGTTTGCCTACGGGTCACCTTTGATATGGGTTTGGTTCCCAGATATTTTCTGTGTGAGATCGCTAGCGTACTGGGCAAACCATTGTAAATGGATGATCAAACCACAATTTGGAGGCATTTGGCATTTGCACGAGGTGTGCCTTGAGGTTGAAGATGGTTTGACATACCTGGAGATAATCACTATGAATGATGGGCTGGGGAACGTGGAGTACATCAACATCGACTCTGAATGCAGACCAACATGTTGCCCGCTCTGTCGCATGTTTGGACATTCAAAGATTCGTTGCATAAAGGGAGCAGTGGAAAGAATGTCCAATGGACGCGACCTTCGGCGGCCCGTCTATGCCATTTGGTCGCTAAGGCTCAACCGACTTATGATGGAGAAGAACTAAGGGAACTTTGCAAATGGTCAGACTTGCCTTGTGTACAAGTGGAACCACGGTTGGGTTGAGTAGTTGGGAAGAGGGAGGGGGTTGATTAGTAGGGAGAAGTTGGGTGTGCCTAGCAAGCTGGACTCTCATCTCACAAGTGTCAATAACAAAAATATTACATGCCCACATTCTTTAACATGGTTCATGAGATGGAGCTTGTGAAGCTAAATAGGCCAAGGGTAAGAGAGGAGCCCACTCCTCTCCACCAACAAAATGAATTTGCTTAGTTGGAACGTGTGGTGCACTAATCTCTCGAGCTGATGATACATGATACGGGATAAAACTAACCAGGAGAAGGTGGATGTTGCATGCCTCATTGAACACAAAGTCAAAAGCAAGAGGTTGGAGAGGCTTGTGTAGTCGGTGCGGTAGGACGAGTGGGACTCAAATTTGGAGGTGGTGAATTTGGGTTGTATCATAGTACTAATGGAAGGTCCGAGAATCCCTGTAATTCATGCACTTTGAAGGGCATATAGGCATAAATAATCAAACCCTAGCTACCACAGTGGTTTATGGGGCTAATAAAAAAGTGGAGCGGAGGCCACTTTGGTAAAAGTTGAAGGGGTGCGAGCCCACTTGAGAAGTTGCATGGTTAGTGATGGGACCTTTAATTACATCTGACACACCCATGAGAAGCTAGGAGGGGGAGGATATAACTTTGCGGCCATGGCAGAGATCAACAAATGTCTTACTGGCATACGAGGACTCGAGGTTTCCACGACGCGGGGGGGGGGGGGGGGGGGGGGGGGGGGGGGAACTAGACTTGGTCCAACTCTTTGCAAGGCCCACGACGTATGGAGACTACGATCGATGGGGAAATGTGTCCTCATCGGTTGTTAGCTATGTATCCGAAATCCTACTGCCTCATTGAAGATCAAGAATTTACTGACCACCACTTGCTTGTAGTGGACATTGTGCCCCGGATCACTAAAGTGGCGCATGTTCCGGTTCGTGAATGCATGGACCAAGCACGTCAATTTTCAGATGTGGTACATGGTGCATGGACTACTAACATTGAAGGGACCCCAATGTTTCAAGTTGTCGCCAAATTGGAGTAGGTCAAACAAGCCATGAAGGAGTCGAGTGATGATACGTTTGGCAAACACAATCGTCACCATAAACAACTCAGTGAGGAGCTTCATTGTCTTGAAGACGACATGGACAGAGACTCGGATGATACACATCTTCAGACCCTCAAACATAAGGCCAAGGATGCATTTGCCTATGCTCTCATCCGTATATATGGAATTGGTGGTGTGACATAAGTTGAGGATGCGGTGGTTGAGAGAAGGCAACTCCAATTGTAGGTTCTATCATGTCTCTCTGAGAGTGAGTAGAGCCACCAGCAAAGTGTGTCGGATAGTTGAGAACAAGGAGACTATTGCGGAGGATGAGGAGGAGCTCATCCAATAGGCGTTCTGGCATTGCTTTGCTAACATTTTTTCTTGTAGTGTGCTAACAAATCCATAGACCCAGAGATACACCTCCACTCTCTTTCATTTGATGAAGCCCAATATCTCACATAAGCTACCAGAATGGAGGATCTAGCCACCATTGTTAAGAACTCCAATGAAGACAACCTCTAGGTCTAGATGGGTTTAATGCACGATTGCTTAAGGCATCTTGGGGCATCATCAAGGCTAATTTATTCAAAATAGTTGAGTCCTTCTTTCGTGATGGAAACCTCCTTAAGCAACTGAACTAAACATCAAACACACTTAATTAAATCAGTTATAATACGATAAGTGCTCGGCCACGTTGAAGCGGTGGCAAGCACGGGTCGGCCCATAGGCAGTGTGTGCAGGTAAGATTCACGATACTCGAGTGGGGAAAGAAGAGAGGAATGAGGTCAGAAGTACACTACAATGCGTATGAAATCGGAAAACAAATAATAATACTAAACCCCTTAGGGGATGGAGAAAGAATGTTAATACAAAAATATATGTGTGTGTGCTCATTTGTGCTCATCAAAACATGTAATACCTGAAATCCATAAAACCAAATCCAACTTTGCCTCCACATGAAATAAGATAAAGCATTATCATTAAAACATACAAGACAATAATTGAAATGAAGCTAAATGAGCTCATGCATAAACACAAAACCCCATTATTTCTCTACAAGAAATAAGATTTACACAATCATTAAAACATACAAGACATTAATTAAGGTGAGGCGAACAATAGCAAATTCTCCCACATGTCATGTTTCCTTCTTCCAGTTCCCTTATCCTCACGTCATCATTCCCCATAAAATAGACCCACTAATCTAAGCATGTGCTAAGCATCACTCGACAATATTCGCACATCAAGAAAAGAGTTATATCTCATTAGATGGTTATGGAAATCATGTAAGGTTCAAAGGATTAGGATTAACACACACACCTAATACATCACATAATCACATCACCTTCTTCTCCACTCCCAGGGGGACAGACTACTCCCTATTCATCTCTAAACTAAAACAAAGCATAAAAACAACATAAACCCATAATAGAAATGAAGAAAAGCAAGAGTACGCAGACAACAATATAAAAGACATTACATCAAAGTAAATCCATTAATGTAAAGAACAAGATTCAACAAACTTGAAATGAAAAGTTTACAAAGTTCCTCCTTCTCCTTTAACACTAATGAGCAGCAAAATAAACCAAAACTAATGGAGAAACAAGAAGAAGAGGGGGAGACGAGGGATTACAATGGTATATATAGACTAATATATTGTTAGGATTGATCTAGGTGTATTAAGACGGCTCGAAATCGATTCTGATGGTCCTGGAATGCTCTGACCCATCAACCCGACACGTGTACAAAATCTGAGACCAAACAGATGAGAGTCACCTACTGGTGGCGGATCAAAATCTGTCAGTGGTGGATCCGGATGCTCTTATCCGGCTCCAATTCGTCCAACGCATACATTTCTTCGTTTGTCACGTGGGGTGAAGCTCTGGTTCACTGGCTTGAACCTCGTTGGCTTTAATTGGTGAAATATTGTCTGGTTCAAGTGATGTGGCACAAATTTTTGTTCTTCACCATCAGATCCCTCCGGTTTTTCACTTCGGTCCTTCCTGATTTGCAATCCAATCGTTGTGTATTACAAATAGATCCAAAAGTTTTCAATTCTGTCCATTCTTGTTGCAATCAGGTCAAGTAATACCTAAAACACTACAACAAACACTCAAGTAGCACAATTTGGGGGTAACATAAAGGATATATAGCATGAATGTGATGTATGATATGCTACTAATCAACATTCATCCCGAAGAAGAAGGTGCTAACCTCAATGGATGACCACTGCCCGATTTTGTTATGTAACAAGGTGTGCCGGAACATATCTATGATGTTGGCCAATTTTTTTAAAAGAAGTGTTGCTTAAGATAGTGGGGGACACCTAGAGCACGTTCGTCTGAGGCCGACATATCACTCACAACATTCTGTTGGCTCACGAGTTGTGTCAGGGACTACACCTGCGTCGGGGTGCGGGGGGGCATGTGTTTGAAAATTGACATGTGGAAGGCCTATGACACCATTTCGTGGACATTCTTGGACAGGGCCTTAAGCAGATTTGGGTTCAATGCATGATGAAGGAAACTCAAGGTAGCTTGCGTCAAGGCCTCCGTTGTCGTAATGGTCAACGGGGCCAACTCGATCCCATTCTCCACTTTCAATGGACTTCACCAAGGGGATCCAATCGTGACCTACTTGTTTGTACTTCATATGGACGTCCTAAGTACTTTGCTTCGGAAGGAGGAAAGGCATCGGACGCTACACTCTATCTTTTGGAAACGTCATGCTCTTGCATCTCATGTTTGCGGATGACGTGATGGTGATCTCTAAAGCCACAAAGGAGGATGCAAGAACTCAAAAGTGGGTAGTAGAGGACTTCAACTTATGTGGCCTATGGTTTAAGCAATCCAATAGTCAAGTGTTCCTCTGTGATGGCATGCCACACGCGGACTTGATATCCCTACACTTTCATATGCAACAGACTACGTTCCCGGTCTCATACATGGGTTTGTCGTTTTTCTCTATGCGCCTGTCCAAGGGTCATTGTGCGACACTAATTGAACAGGTTAGGGCGCTTAAGCTCGTGGCAGGGAGGCTCCAATTGATTGCAGGCTAGATTGAGCTTGTACTGTCCTCACTTCTTTCAGCATATATTGGACTTCAGCTTTCTTGATCCTACGGGTTCTACTCATGGAGATTGAAGCCACCATGATGCACTTTGTGTGGGGGGAGGGCACGTAAGATGTTTGCTATCTGATGGAAGTATATCCGTAGGCCAAATTAGGAAGGAGGACTTGGACGTCGACAACTGATAGAATGGAATGATGCCCGGTTCTTTCTCCTATTTTGGTATGTAGCGTCGACGGATGCTTCACTATGGGCCCGTTGTCTGCGTAGCAAGTACTTGCAGAGTCCATCTAGATGGCGAGGACACCATAACCGTGCTCATGGGTTTGGAGAGGGATATTGTGGGTCTGGGACATATCAAGAGAAAAACTGTACTTCAGAATCTAGGATGGGATGACTGTACGATTGTTTGGTGACCCTTGGTGTGACCCACCCCTAATTTTGAGACCAGGTGGTGACTAATTGAGGTACGACCTGGGGCTTCCCCAAGATACATTAGTATCTCATTTTATTGAACACAGAGCTTGGAGGCTGCCCATTGGTCACATCGTCGAAGTTAGGTTGGGAGGTAGCGGTAAAACCCAACCCTTCCCTAAAGGACACATGGCTATGGGTTCTGAATAAGGGCCGAAAGGTACAGTGGGGATCAATGGTTTTGCATTAACGGACTATCCCCGAGCAAGCTGTCACCATCCGGAAAGGCTTGCATGGGAAACTGAACACAGAAGATTTCACACGGGGCAAGCGTAATGAAGCTAGCGGTGATCTCTTGGTGTCCTTTATGCAAGGATGGCAAGGAACATATGACACACCTCATCTAGGCTTGTCCCTTCATCTAGGTTGTATGGCACACCCTTCGAGGAATAATTGGGGATGACAAACACATAACAACCGCCCAAATGGATGAAGTGGGGCGAGCGGCGAAAGGTTCAAAACACAACCCAAAGAACGAATGCTCATTTTCAAGCTTGCGATCGGGGCCAGTGTCTATGAATGCTGGATGGAGAGAAATCAGAGATTATTCGAAGAAGCTGATGCACAAGCTCACACATAGATAGCCGAAATGTGGTCCTAGTGACCTTTATAGACGTTCTTGAGTCTTCACGTAATTTATGAGTCATCCGGGCCTACACGTCAATAACGCCCGAGGAACGAACTTCTTTGTAACATTCTAATTAAATAAAGTACTGGAGGCATGCCTCCCATTTTCTTTGCAAAAAACAAGTGAAGAAGAAGGAGAGGGAAGAAGAGACAAATAGATAGAGAGATCTATAAGGAGAATGAGAGAGACGGAGAGGTGGACAGATGGGGAGAGAGTGAGAAGGGCAAGTAGAGGGAGAGAGGGGAGATAAAGAAGGAGAAGTATATAAAAGAATAGAGGAGAGAGTGAACGTTGAAGAGAGATAAGGGAGGGAGTGAAATAGAGGAGATAGTGAAGCAGAACGAGAAGAACTTAGAGGAGAGAAAGAAGAAGACGGTGAATTATGAAAAAGGAGAGAGACAAAGAGAAGAAGAAGAAGAAGTAGAAGAAGAAGAGAGAGGGAGAACAGGGAAATGAAGAAAGACAGAGAAGGAGAGAGAGTTCATAAGTGAGCTAGACAAAGAAAGACACGAAGAAGGAGAGAGAATGAGGAGCAAACTAGAAGGGAAGGAGGAGAGAAGAAAAGAGAGAGCAAGAAGCAGAGAGACACGGTAAGAAGAGAGAAGTAGAGAGAAGAAGAAGGCGAGAGAAGGGGGAGGAATAGAGAAAGAGAACGAGAGAGCAAAAGGAGAAAGAGGGAGATGAAGAGAGATACAGAGATAAAGGAGAGAGATAAAGAGGAGAACAAGAGGAGTGAGAGAGTGAAGATGAAGGAGTGACAAAGAAAAGGATGGAGGAGAGACTAGGACAAATGAAGGAGACAGAGCGAGTTGAGAGAAGAAGGAGGGAGAGAGAGGAGGAGAGAGAAGGAGAGAGAATAAGAAGGAGATGAGAAGGAGAACGTGAGAGAGGACATGGAGAGAGATGGAAAAGGAGAACAACAGAGAGAAGAATAAGGTGATTGAGGTAAAAGGAAAAGGAGAGAGAGGAGAGAAGATATGGAGGGAGAGAGAGAGAGACAAGGGGAATGAGAGGGGAGGAGATGGAGGAGAGATATAGAAGGAGAGAGATGGAAAGAGAGAGAAGAAGTAGAAAGATAGCGAGAGAGTAACATAGAGCAAGAGAGGAAGGGAGAGAAGGAAGGACCGGGAGAGAGAAGGAGAGGGAGATGGAGGAGGGAAGATAGGCGACCGGTGGACATTATTAGCCTAGTGAAAGAGGGGTTGCGCACCATCAGGGCAGGCACAAAGGTTATAAGAGAAGATTCTGATACGTTACGAGACTATAAAGGAGACTGGGCGTGAATAGTTTGTTTTATAGTGAATTGTAATCAAGTTAGAGACCTGGTTATGTGTGCAACAAAACCCGTGTTAAAAAGTAGTTCATAGTGGTTCATAATCGAATTAGAGGCATTGCCTCCCTTTTGCTTTGCCCAAAAAAGATGGAGGAGGGAAGGAGGGAGAGGAAGAGAGAAGGAGATGGAAAGAGAGATAAAGAGCAGAGATGGGAAGGAGAAGGAGAGAGAAGAAGATGGCAAGCGAAGTAGTTGCAATAAAAAGAGAAGGCAAGAGAGAGAAAGAGAGGGAAGAAGAAGAGAGAGAACGAAAAGGAGAAGGGGAAAGGGAACATTGTTCCACGAGTGTTGGCAGGAGCAGAACAACCAAATATTCGAGCAAGAGAAGAGGCAACCAGCGGACATCCTTGGGCTGGTCAAGTATGTAGTGAAAACTAGGTGGGTGATGAGGAGGGCACTTCAAGGTGATCTGGAAGCAACACGAGAGTTTGAGAGCGAATGGTCGTAGGTAGCGAATGCCTTATGTTGAACGTTTTAATTTAAACCGCAAGTGCACGGCCGCGATGAAGCGGTGGCAAGTACGGGTCGTCCTCAGGGAGGTGAGTAGTCTCTTGCTTGTACGAAATCAAGTGGCGAAAAAAATGGAGAAGATGATTGATTATGCTAACCTACGCTACACTACTCTAAGAAGTATGAAATGTGAAAGAAGCAAACAAACGATGAAATAAGAACTAAGCTAAGAACAAAATAGAAGTGCTGGAATTTCAGGAATGGAAAACCCCTAAGGGGTGGAGTGAGTGCACACAAGCAAAGAGGTGGGTGTAGAATACATTCTTTAAGCACATGAAGGTGGTGTTTATCAAGCATAGGAAGTGTCTAAATGTTATGGCAAAACCTATCAATCTATTCACCAACTTGGTTGATTAACATTTACATATGCAAGTTGTTTATTTCAGAACCTAAACAAGCATGAGAGGTGTCTAATCATTTTGGCAAAACTCATCAAGTTATAAATTCTATCCTAAACAAGCAAGCATACATTCATGTTTAATCAACACATTGAAATTAAAGCATTCATCCCATTCTCTAATGCATGTATGTACATCTACTCCACCCCCCAAAGGGGATGGAACTACTCACTAAACATTACACTAATTATTAAACTATGGAAAGAAAGCATATTAAAACTAAGCTAGAATTAAAAGACGATTAAACTAAAACATGCACAACAATAAAAGAAGCATAAAACAAACAATGAAACAAACATAAAACTTTATTGATAAAATGACTCACATTAAAAGTAGCATCCTCCTACTTTAGTGTGTGCTTCAAGGCCTCACTTCTAGTAGGAAGAATAGCCACTTAAAATATGGAGTAGTTTACATAAGAAGGTGAAGAGTTCTATTTATAGCCATAGAAAAAGGCAATTCGGGACAATCCCCCGATGTGGGACTAAACAGATACCATAAATGGACTAAGAATGCTCTAATACACAGGCCATAACAAGATAAGAGAATTTGGAGCAACTTGGACCGCCAATTAGCGGTCCAAGACCGCTAATTAGCGGTCTATAAACTCCAGATCGTCCTGGGCTTTCTTCTGGGCTTTCCATGTTGGTATTTGTTGTCTTTGATGCGGTTACTTGAGTTGTTGGATCTCCGACCCGAGTAGAATTGCCAAAATACTCCCCATGATGGTGTGGAGTTCTCTATTTTGCACTTTGGTCCTTTGGTCTTACATTCAGGTCCTTCTTCCTTGCATCTCAGTCCCCAGATCTCACAATTCAGTCCTTTTTCCCAGCTTTTGGGTCCTTTTATGCTTCAACTCTTCAAACCTATTTATTCCTGAAAACTAAACACAAAACTCGTAACATAGCATTGTTTAGATGAAAGATAATGGATATAAGATGCAAATATGAGCATGAAATGATGCCAATCAAATACCTCCACACCTAACTTTTGCTAGTCCCGAGCAAAACAAAGAAAGGAAAAAGCACACGAGAAAATAAGAAATCCTAACTCACTTTCGTAGGAATCACGGTTGCACTTAGCACGTGCAACAAGCCGTTAAACCTCCTTGTCGCCAAGGAGGAGGAGTGTTGTCTCCTGAGGGTTTTCAGCGGATATACCCACAAAATCCGAACAAGATGCATTAATCAATCTAGCTACACGACTCGTTGGACTTATTTTGTCGATCATGGGATGCGGTAATACTACGGGTCGACTCTATATATGTAATCGGTCCACACACCTAGACTAATGAGTTATTCGTGAGAGTTAACTAAGGAATTAAGTGAAAGACATGGGCAACCTTAACTTCTGAATGTGATACAACGTGTAAAGTCCATTTTGGTTCTTATTTGACTCTTTTTTTTTCTTCTTTTTCTTTTTTTTTTTCTTTCTTTTTTTTTTTTCTTTTTCTTTGGAGCATTTATTGGTTGGTGTTTGATTCTCCCAGGGTCAGGTTTCGTGCATCATTGCCTATGAGGACTTACACTATCACGTACACCTTCCCCCAAATCTCCACATAGGGCGATCCCTACCACCCGTGTAACGGGAGTTCGGTCGGTGCATCCCAAGTCAGATGACTCGAAAGCACCAGGCACAAAGTCCCCTCAGACCTACTTTCCCGAGTGATAGGAGCCGTGCGAGAAGAGAGAACACCACTTATTCATTTATCTACATGGGAACCAAAACCCCTACACTTAAGTTTCACAAAAAGAGATTAAGGGCCCTTGACTACGACAAACTTCCTTATACTAACAGACACGAATTATTTGACTCACTAGGTTCAGGGTGGACCTCTTTAAATGTTTGAGTGCTGAAACCCTATGATTACACGCCCCCCCGAGGGAAAACCGGGGTGCATCCTAACGACTCGATAAGACCTAAAGCCAGTAAACTAGAAATCCTAATGCATCAAGTTCAAGACAATTTTGGGAGCTTTCTTTTTACTTTGCCTCTCAACGGTTTTGCACATGCTAAACACACGCAAAACCCACAAAACATTTTCTTTCGCAAACATATGAAGATTTTGAAAGAAATGTGAAAATTTTAAAGCACTCGGCAAGCAAAAGAAGACAAGTCACCCAAGGATCATGGCAAGCAGATATATCAATGTTAAATGCGGCACACTAACATGACCCTAGCATACACACAAAAAGAAAACAAAATCAAAAGAAAAAGACTCGACTATGTACACACGTAAAACACCCCCCCACACCTACTTCATGCATTGTCCTCAATGAATGCGAACAAGATACTACATGGATACATGCATGAAAAAGGAAAGATCTCACCAACATGAAGTACAAAGGGACGTTCAGGGTCATGTTGATGGACACAAACCCAAATTCCCTCAAAACCTGTGAGAAGCTGAAGAAGGGAGATAAATACGTGAAGAGATTGGGCCCAAGTACACAAGGGTTGGGGCCCACAACAATCGATGCTCACTGAAGGAGTCTTTTATTACACACTTCTTTTTTTTTTTTTTTTTTTTTTGTTGTTGTTTTTTTTTAAAGATATATACATCAACCAAGATATTCTCATAATCATTTGGTCAAGGAACATCAAATGAGAACATCAAGTCAGGAGGACCAGAGACTTGCCGAGATGGGCAAACTCCACTGGTACTCTGAGGTGTCATGAGGGGTGAAAGGTCAAAGCTGAAAGGCTCGAACCCCTCATGATATTGGTTGGGTGTGGGCAACAAAGAATGAAGTTGTGTTGCCTCACTAGGGTTTAATTGCTCATCGAAGAAAACCCTCCAACCAATAGGCGGGTGCATCGGAATGAGTTCCTCAGGCTCATTCGATGGATGCAACAGACTTGCATCACTAAGAATGGGGCTTCTCCCCAAGTCATCCAACAAGGACCTCCCACCATCGTTTAGATCATCAAGCATAAGCTCGGTCATAGGTGGGTCCTTGTTGGAGTCAAAATGAAGCTCAAATGGCTCAATGGCCAAGGGACATGAGGTAGAGACACCTTCTGGTATAGGCATATGATGAGGTGTCTCACTCTCACTAGTACTCTCAACTGAATCATGCAATGAACACTCCCTTTGGACATTCATGTTCGAGGCCAGCTCACTCTGTTGCATTGCAAAGACAGGCAATGAGTCTTCGCTGGGCCCACGAACATTCTCAATGGGTTGCATTGGGGTTAGGGGTGTTCGTTGATTTTGTGGTGCTTTCTCCAATTGGCGGATGAGATTTAGATTTAAAGGTTCATCCATGGGTTCCTGTTGCCTACCAGAGTTGAACACATGAAACTCGGCACTCATGTTACCGAATGAGAGCTTCATGCGACCATTTCTACAATTAATCAAGGCATTGGAGGTTGCCAGAAATGGTCTACCCAAAATCAAAGGTATTTGAGAGTGGGTGTTCGCAACAGGATTGGTATCGAGGACAACAAAATCGACTGGAAATATAAAATCTCCAACCTTGATAAGCACGTCCTCGATAATCCCCATGGGAATACGAATGGATCTATCTGCCAATTGGAGGGTGATCTTAGTTGGTTTTAATTCTCCCAAGTTCAACTGTTGATAAACAGAGAATGGGAGGAGGTTGACCGCTGATCCTAAATCAAGCAAAACATTGCTCAGTCTAGTGTCCCCAATCGTACACTGAATAGTAGGACACCCAGGGTCCTTGTATTTTGTGTAGGTGGGATTGGACAAAAGTGAGCTGATATTTGCAGCCAAGAATGCTCTCTTAGGAACATTGGTCTTCCTCTTGGTTGTGCAGAGATCCTTCAACACTTTGGCATATTGAGGTATTTGTTGGATGACATCCAACAAGGGGATGTTAACCTTTACTTGCTTAAACACCTCTACTATCTTGTCCATGTTGTCACTCTGCTTTTTGGTTAACCTACTTGGATAGGGAGCTTTTGGCAGGTAGGTTTTCTGCTGTGCCTGAGAAGAAAGCTTTGGTGTATTACCCTCACCCTCAGCTTCTTCTTCACCACCATTCCCACTGAGGGGCTGCATAGATGGTGGTGGGTGTGGCAAGGAAATGTGATTGTCAACCTGTTTTCCATTCCTTAAGGTCACAATGGAATTGACATGGTGAACAGGTTCCTCCACATGGTTCACTTGCCTCCCCCGAGGTACCACATTCTCATTTTGCATTTGTTGTTGTTGGTACATGCGGGGGTTAGCCTCAGGCTGGCTAGGAAAAGACCCTCTCTCTCTTTCATGTACAGACTGAGCCAATTGGCCCATCTGAAGCTCTAGAGATTTCATGGTCTGCTGATTTGAAGTGAGAACTTGACTCGTGGTTGACATAAAATTTTTCATTGAGTTTTCAAGTCCACGAGTCAAGGTCTCAAGCGAATTGAATCGGGTTTCCATATTATTGGAATTTGGGAAACCCGATTGATTGATGGTTTGCGCTTGGGGTGGCTGATAGGAATGTGCATGCATGGGAGGTTGGTGTGATTGGTAAGGTGGTCTACAGGAGTTTGAAGGACCACCCGGGGCATTATTTTGGTTCCATGAAAAATTGGGGTGGTTCCTCCATCCAGGGTTATAAGATGATGAGTATGGGTCATTCCTAGCTCTGTCATAGATGGCGTTGACACGCTCCATCTCAGGAGGAATGGACTCACACTCGCTCTCTACATGACCTATCCTACCACATGAATGACAAGGAACTGGACCAGATGTGGACATGTGAGGTGCACTTTGTTGGTTTTGGAGCTCAATCGAATCCATACGGCGCATTAAGGCCGCCATGCGTGCCTCGGTGGCCGTAGTGGTATCGATAGCAAATGCGGAACCCGATCTAGTTGAGTTTGCATTCGCGATCCTCGCTCCTATACTAGATGATGCAGGTGGTTCCCTCACACTCTCCCACTGCATGGTTTTCTCAGCGAGGTCTTCTAGGAAGGCCCATGCCTCCCTTTCATCCTTTCCCAAGAACTCTCCTTGACACATGGACTCAAGGAGCGTTCTTGACGGGATGTGAAGACCCTCATACACAATCTGACAAAGACGCCACAACTCAATGCCATGGTGAGGGCACGAGGATAGTAGCTCTTTGAACCTCTCAAGATATGCATGAAATGGTTCGGTCTCATGTTGATAGAACGAATTGATTTCGTTCCTCAATTTTTGAGTCCGATGATTAGGAAAGTACTTCTTGAGGAATGCAGACTGAAACTCATCCCAAGTCCTGAAGGCATTCGCCTGGTTGCTGTACAACCACTTCTTGGCGTCATCCTTAAGCGCAAAGGGGACAAGCCTAAGATGAATGGAGTCTGTGCTAAGTTGTTGCAGTTTGAACATAGCACAGACCTCCTCAAATTCCCTGAGAAAGATATAGGGGTCACCTTTCCCAGTGAAATGAGGGAGCATGGAGATAAACTGAGGCTTGACCTCAAAATGGTTCCCATTTGCCTCTGGCAATACGATGCATGAGGGTAGAGCTGTACGGCTCGGGTAGCATCGATCACGTAGAGGTATGGGAACGACAACTGGAAGCACAGGTGGAATAGGTGGGTCCAGCAACTGCTCCTCCTCACGGAAATTAGCAGCCATTGGACCCGAACTACGTGCGACACGAGAGGAGGGAGGTGTCGAGAAATCGATGACCGAAGCTGGATTGACAACGCTCCTCGTCAAACGACCACTCTCGTCTCGTGTCCACGAAAGCATGCACAAAGGTGCACACACACAAAACAAAACTTTTTTTTTTTTTTTTTTTCTTTTTTAACAAAGAATGTGCGTAGAGGAGAAGACGGGGGAACACAGGAGAGAACGAATGACTCAGGAGAGAAGGGAAGAAGTCCTTATGCTACGGCGGATGGGTACAGGTAGAAGCACACAAGCAAACAAGGCTCAAGCAATCCTAAGGTCGCTATAGGTCCTTACAGCTAGACGACGCCTAACTGCGAGGTCACACGGCCTCAACACGCCTCACCTCCCTACAACGAGGACCACAAAGCCCAGCAAGTGAGCCAAGATCCGGGGATCTCGTCTCTCCTACTATCGACAAAGTGGGCAACGCCGATCAGGTCATGACGGTCGGGACCGGATCACTCTCCTAATGCGTCCGAATTCCTTAAGGCCAATGTCTACTTGATTTTAAAATTAGGCTCTTGATTAGTGTGGTTTTTGGGGCGAAGGAAAGGGTGATGAAATCCCCCACCTTATCTTTTATGGAACAGCCCCTCCTTAGTAGCGTTTTGGAGTCCTAAATCTAGCAATCAACTCTCCAAACAACGCTCAACTCACACTTGTTGCAATGCACTTCCTACTAACTAATGCATGTTCATACGAAATGCATGAATGAGAGTAGAAGGTGCGTACCTCACGCCAGCTCTCAGCAACAGAAAATAAAGCTAAGACAAAAGACAATCTAAATGCCTAAGTCACATACATGATGCATGGCCTAAACAAAAAGAATGCCTAATCTTTTGCTTTGAGTTTTAGGGTCCAAGTTGCTTAAGGGAGGTTTGATTATTGATCTGGGAACCAACTAGAAGTCAAAACATGCCAAATTAAGTCCCAGACCACTATATCATATAAAGAAATACTCCGAAGAAATTTCGAGGTGAAATGAAACAACCAGACCGCCAGTTGGCGGTTGTAGACCGCTGATTGGCGGTCTTCTTCTCTCAAACCGCCTCCAAACTTCACCAGATGCTTCCCCTTCTCAATGTGAGTCTCCTGAAACAAAGAAAACTACAAGACAAAAATTAAATCCACTCGAATCGTCCAAACAAGAGTCTGGACTGGCACCTCCCCGGCAACGGCGCCAAAAACTTGTTGAACGTTTTAATTTAAACCGCAAGTGCACGGCCGCGATGAAGCGGTGGCAAGTACGGGTCGTCCTCAGGGAGGTGAGTAGTCTCTTGCTTGTACGAAATCAAGTGGCGAAAAAAATGGAGAAGATGATTGATTATGCTAACCTACGCTACACTACTCTAAGAAGTATGAAATGTGAAAGAAGCAAACAAACGATGAAATAAGAACTAAGCTAAGAACAAAATAGAAGTGCTGGAATTTCAGGAATGGAAAACCCCTAAGGGGTGGAGTGAGTGCACACAAGCAAAGAGGTGGGTGTAGAATACATTCTTTAAGCACATGAAGGTGGTGTTTATCAAGCATAGGAAGTGTCTAAATGTTATGGCAAAACCTATCAATCTATTCACCAACTTGGTTGATTAACATTTACATATGCAAGTTGTTTATTTCAGAACCTAAACAAGCATGAGAGGTGTCTAATCATTTTGGCAAAACTCATCAAGTTATAAATTCTATCCTAAACAAGCAAGCATACATTCATGTTTAATCAACACATTGAAATTAAAGCATTCATCCCATTCTCTAATGCATGTATGTACATCTACTCCACCCCCCAAAGGGGATGGAACTACTCACTAAACATTACACTAATTATTAAACTATGGAAAGAAAGCATATTAAAACTAAGCTAGAATTAAAAGACGATTAAACTAAAACATGCACAACAATAAAAGAAGCATAAAACAAACAATGAAACAAACATAAAACTTTATTGATAAAATGACTCACATTAAAAGTAGCATCCTCCTACTTTAGTGTGTGCTTCAAGGCCTCACTTCTAGTAGGAAGAATAGCCACTTAAAATATGGAGTAGTTTACATAAGAAGGTGAAGAGTTCTATTTATAGCCATAGAAAAAGGCAATTCGGGACAATCCCCCGATGTGGGACTAAACAGATACCATAAATGGACTAAGAATGCTCTAATACACAGGCCATAACAAGATAAGAGAATTTTGAGCAACTTGGACCGCCAATTAGCGGTCCAAGACCGCTAATTAGCGGTCTATAAACTCCAGATCGTCCTGGGCTTTCTTCTGGGCTTTCCATGTTGGTATTTGTTGTCTTTGATGCGGTTACTTGAGTTGTTGGATCTCCGACCCGAGTAGAATTGCCAAAATACTCCCCATGATGGTGTGGAGTTCTCTATTTTGCACTTTGGTCCTTTGGTCTTACATTCAGGTCCTTCTTCCTTGCATCTCAGTCCCCAGATCTCACAATTCAGTCCTTTTTCCCAGCTTTTGGGTCCTTTTATGCTTCAACTCTTCAAACCTATTTATTCCTGAAAACTAAACACAAAACTCGTAACATAGCATTGTTTAGATGAAAGATAATGGATATAAGATGCAAATATGAGCATGAAATGATGCCAATCACCTTATAAGTGTAAGGGTGTGTACCACAGATAGATTGAGTTGTTGGATATGTGTTCGGCATGCGCCGTGTTCAAGTAGTGACACAATTTTGTAGGTTGTTCATTGGTTACACATAATAGAATTTAGAGGTGATGCATCCCTTGTGGTTTGCGGAAAAAGGGAAAGAGAAGGAGAGGGATTGAAGTAGAGAAGAAGGAGAGATAGGGAAGGAGATTGCAGAGAAAGAGTGAAGGATAGGGAGTGAGAAGATAGAAGGGAAGAGAGAATCATAGGCAGTAGTGAGAAGGAGAGAGACGGAAAATATGAGAGAGTGAAGAGCGAGGAGAAGGGGAGAGAGAATGAGAAGGGGAGAGAGAAGGAAAGAGAAGGAGAGAGGGGCGAGATGGATGGATAAGAACAGAGAAAGAAGTAGAAGGAGGAGAGAGGGGGAGAAAGATGACAGTGAAGAAGAAGGAGAGGTAGAGATAGAAGGAGAGACAGGGGAGAGGAGAGGAAATGCATGGGGCTTTGGCGATTCTAGGGTGTCCCTAGCTGCAGGCTTTCCCCCACACAAATCCACCACTCTCTTTAATTATCCTCTCTAAATGGCTCAATCTTGTGTTTTGGAAGGCCCTCCACGTGATCCTCTCATCTTGGAGAGGCAAAAGTGAGGGCTCCAGGAGGTCTCACGTCTCCCGTTTAAGATCAAGATCGGCAGCCTATCGACAACAAGATGCACTACTGGGAGAGCCTCGGGCTTTGGCTGATCTTTTCCATACGAAGACCACCATCTCCTCCTCCCTCACTTTTATTCCTCCAACGCAAGTAACAAGGAAGAAAGTCAGGCAATACTCTAGAAAGCTCTTGGAGGAAATGACAAAAAAAGTTGGCTAATGTGCTCATCAACTATTTTGTGGAGTTCAAACCACACCTTCTGGCCTTGGTGACACACTTGATGGTTCAGCAGATCTTGGGCCACCTTGAGGCTTTTTTGTGCAAAAACAACTACATCACATTCCATTTTACATTTGGGGAGGACAAGAAACGTACCCTTGAGGGTGGTCCTTAGTTCATCAGTGGGTTACCTCTTGGGCTGCAGGAATGGACTATTGGGTTCGGATTTGAAGTATGGTGGTTGCATCGATGCCCATCTGGTGAGGTCCCAAAAGTTTGACCTTCGATTATGGTCTCCCACCTTATTGGGGATTGCAGCGAGCCTAATTAGGGTGCAAATCTTCATGGATGAGGACATTGCTGCCTGCAGGAAGCTTGCATTTGCTCGGGTATGTGTGGAAATCACAGTTGGGTTTTCATACCCAAGTGTCATCACCATAGGTGATGAAACTGGACGGGAGTATGACCTTGTTGTGGAATACGAATGGAAACCCCCCTCTTGCACCACCTGCATTTCCCTTGGTCACTCATCGTGCTACTCCGCCATACCAAGGAACGTGCCTCAACAAAGAAAGGATCAAACAAAGGAGTGGCATGTGGTGAAGGCATCTGGTCGTGCAAAGAATGATGATAGGCGTCCGTTGGCTGGAGCTTAGTAGAATTTACTGATTGAAAATGGTCGGGCAACATCGGTTGCTGGTGGGAATCAGAGCTTTCCGACTGACAAACCTAGCACCGGAGGTGAGGGCTGCCCAATCCACGTGGAAGGAAACTTACCTATTCTAGAATCTTGCCACAATCCCCAATTGGAAGGTCACACAACAAATGGAAACATGCCTATCCCAGCTGCAAGAATCATGGAGGAAATCTTGGAGATTGCAAGTGAGCTTCCTAATCATGAGGAGGGTGCACTCATGCACCATTTTTGAAACTTGGTGGACCCACATAGTCATGAAGAGGAAAATATTAATGCAGATTCGGGGGACCACAGTAGCTGCGAGAAGGAAACTATTGTTGCACATTCAGATGTTCAATACACTCATAAGGAGTCTCATGTGTGTGCTGCTCTAGACTTGTCCATGAAGTGCCCACTACATTCTTCTTCTGTGCCACTCAGGGATCATGATGGCGCGCAAGTCAGCCACAAGAAGATACCTCTTCCACCACATGCCTCTTCTAGAATTGCCAGAGCTCCCATGCGCCTCTCCTATTCTTCTCGGGGCCAGACTTTGGGGTTGAAGGGGCCTTACCTTCCCCCATGTTCCAAATGAAGATTCTCTTCTGAAACATATGTGACACGAATAAACATGGGCGCGCACGTATGGTGAGTGATAAATTTAATAGGGCACATGTGGTGATTGCGGGCATATTGAAGCATAAACTAAGCCACAGAAAGTACAATCTTTTGTACTTTCACATGCGAGGGGTATGGAAACACTCTCTAGTTCCTTTCCTTGTGACTTTTGTGTACGCCTCTGACGATGCTAGGGAGTGACGAGAACTCGTGGAGGAGTTTGTGCACCTTACAAAAAGCACAGCATCGTGGCTAGTGGTGGTGTTTTTAATGTCATGTGCCACCCAAAGGAAAATCATGGAGGCGTAGGAATTGTGTGCGTGTGGTGAAGGAGTTTAACTTATCTATCAATCAGGTGATGCTTTTGGAGGTGCCAACCATAGGTGGTTCCCTTACTTGGATGAATTCTTCACATAGGCCATCATCTCTAGGGCATGGTTAAACCAATTTTGGGGCTCGTCATGCACTGTGGTAGAACGTGATCTTTGTGACCACTGGGCTTGGTGGTGCAAGTTGAGGCGGTGGGCAGACCTAGACGTGGATGTCTACATGTGGATGGCTTGCCTACAGGAGAGAGACGGAGAAGGGGAGAGAGAGAGGGAGATAGAGAGTGAAGGATGAGAGAAGGAAGTGGGGAAACAAGGAGAGAGGGAGAGGGAGGAAGAAGAGAAAAGGAGATGGAGAGAGAGAGTAAGACCTACTAGGAGAGAGAATGAGTGTTGGACAGAGAGGGAAAGAGTGAGAAGGGTAGAAAGTGGGAGAGAGGAGAGATAGAGAAGGCGAAGTATAGATAAGAATAGAGAAGGAGAAGGAGAAAGATAAGGAGCAAGTAAAATGGAGAAGGAGAGGGTGTGAAGGAGAATGTGAATAAGAGAGAGGAGAGAGAGAAAGAGACTATGAATTAAAGAAAATGACATAGAGAAAGATAAGGAGACAAGAAGATGAAGAGAGTGGGTGGAGAGGGAGAGAAAATTGAGAAGCTCTGGGGAGCCATGGGGGTATCTAAGGGTTTCCTTGTGTTGGCTTCTTGGCCTTAATCTATGTTTTTATGATTTAATCAACCTAATCTTAATTGTAATAAATGTAGAGTAGCGTACATATTGCATAGCATATATATTGCTTTGTGCTAACTTCTACAGGTGATCAAGTCTCAAGGAAGAAAGGATTCAAGTCAAGACATGTAATCAAGCTCATTTGAAGACATGTAATTTGCATTTCTTTTGAGTCTTAGGTACTTTGTCTAATTGAGCATACTTGAGATAAAATCAACTCAAACACACACTAAGGTCCCTATAGAAGTCACACACAAAATTTCACATCATTTGGACTTCAATAGATCACCCAAACATAGAACTGAAAACACTAAAACTAAACCAGAACTGCCTGCCCACGTTCAGTCGACCGAGTGATCAATTATCCTATAGTGTTTTAGAATTATTCATTAATACCCCATAATACATTTTGCCTATTGGTAGACCGTGGACCTGTTTCGGTCGACTGAACCTAATTGTCTCCAAAATGTGCAACTACCTGGATGTGTCCAGTCGACCAATGAATTTGGATTGGTCGACCGAAATTGATCATTTTCATCAACCCCGTATAGTCTGGAAGTTTTCGGTTGACCGAACCTATCTCGGTGTTTGACCATTAACTTAAGTGTACCTAAGTTATAGCCTATCGTGGTCGACCGTTCCTTTATCATTCGACCGAACCTTGTTCCAAATTGCCTAACGGTCTACCGTCTGACCCGTCCGATTGACCGAATTCGTTTTGAAAAGTGTGCTGCAGATTTCTATTTTGTGTTTCTTTCACAACAACTTACCACACCTAACCCCAAAGGATAACACCTTCGGAGCTTATAAATAGAGTGGTCCAACACTATTTTCACAAACTCTCCCACTCCATATTGTCTCCAACATTAGAGAGAAGGCTCCAAACACTCCAAGCCTCAAACCTTCCACACTTTTGTCTTAAATCCTATTCTACTCAAGTGAGGTCACGATTAGAGAGTGTTGTTCCACTCAAATATTGTCAAAGTAGCAAGGGTCTTGGTGAAAGCCCAAAGCAAGACTATAGACTATGGTGAGAGCCCGAAGTGAACCTCTCGGATTGTGAGAGGAGGAGCCAAGCTCGGTGAGGGTTGTTCGTAAGTTTGAAGATTGTAAATGCGTTCTCTCCCAGCCCGGAACGGGGAGTGGATAGTGAAGTCGTGAGCGGAGCTCGGTGATCCGGTCGGAGCCTGCAAGAGAGGACTAGAACCCGGATGGGGTGCCGAACCTCTATAAAAATTCCCCGTCTCTTTGTGGTTTGCATTTTCTTGTTTACTTGCTTGTTTAGCTTTTAATTCCGCTGCATATTCTTGATTGCTTAAGCAAGTAGGTAATTAGTGTAAAAGTGATTAGAACTAAGCCCCCATTTTGATCCAACACCTTGGTCATCCCTACCGTTCTCCACTTAAAACCCTCGATTTCCTACTCATATAGAGCGTGAGGAGCGCTCATTCACAACTGCAGCACCGATTCAAGAGAGTGACGCACTCATGTCTCTCCAATCGGCCAAACCAACTCAAGATGGTTCAAAAGGGGAAGGTGTTCTTTGGGACAAACTTCTGGATGGTGAAGTGCCTAAAGCCCGGAAGTGGTCAGATTTGTTATAGTGATGCCCAAAGGCCTTCACGGCGTTGGAGTTTGTTAGACCGGAGGTGAGGGAGGGAGTTAAAGTTGCGGTTTGTTCTCGGGAAGAGGTGACCTAACTTTGAACATGTGGGACAAGGTCTTGGTGAGATACTTTGTGGATTTCATGCCACACCTTTCAACCCTTGAGAAATTCTTGCCAAAGTTATGGGGCATTTCAGGAGGAGTGGAGGTCTTTCCCGGAGACGTGGCTTCCTCCTATTCCATTTCACGTTGGCAGAGGATAGGGAAGATGTGCTGGAAAATGAGTCCTACTTTGTACGGGGCTCATCGTTGGTGGTGCAAAGTTGGTCGCCGGAAATGGTCTTGGGGAAGGCAAACGTTACTTCTATGCCAAATGGGTTTGGTTTCCTGATTTGGATTTGCGATTTTGGTGAGCAATGAATCTGAGTTCGATGGCTAGCGTCCTAGGCAACCCGCTCTACATGGATTCTAACACCGCGGTGGGGCAAAGGCTAGCCTATGCAAGGGTGTGTGTGGAAGTGGAATGAGAGTTTGATTACCATGCCACCATAGACGTCCAAATTGAAGGAGTTAGCAAAGAGGAGGTCAACATCGAGTACGAGTGGCATCTGGGCTATTGTGGGGATTGCATGTAGTTTGAGGACATGGTGGAGAAGTGTCCATGCAAGTCTTTTGTGAAACAAGCTGGGAGAGGAGTTAAAACCTATAGGAGTGGGTTGAGGTCAGCAAGTAGTGTAGAAGGGACAAGGAGAAGGAGGCGAGTAGGGATGTTGGAAAGGAAAGCCATGTGCGTGAAGAGAAGAGTTCGCCGGAGAGCACACCCAGACTGGCTGGAGTGTAAGTTGTTGATCAGACTAGTGGAGAGAATAACGGAGACGAAGGCTACCAAATGGAGGAGGGAGAACGGGAAACGGTGGGGGGACAACCATCTGAAAAGGTGGGGGACAAAAAGCAAAAAGCAAAAGCCAAAGCCAAAGCTGACCACTAGCTTCACCACTCATTAGGGAGGAAATTGATGCTTATTGATTGACATCATATCATGCATATATTTGTGTCTTATATCATTTATTCATAGCCTAAACAATGTTACGTAACGAGTTTTATGTTTAAGTTTCAGGAATAAATAGGTTTGAGAATGAGAGACACTAAAATGACTTAAAAGCAAGAAAAGAGACTAAGTTGCAGGACTTATGGAGTAAGATGCAAGAGAGAGGGACCCGAATGCAAAACCCAAGGACCAATAAGCAAATGAAGAAACTCCAAACCATCATGAGGAGTATTTTGGCAATTGGATTCGGGTATCAGCTACAGAACCGATTAGGGTGCATCAAACATGAAGAAATCGAGCAAGACAACCACACCCCAACCCCTGACTTGATCTGGACTATATAGACCACCAATTGGAGGTCTAAGATCGCTGATTGGCGGTCTTGGTTGGTCCAGATCCGTTGCGGATTAGTCGGGTCATGTATTATGGTGTATTTAGTCTATTTTTGATATATATTTAGTCCCATACCGGGAGATTGTCCCCGATTGCCTTTTTCTTTGACTATAAATAGAACTCCTTGTCCCTAGTATTCTACACATGCTTGGTGGCCACGCTCTCTACATGAAGTGACCCTTGGAGCAAAATCTCAAGTAGGGAGAGACTACTTGTATTGTGAGTTTAAAATTAATAAAGTTTTTCTTTAGTTATGTTGCTTCTTCCTTTAGTTTACTTTCCTTTCATTTAATTTCCTTTCATATGTCTTGCATGCTTCTTTAGTTTATTTCCTTTCAATTAGCTTCTTTAATATTTCATGCTTGCTTAGTTTAATTGTCTTTCAGTAGAATGTTTCATTTTGTTAATGTAGGCTGTAGTGTAATGATTAGTGAGTAGTTCTATCCCCATTTGGGGGTGGAGAAAAATGTGATTATGTGATGTATTAGGTGTGTGTTGTCTTAATCCTTTGAGCCTTACATGATTTCCATAACCATCTAATTGGATTTCACTCTTGTCTTTGATATGTTAATGCTCTTGAATGAAGCTTAGCATATGCTTAGACTAGTGGACCTATTTTATGGGGAATGATGAGGTAAGAATATGGATGGAATTAATAAAGGAAACATGACTTATAGTTGCATGTACTATTGTTGTCCTTACCTTGGTTGATGTCTTGTATGGTTTAATGATATTGTGTTATCTTATTTCATATGGAGGCATAGTGGGGTTTGGTCTTTATATATGAGTTCATTTAGCTTCATTGAGATCAAACTCACAAAAAATGAGTTGTGTAAAGGGGAGGAGACTAAATGATAGAAGTAGAGGAGGAGAAGACTTGGGTAAGAAGAGAAGAACCCTTAAGAGCTAGCGTGGGTACAGGTGAGGGTAGCTATGGGTCCTTAAGCTAGACAACGCCTAACTACGACTCCCCACACTCTTGAATGTCCCACCTCCCTCAGTCAAAGGTCACAAAGCCGAATGAGAAAGTCAAGACCGAGAGGTCCCAAAAGTCTCAATGCAACTAAGCAAATGACGACATTCTTACCATGATGTCGAGAATGGGATTGTCTCCTAAGTGCGCCTGAAGGCTAGGCATCAAAGCTTACTTGAGTTCAGATTAAGACTTGTTGATTAGTGTGATTTTTAGGGCAAAGGAACGGGTGTTGAAATCCCCACCTTATCTTTCACTAGGAAAGCACCCCTTTTGGGTACTTTGATCCCTAGGCTAGCAATCAAACACTCACCTCACTCTTGTTCCAATGCAACCTTAATAATTAATTCATGCAAACTAATGCATGAATGAGTGAAGAAGGTGTCATACCTCATTCCAGCAATCAACTACAAGAAGGTAAATCAAATGAAAGACAATATGCATGCAAGGCTTATGAATGGTGCATGACCTAGACGACATTCATCTACTCTTTTGCTTTGAGTGTTAGTGTTCAAGTTGTCTTAAAGAGGGGAATATGCACATCCAATTAAATTTTGATATTAAAACTAAGCATATACGAAGTGAACAGTGGTGGATATCAACTAGGAATAGCAAGGGGAAGCTACAATAGAAACAAAAACAAAAACACCTCACCCAATCCGTTACTGGCAGATGCAAATGCAGTATTGGCGGATGGTTTGGTAAATCTGGTCCTCAAACTTCTCCTGGATGTTCCTTTGCTACTGTGTAGTGCCCTGTGCACTTCTTCCTCTGTTCAGTAACAAAACTAAAAAGAAAATGTAAGAAAAAACCCATCAAAATGGTGGAAACAACAAAGACTATGACCAACTCCCCGACAACGGTGCCAAAAACATGATTAGTCATTTTAACATCAACTACATTTACATTAATACATGACTATTATAGTTAGACATGAAGTTAAGATGCACTTTGGGTTCTCAAGAGTGAACTAACTACCTAGTGTGGACATTAGGAGATCAATTAATCATCCATATAACTTAATACATTCATGCATTCTCTACTAATCAAGCATCCATACATCATAACAAGCCATTTGCCATAACAAGATGATCATTTACAAGAAACATGATAAACTCTAGATCTAGTATGAGACATGCAGCTAGTGTTCCCGTTATCCCATCTAATACAAGTTGTAGCAAGTTACATGAAAAGATCTAAATTAAGCATATGATATAGCACAAATAGGAAGAACTCATCACCAACACATCACATAATCTACATCACCTCCACCCCTACATGGGGTGGATCTACTCTCTACTCATCACTACAAGCATGGAAAGGAAGAAATCAACACTACACATGGCAAGAATCACCTACTACTAAACTAACCAACAAAATACAAAACTAGGTAGATAGGAAGAAAGGTAGAGACAAGAGGAAAAAGATTCTACAATTAGATTAAAGAAAACACTAATTTAAAATCTTCAACCACCTCCTTATTCTTGCAGCCCATCTGGGTAAAATGTAAGCCATTCTAATAGTGGAGGTGGAGAGGAAAGAGAATGGTAGGAGAAACATTGCTATTTATAGAAGAAAGAATTGTGCAGATGAATCTGGGAGCAATGCAACGGCTATAAGAAAATTATCTATAGACTGGTGCACCAAATTAAGTAAGTCTGGGCCATGTGAGAAATTGGGGCGTGTTTGGAGCAACTTGGTCTTGCATTGGAAGATTAAAATTGACCACTAGTAGATTGTTTGCCTCTCATCTGCCCTCATTTTCATTAGTAGCTTAAGTTAGTCATTTCACATGTGGGGTGCACTCCACGTCCGTTAGTCCTAGCCCATTTGGTCTTACCTGCCCAAATACGCTTCATGATCATTATAATGAGGGCTTTTTGCACCAGAAATGTTTTCCTTATGCTCAGGTGCCTCTGGGTTTCATGTAGGTCCTGCTTGAATTGCAGATGGGTCCTTGAGCATGACAAACATGTCCAAGATGCTTCAATAAGGTCCTTTCTTCTTGCATTTCGGATCTTTTCTCTTCATTTCTCTTCTTTATTACCTAAAACCTGAAACACATCAAACAAACACTCGAGTAGCACAAAATTAGGGTAAAACAATGGATATATAGGATGAATGCAATGTATGATATGCTACTAATCACACTTCGACGGTTGAAAGTAATTGAAAGCCCGCAATATAACATTTTCATTTATTAGCATAAAAGGGCTTAAAAGGACATACCATACCCTAATAAGGTGTTTGTGCAAAAGAATCAGGGAAAAGTGGGTTTTGGGAGTCAAAAGGAAAGTAATCGAAAGGAGAATCCAATGGAATTTAAATTATGTTTGACTAAATTCTGTCAATTGTGCCTATAACTAGAATCTGATGGAATTCAAAATCTATTGTTCGTGGATATCACTGGAATTTACTATAAAATGTAAAAACAATGTAATTTTGTTGTTGGTATTTCCAAACAGCGAAGAAGATAAATGATAAGAATACAAATAAATAAATATAAGAACACAAAATAAATAATTAAGGATAATGTTTTAATCCATTTAAATGTAAGAAAAATTTTAAAAACAATTCAATAATTCTTTTATTAGTTTGCTCCTTCAATGTAACATATCTATTTTCCTAACCTTGAACCCCAACCTCCCTATCCCAGCATTTTCATCTCTCTAACCCCAAACCCAAATTTTTCAATTTTCCATGATATGCACAAATGTAGGGGAAATACTGGGTCAAACCGTCAAAGGGAAAACATTTTCTTTTCCATTGGATTGCCACTATAGAACCCCCCCCCCCCCCCCAAAGAGGACACAACCTGATTGTGAAAGGACACAACTTCCACTATTTAAAGGACATACCCGGCAAACTTAACACGACCACAACCTGGTGGTTGAAAACGACGAGAATGTTTTCACGACGACTAACTCACCTATTGTTGACACCAAAAATTTGTGTTTGTCTCAAAATATTAATTGGACTATTAAAATCGAAGTAGCATAGCTTCAAAATTATATGAAAGTAATGATAAAGATATTAAGATGATGATTCCACAATTTCAAGTTTTAAATGGCAAAAAACTGGAAATGCCCAATTAAAAATACAAACAAAACAAGAAAGAACATCCACGCCCCCGCCCATGCATGTAATTTGAAGCATGGATCGTTATTTTTATTTTGTTTCACAAAAAAAGAGTCATGTACATTCATTCATGCAACTACCACTCACGGTCTCACCCCACCTCTTCTTAGCCACCGATGTTCTCACACACGACCCACCCATGATATCCATTCACTCCTCATCATTACATTTCTCTAAATAGCCTATTAATTCTTTGAAGAAGAGGCTTTTTGCATACACGTCAAAATCAAAAAATGTGAGAAAAGAAGAGAAAGAAGAGAGGGTGACATGAGTGACCTGAGAGGAGTTTGTTTGTTGTTGGATAGAGGAAGATCAACATCGTTGCATCAAGCAACGTCAATGACTTCGGTTCATCCAATGCCAACTCCGACTATGCAGTCGCGACAACTTCGGAAACAACCACACCTACTCCAGCAATTCCAACTTTGTTGATTGATTGAATCAATTATAATACTGCAAGTGCAGGATGTCGGTGAAGACACAACAAGTACGGTCGTGTCCACGAGGAGCACGTGCGAGTCCAAGTCCACAATACTCAAGTGGGGGAAAGGAAAAGAGAGGTATGCGATCAGAGTTACACTACAATGTATATGATATAGAAAACAAACGATAAAAATAAACCCCTTAGGGGATATAGAAAAAATACGGAAATTAGAATATGTGTATGTGTGTGTTCATTGGTGCTCATCACAACATGTTATACATGAAACCATAAAACAAAATTCAACTTTGCCTCCACATGAAATAAGATAAAACATTAGCATTAAAACATACAAGACAATAATTGAAATGAGGCTAATACGAGCTTATGCATAATGACCAAATCCCGCTATGTCTCGACATGAAATAAGATTTAACACAATCATTAAAACATACAAGATATTAATTAAGATGAGGCCAACAAGAGCACATGCTCCAACATGTCAAGTTTCCTTCTTCCACTCCATCCTTATCCTCACCTTATCATTCCACGTAAAATAGGCTCACTAATCTAAGCATGTGCTAAGCATCACTCAAGAGCATTAGCACATCAAAGATAAGAGTGAACATCCCATTAGATTGTTATGGAACTCATGTGAGGTTTAAAGATTAGGATTAACACACACTTAATACATCACATAATCACATCACCTTCCTCTCCACCCCCCAACGGGGATGGACTACTCCCTACTCAACATATTAACCAAAGAAACATAACAACAACATAAAACCATAAAGGAAATGTAGAAAACTAGATTAAAATGAAAGATTACAAGGTTGCTCCTCTTCTCTTCCTTTACACTACTAATTAGGAAACTAAAACATATTCTATTAAACAAGAAAGGAAACTAACCTGAGGAGAGGGAGGAAGAAATAGAAAGGAGGCATTACAAGTCTATTTATAGAAGAAATAAGGGTTCGGATCTGGGAGCAATCCGATGGCTATAATAACTTTCTCTATAGTCTAGTGCACCTATATAATCAATACGAAGCCACAGGAGAAATTGAGGAAACATCGGGCCAAAATGATCCATCACTAGTGGATCGTTTGTTTCCGATCGGCCACAATTTCTTCCACGAGCTTACGTGTTGTATTTTTCATGTGGGGTGCACTTTGGGTGCGCTAGTTCGACCCTATTTGATTTGAGGGATTTTTGCTCTTGAAATGTTTTCTGTGCATTCAAGTCCCTCCCAATTTCATCTGGCTCTTTTTTGATTTGAAGATGGTTCCTTGTGCATGACAAACATGTCCACTTTGCTTCATTTGAGTCATTTCTTCTTGCATTTTAGTCATTTTCTCTTCCTTTCTCTTTTACTACCTAACACCTACAACATCAGAAATCAAATAGCACAAAATTTGGGTAAAATAAAGAATATATAGAATGAATGCAATGTATGATCTGCTACTAATCACTACCGCATCCACTCTAACAACGACTTCGGCAGCAACATTGTCTCCGCGACGACTCCAGCTTCATGAACGCCTCTATTGGAACTTCGGCAAGTGGCATAGCGCCAGCGACCATTTTTTATCTAAATAATAATAAATAAACAAATAAACAATTAATCATACACGGGTGATTACCTGCTTAGGGATCCGTACCTGCCCTCATACTCAACGACCGTTTTGGCCTCCAACTTTGAAGGAATCGTACCCGGAGGGTTGCCTATTTGTCCAAACCATCACCTCCCTTAGGGAATCGTGCCCATTTGGCTTGTGAAAAAACACATCATTCCACCCTCCTCCTTTCAAGGAATCATACCCGAATTGATGTTTATATTATGGCAAATAAAAGAGAGTCGGAAGGTCGTCAAAATTAAGCCAGAAAATTACAAATACTCAAACCAAATAAATAAATAAAAATTGTCGAAATCAAAGAAAAGTGAAGCAGAAATTCTTTCATATCTCACAAGATCAGTATAATTGAGATCTGATGTTATCTCAAAGGTGAATTGTAATTTTGATATCTATACAAATATGAACGGACAGTGAATAAATGATTCAAACATACGCTGAAACTAATTAGTTAGAACCTCATCTCTTGGCTCCATTCCTCCCCAAATTCTCCCAAAAGCTTAAGTTATCTATTTTGCACGTGGGGTGCACTTCTGGTCAGCTGGTTCGAACTTGTTTGTTCTTAATACCAAATACTTCTCAAAATCATGATAATGAGAGATTTTTTCCCTAGAAATGCTTTACTGATGCTCAGGTTCCTTCGGGTTTCATGTGGGTTCTTCCTGAATTGCAGATGAGCCCTTGAGCATGATAAACATGTCCAACATGCTTCAATAAGGTCATTTCTTCTTGCATTCAGGTCATTTTCTCTTCATTTCTCTCCTTTATTACCTAAAACACATCAAACAAACACTCGAGTAGCACAAAATTGGGGTAAAATAAAGAAAATACAACATGAATGTAATGTATGATATGCTACTAATCAACATTCATTAGGAAACATGGTGGTATATTAATGAACAACCGGATAGGCGATTACCCTTTGATTCCAAGCCCACCACGAGTAATCCATCTGAACCGTCCTCCGCCCAGCCTTCTAACCTAAGCTAGACCGTGATTGCAACTACTTCCATGTTGCATATTTCTTTCTTGTGTTCTCCCAGTGGTTCTTCAGTTGTAGATGTGTGTATCCCAAACCCATTTCCGGTTGAAGTTTCATTGGAGGTTCTTCTTTCCAATTTCATTAAGTACCCATGAAGGCCTATTTCAAGCCCAAACCTCGTCAGCTTACAACAAGAGGAATATCAAGTGGCGTTCCATGGTCCATTGTGCCTTCTTTAATCTGGCTCCATTTCCTAGTTCAAAGTAGACTGGTTACGAGGTGGGAAGCGACCCCTTGATGTTTTCTTGTTGAACATGCATTTGTGCTTCATCGATGATTGTAGCCTTGAAACTATCACTGCCACATACACTCTCGCAAGAGTGGTTGTAAGAGACCAAACAATGGTGGCAATGTTTGGACGAATGACCACTCATATTGCTAAACTTGTTTGTCAAAATTCAACTGGCAGTGATCGAATTCGAAAATCAACACGAATCATTATAATATGGACTACAAATATCAATTGGCAACATATCGTCGATACATGAAGTGGACAATAGAGGAAGTAGCATCCTTAATGAAATTGATGTAGTCTGATCCATAACGAGTGAAGTTAAAATGTAAGGTTTTGTTGGGTATGCACATGGAATTAGGTTCTGGTTTATACATCCAAACGACAGGTCATGCAGAAAATATAAGCTCAACCAAAATTGAGGTATGTAACTGGAAAAAATGTTGTAAACCTTACAATGAACTCAACATTAGCTCGAGAAAGTAGTATGAAATGACGTACCTGGACCCAGGCACTTTTCCGGAGGACTTCCACCATGACGTCGGACACGATGTTGGCGGTGGATTGGTCGGGTCAGCAGAGACGGAATGAGAAATAGGAAAGAATGCATCGAGGAGAAAGGGGAAAGTGGAAGAGGATGGTAAAATTGCGACTCTTCTGTCTGCACGATATTGTTGCATATATAAGCTCCATAAGTGGTCTTGTTGACATTTATCATTTGAAGGGACTATGTCGTGCTCTCATTTTTTTCTTTACGTTTCATTACTGTTTCTTCAAAGTTTGGATAAAGATTCTTCTTTCGGCCATTTAACATTCCATTCAACACTATAATAAAATATCATTACATATCCGAAGAGATACAAACAAAACATTTCATTGAACACAATAATGAAATTCAATTGAAAAATATATAGCTTTCATATAACATTCCATTGAAAAATTCAACATCACATATTCCACGAACATAAACACAAACACAAACAAAAAACAAAAATGAAAACACACAAAATATTATTAACATATTACAAGTTCCAAGTCAATTGGAAGAGAGTGATCCACTTCCAAAATGCCATTTTAGGAGATTTAAAACATGTGATCCAATTAGTAAAACTCTAAATACTTCTAAATACTCCTGAGTTTATACTCTAACTCGAGAATTCTTTTATTCCCTTTTACCTACTTTAACGGGATGTAGTTTGATCTTTCACATTTTGGTTCAACACAAACTGCATTATTGTTATGTAATATAATTTAAATATATGGAACATAAGATGCCCCTAAATAACCAACTTCAATATGACGTCTAGATAATAGGAAGATGAGTAGTTTGAATACGGATAATATGCTCCCCCTTATTTTGGAACTTACAAAATTTACTTCTCTTTAAGACATGAAACAACTTGTCCAATATGAGACAACATAATTAACAACATATCCAATAGCAAATGATTGTTGTTTTTGAGTGTTAGACCATTAACGTATAATTTAATTGAATATATTTGAATCAAGATAAACAAACTGTAAAAATCACTAAATGAGCTAGATAGTTCGGTCGAAACTACCAGGGTCGTTCGACAAAAAAATGCAGGTCGTTCGGTAGAAATGACTCGGATCGTTCAACCAATGAGCTGGGTCGTTCGGTAGAAATGACCTCGGTCATTCCACCAAATGATCTTGGTCGTTTCGACTTAGCTAACAACTTAAAACCGCATCTACAGGTTGGACCATAAATCCATTGCCTTCAACGTACACCTACATGTAGGATAGGGTAGACGTGAAACTCCAGGTATTTCATTTGGGGGACAGGCTCTCCATATGGGTCCACCAGTGATGTACTCATCTTCTCCACTTGAGTAGTCATTGTTGGCATTGTGTTTGAAGGCCATATTTTTGGGTAATTCAAACTCACAATTGGATATACGAATGCAATAAGGTTTAGGAGTACAGTTCAACAACTGATGACCCTGTAAGGAAAGGTTGCGTACTTTCACATACCCTGTAATGAAAGGTTGTGTCTTTTCGCGTAATAATGAAAGGTTGTGTCCTGTACGGAAAAGGTTATGTCTCTTCTCATAATAATGACATGTCGTCCCTTGGAATAGGCGACCTTAAGCCAATGAAGACTACCCTCCAGTTGGCTGATAGATCCGTCAACATTCCATGAGGAAGTGTGGAGGATGTCCTTATTAAAGTGAGTGAGTTCATATTCCTAGTTTATTTCATCATCTTGGATATTGAACCTGTGTTTAACCCACTAGGACAAATTCCAGTGATCCTTGGGAGGCCATTTCTTGCAACATCTAATGCGTTGATCAATTGTCACAATGTCTTGATGAGGTTGTCTTTTGGAAACCTCATGGTAGATTTCAACATCTTTAATCATGGTAAGGAACCTGGGTTCTTCGATGATGCTGTTGGAGCCAATTTCATTCAGGATACGGATGAGCTTGAGTCATTGGGCATGTTCGAATCACATCGACATATTATTGAGGTGCCTAATGACTAGGTTGCGATTGAAGAAGATTTTGAGTTATCCGCCTGTGAACTTCTGGATGAGGAGGCAGAACTGGGTACTTGCTCCTCTTACCCTGTGGCCTTGAGCCACTTGAAATTAACTCTGAATTCGACATGGACCCACCTTCGGTCAAGCATAAACCGCTCCCTGATAATCTTAAATACATCTTTTTTGGGATAGTGAGACATTGTTGCTCATTATTGCTTCTGATCATGCAAAAGATCAAGAGGCTGCCCTCAAAAAAGTGCTCTTTGAAAACAAAGGGGCTTTCGGGTGGTCCTTGAAGGACATCAAGTGAATAATCCATGGTATTGTCCAGCATCGAATCCACATAGAATATAATTCTAGGCCCCGCCAAGACCCACAAGGAAGATTGAATCTTGTGCTGAAAGAAGTTATTCGAAAGGTGATTCTTAAGTGCTTGGATCATGGTATAATACATCCTATTTCTGATAATTCGTGGGTGAGTTTTGTCCATGTCATTCCTAAGAAGTCAGGTGTGACGGTTGTTGAGAATGAGCATAATGATCTTATACCAACATGCCTGCAGGCGAGTTTGCGTTGATTATGACAAGCTCAATGTGGCAATGTAGAAAGATAATTTCCCTTTGTCATTCATTGATTAGATGATGGCAAGGTTGGCCGAACATGAGTAATATTGTTTTCTTGCTGGATACTCTGGTTACAACCAAATTCCAATATCCCGTGAGGATCAATGTCCCTTTGTCACGTTTTCCTACCGTCGCATGCCCTTTGGGTTATGTAATGCGCCGACAACATTTCAAAGGTGTATGATCAGAATCTTCTCCGATATGGTAGAGTGTTTCCTTGAGATTTTCAAGGACGACTTTTCCATATTTAGTGATTCCTTCAATGAGTGCCTTCATAACTTGAGCCTTGTCCTCAAGCTATGCCCTGAGAAGAACCTCGCTCTTAATAGTGAGAAATGTCACTTCAAGGTAAAGCAAGGTATTCTACTTGGACATGTGGTCTGAAGTAGGGGAATTGAGGCCGACCCTGCCAAAGGTGTCTTTGAGATACCCCATCGCAATCTGCCCACCCTCAAAGTACTGAAGGATACCCATGCCATTTTGCAACACTGGATTCTAGTAGCTTAAGTTAGTCATTCGGGATTTTAGTAAAATTGCCCAACCTCTCACTGCCTTGTAGGCTAAGGATGCCATTTTTGAGTTCACACCGAATTGCCACCATGCCTTTTTGAACTTGAAGAAAGAGCTGACTTCGGCATCCATAACTAAGGTACTAGTGTGGACTGAACCCTTTGAGTTGATGTGTGATGCATCTCACTTCACTGTGGGACTAGTGCTTGGCAACAATTGCACAAATTGCCTCACGCGATCTACTATGCCAGCAGAACACTTAATGATGCCCAATTGAACTACATTGTGACCAAGAAAGAATTCTTAGCGATCATATTCACTTTGGAGAAATTCATGTCGTACTTTATTGGCTCCCACGTCATTATCTATTCCGATCACATAGCCATCAAGCTCCTCTTGCAAACAAAGATGCAAAATCTCGACTCTTGAGAAGGATCTTGTTGTTACAAGAATTCAACCTCGAGATTTGGGACAAAAAATTGTGTGAAAATGTTGTTGCGGACCACTTGTCTCATCTTGAGACGAGCAACCCACAAGACCAAATTATTAATCACAAATTTCCTGACGAGCAATCTTTCACGATCGAAGATAACCCTTGGTTTGCTGACATCGTGAACTACCTCGTGACCGAGCAACTTCCGGTGGATTGGTCAAAATCTGAAGAAACCAAATTTAGATATTATGTCAGATTCTTTCACTAGGATGACCCCTATCTATTCAAATACTGCTCTGACCAAATTTTCAGGCAGTGCATCCCAAATAATGAGTTCCACAGTGTGCTCCAATTCTGCCACTCTGAGGCAAGTGGAGGACACTTTAGAGCAAAGAAAACTTCCACCAAGGTGCTCCAATCTGGATTTTACTAGCCTTTGCTTTCCAAAGATGCTTATGAATTTTGTAAGCAATGTGATAGGTGTTAGTGCCTTGGCAAGATAAGCCGACGTGATATGATGCCTTTGTAAAATATCCTTGTCGTCAACATCTTCGATGTGTGAGGCATCAACTTTATGGGTCCTTTCCCGAATTTGTTCGGGAATGTTCACATTTTGGTAGCCGCTGACTATGTATCTAAGTGGGTAGAGGTTATCCCCACAAAGACCAATGACAACAAGGTGGTCACCAAATTCATAAATGATATTTTTGCTCGATTGGGTATGCCTCGTACCATAAACAGTGACAGGGGTACCCACTTCTGCAATTGCTCCTTTGAAGCACCTATGAGGAAGTATTTGATCACCCTCAAGCTTGCAACCCGGTATCATCCTCAAACTAGTGGGTAGGTTGAAGTCTCTAACCATCAATTAAAGCAAATCCTTGAGAAGACGGTTAATTCCTCACGGAAGGATTGGTGAACCATGCTAAATGACTAATTGTGGGCTTTCCGTACTGCGTATAAGACCAATTTGGGTATGTCCCCTTATCGGGTAGTGTACGGCCAGGCTTGACACCTACCCATCGAGCTAAAGAATCGTGATTTTTGGGCAATCAAGAACCTGAATATTGATCATGATCAAGCGGATGCAACATAAACTCGACATCGTGGAACTAGAAGAGCTACGCAATGATGCGTCTGAAAATGCCAAAATTCATAAGTCCTGTATGAAAATGTTTCACGATCGCATGATAATGTGAAAAGTGTTTACGGCCAGGCAGAAGGTGTTGCTCTACGATTCCCGGCTTCGAGTGTTCGTGGGTACGCTACGCATTCGTTGGTCTGACCCTTTTCTTGTGCAAATCGTATTTCCTCATGGAGTAGTTGAAATTCTGAACCAAGGGAATGGGGATGTGTTCAAAGTTAATGGACAACACCTCAAACCTTACTTGGAGGGTCACCAGCCGAAGTCGAGGATGTCATGTCCCTTCATTAACCTCTCTCATAGTCAACCATTCATGTTCCTGCATGAATGATTGAGATTTCATGTTCGTATACATATAAAAACAAAAAAACAAAGAGAAACAAAAAAAATAGAAAGAAGAGAGCGAGAAAAATAGACAAAAGGGACGTCCTTCTTGCTATTTTATACATTGCCTCTTTAAATACTCTCTTCGGAACCCTACAAATTTTATTCGACCTCAGAAACAGCTCATACCTCACGGCGGCCATAGTGAAGAAATACGAAGAACTAGAAGCTTATTGAGACCGATAGTCAACGATCCGACACCGCCGTTCAGCGATCTGTTTAGTGTGTTTTGGTCCCAGTCTTTGCTAGTGAGTCTCTCTTGTTTTCTCGTATGTTTATCGATGGCGTTATGTCCATTTGACGTTCCTGAATGTTCGCACCAGTCGCTACGCTTCGTGCATCCTGATCGTCTCTGTCGACACACGCTCCTCCGTTAAAGCTCGCAACGTAGGTAATGGTTTAATCACACAAGCAAACAAGGCTTAGACAACCTATGGTCACTATAGGTTGTCTGTGACACGGACTATGTCACTTTTGGTTACAGCTAGACGATGCCTAACTGCGATGTCACACTGCCTCAACACGTCTCAACTCCCTACGACGAAGACCACAAAGCCAAGCAAGTGAGGCAAGATCCGGAGATCTCCTCTCTCCTACTATCGACAGAGTAGGCGATGCCGATCAGGCCATGACGGTCGCGATCAGATTACTCTCCTAATGCGCCCGAGATACTTAGGGGCCAATGTCCACTGGATTTTAAATTTAGGCTTTTGATTAGTGTGATTTTTAGGGCAAAGGTAAGAGAGATGAAATCTCGCATCTTATCTTATATGGGACATCCCCTGCTTAGTACCGTTTTGGAGTCCTAATCTAGAAATCAAATCTCCGAAAAAAGCTCAACTCACACTTGTTGCAATGCAATTCCTATTAGCTAATGCATGGTCATACAAAATGCATGAATGAGAGTAGGAAATGCGTACATCATGCTCATTCTCAACAATTGAAAGGAAAGCTAAAATAAAAGACCAACTACGTGCCTATGTGAAGTATAGGATGCATGACCTAAACAAGCAAGAATGCCTAATCTTTTACTTTGGGATTTCGTGGACAAGTTGATTAAAATGGTATTGATTATTGATCTAGGGGCAAACTACATGTCAAAACATGCCAAATTGAGCACACCAAGTTGCCAGTTGGCAGTCCACCACCGCTGAGTGGCGGTCCAAGTGTCTGATTTGTCCTCCAAATTTCACTTAGTATCTTCCTTTGATGTTTAGACCTCGTAAAACACACAAAAACTAAAAACAAAAGATTAAATCCACTCGAATAGTCAAAACCAGAGTCTGGACTGAGCACTTCCCCAGCAACGACACCAAAAAATTGTTAGATTCGATTAAAGTTTGGACTGCAAGTACACAGCCGTCGGTGAAGACGGGGCAAGTACGGGTCGATCCATAGGGAGGTGAGTAGTCTCTGGTTTGTCAGAATTCATGTGGCAAAATAGGGGAGAAGATATTTGATTACGCTAAACTAGACTACACTAAACTAGTAGATTTGATTACGCAAAAGGAAGCAACATAAGATTAACTAAAACTAACTAAAGACCTAACAAAGAGATTTGAATTCAGGAAGAGAAACCCCTAAGGGGTGGAGAGTCTGCACATATGAAGTGAAATAAGTGATGATTGACGCATGTCAGCATGTATGTGTGTGTGTCTTCATGCATAGGATGCGTCTAAAGATTTGGCAAAACCTATCAATCCATTCATACACCGTATCAGCAGTTACTACTTGATTATCATATGACTGGCTCAGCATGAGAAGTTTCAAACGATATGGCAAGACTCATAAAAAACCATGAACTCATGTGATGAACAAAGCTAAGCATGGGAGGTGTCTAAATCTTATGGCAAAATCCATCAAAACAAAGTTTCTTCAATCAATCAAGCAAGCAAACACAAATACAAACACACAACTAACATGTAGCATACTCAACAGGAAGTTTAAGTCAATAAACATGAGGAAACTAAGCATGGGAAGTGTCTAAATCTTATGGCAATTGATTGATCTCGTTTTATATTTCTACCGCAAGTGCACGGCCGCGTTGAAGCGGTGGCAAATACGGGTCGTCCACTGGGAGGTGTGTCGACACTTGGTTTATTCGAAGGCGAGAGGTAAAAAGAAGGGAGAAAGATGTATTACACTAATCTAAACTACAAAGCTGAAATGAAATGCAAAGGAAATGAAGATAAGCAATAAAACTAAACCCCAAAGGGGGTAGAGAACTGATGTGAACATAAAGATGTGTGTGTGTGTGTGTTCAATTAAGCTCCTCACAACATGTAGTGCATGAAATCATAAAACTACATCCAATCTTGCCTCTACATGAATTAAGATAAGACTACATCATTAAAACATACAAGACAATGATTGGAATGAAGCTACATGAACTCAAGTATAAAGACTAGACCCTACTATGCCTCTACATGAATTAAGATGACTACATCATTAAAACATACAAGACATTAGCTAAGGAAAAGGCAACAAGAGTACATACACTACAAATTGTGTTTCCAACATTAACTTCATCCATATCCTAACTTTATCATTCCCCATAAAATAGGTCCACTAATCAAAGCATAAGCTAAGCTTCATTCAAGAGCATTAGCATATCAAAGATAAGAGTGGAGACCCATTAGATGGTTATGGAAATCATATAAAGCTCAAGGGATAAAAATAACACACACTTAATACACTACATTATTATATCACATATTTCTCCACCCCCCAAATGGGGATGGAACTACTCACTACTCATTACACTAACTAATTTAGCAAAGGAAAGCATAATACTGAAATGAAATTTATACTACTTAAGCAAGAAATATTAAAGAGGCATAAAACTAAACAAACAAACAAGCATGCAAAGGAAAGGAAATTAAACTAAGAGAGAAACAACATCATTAAAAGAAAACTTATATTATTAACTCACTCAATTACAAGTAGCTCTTCCTCCACTAGAGTTTTGCTTCAAGGCTTCACTCTTAGTAGGGAAGATGGCCACCAAGAGGGAGATGGATACAATGGGAGGTGAAGAGTTCTATTTATAAGCATGGAAAAAGCTAATCCGGGACAATCCCCCGATGTGGGACTAAACCAATACCAAAAATAGCCTAAACACATGCTAATACAAGTCCAGGAAGAATCTTGGCTGATTTGGGCTTAACCAGACCGCCAATTGGCGGCCTATAAGGCCCAGATCCGGCTGGGACTTCTGGTGGGCTTGCCTTGGTTTGTTTCTTGGTCTTGGATGCATCTAGCTGGTTTAGTGGAGCTCCGACCCGAATCGAATTGACAAAATACTCCTCATGATGGTGTGGAGTTTACTGTTTTGCTCTTAGGTCCTTCTGTCTTACGATCAGGTCCTTCCCCCTTGCATCTTGGTCCCCAGGTCTCACAATTAGGTCCTTTTTTCCTACTTTTGGGTCCTTTCATGGCTCTTCTCTTCAAACCTCTTTATTTCTGAAAACTAAACATAAAACTCGTCACATAGCATTGCTTAGGTGTAAGATAATGGATATAAGGTACAAATATAAGCATGAAATGATGTCAATCAAATACCCCCACACCTAAGTTTTTGCTAGTCTCGAGCAAAACAAAGAAAGGAAAAAGCATACGAAAAAAACAAGAAATCCTAACTCACTTTCGTAGGAATCACGGTTGCACTTAGCATGTGCAACAAGCCGTTAAACCTCCTTGTTGCCAAGGAGGAGGAGTGGTGTCTCCTGAGGGTTTTCAGCGGATATACCCACAAAATCCGAACAAGATGCATTAATCAATCTAGCTACACGACTCGTTGGACTTATTTTGACGATCATGGAATGCGGTAATCCTACGGGCCGACTCTATATAGGTAATCAGTCCACACCTAGCCTAATAAACCATTCGTGCAAGTTTAAATAAGGAATTAAGTGAAAGACATGGACAACCTCAAGATCCTCAAGTGATACAAAGTGTAAGGTCCATTAAGGTTCTTATTTGCATTAACAATTTTTTTTTTTTTTTTTTTTCGTTTCTTTTCACACATTTTTTTTCCTTTTTTTTTCTTTTTATTAGTTGGAGCTACATTCTCCCAGGGTCAGGTTTCGTGCATCATTGCCCATGAGGACTTACACTATCACGTACACCTTTCCCCAAATCTCCACATAGGGCAATCCCTACCACCCGTGTAACGGGAGTTCGGTCGGCGCATCCCAAGTCAGATGACTCGAAAGCACCAGGCACAAAGTCCCTTCAGACCTACTTTCCCGAGTGATAGGAGTCGTGCGAGAAGAGAGAACATCTACTCACTTATTTCTTATCTACACATGAACCAAAACCCCTACACTAATGTCTCACAACAAGATTAAGAGGGTCCTTGACTACAACAAACTTCCTAAATTAACAAACACGAATTATTGACTCACTAGGTTCAGGGTGGACTTCTTTGAATGTTTGAGCACTGAAACCCTATGATTACTCACCCCCAAAGGAAAACTGGGGTGCATCCTAACGACTCGATAAATCCTAAAGCCACGTACTAGATATCCTAATGCATCAAGTTCAAGACAATTTTGGGAGCTTTCTTTTTACTTTGCCTCTCAACGGTTTTGCACATGCTAAACACACGCAAAACCCACAAAACATTTTCTTTCGAAAACACATGAAGATTTTGAAAGAAATGTGAAAGTTTTAAAGCACTAGGCAAGCAAAAGAAGACAAGTCACCCAAGGATCATGGCAAGCAGATATATCGATATTAAATGCAACACACTATCATGACCCTAAAAATGCAAACAAAAGAAAACAAAATCAAAAGAAAAGACTCGACTATGTACACACGTAAAACTCCCCCCCACACCTACTTCATGCATTGTCCTCAATGAATGTGAGCAAAATACTATATGGATACATGCATGAAAAAGGAACGATCTCACCAACATGAAGTACAAAGGGACGTTCGGGGTCATGTTGATGGACACAAACCCAAATTCCCTCAAAACCTGTGAGAAGCTGAAGAAGGGAGACAAATACGTGAAAGAAATGGGGCCCAAATACTCAAGGGTTGGGGCCCACAACAATCGATGCTCACTGAAGGATTTTTTTTTTTTTTTTTTTTTTTAACTATGTACAAACATGAAAGCTCAACCACTCATGTAGGAGCATGAATGGTTGAGTGCGAGGGAGGTTCATGAAGGAACATGACCTCCTCGACTTCGGCTGGTGCCCCCTCCAAGTAGGGTTTGAGGCGTTGTCCATTAACTTTGAACACGTCCCCATTCCCTGGGTTCAAGATTTCAACCGCTCCATGAGGATAAACGGTTTGGACAATAAACGGGCCAGACCAGCGACTGCGGAGCTTACCCGCAAACAGATGAAGCCGGGAATTGTAGAGCAACACCTTCTGCCCGGCCGTAAACACCTTTCGCATAATCATGCGATCGTGAAACATCTTGGCTCGGGACTTATGAATTTTGGCATTCTCGTACGCATCATTGCGTAACTCTTCTAATTCCACAATGTCGAACTTACGTTGTACTCCTGCTTGATCAAGATCCATATTCAGGTTCTTGATCGCCCAGAAAGCACGATGCTCAAGCTCGACGGGTAGGTGGCAAGCCTTGCCGTACACTACCCGATAAGGGGACATACCCAAATTGGTCTTGTACGCGGTGCGGAAAGCCCACAATGCGTCATTCAATTTGGTAGACCAATCCTTCCTCAAGGAACTAACCGTCTTCTCAAGAATTTGCTTTAATTGACGGTTAGAGATTTCGACCTGCCCACTAGTTTGTGGATGGTATGGGGTCGCAAGCTTGTGGGTGATCGAATATTTCCTCATAAGCGCTTCAAAGGAGCGATTACAGAAGTGGGTACCCCTATCGCTGATTATGGTACGAGGAGTACCAAATCGCGCAAAAATGTCCCTCAAGAATTTGGTGACCACCTTGTTGTCATTGGTCTTTGTGGGTATAGCCTCAACCCACTTAGACACATAGTCAACGGCCACCAGAATGTAAACATTCCCGAAAGAGTTCGGGAAGGGACCCATGAAATCGATGCCCCACACATCGAAGATGTCGACAACAAGGACATTTTGCAAAGGCATCATGTCACGTCGACCAATCCTGCCAAGGCGCTGGCACCTATCACATTGCTTACAAAAGTCGTAAGCATCCTTGAAAAGAGAGGGCCAGTAGAATCCAGATTGGAGCACCTTGGCAGCAGTTTTCTTTGCTCCAAAGTGTCCTCCACATGCCTTGGAATGGCAGAAATGGAGCACACTTTGGAACTCGGTATCTGGGACGCACCGCCTGAAAATTTGGTCAGAGCAGTATTTGAATAGGTAGGGGTCGTCCCAGTGAAAGAATCTGACATACGATCTAAATTTGGATTGGTCAGATTTTGACCAACCCATAGGAAATTGCTCGGTCACGAGGTAGTTCACGATGTCGGCAAACCAAGGGTTATCTTCGATCATGAACAACTGCTCGTCAGGAAATTTATCGTCAATGATTTGGTCCTGTGGGTTGGTCGTCTCTAGACGAGACAAGTGGTCAGCTACAACGTTTTCACACCTTTTTTTGTCCCGAATCTCAAGATCGAATTCTTGTAACAACAAGATCCATCTCAAGAGTCGGGATTTTGCATCTTTCTTCGCCATGAGGTGCTTGATGGCTGTGTGATCAGAATAGATAATCACGTGGGAGCCAATCAAGTACGACCGGAATTTCTCCAAAGCAAATATGATCGCTAAGAATTCCTTCTCGGTCACAGTGTAGTTCAATTGGGCATCATTGAGTGTTCTACTGGCATAGTAGATCACATGAGGCAATTTGTCCAATCGTTGCCCAAGCACTGCTCCCACAGCGAAGTCAGATGCATCACACATTAACTCAAAGGGTTCAATCCACACCGGTGCCTTAATAATGGGAGCTGAAGTCAACTCTTTCTTCAAGGTCAAAAAGGCATGGTGGCAATCCGGTGTGAACTCAAAAATGGCATCCTTAGCCAACAAGGCGGTGAGAGGTCGAGCGATTTTGCTAAAATCCCGAATGAACCGCCGATAGAATCCAGCATGCCCCAAAAAGGCGCGGATATCCTTCACATTACGTGGCGGTGGGAGATTAGCAATGATACCCACTTTGGCGGGATCGACCTCAATTCCCCTACTTGAGACCACATGTCCAAGTACAATCCCTCGCTTCACCATGAAGTGACATTTCTCCCAATTGAGAGCGAGGTTCTTCTCACGGCATCGCTTGAGAACAAGGCTCAAGTGATGAAGGCACTCATCAAAGGAAGCGCCAAATATGGAAAAGTCGTCCATGAAGATCTCAAGGAAACGCTCAACCATATCGGAGAAGATGCTGATCATACACCTCTGAAACGTTGCCGGCGCATTGCATAACCCAAAGGGCATGCGACGGTAGGCAAACGTGCCAAAGGGACAAGTGAATGTGGTTTTCTCTTGGTCCTCGGGGGCGATGGGAATTTGGTTGTAACCGGAGTATCCATCAAGAAAACAATAGTACTCATGTCCGGCCAACCTTTCCAACATCTGATCAATGAATGGCAACGGGAAATGATCTTTCCGCGTTGCCGCATTGAGCTTGCGATAATCAACGCAAACTCGCCAGCCAGTTTGCAGGCGTGTCGGGATAAGCTCATTATGCTCATTCTCCACAACCGTCACGCCTGACTTCTTGGGAACCACATGGACAGGACTCACCCACGAACTATCAGAGATAGGATAAATTATGCCATGATCCAAGCACTTAAGAACCTCCTTTCGGACGGCTTCTTTCAGTATAGGATTCAATCTCCGTTGTGGGTCCCTGCGGGGCCTAGAATCCTCTTCCATGTGGATCCGATGCTGAACAATACCAGGGCTAATTCCCTTGATATCCTTCAAGGACCACCCGATCGCCTCTTTGTTTTCAAAGAGTACTCTTTTGAGGGCAACCTCTTGATCTTTTTCAAGATCAGAAGCAATAATGAGTGGCAAGGTCTCATTATCCCCTAAAAAGATGTACTTTAGGTTATCGGGGAGCGGTTTAAGCTCGACCAGAGGTGGGTCCTTGTCGGATTCAGAGTTAATTTCAAGTGGCTCAAGGGCCACGGGGTAAGAGGAGCAAGCACCCAGATGTGCCTCCTCGTCCAGAGATATGCTGGCGGATTCCTCAAGATCCTCTTCACTCGCAACCTGATCATTAGGCACCTCAATAATATGTCGATGTGAGTCGAACATGCCTAATGAATCGGGCTCATCCGTGTCCTGGATGAAATTGGCTCCGACTGAGTCGTCGAAGAGCCCAGGTTGCTTACCAAGAGTGAAGATGTTGAAATCCGCCGTGAGGTTTCCAAAAGACAACCTCATCAATCCATTGCGACAATTGATCAAGGCATTAGATGTCGCAAGAAATGGCCTCCCAAGGATTACAGGAATTTGTCCTTGTGGGTTGGACACGGGTTCGGTATCCAAGATGATGAAATCAACTGGAAATACGAACTCACCCACTTTGATAAGGACATCCTCCACACTCCCTCGTGGGATTTTGACAGATCTATCAGCCAACTGGAGGGTTGTCCTCGTTGGTTTAAGATCGCCTATCCCAAGGTTGACATAGACTGAGTAAGGCAAGAGATTCACAGATGCCCCCAAATCCAATAGAGCTTGAGAGATGGTCACATTCCCAATCATGCAAGAGACAGTTGGACAACCAGGGTCCTTGTACTTGACAGTCATGGGTTGTGTCAATATGGAGCTCACATTGGCGGCCAAGAAGGCCTTCTTGGGCACATTTGTTTTTCTCTTGGTGGTGCAAAGGTCTTTGAGGAACTTGGCATACGGTGGGATTTGTTGAACAACGTCCAACAACGGGATGTTCACCTTTACTTGCCTAAGTACCTCAACGATCTTATCCCAATGCTCATCACGTTTTTTAGTCAACCGATGAGGGAATGGTGCCTTGGGGACATAGGAATCACGAGGAGGAGTCTCAGAATTAGGTTCCTTGACAGGATCAAGACTCTCCTCGGAAGACTTGCCAACAGGGTTGGCTTCCGGCATGTTCACATTGTTGTCAACGACCCTTCCCGATCTCAAGGTATGAATAACATTAGCATGTTGGGAAGGGTCACTTTCAACATTGTGTACATTTTGCCTGGTATTAGCAGGCTGACCCCTGGGATTTACCACAGGTTGACTCGGGAACTGACCCTTCTCGCGTTCATGGAATTGATGAGCCAATTGGCTAACTTGCATTTCCAAAGCCTTGACTGTACTTTGCATGCTCTGCATGAATGCTTGAAGGGTCGGATCACTAGAAGGGTCCTTGGGGTCAACCCGCTGAGGTGGTGGAGTCTGGTTAGAATAACCCGACGAAGAGGCCTGACCAGGTTGGTAATTTTGGTGCTGAGACCTTTGATGTGGGGGTTGGTAGGTCGCCGATGGGCGTGGTGGTTGATAAGGTGGAGGTTGAGGTTGAGCGTGCAAGCTCTGACCGTGTCCGCCACTAGACCCCCAAGAGAAGTTAGGATGGTTACGCCATCCCGGGTTATAGGAATGACTGTACGGGTCGTTTCGGGGCCTTTGATGATACATCGCATTTGCATGCTCAGTATCTCTTGGAGCGTAAGCGCACTCCAAGTCATCATGTCCCGACAGTCCACACCTAGTACACCCGGGAGTAGCGACCTGAGCTACAGGAGCTCGGTCCATCTCCAAACTCTCTATCCTACGCATGAGAGCAGCCATTTTCGCCTCAGACGCGATAGTCGACTCAACATGATATGATCCAGCTCGACCAGAAGACCTGGCGGCTAGTGGCTCTCTCATGGTGTCCCACTCGAAGGTGCGCTCAGCCATGGATTCAAAAGTGTCCCATGCCTCCTCGATGGGTTTCATTTGGAAGTCACCCTGACACATCGACTCCAACAATGTGCGGGTGTTGTAGTTGATGCCCTCATAAACAATCTGGCACAGCTGCCATAGCTCAAGTCCATGATGAGGGCATTGCTGGAGAAGGTCCTTGAACCTCTCAAAGAAACCATGAAAAGATTCGGTCTCGGTCTGATACATTTGATGTATCTGGTGCCGTATCTGTTGAGTTTTCCTTTGAGGGAAAAATCTCTTCAGAAAGACGGTCACAAAGTCATCCCAAGACCGAATCGAACTCGCCGGGAGGCTATACATCCATTTCTTCGCATTATCCTTCAATGCGAACGAAATCATCCTCAACCGGACAGAATCCTCGTCAAGCTGTTGAAGCTTGAACATGGAGCATACTTCCTCGAATTCGCGTATAAAAATTTACGGATCCTCCTTATTGGCAGTAAAGGTTGGAAGCATGCTCACATACTGAGGTTTCAGCTCATAGTTGTTCCCGCGAGCAGGGGGAACAACTATGCAAGAAGGTTGCGCGGCCCGAACAGGATGGGTCCGCTCCCACAACGTCATCGGCCTATCCTGTCGAGCTAAAGGTGGTGGTGCACCTAGAACTCGATCCTGACCGAATCTCCCTTCCTCTCGAGTCAGAGGAGGAGGAGAAGGAGGTCTACGTGGTGGTGGGAATGGACCGAGGTAGTCCATGTATGGAACCCGGTCTCCCTCGCCACCACGAGACGACTCGCCTTCTTGCTCCAAAGGAGCACGAGGCGGAGATGGTCGATCACCAAGATCTTCCATCTCAGAAATAAGCACTCTCTCGAGTCGAGCGCTCTCACCAGAACGAGCCCAACCTCGCATAAAAATGCTCGACTCGACTCTAACAAACACACAACAGAAGGTGTACTAGAGGAGGAGACTATACGTAGAGAATAGATGAGGAGAGGACTCAGATGAGGAGGGAAGAATCCCTAGAGCTAGCGAGGGTAGTGGGATCAGGAAGAAGCCTAACTAGCAAGCACGGCTCAATCAAAGTAAGGCAATGGGTCCTTAAGCTAGACGACGCCTAACTTCAAGGTCACTAGCCTCGACACGTCTCACCTCCCTACAACGAGGACCACAATGCCCAGCAAGTGATACCAGATCCGGAGATCCAGTACCTCCTACTATCGACAAGGTAGGCAACGCCGATCAGGTCATGACGGTCTCAACTAGATTACTCTCCTAGTGCGCCCGCAATCCTAGGGCCAATGTCTACTTGCTTTTAGTTAAGGCTTTATTAAGAGTGATTTTTGGGGCTAAGGAAAGGGTGATGAAATCCCCCACCTTATCTTTTATGGGACAGCCCCTCCTTAGTAGCGATTTGATCCTAGATCTAGCAATCAATCGCTCCAATCAAACGCTCTCTCACTCTTGTCCCGATGCACCTTACTAACTAATGCATGAACGAAACATGCATGAATGAGGGATGTGGGTGCACGTACCTCACGCCAGCAATCAACGACAAAATGTAAAGCAAAGAAAAGACAAATGCATGCAAGGTCTACCAATGGTGCATGACCTAGATGGCAAGAAGTCTAATCTTTTGCTTTGAGTTTTATGGTCCAAGTTGATTAAAGGGGGAGTGATTAATGATCTGGGAGCAAATAAGAAGTCACAGCATGCAAAATTGGGCTCCCAGATAACACAAATTACAGCACAAATGACCACAAAAAAATTGGAAGACAGAATCCCTCACCAGGCCGCCAATTGGCGGTTCCAAACCGCTGATTGGCGGTCTGTTCTTGGATTTGCTTCCTCAAACTTCTCCAGTGGCCTCCCCGTGATCAGAGTGTTCCCTGAAACTAAGAAAAACTGAAAAAGAAAAATTAAAAACCCCTCGAATCGTCCAAACCAAGGTCTGGACAGAGCACCTCCCCGGCAACGGCGCCAAAAACTTGATTGATCTCGTTTTATATTTCTACCGCAAGTGCACGGCCGCGTTGAAGCGGTGGCAAATACGGGTCGTCCACTGGGAGGTGTGTCGACACTTGGTTTATTCGAAGGCGAGAGGTAAAAAGAAGGGAGAAAGATGTATTACACTAATCTAAACTACAAAGCTGAAATGAAATGCAAAGGAAATGAAGATAAGCAATAAAACTAAACCCCAAAGGGGGTAGAGAACTGATGTGAACATAAAGATGTGTGTGTGTGTGTGTTCAATTAAGCTCCTCACAACATGTAGTGCATGAAATCATAAAACTACATCCAATCTTGCCTCTACATGAATTAAGATAAGACTACATCATTAAAACATACAAGACAATGATTGGAATGAAGCTACATGAACTCAAGTATAAAGACTAGACCCTACTATGCCTCTACATGAATTAAGATGACTACATCATTAAAACATACAAGACATTAGCTAAGGAAAAGGCAACAAGAGTACATACACTACAAATTGTGTTTCCAACATTAACTTCATCCATATCCTAACTTTATCATTCCCCATAAAATAGGTCCACTAATCAAAGCATAAGCTAAGCTTCATTCAAGAGCATTAGCATATCAAAGATAAGAGTGGAGACCCATTAGATGGTTATGGAAATCATATAAAGCTCAAGGGATAAAAATAACACACACTTAATACACTACATTATTATATCACATATTTCTCCACCCCCCAAATGGGGATGGAACTACTCACTACTCATTACACTAACTAATTTAGCAAAGGAAAGCATAATACTGAAATGAAATTTATACTACTTAAGCAAGAAATATTAAAGAGGCATAAAACTAAACAAACAAACAAGCATGCAAAGGAAAGGAAATTAAACTAAGAGAGAAACAACATCATTAAAAGAAAACTTATATTATTAACTCACTCAATTACAAGTAGCTCTTCCTCCACTAGAGTTTTGCTTCAAGGCTTCACTCTTAGTAGGGAAGATGGCCACCAAGAGGGAGATGGATACAATGGGAGGTGAAGAGTTCTATTTATAAGCATGGAAAAAGCTAATCCGGGACAATCCCCCGATGTGGGACTAAACCAATACCAAAAATAGCCTAAACACATGCTAATACAAGTCCAGGAAGAATCTTGGCTGATTTGGGCTTAACCAGACCGCCAATTGGCGGCCTATAAGGCCCAGATCCGGCTGGGACTTCTGGTGGGCTTGCCTTGGTTTGTTTCTTGGTCTTGGATGCATCTAGCTGGTTTAGTGGAGCTCCGACCCGAATCGAATTGACAAAATACTCCTCATGATGGTGTGGAGTTTCCTGTTTTGCTCTTAGGTCCTTCTGTCTTACGATCAGGTCCTTCCCCCTTGCATCTTGGTCCCCAGGTCTCACAATTAGGTCCTTTTTTCCTGCTTTTGGGTCCTTTCATGGCTCTTCTCTTCAAACCTCTTTATTTCTGAAAACTAAACATAAAACTCGTCACATAGCATTGCTTAGGTGTAAGATAATGGATATAAGGTACAAATATAAGCATGAAATGATGTCAATCAGCAATACCCATCAAAAATCCCCGAAACATGTAGATGATTAAACACACCCCCGATGAACATACAAACATGCAAGTCTACACAATCAAAAATTCATCAAACATCAAAACTTCACAACAAACATGTACATCATCTCCACCCCTCAAAGGGGGATAGAACTACTCACTAGTCATTAAGCTAACTATTATGTTGAGAGAGGAAAATATGTTAACTAAGTCTAATAAGATTAATGAAATGAAATTAAGTTAAGCATGCAAGAAGATAAAAGAGACAACATTAAACTAACAAAAATTTCTTTTATTAAATGACTCACATTACAAGTAGCATCTCCCTACTTGAGTTTTTGCTTCAAGGCTTGACTTTAAGTAGAGGGATTGGCCACTAAGCAACGGGTGCATATAAAGGAGGAGGAAGAGTTCTATTTATAGTCATAGAAAAAGGTAATCGGGATAATCTCCCGGTATGAGACTAAACACATACTATAAATTGACATAAAATAACATAATCAATCACCCGACGAAACCAAGAATCATTTGAAGTCATTTCGACCGCCAACTGGCGGTTTGGGACAGTCAATTGGCTGTCTGGATGGGCTTGATGGGGTCTGCTTTTTGGCGGCTTGATTCTGGTTTGATTTCTTTATGTTTGGTGAACCCGATTTGGTTGTTGATGTTTAGTCTCGGATTCAATTGCTAAAATACTCCTCATGATGTTGTGGAGCTTCTTGATTTGCTCATTGGTCCTTTTGGTTTACATCCGAGTCCTTCTCACTTGCATCTCAGTCCATATGTCTTGCAATTCAGTCTTTTTCTTGCTTTTAGGTCTTTTTTGTGTCTCTTCTTCTCATACCTATTTATTCCTGAAACATAAACATAAAATTCGTTACATAGTATTGCTTAGGTTCAAAATAGAGGATATAAGACATGAATGTATGCATGATATGATGTCAATCATATAATACCACACTCCTTTAGGAACGAGTCAAATTCGGTACTCAAGTACACACCTCCACGATCGGTTCGTAAAGATTTGATATTCTTATTGAGTTGGTTCTCTACTTCATTCTTGAATTCATTGAACTTGTCAAAGGATTCACTTTTGTTTCTCATTAGATAAATGTAACCGTAACGGCTATAATCATCCGTGAATGTTATGAAGTACCTATAACATCTCTTGCAATTGTACTCATTGGACCTCATACATCAAAATGTATCAAATCCAGCAAGTTATTTGCTCTTGGACCTTTCTTCTTAAAAGGTTGCTTGGTCATTTTGCCCATGTGGTAAGGTTGGCATGTCTCCAATGATTTAAAATCAATTGGACCAAGAAGATTAGCTTCTTGCAATTTCTTGATGCATTTATATTGATGTGACCAAGGTGATAGTGCCATAAGATTGTATCATTTATGTGACTTGTCTTAAGTCTTTTGTTATTGATATTTAAGACTTGTCTATTGTTCAATTCAAGCAAATAGAGTTCATGTTTTATGAAAGCATTTGCATAGAAAATGCCATTCTTCGCTAAAGACATGCAAGAATTTGAAATATTTATTATAAAGTCATCCATATCTAAACACGACACGGATATAATATTCTTGCTAATCGAAGGTACATAATAGACATTCTTTAAACTCAAAATTAAACCACTAGATAAATGAAGATCCATGGAGCCTCGTGCAATCGCAGTGACGCTTTCACCATTTCGAACCTTCAGAATCATCTCTCCTCTTGCGAGGTCCTTCCTATCCTTTAGTTATTGCAGATTAGAAACTATGTGAGCACAAGAACCGATATCGAGTACCCAATCATAGGCAGAGGTGGCTAAATTTATTTCAATAACAAATATACATTTCGCCTTTTTGGGGCGTTTACGCTCAATCACTCCATTGTCAAGGTCCTCCTTGTATTTGGGGCAATTTTGGTGGATGTGTCTTTTTCCACCATAGTGGAAGCACTCTGTATCGGGAGTCAGAGATTTGGAAGATTTCCCCCTAAAGGCGCTCGCATGAGCACCTCCTACTAGCATGCGCTTGATTGGCGTCTTTTTGGCTAATTTACCTTTCCCTTTACCGTTGGTGATCTTTTTAGTTCCACCATGGATGGCTAAAATATTCTTGTCCTTGCCTTTGCCGATATCAACTTCAGCAGTTTTGAGAGCATTATGAAGTTCCTCAAGACTCACCCCATTCTCACACACACAGGTAATGCATGATAAAGTCCTTGTAGTACGGGGCTAAGAGCCAAGAATAAGATCTTCCGCAATGTCCTTGAGCATCGGGGAAGAGAGCTTTTCTAACTTCTCAAGGTATCCTTGCATTGTGAGAAAATACATGGACACAAATGTTCCCTCCGCCATGTGTGCACCTTGTGAGTGCTATGGTGGTATAGTGCTCCTTCGTAGCGCTATCCATAAACATCTTTGTGAGAGCTTCCATGGTCTTCTTGGGTTTTGTGGCAAAGTATTTCGCTTGAAGCGAGTCACCCATGGAGGCAAGCATGAGACTGTGAATTTGGTTCTCTTGGTCTTCCCACTTTATTGCAGTCTCATGCTCAGCATCAGTTCCTTCTCACTTAATTTTTGTATTTCAGCCTCGAAAAGGTGAGATAGTTTTTCAAGCATCAACACAATGCTGAGCTTGATCTGCCAGTTATTGAAGTTGTAGTCATTATTGGCTAGCGGATATTTCTCAATCATCGATCGCACACAATAGGTTGAATATTCGACATTACTACAAAATAATTTATAAGGTATTTTTGTCAATTTTATGTTTATAAAATTTGTATTGCAAATAAATAAATAAATACACAAATATGTCCATAATTGCAGTCGCACAAGATCATATCATTCATAACATAGACTAGCTAAGGGATATCGTTTATGTCATAAACTCAAGGTAAGAATTTTTCTAATTATAACCAATTTCAGAATTTGCAAATTATTTGCATTTTTCAACCTCTTATGATTCTTGTCATTTTAATTAAGAGGGAATTTGATCCATCCTCCTAGGAAAAACTCTCTTTATGAAAACCGTGCGAGGGTACAAGTTTTGTTAAGAAAACTTATTTCATTTGATACGAGATACGATTGTCCATTGTATCCATGAACAAATACACTTAGTGTCCACTAAGAGTGAATCTCACTATATGCATATATTGATGGCACAACAATGTCCATCCTTATATCTCCCACTATTTCCAAAGATTGAGGAAATTATCTCTCGCAAAGGGCGAGCACAACATTCCCTGATTGAGGGCTTTGAGTGGATGAAATAAGAAAGAAAGGTCTTCTTAATTTTTTAGTTTGGACAATTAAAATATTCATATATGATTCTAGAATTTGGTAGTCATGTATGCATTCATTCACACATATCCTAACCATTCAATCACATACAAGCTAAGTGCATAAACATAAAATAAATACATTCACACATGGGTGTAAGTTTATATCTTCCCCTATTCTTGACTTTCGCTTCTTCTTCTTGCACCATGGATGTAAATATTGCACAATATTTAAACATGAATCTCGCAATTTGAATTTTATCAAAATTATATTGGCTAGTGCAAGTCCTATATATAAACTCCTCTATTATGCACGCATACAAAATAAAAGGCTTTTACAGATCATACATTCTCATACATCAAGCCCTCTGATTAATTAATAAAAGAACTATTAATTACACAAATGATCTATATATCATACATTCCCATATGGCTTCAATGGGCAAATATAAATTCACATATTCATGCAAAACAGAACAAGTGCAACAATTTTGTACATATGCTATTTTACACTATTTACTTGATCCTTCATCTCTTAATTAAATAATTCAAAAATCATTTGAAATCCTGTAAAATTATCCAAGCATCCTTAGTTCAAAATACAAAAATAGTTGACCCGATGTATATATAAATTCTCAAAAAAAACTTTAAGGAACAAAAACTTTTTTCCCCTTTTTGTTTTGTCAATTCATAGTAAAATAATTTTAATCTAAACAAAAATTTCACACAATTAGATACTATTGGAATCAAAATTGACAAATCAATCCTATATTTCGGTATTGCTAGAGTTTCCAAAACAACCCAAATTTTGTGATTTTTATTTCACCTTATAGATCAGAATAAATCCAATGATCTTAGTGATGAATCTATCTTCTAACAATACAAGCTAACGTAGAAAAATAAGAAACACGGAAATCTAGGATTCCATCTTAATGCATCCTTTAAAATGCAAAAAAAGACAAAAGGGCAAACAAATTATTTATTTGATTATGAGATGGCAAACTAAATCTCATTAAATAGCCTAATCATTGAAAATATGAACTAAAAACTCTAATACCATTATTGGATTTCGTGCCTCATGCTTGGTTATATATTTTTAATTTTTTACAAGCAAATAAGGTCGGTTTTCATATTTATTCAACAATTTCATGTACAACACTTCCTAATCGCCTTCAGTATATATTGCATATTATACAATATCAAAATATATATAACGGATCATACCTAAAGGAATGTTAAACCCTTTTGACAAATCGGAAGTCGAGTTGCACGTTGGAGCGCCTCAGAATTTCCTCCAATTGTTCACCAAACTCCAAAAGAAGATTAGAGAGATCGAAAGCCTGCCAATCAATCTTTAACGCAAGGTTAGAATCTATCTAATAACCCCTTCTTTGCCACAAAGAATTTAATCTCCACCATTTTTACTAATCAAGAGAATTTTCGGATGGAAGAGATGGAGCAAATATGGAGACGAGAAAGATTTTCATTGGTTCAACAAGGGAAGGGAGAAGAGACCTATTTATGGGGCATCCTCAAACCCATATCATGTGTATACAACTTACACATGATCTCTTGTTAATTTCTCCTGTAAACCAATCATAATTTGACACATCATCATCCTATAACCTCCTTTGACAAAGTTGGATCAAATCCACCCATGATCAGCAAAACAACTCTTATTAATGCAGGCAAAATTGTTGGCAAACGGTCGACCTAAACAACCAATCGGTCAACCAATCAGTTACCTACTGAGAATTTCGGTCAAAGATAAGCCTAGATGTTTGACTCTTTCGCTACCAGGAAAGTCCCTATTATTTTCGATCGGACTGGGTTTCATGGTGGCCGACCGATCCCTTACCAAGAACCTCCTGATAATTTTGGACGAACCACGAAACACATCGATTAACCATTCTCTTACCAATAATGCTCTGGATAGTTTTGGTCAAACTGTGTGTCCACCCGGTCGACCGTTTCCAAACATAAAAATTACTATTATATTCAATCGACCGGTTCCTGAAAAATGTTCGACTGTTTTTCACTATTTTTGCCTTTCCAAATTTTCGATCAATATCGGACAAAATTTGAGCTTGAGGGTTTTAGCAAATTCATATGTTATATTGTTGCGGATCACAATACATTGTGTAACATATTATCATATATAATTTCAAAACATTATACCCTATAATATATACATCTCATATAAATTTATTTGTTATTCTAACCATGTCGTAATCACAACATATTGATTTTATTATTTTCCATAGGTATACTATTTCACATCACATGAAATTTAACACATCACATATAACATAAAATCATACTTCTTGTTTCCCAATTTTGTGGTGTGACCTAGGAAGATCTAAGTTATATTGACAATGATATAAAACACTTTATATCATAAACTATAAGCGGTATCTAACTACACATTATAGTTACCCAAATAACAAAGATATTTTGCTCACTTGAACAAAACACGATCCATTTAATGATATAAAATAACATCACTTGTGTTTATCCCTTACCTCATTATATTAGGAATATTATAAAAATTAAGTAGGAACGTGTCATCATTATTATATATATTCTTTTTTCTTGATCTCTTAAGCTAATTATAAGTATGTAACTATACATAAGTTACATTGTGCACATTATAACTTTGCTTTATCAAGGGGCCCAATAACATCATCACTCAAGTCAAGATGGGCAATCTTTTGACATATGACTTTTTCCCGCACAAGTTATATACAACCAATCAATATATTTATCACTTTACGTAATGATAGTTTTTGATAATAATCAAATTTTATATTTCTCATGTGAAAAAGACATAGGTCTCATATCTTATGATTCAAAGACACAATAAAAACATTAATGACACAAACACAATTCCATAATATTTCATCTACTAGGTCTATTCAATATATATAGAAGTAAACACTTCCTCTTTTATATACTCATGTTGCTAAATATTTGTAGAGCTACAATATCCTTTAGCCAACATAACAATCTTATCTCGGTAATTAATGTCTCATGTTAATCACCATGATTGTGAATTACTTTTGATTTATCTAAACAATTATCTTTTATAGCTCTACAGTTAAGCACCAATCTCTTCCTTACTCTTCTAAAAGACGAATACATTAATCAAGGAACAAAAATATTTATCAATTCAATTCATAATAAAAGACATATAAATGAATACTTTTATAACACACATTCCTTTCATGTATTTGATCAATTATCAACCAAGACTCAAGGAATTTCTCCAAACATTCTCAGCTATGAAGATTATCAAGACTAGATTTCAGACTCAAATGGGCGATGATTGGCTGAATGATTGTCTTATTATTTAGAATATGTTTGACTTAATGACACAATCTCTTAGTTTATCACAAGGTTTTGATATTCATAAAATCAATTAAATATTTTTATTTAGAAATGGTATAATTAGAATCATGTTATAGCTCCGTTTGGTTTAAGGCAAAAAATGTGTTTGTGAATGCAATTTGCTGCCTCTTACGAAGTGCATCTATCAAGATTACTTCGCCCCCATTTGCCATGCATAAAAAATGGTCTACTTTGAAGAATTTATCAAACTATGCGCAAGTACACAAGGCAATACATAAGAAAGCAATTTAACGAATGCAAATACGATTTATCACTATCAGAAAGAAATTCTAAAAGATAAGAAATTACTGAAAGGGTTTGGACAAGATAATACCCCACTGGAGAGTCCTCAGTACTGTACACTTTAGGGACTGACCAGCTCTGATACCAATTTTTAATGCCCCCGATCTCGCGGGTAGGCACACTGGGAAAGGAACACAAGTGTCGCGATCCAAGACTTCCACGACGACCGAAGGAGTTACGAAAGAAAGACTTCTTTCCAAGAGGACCTATTTCCATAAGAGTTGAGAGCAGCTAACAAGACTTCTCGGAGTACGGAATGGATTCTTCGCTTCAAGTTTGAGAAAGGATCTAGAATCCTCATGTCCTGTGGTGGTTTTGTAAATGGTGCGGCATACAAGTCGGAGGGCAATTGAGAAGCAATACCGACTAACTCGACAATACATAACAGGCATACATGGATAGACAATTAGGATATAAAACTGAAAGAAATGATTATCCATGTATAAATAAGAGATCCAATTACAATACATCGAGTTTCAAAGGAAATACAATGACATAAGCAGAGACAAACGATAACTGACGACTCTGGTAGACATGTCCCTCGTGTACAGAATCTTCGACACTCGTCCAGTCTGCCCTGTAAGGAACCTAAGTACCTGCAAGCATCGCATTAACAAATGCGTGAGTTTTCAATTAAGAAAAACCAGTATGCCCTAGCCAACCAATAACAGAACTACTAATGAAGTCTAACTAAGACAAGCATCAAAACATAACAGAATAGAAGAGCACATAATGCATCAGAAGGCTATGACTCCACAAGCCATGTCAGCCAGGCGCACCCAACACGTTCCTCGCAAGGAACCAGAACATCAGCCTTGCTGGTCAGAAGTGGTCACTCGACAGTGACCCATCACTGGCACAAAGCGGTGTGCCGGATAAATGTCCCAATTCGCAGAAATAAACCTACATGGTGTCATCACGAACATGGGAACATCTACCCTGAGACAGAATGGCAGCGTGCCTGCCCAAGACTTATCTTATGCTTGGCCTCCGAACATGAATGTCTTATGCGAATGGCCTCTGAAGCTAGAGGACCCACTCGTGGCCCGTCGGTCCAGTAAACAGAACGTGCCCAGAATTATTAATCATATTAAGTGCAATGGAAGCTACTTAAGCATCTTAGATCTAATGTAGCTACAGTATGAGGAACGAGCTCAAGGAAGAGTATCTGGATACCCTCCTAACAACCCCAAACAATCAGAATCAGAACATCCCAATCAGGAATGAAAACATTGCCATCAGAAATCAAAATGCACTCACAACAGCAAGCAATCATGACCAGGATCGATTAATCAATACGACAACTAATTAATTCATCTACGGGTCATGATATGGAGTTATAAGGTCTGATATCTTAAGTGCCACGAATAACCACACCATAATACCTCATATCAGTAACATATATAAATGACATGAATGATAAAACAAGGGCAACAGTAAGAGATACCAAGGATAACCACTACAACCATTCAATAGTATGAATACTAAATTTCAGAACATATATGCATTAGAAGCTTGTGATTCAGAACATGGTCAGAGATTATATGGAAAGGAATTAATATATAAATATATCAGTAATCCAACAGGGAAAGCATGTCTCTGAAATCAGGACTTTAAATATATTCATAATTTATATATATATAATATAAATATATCAGTAATCCAACATGGAAAGAATGTCTCTGAAATCAGGAGTCTAAATATACATGCATAAAGATTTGCGTAATTCTAGACGTCATAGGATGAATTGCATACATCTTAGATAAATTCTGATTTCGTCTAATGTGAGGGCATAACAAGATATATCAGAGAAGGCATACGAAAATCAGATAATATACATGAACTAAACATTGTTGGTACAAAATCAGATTGATAAACTCATAGCAACATTCAAGTTTCGATACATGCATCTATACCGAATGTATTAACATCTAGATGGAAATATGCAACTTATTCTCAGATGGAATGTCATGAATATATCTAAGGGAACTATCAAATCAGAGAATATACGTGTATCAATTATTACTGGACTAAAATCGGAATGAGTCATGCTGTATTATTTAGACATATTGGCTAGAACACATGTAGATATATATAAGATCTGAAATCAGTGATGACTTACGAACTATCCATGTAACAAGTCACGAAATCATGCAAGATTAGGTGATTTAAACCAGTAAAAATTCATGTAACTAATGTCTGAACGAAATCATGAACCGATACATGAATATAACACCTAAATCAGCAAGCACTTCATGCAAGGAAATCTCGACAGAATCGCTAATGCTCACGGAATACATGATCTGAAATCAGAGATGATCTACAAACTACCAGCATATCAAATCATGAAATCAGACTAGAAAGAGGACTCACAAATCAGTAACACATCCAGGAGAAGAGAATGCTACAGCAAGTTAAAAACACGCTCACGAAACCACCAAACGATCTCAAGATCAAATCACCCGAGTAGGGTTGGAAATCACGCAATATGCATGCAACAAACCTACCTGACACCCTCCCAAGGCCCAAGGCCCAACCTCCTACCCTCTGGTTTCTCCATCAAACCACCAATAAAAACAAGGAGTTGGTGACGTGCAAATGGGAGGGATACACGGCCAGCCACTGAAGTCCCGAGCTTGCACCACATTCCACCTGATTGACATCATTTCATGCTTACATTTGTATCTTATATCCATTATCTTTCACCTAAACAATGCTACGTGACGAGTTTTATGTTTGAATTTCAGAAATAAATAGGTTTGAAGAGAGAAGAGGCATAAAAGGACCTAAAAGCAAGAAAAAGGACTGAGTTGAGAGATTCAAGGACTACGATGCAAGATCAAAGGACCTGAATGCAAGATCGAAGGACCAATGAGCAAACAAGAATACTCCACACCATCATGGGGAGTATTTTGGCAATTCTATTCGGGTCGGAGCTCCAGCAAGCGAAGTAGATGCATCAAAGTTCACCAAAGACATCCAGAAAAGCCCACACGAAACAACGGCCGGATCCAAACAATATAGACCACCAATTCGCGGTCCAAGACCGCTGATTGGCGGTCTGTTTTGATCCGGATCCGCTAAGATTTCGTAGGGTCGCGTATTAGTGTGTATTTAGTATAATTTTGGTATTTGTTTAGTCCCATACCGGGGGATTGTCCCGGATTACCTTTTTCTATATCTATAAATAGAACTCTTCACCTTCTATTGTAATCACCCATTGCTTGGTGGAATTCTCTCTACATGGAGCAAGCATTGGAGCAAAATCTTAAGGTGGAGAAGAATGCTGCTAGTGATGTGAGTCATTTAATAAAATAATTCTTCCATTGTTTTGTTCTTATGTTGTTTCTGTAGGATCGTGTGGGTCTATGGGTCCACAAACTAATCACAATTAAACCCTAATTTACTACTTGGTTGATCGATCAAAGAAATGCAGCGGAAATTTAAACTAAATCAAACACAAGTAGAAAGGTAATGCAAACCACAAGAAGACACGTCAGTTTTATAGAGGTTCGGCCGCGCATACGTCCTCTCTTGCAAGCACCTCTCGAATCTCCGTTCGAGCCCCTCTTGCGTCTTCACTATGCCTCCCCGTTCTGGGCCGGGAGCAACGCCTTTTACAAGTCTTCAATCTCGCGAACAACTCTCGCCGAGCTTGGCACCACCTCTCACAAACCGAGAGAATCACTTCGGGCTTTCACCGAAGTCCTTGCTTCTTTGTCTTGGGCTTTCACCAAGACCCTTGCTCACTTTACAACAATGGTAACTTGAGTGGAACTCACTCTCTAATTGATCACAACAATTGCTAGATGATTGTATGATGATTGATGTGGAAATTAGGCTTTGGATGGCTAATTTGGAGATTGGAGGTTGTGGAAAATCTCACTATAGGTTTGACACTTTGGAGTTGTGAAATCTTATGGAAAACTAAGTGTGAACCTCTATTTATAAGCTCCTAAAGATTTCTAGCCATTTGGACAAGATTTGATTGGGTTTTGTGCAAGATACACAAAGCAGAAAATCGGGCTGCAAATCTGTCCAGCAACGGTCGACCGAAAGGTGTATCGGTCGACCGAACCCTTGAGTAAGTTAATGGATCGGTTGACCGAACATAGGTACTGGTTGACCTAACACTTAAGTTCTATAAGTCAACGGTCGACCGAACAGGTACCAGTCGACCGAACTACAGGGTTCGGTAGAGGGAAAACTCGATCGGTTGAACTAAACTTGTGTCGACTGATAGCAGGTAGATTTTACCTAATAGAACGGTCGACCGAACAAGGTATTTTGTTCGACCGGTTCAAAAGTATTTGGGGGTGTATTAAGAGAAAAATGTGTATACGACCGTTGTATAATACGACAAATATAACAGTCGTATTTTTACCAGAAATAGCAAACGAAACGGTCGACTGCAGATCTACCGGTCGACCGAACAGGTCTGGGTAAATGGTTAACAGAAGTGTGATCGGTTGAACTGATTGGTCTGGTATAACAAATATTGTGTATAAACGGTCGATCGAAAGGTGAACGGTCGACCGAACTCAGGCAGACTAGCGACCAATGTTTTAGGTGTTTAGGTGATCTAATAGAGTCCAAATGATATGATATTTTGTGTGTGACTCCTACAAGGAACCTAGTGTGTGAATGCATGCATATTAGCTTAAGTTATGCTAAATTCACATAAGTTCCTAATACTCAAAGAAAGGTAAAATTACATGTCTTCAATCCTAGCTTCATTACATGTCTTGACTTGATTTTTCTTCTTTCTTGAGTCTTGATCACCTGTAGAGGTTAGCACAAAGCAATATATATGTAATACAATATGTGTGCTACTCTACATGATCATAATTATGATTAGGTTAATTAAATCATCAAAACATAGATTAAGGCCAAAAAGCCAACAGTTTCTTTATGCATGATTAGCTTAGTTTTACTTCTTTGATTGTAGGCTAAAGTAGTTAGAATGTTTCCTTTCTTCTCTAGTTTAATTGTCAGAATAATGTGTAGTGAGTAGATCCATCCCCCTTTGGGGGTGGAGATGATGTTCATACATGCATTAAAGAATGGATATGAATGCTTTATATTTTGATTGTGCTGATAAATGTGAATGTATGCTTGCTTGTTAGAGTAGAATTCTACACTTGATGGCTCTTGCCACACATCTTAGACACCTCCCATGCTTGTTTAGGTTCTGAAATAAACAGCTTGTGTATATGAATGTTAATCAACTAGGTTAGTGAATGGATTGATAGGTTTTGGCATAACCTTTAGACACTTCCTATGCATGAAAACACTACCTACATTTGTGCCTATAGAATGCATTCTTCACCATCTTTTTACATGTGTGCACCCACTCCACCCCTAAGGGTCTTTCTCTTCTTGATTCCAGCTTAGTTTTACAATTTGTTAGTTTTGATTCGAAGTAATCGTTAGTTGCTTTACTTTGCATTTTTCTTCTTAGTAGTTTAGTGTAGCGTAGATTAGCATAGACAAACTCTTCTCCCTTTTTGTTGTCACTTGATTTCTGAAAAACCAGAGGCTACTCACCACCCTGAGGATCGATCCGTACTAGCCACCGCTTCAACGCGGCCGTGCACTTGCGGTATTTAAAACGATTAAACAAGTTTTTGGCGTCGTTGCCGGGGAGGTGCCAGTCCAGACTCTGGTTTGGACAATTCGAGTGGATTTAATTAGTGTTTTGTAGTTTTCTTTGTTTCGGGAGACTTACATTGGGAAGGGGAAGCATCTGGTGAAGTTTGGAGGCGATCTGAGATTCCAAGACCGCCAATCAGCAGCCTGAGACCGCCAACTGGCGGTCTAGTAATCTCTTATCATCTCTTTATTTATGTGGAGTGCCATGACGATCGGGAACGGATCACTCTCCTAAGATTTGGAAAGTTCTTCAAACTCCTCTCGACCACCTAACCAACCACACCAACCTCCCATGCATGCACAATCTTATCAGCCACCCTGATTGACATCATTTCATGCTCATATTTGTATCTTATATCCATCATCTTTCACCTAAATAATGCTATGTTACGAGTTTTATGTTTAGTTTTCAGGAATAAATAGGTTTGAAGAGATGAAGCATAAAAGGACCCAAAAGCTGGGAAAAAGGACTGAATTGTGAGATCTGTGGACCAAGATGCAAGGAAGAAGGACCTGAATGCAAGACCGAAGGACCTAAGAGCAAAACAGAGTACTCCTCACCATCATGGGGAGTATTTTGGCAATTCTATTCGGGTCGGAGCTCCAACATGCAAAATAGATGCATCAAATACCAACAAAGCCTTCCAGAAAAGCCCACAAGAAATTCCAGAGCGATCCGGACACTGTAGACCACTAATTAGCGGTCCAAGACCGCTAATTGGCGGTCACTTTTGGCCCAAAAGCGCTCAAATTTCTCCAGAACATGTATTAGAGGATGTTTAGGCTATTTGTGGTATCTGTTTAGTCCCACATCGGGGGATTGTCCCGGATTAGCTTTTTCCATGGCTATAAATAGAACTCTTCACCTCCTATTGTAATGACTCCATATTTTAAGTGGCTATTCTTCGTACTAGAAGTGAGGCCTTGAAGCACACACTAAAGTAGGAGGATGCTACTTTTAATGTGAGTCATTTTATCAATAAAGTTTTGTGTTTCTTTCATTGTTGGTTTTATGCTTCTTTTATTGTTTATGCATGTTTTAGTTTAATCATCTTTTAATTCTAGCTTAGTTTTAATATGCTTTCTTTCCATAGTTTAATAATTAGTGTAATGTTTAGTGAGTAGTTTCATCCCCTTTGGGGGCGGAGTAGATGTACATACATGCATTAGAGAATGGGATGAATGCTTTAATTTCAATGTGTTGATTAAACATGAATGTATGCTTGCTTGTTTAGGATAGAATTTATAATTTGATGAGTTTTGCCAAAATGATTAGACACCTCTCATGCTTGTTTAGGTTCTGAAATAAACAACTTGCATATGTAAATGTTAATCAACTAAGTTGGTGAATAGATTGATAGGTTTTGCCATAACATTTAGACACTTCCTATGCTTGATAAACACCACCTTCATGTGCTTAAAGAATGTATTCTACACCCACCTCTTTGCATGTGTGCACTCACTCCACCCCTTAGGGGTTTTCCCATTTCTGTATTTCAACATTCTTCTTTTGTTCTTAGCTTAGTTCTTATTTCATCGTTTGTTTGTTTCTTTCGCATTTCCTACTTCTTAGCGTAGTATAGAGTAGAGTAGCATAAACATCTTTCTCCCCCTATTTTTGCCACTTGATTTCTGATAAACAAGAGCGAGCTCACCTCCCTGAGGACGATCCGTACTTGCCACCGCTTCATCGCAGCCGTGCACTTGCGGTAGAAATATAAAACGTTCAACACACCCCAAGCTCAAATCACCAATCAATCAGGTTTCCCAAATTCCAACAATATGGAAACCCGATTCAATTTGCTTGAGACCTTGACTCGTGGACTTGAAAACTCAATGAATTTTTTTATGTCAACCATAAGTCAAGTTCTCACTTCAAATCAGCACAATCTTATCAGCCACCCCGTTGCCGCACGAAGATGAAAAAGGACCTTATTCATATAACAGGAGAGAGTGGGTCTTACATATATGGTGGCGGAACTCGTGCATACAAATGTTGCAATCATCGAACCAGGAGTTAATGTTGTCGAAGCCATCTACCATCATCATCTCAAGGTTATACATTCAGGTAGAGAGATTATCCATGTGATCGGAAGGCTCTAGATACGTCGTGTAGGTCGGTGGGTGGTAGGATGGGTCTAGTCCTCCCAAGCCTCGGAGAGTTCTAAGCTTGCGCCAGTTCATGCTTCCATCCATCATCGATGGCCAACATAGAGCTTTGGCTGGCATAATAATTTCCAACATTGTAGTATTGGCTTTGGTAGACATTGTTGTATGCTTGCTCCCAAGGAAAGAAAAAGCGTTCGGAGTGTAGGAGCAATTGTCGGTTCTTCTTCTCCATCGTCACCATTCATGTTCGACTTCATCCTCAATCTCAATCACCTTTTCTTTTCTTTCCGAGACAACTGATTAGTACCATATCATACATTGCATTCATGCCATATATCCTTTATTTTACCCTAATTTTGTGCTACTCGAGCGTTTGTTTGAAGTGTTTCATGTTAGAGGCAATAGAGAAGATAAAGGAAGAGAAAATGACCTACATGCAAGAAGAAATGACTGATTTGGAAGCATTTTGGACATGTTTGTAACTTTCAAGGACTGGACTAAAAATCAAAAGGGACCCAAGTAAAAAACCAGAGGAACCTAAGTGTAAAAAAAATGTTGGGTTCAAAAGACCATAATGTCATGAACCTAAGGAGTAATTCAAAAATTAAACCAAACGGGTTTGAACCAACGACTCCGGGTGCACCCCACGTGATAAAATGGTACATTTAAGATAATAGTGAAATTAGAGGTTGACCCGACCCAAATAATACATCACTGGTGGATCCAGTTGGTCCGTTCGACCCCAAATTTCTCTGGTGGGTCGGGTTGTCAAGTCAGAGAAATACACAACATCCAGATCTGATTTACAGCTCTCCAATCGCACCCAGATCCATCCATACACTTGTAATCCTTCCATTCTTCTTCTCCTTACTCCTCATTTTGTTAGGTTTTAGTTATTTCTTAGTACTGTAGTGGAGGAGAAGAGGTAAGCAACCTTGTAATCTTTTTCTTCATTAATCAAAGTTGTTGTTTATTTCTTATCTTAATCTAGTTTTCTTTATTTGTCATGTCTTGTTTTGATGTTGTCTGTTTGGTTAATATGTTAATTAGTGAGTAATCCATCCCCATTGGGTGGTGGAGAATGATGTGAAGTATGAATGTTGTGAGATTGGTGTGTATTTTAATCTTAATCTTGGAGATTCACATGATTTCCATAACCTTTTTGTTGGGTTCCTCACTCTTGCCTTTGATATGTTAATGGTCTTAATTGATGCTTAGCACATGATTTTACTAGTGGGCTCACGTTATGGGGAATGATAAGGTGAGAATAAGGTTGGAGGAGTTTGATCGGAACCAAGAAGAGGCATGAGGCTTTGGCGATTCGAGGGTTTCCCTAGACGTCATAACCACCCAACCACCAAACCCCATTTTTCTCCATTTTTTTCTTCTGAGTTTGTTGTTTTCAAGGAGACCCACTTGATCCCCCAGCCATGGAGAGGATGGGTGAACGATCTAGGAGACATCCTGCCTCCCGTTCCAGGTCAAGGCCTTCTTCACCGCGGAAACACGTTGCGCCTGTGGGAGAGCCTCACACCTGGGCTGACTTATTTCACTCTACAACCCGTGCACCGATTACGCTCCACTTTGTCCCCCCGGAGTAGGAAACCGGGAAGAGGGTGGGGGTCTATTCCCGTAAGGTTGTTACAGAGATGGCAAAAAAGTAGGCAAACATGCTTGTAAGTCACTTTGTGGACTTCAAACCACATCTACCCACATTGCTCACACACCTGAAGAAGCTTTGGAAGATTTCAGGCCACTTTGAGGCCTTTTGGCGTTAGAACAACGTTATTATTTTTAGATTTACGCTTCAGGATGACAAGAAACATGCACTAAAGGGAGTCCTTGGTTTGTACGGGGGTCGCCCTTGGCATTACAGTAGTGCACAACGGGGTTTAGATTTGAAAGAAAGCAGGTGGCATCCATGCCTATCTGGGTGCATTTCCCAGAGCTTGACATAAGATTCTTGTCACCCGCACTTTTGGAGGTTGCAACAAGCGTTATTGGTACACCACTTTACATGGATGAAGATACAACTGCATGTCGGAAGCTTGCTTTTGCTTGAGTCTTCTTGTAGGTCATGGTTGGGTTCTCGTTTCCAATCGTGATTACTATTCCTGATGAGGAGGTTCGGGAGGACAAACATGTTGTTGAATATGAATGGAAACCACCCTCATGTACTACATGTGCATCATTTGGTCACCCGGAAATGCGTTTCCCAGCCGCTCAGCATCCCATCCGAGTACCTCTACCCATAAGCAGCCAGAGTAGCATGTCGTGAAGTAGAAACATCGAATCTCCAGAGCTGGTGATGACCAACCCTCATCTGGAGTCGGGCGTCCTACTGTGATGCTGGTCAGAGATGAGCTGCCAGGCAAAAGGGTTGTGAAAGCTCCCGTTGATAGGCTGCCATTGCCGAACCAGGAAGGTCCCCGTGAAAAGTAAAGTTTGTCCTTGGCTTGCACCAGCAAAGGCAACTCGGAGGAAATCAGCGTGAATCTAGGCTCCATTAAGGAAAGTTTCCAATTAGATGTCATCCATGTTGAAGAGATACATACCAACTTAGCAAAGGCAACCCCCGAACCTAGGAAAGAAAATTATTCTCCTTTGTGCATTGATGTGCATATCACACAAGGGAAAACATCCCATGCATATGAACATACCAGATCTGATGTGGTCCAGAATTCCTCCCATGCAGTCCAGAATTGGGCGAGTTGCCATGCCTGTGCAATGGTAACTCACGATAAGGAAACTTCACGGGATGTGGTGCACCCACATGATGAGCCAACTCGAACACCCCTCATAGAAACACTTGAAGTTTATGTGGTCCATGATTTGGAAGCCTCATGTTGTGCATCTCTAGGTCGAAAATAGGAAATTTTAATTGATTTGCTGCACCAACGTAATGGACTGGCCTCCAGCCATGAATTCGAAATCCCTCTGCGATTCCATGATGGCACGAGCAATTCCAAGGTCCTGAAGTCATCACCGCCACCTCGCGCATCTCCACACGTGACCAAATCTCCATCTAGTCTATCTTACTCTTGTCGGGGCCAGCCCTTGAGGCCGAAGGGACCTCCCCTTTGCACTTCGTCCCAATGAGGATCCTTGCCTAGAACATACATGGCGCGAATAAGCATGGACGCCCATGTTTGGTGAGGGACAAAATATCTAGGATGCATGCGGCCATTATGGGGATCTTGGAACATAAGCTGAAGCCACAGAAGGTACAATTATTTGTTAGTCAAATTTGCTAGGTGTCTAATTGCTCCGTTTGTGTGGGTGGACAAAATCTTGTTGTGTGGGATGAGGGGCGCGTGGAGCTTGAGCTGGTTGAGTCTACCCGCCAACTTGTCCGTATGCGTGGGGTATGGAAACACTCTTCTGTTGCCTTTAATATAACCTTAATATTCCTCTAATGATGCAAGGGAACGACGAGACCTTTGGGAGGATCTTACACTTCTGGGGCAGTCTACATAATCATGGTTGGTGGCGGGGGACTTCAACGCCGTGCGCCATCCACATGAGAAGGACGGAGGCATGGGTGTTATGATGCATGTTGTGAAAGAGTTCAATGATTGGATCGACCAGGCCATGTTGTTGGAAGTGCCAACCTTGGGAGGTGTTTTTCACTTGGACGAACTCCTCAAGGGGATCAGACCATATTGCTACCCGCATTGATCGAGTGCTTATGTCCGGGGCGTGGCTACACACCTTTCAGTACTCTTCTTTTGTCCTAGTGGAACGTGACCTTAGTTACCATTGGGGATTTCTTGTGCAAGTGCAACAGACCAATCTAAAACCACGGCGTGGCCCCTTCCGGTTTATTAATGTTTGGTCAATGCATGATAATTTTTTGGTTGTGGTACATGATGCATGGAAGTTAAGGGTGGATGGCTCGCCTATGGCCCGCCTTACGCACCGTCTGAACCACACGCGTGAAGCTCTTATTGCCTGGAGTCGTACTACTTTTTGCCCCTTGGATTCCCTTGTCGCACAAGCTGAGGCTAAAATGCAAGAGGCTAGAGATGCGGTGGATCGCCACCAGGATGATGCTACACGTCTGTAGCGACGCGGCAAGCACGGCGGAAGTTTGAAGAAGCATTGACGTTTGAAGAATGACTTACTAGATAGTGTTCTCGTATTCAGTGGCTGACGGAGGGTGATTTGAATACAGCCTTCTTCCATACTTCTGTTAAGGCACGACAGGCTGTGAACACCATCCGAGCACTAGAAGTGGAGGGTGCACACCTTGTAGGGGACGATAATATCTGTGACGGCTTTCGACATTATTTTGCTAACCTCTTCTCTAATAATGTCCAGGCCTCTCCACTACAAAATTGCCCGATAAGTCGCACCCACTTCCGAGTCGATTTTACTCGACCAAAAAGGAAACTTTTCCTTAAAAGGAAACTTTCCCGAAACAAAAATTAGCATACAAAACCTGAAGCATACAATCAACTAATGCACAAAAAGCATGAAGATGAAATAGGACCTTATTCATATAACAGGAGAGAGTGGGTCTTACATATATGGTGGCGGAACTCGTGCATACGAATGTTGCAATTATCGAACTAGGAGTTAATGAAGTCGAAGCCATCCACAATCATCATCTCAAGGTTATACATTCAGGTAGACAGATCATCCATGTCATCGGAAGGCTCTATATACGTCGTGTAACTCGGTGTGTGGTAGGATGGGTCATAGTCTTCCCAAGGTTCGGAGAGTTCCAAGCTTGCGCCAGTTCATTCTTCCATCCATCATCGGTGGCCAACATAGAGATTTGGCTGGCATAATAATTTTCTACATCGTAGTATTGGCCTTGGTAGACATTGTTGTATGCTTGCTCCCAAGTAAAGAAAAAGTTTTCAAAGTGTAGGAGCAATAGTTGGTTCTTCTTCTCCTTCTTCTCCATCGTCACCATGCATCTTCGGCTTCATCCTCAATCTCAATCACCTTTCTCTTTTCTTTTTGAGACAACTGATTAGTACCATATCATACATTGCATTCATGCCATATCTCCTTTATTTTACCCTAATTTTGTGCTACTCGAGAGTTTGTTTGAAGTGTTTCAGGTTAAAGGCAATAGAGAAGAGAAAGGAAGGGAAAATGACCTACATGCAAGAAGAAATGACTGATTTGGAAGCATTTTGGACATGTTTGTAATGTTCAAGGACTGGACTAAAAATCAAAAGGGACCCAAGTGAAACCCAGAGGAACCTAAGTGTAAAAAAAATGTTGGGTTCAAAAGACCATAATGTCATGAACCTGAGGAGTAATTCAACAATTAAACCAAACAGGTTCCAACCAACGACTCCGGGTGCAGCCTACGTGCTAAAATGGTACATTTAAGATACTAGTGAAATTAGAGGTTGAGCCGACCCAAATAATATATCACTGGTCGATCCAGTTGGTTCGTTCGACCCCAAATTTCTCTGGTGGGTCGGGTTGTCGAGTCAGAGAAATACACAACATCCAGATCTGATTTACAGTTGTTCAATCACACCCAGATCCATCCATACAATGGTAATCCTTCCCTTCTTTTTCTTCTCTCCTTCTTCTCATTTCGTTAGGTTTTAGTTATTTCTTAGTACTGTAGTGGAGGAGAAGAGGTAAGCAACCTTGTAATCTTTTTCTTCATTAATCAAATTTGTTGTTTATTTCTTATCTTAATCTAGTTTTCTTTACTTCTCATGAGTTGTTTTGATGTTGTTTCTTTGGTTAATATGTTAATTAGTGAGTAATCCATCCCCATTGGGTGGTGGAGAATGATGTGAAGTGTGAATGTTGTGAGATTGGTGTGTATTTTAATCTTAATCTTGGAGATTCACATGATTTCCATAACAATTTTGTTGGGTTTCTCACTCTTGCCTTTGATGTGTTAATGGTTTTAATTGATGCTTAGCACACGCTTTGCTAGTGGGCTCACTTTATGGGGAATGATGAGGTGAGAATAAGGTTGGAGGAGTTTGATCGGAACCAAGAAGAGGCATGAGGCTTTGGCGATTCGAGGGTTTCCCTAGACGCCATAGCCACCCAACCACCGAACTCCATCTTTCTCCATCTTTTTCTTCTCAGTTTGTTTGTTTCAAGGAGACCCACTTGATTTCCCAGCCATGGAGAGGATGGGTGAAGGCTCTAGGAGATGTCCTGCCTCCCGTTCCAGGTCAAGACCTCCTTCCCCGTGGCAACATGTTGTGCCTGCGGTAGAGCCTCGCGCCTGCGCTGACTTATTTCACTCTACAAACCGTGCACCGACTACGCTCCACTTTGTCCCCCAGAGGAGGAAACCGGGAAGAGGGTGGCGGTCTATTCCCGTAAGGTTGTTTCAGAGACGACGAAAAAGTTGGCAAACGTGCTTGTAGGTCACCTTGTGGACTTAAAACCACATCTACCCACATTGCTCACACACCTGAAGAAGTTTTGGAAGATTTCAGGCCACTTAGAGGCCTTTTGGCGTTAGAACAACTTTATTATTATTAGATTTTTGCTTCAGGGCGACAAGAAACATGCACTAAAGGTAGTCCTTGGTTTGTACGGGGGTCGCCCTTGGCATTACAGGAGTGGACAATGCGTCTATCCAGCACCACCCTGTTCACCATCTCGCTGAAGACATCCATACACATAACAAACAAGTAGGGGGGCAAAGGATCACCTTGTCTTAAGCCTATCTGGGTGCGTTTCCCAGAGCTTGACATAAGATTCTGGTCACCCGCACTTCTGGAGGTTGCAGCAAGCGTTATTGGTACACCACTTTACATGGATGAATATATAGTTGCATGTCGGAAGCTTGCTTTAGTGCATGGTATCATAGCTATGTCAACCTCGGAATAAGTGATCTTAAGCGAATGGGAACTACCCTCCAGTTGGCTGGCAGATCTGTCAAGATTGCACGTGCAAGTGTAGAGGATGTCCTTATTAAAGTGGGCAAATTTGTATTCCCAGTTGATTTCATCATCTTAGATACTGAACCTGTGTCCAACCCACAATGACAAATTCTAGTGATGCTTTGGAGACCTGATTGATTCTGTTATACTGCTCATCACAACTTGTAATACATGAAATCCATAAAATCAAATCCAACTTTGCCTCCACATGAAATAAGATAAAACATTATCATTAAAACATACAAGAAAATAATTGAAATGAGGCTAATATGAACTCATGCATAATGACCAAACCCAACTATGTCTCCACATAAAATAAGATTTAACAAAATCATTAAAACATACAAGACATTAATTAAGATGATGCCAACAAAAGCACATGCTCCCACATGTCATGTTTCATTCTTCCACTCCATCCTTTTCCTCACCTCATTATTTCCCTTAAAATAGGCCCACTTATCTAAGCATATGCTAAGCATCACTCAAAAGCATTAGCACATCAAAGATAAGAGTGAAAATCCCATTAGATGATTATGAAAATCATGTAAGGTTCAAAGGTTAGGATTAACACACACACCTAATACATCACATAATCACATGACCTTCTTCTCCACCCTCAATGGGGATGGACTATTCCGTACTCATCTCTAAACTAAAGAAAGCATAAAAACAACCTAAAAACATAATGGAAAATTGTTTGATTCAGTTATAATAACCGCAAGTGCACGACCGCGATGAAGAGGTGACAAGTACGGGTTAAGTCCACAAGGAGATGTGTAAACTATGGTTCGTCGGAAGTTTAGTGGAAAATAAGTGGAGAAGAAGTTTGATTACACTAAACTAAGTAATTGCTTAGCGGATCTGGAGCAACCCGGACCGCCAATCAGCAGTCTACAGGGTTTGGATTGGGCTGTTGTTTCGTGTGGGCTTCTCTGGATGTCTTTGCTTGTGTTTGATGCATCGAAGTCAATTGGTGGAGTTCCAGACCGAAGGTTTGAGGGCGTATCAGTACATGGAAGTAGGGTTTACTCTCCATGGTAGGTCGGGTGGAGCTTGTACGCTCGGTCCTTGCTTCCTTCAGCATCTGTTGGACTTCATCTTTCCTTCTTCCACGCAGGATTCTCTAGGAGGTAGAGAGTATTATGTGCCACTTAATTTGGGACATGGAAAGACAAGATCTGTAGTCATGGTATCGTGGCGTGATTGTTGCTTGCCTCGTGAAGTTGGTGGTCTAGGTATTCGTAGTTTGATCAAGTTGAACGATGTCGGGATATTGTGCCTCTTCTGGATGCTAATTTCAGATGATGATTCTCTGTGGGCCAGGTGGATGCAGAGTAAGTACCTCAGAGGCAAAAGTATTTGGGTCGCTCGACTGCCAACGGTGTGCTCTTGGGCTTTATGAGGTATTCTTGGGGTTCATCTTGTTGCCCTTGAGAAGTTTCGATATCCAATTGGGACCAGGGAGTTGGTGCATTTCTTTGAAGATCCATGGTTAGGCCGACCACTTCATTGTGAAGAGTTTGGGGAGCGTTTGCGGTATGACACGGGCAGCCTTCTGTGGGATATCCGTGTGTCTACTTTCATCCACGGTGGGCAGTGGTTCCTGCCTTGTTCCACGCTTTCAACAAATGGAGCACATATGGAATCAGATTAGGTCGATCTCGTCGAGTGCGGAAGCTGATGCCTTGACGTGGGATGGGGGCACGATAGGGCAGAAATTTTCTATGAAACAAGCTTAGAAGATCGTATCACCATCTGCTCCTTTGGTACCACGGCACCAATTCATCTGGCACTGAAATCGTGTTCCCAAGCATGCTATGACTCTATGAAAGGCTGCTCAAGGTTGACTTCTGACCCACGACTTCATGAAGAAGAGAAACATGAAGATTGTAGGATGCCAAGCTTGCCATCTATGCGATTGCGAGGATGAAACAAACAACCATCTTCTGCTTGGATGTGAATTTGCAAAACGAGTTTGGGTGGAGATCTACTCAAAGTTTCACATTAGGGCCAATTTTGCAAAATACCATTGGGGTTGAGATTGCACGACTTGAATAGGAGCTAGTGAACAGAACTAGCATTGTAAAAGCCTGGGCTTGCATCGTTGTTGCAGCCAAGATCCCTGAAATATGGGTGGAACGGAACTCACACATATTTGGGGGCGAGAAGAAAGGTCATAAAGATGTTTGCATGGTTGTTCCGCAGGCCATGCAAGTGTGTGGACCAAGGGTAAAGAAGGCCACTAAGGATCCCCAATTTTGTGATTTGGAGAGGCTTTGGCTATAGTGTCGATCTGCTTGATGTTGCTGTTGTGATTGTTGTACTAGTGAGACGTGTGCTCGGTCAATGCTCAGTTTAGGGCCATAGAGTGGTGCTCAGAAGGGGTTTAGGGACCACCACTCTACAGCTGGCACCTTGGCTGCACTAGTGTTTGTTGTTTAAGCCATTAGTTGCTTTCTATGTCGTTTCTTTTTACACATTATTGGTTGTGATTCCTTGAGCTGTATGTATATACTACAGTGCATGTATTACCTTTACATTTCTAATATATTCTAGAGGGCCACCTCCCTTTTTCGTGCAAAAAAAAGAGAATAAGGTTGGAGTGGGTAATGAGAGAAGGATGGCACGTGGGAGCATGTACTCTTGTTGGCCTCATCTTAATTAATGTCTTGTATGTTTTAATTATATTGTTAAATCTTTATTCATGTGAAGACATAGTTGGGTTTTAGTCATTATGGATTCCATGTTATGCATGTCATGAGAACTAAATTGTATACACACACAACTTACACATCTGCACATTCACATTCATTCTTCACCCTCCTACGGAACTCATTTTTGATTAGTTGTTTTTTATTTACATAGCACTCGTCACAGTTTAGATTCCCTCAATCTCCTTGTTTCTTCCCCCACTTCGTATGGTGGGAACATCGACACACACAATTCCTCGTGGTACGACCCTTGCGCCACTTCCTTTCTTTGGTGAACCCTATCAAGGTGAGGGTCTATGATTGATTGGTTGGTGCTTGGTTTGGAAAGGGAAGCCTTAAATCGAGATCGAAGGGCCTCCACAATGGTGGTGATCATCATGCGGTAAGGAAGTGCCGAGTTGACAAAGACTACGAGCATATGCTGGAGGATGTAGCGAAACTAATTCACCGATCAATGAAGTGATAGAGGATGACTTCCAATTTGGTATTGAGATACTCACGATGGCCTTGGGTTGGATAAAGGTTGGAGTGGGCGATGGTGTTGAGGTCCATGCAGTTGGGAATGGAGCTTGCTACAAGAGATGGGCTCCATGGTTTGCATACCTTACAAAATAACACTCCATAGTCGATCGAAGGCACAAGTTGTAGATATCCTCACCATCGTTGGAAAAGTGAAGAGTGGTCTAAAGAAGAGATGTAGTGATGGCTAAGGACTTGAGCTCTAACATCGTCTTGGCCTTCGGAGGATCGTAAGAATCGGTGTCAAAGATGGGACGTAGGTTGGCGTAGAAGACCTTGATGTGATCCAGGTACCACTTGAGTGGAGGAAACGCAATGAGGTAGAGGAGGAGGTGATTGGCTTCAAGGAATTCTTTGATGTCAAAGGCTTCAATATCTTCAACAACAAATTTCCTCTCGACGTTGAACTTTGAAGCACCAAAAGAATAGTATTTCTTTTGACAATTCACGTCCATAAATTGTTCCTCAAACAACATGAGGTTCTTGTCATCAATACAATCTTTCTTGGATGAGGATTCTTCTTCCCTGCTACCTTGCGAATTGATTTTTAGACACACTATCTAATATTTGGTTATACGAATGAGCACCAAATTAATCATTTTAATTCGTCCTCGTGTCGATAAATGTTTTGTTTCTCAACTGCCTTTCTTTTTCATTTTTCAGATCATCGGTATCAAAATGGTTTGATGGCTCTAAATTTCTTGAAGAGGAATGCGAATTGATTCAGTTATAATACCGCAAGTGCATGGTGTCGGTAAACAAGCGGTAGGTATGGATAGTGTTCACGAGGAACATGTGGGAGTAGGAGTTCACAATTCTCAAGTGGGAAAGGGAAAGAGAGAAATGAGGTCGGAATTACACTATAATGCGTAATAAAGAAGAAAAGAAATGATAAAAATAAAACCCTCGGGAGGAAAAAAATGCAGAAATGAAAATATGTGTACGTATGTGTGTTCATTGGTTCTCATCAAACATGTAATACATGAAATAAGAATATGTGTATGTGTGTGTGGAGGATCTGGATGCTCTGATCCAGCTCAAATTTGTCCAGAGGCTAAGTTTCTTTGTTTGGCACTTGGGGTGAGGACCTAGTCCTCTGTCTCGAACCGATTTGGTTTTACTTCGTGAAATACTGATCTGGTTCAAGTCATGTGTCATAATATTTTGTACTTCACCATCAGGTCCCTCCCGGTTTTCACTTGGGTGCTTCCTAATTTGCGATCTAGTCCTTGTACATTACAAATAGGTCTAGAAGTCTTCAATTCAGTCCATTCTTGTTGCATTCAGGTCCTTTGTGCTCCCTTTCCTTGCCCCCAAAGTAAAACTGGGGTGCATCCTAACGACTCGATAAATCCTAAAGCCACTGTACTAGATATCCTAATGCATCAAGTTCAAGACAATTTGGGGAGCTTTCTTTTTACTTTGCCTCTCAACGGTTTTGCACATGCTAAACACACGCAAAACCCACAAAACATTTTCTTTCGCAAACACATGAAGATTTTGAAAGAAATGTGAGAATTTCAAAGCACTAGGCAAGCAAAAGAAGACAAGTCACCCAAGGATCATGGCAAGCAGATATATCGATATTAAATGCAGCACACTAACATGACCCTAATAATGCACACAAAAGAAAATAAAATCAAAGGAAAAAAACTCAACTATGTACACACGTAAGACACCCCCTCCCCACACCTACTTCATGCATTGTCCTCAATGCATGTGAGCAAGATACTACATGGATTTATGCATGAAAAAGAGAGATCTCACCAACATGAAGTACAAAGGGAAGTTCAAGGTCATGTTGATGGACACAAACCCGAATTCCCTCAAAACTTGTGAGATGCTAAAGAAAGGATACAAATACGTGAAAGAAATGGAGCCCAAATACACAAGGGTTGGGGCTGTCAACAATCGATGCTCACTGATGGAGTCTTTTATTGTACGTTCATTTTTTTCTTTTTCATTTTTTTATAAAACTATGTACAAACATAAGTTCCCATCTTCATTTGTCAAAAGATATCAAATGGGAACCTCAAGAGTGGGTCAATGCACTTGGAAAGGGAACATGACACCACGCGGGACCAGAATACGCATGCGTGGGCCCCCTTCACAAAGAGCACCAGATTAAATGAGAGGTTCGTGAATTGGACGCAAAGGCGTCTCATTCAAAGGATCAAACTGAAAGAGCTTGAACCTCTCAAGAGTTTGGGAAATGAGGGGCAACGGAAGAAGAGTTTCTCCTGTTGCGCTGCTGAAGTTATGATCGTCAATCCAAACTCTCCAACCAACAAGCTGGTACGTCGGAACGAGGTCAAGAACCTCGTTAGGCATGTCCGACACACCAGGCGAACAAAAAGTGGGTCTCATACCCAAGGTATCCTCCAAGGAACTTCTAATACCCTCATGAGCTATGTAGTTGTTTGATGTTCCATCATTTCCAAGATGATCAGGAATAATAGTGAGAGGCAAACTCTCATCAGGTTGTTTGAAATTGAGGGGACTAGGGAGCTCTTGCTCCACCAGAGGTGAGTCCTTAGGAGGTACAACAATAAGATCATGTGGCTCAAGGGCCACGGGACAAGAAGATAAGGCACAATCCTATGCCGACTTATAAAGAAGCTGCTCCATAGTATTCTCAATTGGAATCGAATCCTCCACACAAGTGATCGTGAATTGAAACCCCAAGTCCCTCAGACTGACTAGGAGTTTGACTTTGAAAGATTGTGCTTTGAATTTATGGATGTGGTGGTGGTTCGATTTCAGAAGATAAATCCTCATGTTGACAAGAAAAATTACCCTCCTCACGTTCACGTAATTTCTGCGTCGTTTGACTCACTTGCATTTCCATAGTTTGCAAGGAATTCAAGTTGGACTTCAATAAATTTTGAGTGGTTTCCATGAACGTTTGGAGAGTTTGTTTCGAGGAATCAGGTACGTGGTCAAGTATGAGGTCCAAGTCAGAGCTTGGGAAATTTTGGGGTTGGGTGTTGATGGGCTGTGAATGAGTCCAATGATTTGAAGTGGGGTGTTGGTAGAATTCTGGGTATTCGGGAGGAGGATACGGGGGTGAAAATGAGGTATAAGAATTTGGATAAGAATTGTCTCCCCACGAATCCATCACTCTCGGGTTGTATGTGGATGCGTAATGGTCACATTGAGCATTTTGGGAAAAGGTATGCTCATACTCAGGCTCAGGGGGAACATAAGGACATTCTCCGATAACATGACCACTCAACCCACAACAGTCGCACGGTACGGCTACTGGAGCCACCGGTGCACTCATGTTGTCTGCCATACGCATGAAAGAGGCCAAAGTTTGTTGTAATGTCTCAGTTTTTTGACCAGCATATGATCCGACATAACTAGATTGTAGTCTAGCAGTCGGAGCCTCTCTCATGTTACCCCTATATGAAGATTGCTCAGTCACACAATGAAGATTATCCCAACCATACGGGGTGTTCGTCTGAGCCACCCCCGGTTGCATGGGTCCAGAATACCAGGAAGAAATGTCCTGGTCCGAACAATGATATGGATGGTCGCCCATGTAACCATCCATCTCAACAAATAACTCTCGAGTCGACCACTCTCACCACCACGAGACTAAGCTCGCAAAAAGTGCTCGACTCGACCCTAAAACGCTACCAGAGAGTGTAAAGGGGAGGAGACTAAAACGTAGAAGTAGGTGAGAAGAAGATGACTCAGAGGAGAAGGGAAGAATCCCTAAAGCTAGCGTGGGTGAAGGGATCAGGTAGAAGCCTAACTAGCAAGCACGGCTCAAACAATGTAAGGCAATGGGTCCTTAGGCTAGACGACGCCTAACTTCGAGGTCACTAGCCTCGACACGCCTCACCTCCCTACAACGAGGACCACAATGCCCAGCAAGTGATACCAGATACGGAGATCCAGTACCTCCTACTATCAACAAGGTAGGCAACGTTGATCGGGTCATGGCGGTCTCAACTAGATTACTCTCCTAGTGCGTCCAAAATCCTAGGGCCAATGTCTACTTGCTTTTAGCTAAGTTTGATTACGAGTGATTTTTGGGGCCAAGGAAAGGGTGATGAAATCCCCCACCTTATCTTTTATGGGACAACCCCTCCTTAGTAGCATTTTGATCCTAAATCTAGAAATCAATCGCTCCAATCAAACGCTCACTCACTCTTGTCCTGATGCAATTCCTACTAACTAATGCATGGGCATACGAGATGCATGAATGAGTGTAGGAAATTGCGTACCTCACGCCAGTGCCCAACAACTGAAAATAAAGCTAAAAGAAAAGACAACTATATGCCTAAGTCAATACATGATGCGTGACCTAAACAAGTAAGAACGTCTAGTCTTTTGCTTTGGATTTTAGAGCCAAGTTGATTAATGGGGGAGTGATTAATGATCTGGGACCAAACTAGAAGTCACAGCATGCAAAATAGGGCTCCCAGATAACGAAAGTGAAGCAATAAACCACCAGAAGAAAAATGAAAGCAGGAAGACCTCACCAGGCCACCAATTGGCGGTCCCAGACCGCTGCTTGGCGGTCTCTTTTGAAGTGTTCGTACTCCAACTCTTCCAGTAGCCTCCCCGTGAGCTCTAGGATCCCTGAGACTAAGAAAAACTGGAAACAAAAAATTAAAAACCCCTCGAATTGTCCAAACCAACGTCTAGACAGAGCACCTCCCCGGCAACGGCGCCAAAAACTTTATTGATCGTTTTATATTAAACGCAAGTGCACGGCCGTGAAAGACGTGGGCAACATTGACATCCTCAAGTGATACAAAGTGTAAAGTCCATTAAGGTTCATATTTGTATTACCATCTCTTGTTTTTTCTTTTTTTGCATTTCATTTTTTCTTCTTCTAGTTGGTGTTTAATTCTCCCACAGTCAATTTTCATTCATCATTGCCTATGAGGACTTACACTATCACGTACACCTCCCCCCAAATCTCCACATAAGGCGATCCCTACCACCCATGTAACGGGAGTTCGGTCGCTGCATCCCAAGTCAGATGACTCGAAAGCAATAGGCACTAAGTTCCCTCGGACCTAATTGCCCGAGTGATAGGAGCCGTGCGAGAAGAGAGAACACTAAACTTAATTATTATTTATCTACACATAAACCAAAACCCCTACACTTAAGGTTTCACAACAATAGTTTAAGGGTCCCTGACTACAACAAACTTCCTTATACTAACAGACATGAATTATTTGACTCACTAGGTTTGAATAGTTGTTTAAGGGTGAACTTCCCTTTTTATTTGAATAGTCCACTAGGTTTAAGGTTTGAATAGTCCACTAGGTTTGACTCCTTATAATAACAAACAATAGTTTAAGGGTGAACTTCCCTTTTTATTTGAATAGTGAAACCCTATGATTACTGTCCTCCTGAGGGAACCGGGGTGCATCCTTATGACTTGATAAGACCTAAAGCTTGTGTACTAGATATCCTAATGCATCATTGATTGATCGTTTTATATTAACCGCAAGTGCACGGCCGCGTTGAAGCAGTGGAAAATACGGGTCGTCCACTAGGAGGTGTGTCGACAATTGGTTTATTCGAAGGCGAGAGGTAAAAGAAGGAGAGAAATATGTATTACACTACACTACACTAATCTAAACTAGTTAACAAGCAAGCTGAAATGAAATAACTAAACAACTAAGCTAAACAACTAATGAAGAAGATAAAAAGACAGGAATGGAAACCCCTAACGGGTGGAGTGTGTGTGTGCACATGAAATAAGTGTGGTGTTGAATGCATACTATAAGCTCAAGTGTGGTTAGTGTTTTTTCATGCATAAGAAGTACCTCATGGCAAGACCTATCATTTACAACACTAACCTAGGTGATTAATATGAGCAATGCAAGGTTGTTATTAAGAACATAACGAGCATGGAGTGTACCTAACTATGGCATAAACCATTAAGTAAAGTCCTTATTAATTCAAGCAAGCATACTAATATTTCTCACAAACATTTAAAATCTAGCATTCATACCACCTACATAACATGTACATACATCTACTCCACCTCCAAAGGGGATGGAACTACTCACACATATTTAAACTAACTACTCTAACAAAATGAAGGATTATACTGAAATAAAACTACACTAATCAAGCAAGAAATATTAAAGAAACATAAAAGGAAAGGAAAGACTAAACAAACATGCACAAATTAAAAGACAAGATTAAAAGAAACTAGAAGAATTATTTTATTAACAAATGACTCACATTGAAGGTTGCATTCTTCTCCACCTTGAGTTTTTGCTTCAAGGCTCACTCCTTAGTAGAGAGAATGCCACCAAGCAATGGGTCATTACAATGGAAGGTGAAGAGTTATAATTATAGGCATGGAAAAAGCTAATCGGGGACAATCCCCCGATGTGGTACTAAACCAATACCAAAAATGGACTAAGAATACACTAATACGCGTGCCCCACAAACTGAGAGGCTCCAGAATGATTTAGACCGCCAATTAGCGGTCCAAGACCGCCAATTGGCGGTCTATTGGATCTGGATTCATCTGGGATTTGTTGTGGGCTTTGCTGGTGGTCTTTTTTGGTCTTTGATGCATCTACTTTGTTTATTGGAGCTCCGACCATTATCGAATTGCCAAAATACTCCCCATGATGGTGTGGAGTTTCCTGTTTTGCTCTTAGGTCCTTTGGTCTTACGATCAGGTCATTCTCCCTTGCATCTCAGTCCCTAGGTCTCACAATTAAGTCCTTTTTCCTGCTTTTGGGTCCTTTCATGGCTCTTCTCTTCAAACCTCTTTATTCCTGAAAACTAAACATAAAACTCGTCACGTAGCATTGCTTAGGTGTAAGATAATGGATATAAGATACAAATATGAGCATGAAATGATGTCAATCAATCATGTTCAAGTTAAATTTGGGACCTTCCTTTTTACTTTGCCTCTCAACGGTATGACACATGCTAAACACACGCAAAACCTACAAAACATTTTCTTTCACAAACACATGAAGATTTTGAAAGAAATCTGAAAATTTTGAAGCACTAGGCAATCAAAAGAAGGCAAGTCACCCAACGATCATGGTATAGCTGATATATCATTGTAAATTGCAGCACACTATCATGACCCTAACAATATAAACAAAAGAAAACCAAGGAAAAGGAAAAAAGTAGACTATGTACGCACGTAAAAACACGCCTTACATTTACTTCATGCATTCTCCTCAATGAATGTGAGTATGATACTATATGGCTATATTCATGAAAAAGCAAAGATCTTGTTGGCTTTTTGGCTAATAGTCGTTAATCTGTTTTCATGATTAATCAACATATCAATTAAAGATCATTGTTTGCATATACTTGTATTATCTAACGTTTCAGGAACCAAGTTTGAGTTGAATTGAGAGATGAAGATTGAAGCGTAGTTAGGTTTAAATTCTATGTATTTAGGTTACAAATGTATCTTGGCACTTGAAATACTTGATTCATTGCATTGCATGACACTTAGAAAACCTATAGAAGTCTCACACAACATTCCAATTATCTTTAGACTTTAATAGGAAATCATTGAAACTCATTAGAAACCTAGAACAGGGTTTCTGCAGTCAATCGGTCGACCGGTAGAACCATTTTTTCTACCGGATTTCATTAGACTGTCCCAGAATGTCTATTTTGTCCAAAACGGTCGACCGTCATACATTTCCCGTTCGACCGTTAATTCAATCTGGTTTGCCTGTCTTAACACGGTCGATCGAAATACCCTTTCTATTCAACCATTTCACCTTGTTAAGTGATAGGAATTGTTTATCTAATACAAATTCACCAGCCAATCAGTTGTCGACACGTGTCCTGGTTAGTGAGAGTTTCGGTCAACCGAAACATTACTTTTGTTCGACCGTTTGCATTTCCGTATTCGTATTAAATAGGACCATTTTACTTGTCATATATTCTAACGGTCGTATACACATTTCTCACCTAAATCTTTTTTGGATTTGGTCTTCTGGTCGACCGAAAGTTCCTTAACGGTCGACCGAATCTAGAAAACTTCCCATACCCAATTTTATTGGGAGTTTTCTGTCGAACCCTAAATTCATTCTGTTCGAGCAATTGCATTTGGCTTTATCCTGTCTGAAATCTAAGACGTCAAACGGTCAACCAAAACTCTCTTCACGGTCGACAGATACATGCATCTTTTCCAGATCAAGTCCTATTGGTCTTATTCGGTCGAATTGCTAATCCAATCCGTTAGAGGACTACCAAGAATTAATTTCAAAAAGGACAAACTTTGTGATGCATGCCAATTTGGAAAACAATTTAAATCTTCTTTCAAATCTCTAAATGTGGCGTCACCTTCAAAACCCTTTGAGCTTTTACACTTAGATCTTTTTGGACCCTCAAGGACCGTGAGTCTAGGAGGGAAAAGATATGCATTTGTGATAGTTGATGATTTTTCGAGATTCACTTGGGTTTTCTTTTTAGCAAACAAATATGATGCTTTTGAAAGATTTAAAAGTTTTTGCAAACGTGTTCAAAGGGAAAAAGGTTCTAACATAATCACTATTCATAGTGATCATGGAGGAGAATTTGAAAATGAATCATTTCAAAAGTTTTGTAAAAAATATGGAATTGAGCATAACTTCTAATTTCCTCGCACTCCTCAACAAAATGGGGTTATTGAGAGGAAAAATAGAACTCTTCAAGAAATGGCAAGAACGATGCTTGTGGAAAAAGGGCTTGCAAAATATTTTCGGTGCGAAGCCGTTAATACATCTTGCTATGTTTTTAATCGTGTTCTCATTAGACCTATTTTAAAGAAAACTCCTTTTGAACTTTGGCATGACCGGACTCCTAAAATTTCGTACTTTAAACTCTTTGACTCAAAATGTTTTGTCCTCAATACTAAAGAAAACTTGGATAAATTTGATGCAAAATCTGATGAGGCCGTCTTTTTAGGGTATTCCGATAGGAGTAAAGCATATAGAATCTACAATAAATGAACAAGTTGTGTTGAGGAATCTCTACACGTCAACTTTGGCGAGTTAGCTTGTGTAGATAACTCCTCTCTTGATGATGATTGAATGGATATCATTAGACATGTATTATCACAAGATGTTCCTCTTGAGTCTCATCAAGAGCCTCCAAGTTCTCCACAAGAGGACATGGAGGATCTTCTTAAGGATTGGACCTATACAAAGGATCATCCAAAGGACTTTGTGATAGGAGATGCCTCTCAAGGTGTGACAACACGTTCTAAAGGTCATGTAGTTTATGACTCTTATGCATTTATCTCTTTATTAGAACCCAAGAAACTAGAACAAGCATGTAATGATGAATTTTGGCTAATGGCTATGCATGAAAAGCTAAATTAATTTGTTCGAAATGATGTATGGGAACTTGTTGAAAAACCTTCCAACCAAATAGTTATAGGAACCAAATAGATCTTTCGAAACAAACTTGACGAAGATGGGAATGTAGTTAGGAACAAAGCAAGACTCGTTGCTGAAGGCTATCGCCAAGATGAGGGTATAGACTTTGATGAAACTTATGCCCCCATCGCTCGAATGGAAGTCATTCACATGTTATTAGCATATGCATCTTATATGGACATAAAATTATTTCAGATGGATGTAAAAGTACTTTCCTAAATGGCTTTATAAATGAAGAAGTTTATGTTGCACGAACCCCCGGATTTGTAAATGAAACTTACCCAAACCATGTGTTTTAACTTAACAAGGCTCTTTATGGCCTCAAACAAGCTCCTAGAGCTTTGTATGAGCGGTTGAAGAACTTCTTAATCGACAAAGGTTTTTGTGTGGGTAATGTGGACACCACTCTTTTTGTTAAAACTTATGATCATGATTTACTAGTGGTACAAATTTGTGTTGATGATATAATATTTGGTGCAAGTAACCCACGTCTTTGCAAAGAATTCTCTAAGTCTATGCAGGGGGAGTTCGAGATGAGCTTAATTGGTGAACTAAATTTCTTCCTCGGACTCCAAATTAAGCAAACTCAAGATGGGAACTTCATACACCAAGCAAAGTACACAAAAGAACTCCTAAAATGCTTTGGTCTTGAAGTTAGCAAGCCACACAACACTCCTATGAGCACTAGCACCCAGTTGGACAAAGATGAAAATGGAAAGAGGTGGATATCAAGAAATATCGAGGTATGATAGGATCCTTGCTTTAACTTACCATTAGTCGTTCGGATATTATGTTTTCCGTGTGTTTGTATGCTCGTTTTCAAGCTTGTCCAAAAGAATCTCATTTCAATGCTTTAAAACGTATTTTTTGCTGTCTCAAAGGATCTCAAGATTTTGGTTTGTTTTACCCCAAGACTAGGGTTTTTGATCTTGTTGCTTATAGCGATGCCGACTATGCCGGTTGCATTTTAGATCGTAAAAGCACTAGTGGCACTTGCCAATGTTTGGGAAAGTAGTTTGTCTCTTTGTTTAGTAAGAAACAAAATAGTGTAGCATTGTCGACAACCGAGGCCGAATATATTGTCGCCGGTTGTGCTTGTGCACAAGTCTTGTGGATGAGGCAAACCCTCAAAGACTTGAAACTTGAGTTTCAAACTACTCCTATACTTTGTCATAATACAAGTGCAATAAATCTTTCGAAAAATCCGATATTGCATTCTCGAACTAAACAGATTGAGGTAAGGCATCATTTTCTTAGAGATCATGCAACAAAAGAAGACATTAAGCTTGTATTTGTTCCCAGAAATGATCAACTTGCGGACATCTTTACAAAACCTTTAAATTTTGATCAATTGTATCATATAAGAGTAAATATACGAATGTGCAATTAAAATGACATATAACATGGATATATTATGCCAGTCTTTCGAAATTTGCTACATGATTGAGGTTATATTTCAAGTTTTTGCGGATTTTTGGTGTGTTTTTCAAATGATTGTTACTTTCAGACGTTGTTCGGTCGACCCTAAACAAAGTTTCGTTTCACCGGATTACTGTGCTACATGTCAGTTTTTAAACTTTTGTCTCCATCAGTTGACCGAAATATTTTGTTCGTTCGACCAGTTCGCTTTGTGTGTTGATTTTGTATTCTCTGGTGTGTTTCGGTCGACCGCGTGGTGTGCTCCGTTCGACCGATTCTCTTCTGGTTGATCTGACTTAAGTTCACTTAAGTGTCCGGTCAAACCATTTTGAGTTTTGGTCGACCGTGGTGGTGTTTCGGTCGACCATGCTTGTGTTTTTTTGTCCAACCGAAAATCACTCGGCAACTTTCCTTCTTCACACTCTTCTTTCGGCCAACCGGCTGTCACTTTTTGTCCGACCGAAAAGCGACAGTACGTGCCAAGTTTCTTCACACTCTTCTTCCGGTCAACTCGCTGTCTCTTTTCGTCCGACCGAAAAGCAACAGTACGTCCCCAGTTTCTTCACACTTTATTGTCGGTCGATCGACTATCTATTCTCGTCCGACCATTTTTGACCAAAGGTTGTGTGGTCGTGTGGTTTGAAAAACAATTAACCCACCGGTCGACCGGTGCATCCGAACGGTCGACTGTTTCAATCGTTTCAGCACCTTTTTTAGGGAAATTACAAGGCTTTTCTCTTCACCTTTTACATCTCCTCTCTTCAAACCCTAGTGCCGCCCCTCCACGTACGGTCGACCGCAGGCCCATTCGAGCCATCCAACACAAATTTTTCGTCCATTTTTCGACTCCCTTTTTCTTCCTACATACTTCTCCACCCTCCTCATCTACAATCAACTGCAAGAAGATGTCCATCTCCAAGAAACGAGCCACTTCAGAGGGGGTTACCGAGCGTCGCACAAAGAAGAAACAAGACTCACAACCCTCATCTTCTCGTGCTCCGGCTTCTCCGGTACCACATTTGCATTATTTCTTCCCGATTGACGATGTCGTTCAAAAGCCGTAGGACGAAATCTTCTCGGTTGCCAACTTCATCCCTTGTCGCAAGGTTGAGGTAGCCGATTTCGCCTCTTTTTCGTTAACACCCTTGTTAGATGCAAATAGGCTTACTTACTCTCTCACTAAACTTGCATCAAAACCCTATTATCCTTTCCTTGTGCAACAATTTTATTGTAATCTCTGAAAGGTCGCCAATCTACCCGTTTTAACCACAATGATCAATGCGAAAGAATATAGTGTTTCCCCCGAATTATTGGCAGAAACTTTACATCTTGAATCGAGGGGCACCCATATTTATCTTGATTATCCTCAAGGTGCTTTTTCCGGTACCGAAATTGAAAAAAAGTCAATGATTTATATGTCATTCCACCACTCTAGTGAACGGTCATTTTAAGCATAATGCCTCCCTTTTGCATCTTGTTCTGCGAATCCTTGCTCAGATCGTATCTTATAACCTTCTTCCTAAACTCGGTCATCAAAACGAGATCTCCAATATGGAGCCCATGTGCATCTACTGCATCTTCAAGAAAATTTTGGTTGATTGGCCATCTTTTATGATCATGCACATGACTCATCGTAGTGGTTCATATCCTCCTTATCCTATGTGGCTTTCTGTTGTGTTTGAACATTGGAAGATCGATGTCGAGCCGTTTACCTCTTTGGTTTACAAATTTCCTATCTACAAGACCACCCTTTCCAAAATGAAATCCATTCCTCTTCCTTCGCCACCACATTCCTCTGCTGAGGAATCAGCTGAAAATTCAGAAGAAGAAGAAGAAGAAGAAGAAGAAGAGGAGGAGTAGGCCTCTGAAGATCCGAGGTGGATGCCTCATCAAGTTCCTCACGACTCTAGCTCTTGGTGGGGTGAGGGAGACTCCAAAGCATGGTCTCAAGGACAGTGGTCAGCTTCCACTTCAATTGATCTCCATCACTTTAAGCACCTATCAGACCAGGTTGATGCTTTTGAAGCCTCCACATCTACTCGTTTTTATGTGCTTGAGGCTTCTTCTACTGCTCGTCTTGATGCGCTTGAGGCCTCTTCTCTTGCTCGTCATGATGCCACCTCTGCTCAGCTTAGTCGCATTGAAGCCTCTCTTGATTCTTTGTCCTCGCTGCTTCGTGATCAGAGGCTTGGGTGATTTGGTGTTGTTTTATGGCGTGTGTGTTGTTTTTCAGTTGCTTTGAACTTCAGTTCGTGATGTATTTCTTTCAACATTTGCTTAATGTTGTATTTTGCGTTGATCTTATTGTAGTATTTGCTTTCGAAGTTAACATTTGGTTGTTTGTTTTGAACTCTATTTTGAATGCATGGTCTATTATTGTCTCTTTTTGGCTAAATATTTTCGCTTCCGTTAGTCTATCTCATGTTAAAGCTTAAATTGAATATCATATCGTTTCATGAGTCTTTTTCATTATGTCATAGGGGGAGAAATAAATACATGCTTATAGATAGGGGGAGCTTTAGATATTGGTTATTAATGATAAAATTTAAAATCAAACATGTATTTAGATTGATAAGTTGTCATCATCAAAAAAATGGAGACTGTTGGCTTTTTGGCTAATAATCGTTAATGATGATTAATCAACATATCAATAAACACATGTATCAATTAAAGATCATTGTTTGCATATACTTGTATTATCTAACATTTCAGGAACCAAGTTTGAGTTGAATTGAGAGATGAAGATTGAAGCATAGTAGGTTTAAATTCTATGTATTTAGGTTACAAATGTAACTTGGCACTTGAAATCCTTGATTCATTGCATTGCATGACACTTAGAAAACCTATAGAAGTCTGACATAACATTCCAATTATCTTTAGACTTCAATAGGAAATCATCAAAACTCATTAAAAACCTAGAACGGGGTTTTTGCACTCAACCGTTCGACCGGTAGAACCATTTGGTTCGACCGGATTTCAACTGATTGTCCCAGAATGCCTATTTTGTCCAAAACGGTTGACCGACATACATTTCCAGTTCGACCGTTCCTTCAATCTGGTTTGCCTGTCTTAACACGGTCGACCGAAATACGCTTTCTGTTCAACCGTTTCACCTTGTTAAGTGATAGGAATTGTTTATCTAATACAAATTCACCAGCCAGTCAGTTGCCGACAAGTGTCCTTGTTAGTGAGACTTCCAGTCGATCAAAACATTACTTCTGTTCGACCGTTTGCATTTTCGTATTCGTAGTAAATATGATCGTTATACTTGTCGTATATTCCAACAGTCGTATACACATTTCTCACCTAACCCTTTTTTGGATTTGGTCTTCCACTCGACCGAAAGATCCTTAACGGTCGACCAAATCTAGAAAACTTCCCAGACCATATTTTACTGGGAGTTTTCGGTCGAACCCTCAATTTATTCTGTTCGACCTATTGCATTTGGCTTTATCCTGTCTGAAATCCAACACGTCAAACGATCGACCGATACTTGCATCTTTTCCAGATCAAGTCCTACCGGTTTTCTTCGGTCGAACTGGTAATCCAATCCGTTTGACAGATCACTTAAGTTCTAGCCCAGTTGGTCCGACCGTCTGCACCTTAGCTTGACCGAACCAATTATTCTTGCATACCGGTCGACTGATGGACCCGATCCGGTCGACCGTTCGTGTCCTGAAATGTGTCATGTCACTTCCCGACTTGTGTTTTCTTGCACAACCTTTTGCCATTTCAATCCCAATGCTAGAACTAGTTTAGAGCTTATAAATAGAGCTGAGAACATTCATGTAATGTGACCAATCTTTCTCTAAGCTCAAATCTGATTACTACTCTCATATTTGTTCTAAACACTTGTGGTCACATCTCCTCACTTGAAATCACCATCCCTGATTGCATCATCAATTTCAAGTGCTCAAGATTAGTTGTTGAAGTGAAGTCTTCAAGAGTTGTACTAAGCTTCCGGAGTGAAGCTCTTCTCGGATTGTGAGAAGGGGGTCCAATCTAGGCGAGGGTGTTCGCAAAGCTTGTGGTGTAAAGACGTGATCTCGGCCCGCAACGGAGATCAGATTAGTGGAGGACGCGAAGTTACTCGACTAAGAGCAATTTGTAAGAGAGGACTAGGATCCGGTGGTTGAATCCAAACCTCTATACATCCGGTGTTGTGGTTTGTTGTTCTCTCCGTATTAATTGTCTTGGCTTTTAATTTGGCATAGTTTGTTAAATAACCTTTATTAGTCTATTCACCCCCCCCCTTTAGACTAAGATTAGGGGCTAGTAGATCCTACATTTGGTATCGGAGCATTCTGAATTGCATTTAGACAAATTCACATTTATAGCAATGGCCCAACAACGAGAGGGATTTCACACCGGAAGACCTCCGTTGTTTGATGGAACCAACTATGCTTATTGGAAGAAACGTATGACCAACGTAAGATTTCGCCAACGTAGAGCGTAAAAGGAAGTTCATGGTTATTTTTTTTTGCTCTTTTTTTAATATAACTATGTACAAAAATAAGTTTCCATTGTCATTTGTCAAATGGTATCAAATAGGAACCTAAAAAGGTTGTCAATGTACATGGAATGGGAATATGAAACCACACAGGGCCAAAATTCTCATTAGTGCCCCCCTCATAAAATGCACCAGATTTAAGGAGAGGTTCATGATCAAGACGCAAAGGCGTCTGATACAAAGGATCAAACTTAAAGAGCTCGAACCTCTTAAGAGTTTGGTCGTAATTGAGCCCAACGGCTAGACAACTTTAGGAGCTTATAAATAGAGGTCAAAACACATTGGTTAGACAATTCTCCCACTTGTAATTGTCTCATACATTAAAGAGAAGTCTCCAAATCCTCAAAGCTTCAAATCATACACTCCAAGCGTAAACTTCCACACCTTTGATCAATTCTCAATTGTACTCAAAGTTTGCTCAAGCTAGAGGGTGTTGTCCCACTCAAGTTCTTTGTTCAAAAGAGTAAAAGACTCCGTTGAAAATCCGTAGCATCCTTCTCGGATTGTGAGAAGAGGATTCCACGCTAGTCCAGGGTTGTTTGCTAGCTTGAAGATTGTAAAGGTGTTGTCTCCTGGCCTGGAATGGGGAGCGGATAGTGAAGACATAAGCGGAGCTTGAAGTATCGAGCGGAGCTTGCAAAATAGGACGTAGGTAGGTGTCCGAACCTCTGTAAAATCCTCGTGTCCATTTGTGGTTTGCCTTTTCTTTTACCTACTTTGTTTTAAATCGTTTCCGTTGCATGTTTAGTAAGGATTACGTGTAATTTGATAAGATAATTAGGAGCCATTACGATCGTTCAATTGATGGAATTAGACTTTGCATTTATCATCACTCGTTTAGGGACTCCTTTTGATGCTCGCATTGCCGAACTTGGGTTGACCCCTCTCCTTTATGGAGATGGAAGTAGGCATTCTGCCCCATCCGTGGTAAATTCCTTTTACCGTTCCTTGATCTATGACAGTGAAGGCATGAAGTTCACCATCAACGGTAGTACTTATCTGGTCACTCCCTCTATTATTGCGGATATTACCGGATTGCCCTTTCTGGATTGTAAAGTCCACCACTACCGCACATTGAACTTCTATCGTTCAGTGATGGGTAGACGGAACCCAGCAAACCCTCATGGGAGTTTGAGCAACGTCATCTATTTAAGAATGTGCATGTCGTTGCTCGATGGGTGTGTAAAAACATCCTGGGGTTAAGGCACCATTCCACATTCTCTGCTGGTTGTTTGGATTTCGTCTAGTCCTAATGACCAGAGATCAACATTGCATTTGCAACAAGCTCTTCAACACATTGCAAAAAAGGGCACGAGAAGGCAGGCAACCTTGACCCCTTCTTGTCACTCGTATCTGCAGTCATTTTGACTCCTGGTACACTTAAAAATTTATCGACTTAGAAGGAGTCGCCATTGACATTGAGCAGATCGCAACTGCAATAGTCGAGTGCTTATCGACTCCTCGAAAGACTAAGACAATGATGAGGACATTCGTGCTCATTCTTCTGATGGATCTATGGACTGAGAGACACTTTTTGGCTATGACTTTGACACATTGTCACTATCTGAGCAAAATGCAATGCTATCAAAGAAAAACCGTAAAATCTACAAGTTGCGGAAGAATCTGGAGCCAAGGGGTTCATCCTCGCAAGGGTCCCCCTCCTCGCAATCGACAGAGGTGACATGGATTTGTTTGGTTGTGCCTTTTATTCTTTGTATACATTATGGACAATGTATGACCTAAGTGTGCGGGGAGTTTTATCGTATGTACATAGGCGAGTCTTTTTCCTTTTCTTTTGTTTTCTTTTGTTTGTATTATTAGGGTCATTATAGTGTGCTATATTTAATAATGATATATGTGTTGGCCATGATCCTTGGGTGACTTGCCTTCTTTTGCTTGCTTGGTGCTTTCGAGTCATCTGACTTGGGATGCACTGATCAAACTCCTGTTAAACGGGTGGGAGGGATCACCCTATGTGGAGATCTAGGGTAAGGTGTACGTGATAGTGTAAGTCCTTATAGGCAATGATGCACGAAACCTGACCCTAGGAGAATTAAATACTAACTAGTAAAAAAAAGAAAAAAAATAGTAATTCACATAAGAACCTTAACGAACTTTACACGTTGTATCACCTGAGGATGTTAAGGTTGCCCACGTCTTTCACTTAAGTCCTTAATTAACTTGCACGAATGGTTCCCTAGGCTAGGTGTGCGGACTGGATACATATATAGAGCCGACCCGTAGGATTACTGTGTCTAATGATCGACAAAAATAGATTCATCGAGTCGTGTTGCTAGGTTGAATAATGCATCATTGTTCAGATTTTGTGGGCATATCCACTAAAAACCCTCAGGAGACACCACTCCTTGCCGACAAGGAGGTTTAACATCTTATTGCACATGCTAAGTGCAATCGTGATTCCTATATAAATGACTTAGGATTTCCCTTTTTTCGTATGTTTTTGTTTATTTCATTTTTCTCTTTCTTTGTTTTACTTGGGACTAGAAAAAGGTAAGTGAGCATTTGATTAGTAGGATAACATGCATCGTATTCATGATCTATATCCTTTATTTTACCTTAAAATTGTGCTACTTGACTTTTTGTTTGTAATGTTTCAGGTGCTATGTAATAAAGAGGAGAAAAGGGAGCTCAATGGACCTAAATGCAACAAGAATGGACTGAGTTGAAGACTTCTGGACCTATTTCTAATGTACAAGGACTAGATCGCAAATTAGGAAGGACCCAAGTGAAAACCGGCGGGGGGGGGCCTGATGCTGAAGTACAAAATATTATGACACAGATCAGTATTTCACCAATTAAAACCAAATCGGTTCGAGACAGAGGACTAGGGCTTCACCCCACGTGCCAAACAAAGAAACCTCGTCTCTGGACAAATTTGAGCTGGATCAGAGCATCAGATCCACCACACACACATACACTTATTCTTATTTCATGTATTACATGTTTGATGAGAACCAATGAACACACATGTACGCATATTTTCATTTCTGCATTTTTTTCTTCCGCCTGAGGGTTTTATTTTCATCATTTGTTTTCTGCTTTATTACGCATCATAGTGTAATTCCGACCTCATTTCTCTCCTTCCCTTTCCCACTTGAGTATTCATGTTCCTCGTGGACACGACCCGTACCTGCCGCTTCTTCACTGACACCATGCACTTGCGGTATTATAACTGAATCAATCCACATTCCTCTTCAACAATTTAGAGCCATCAAACCATTTTGATACCGATGATCTAAAAAATGAAAAAGAAAGGCAGTTGAGAAACGAAACATCTATCGATAGGAGGACGAATTACAATGATTAATTCGGTGCTGATTCGTATAACCACATATTAGATAGTGTGTCTAAAAACCAGTTCGCAAGGTAGCGGGGAAGAAGAATCCTCATCCAAGAAAGATTGTATTGATGACAAGAACCTCATGGTGTTGGAGGAACAATTTATAAACGTGAACTGTCAAAAGAAATACTATTCTTTTGGTGCTTCAAAGTTCAACGTCGAGAGGAAAGTTGTTGTTGAAAATATTGAAGCCTTTGACATCAAAGAATTCCATGAAGCCAATCACCTCCTCCACTTAAGTGGTACCTAGATCACATCAAGGTCCCACCAACCTACGTCCCATCTTTGACACCGATTCTTACGATCCTCCGAAGGCCAAGACGATGTTGGAGCTCAAGTCCTTAGCCATCACTACATCTCTTCTTCAGACCACTCTTCACTTTTCCAACGATGGTGAGGATATCTACAACTTGCGCCTTCCGATCGACTATGGAGTGTTCTTGTGGAAGGTATGCAAACCATGGAGCCCATCTCTTGTAGCAAGCTACATTCCCAACCGCATGGACCTCAACACCATCGCCCACTCCAACCTTTATCTCAAAACCAAATTGGAAGTCATCCTCTATCACTTCATTGATCGGTGAATTAGTTTCGCTACATCCTCCAACATATGCTCGTGGTCTTCGTCAACTCGGCACTTCCTTACCGCATGATGATCACCACCATTGTGGAGGCCCTTCGATCTCGATTGAAGGCTTCCCCTTCCAAACCAAGCACCAATCAATCACAGACCCTCACCTTGATAGGGTTCACCAAAGATAGGAAGTGGCACAAGGGTCGTACATCGAGGAGTTGTGTGTGTCGATGTTCCCACCATACCAAGTGGGGGAAGAAACAAGGAGATTGAGGGAATCTAAACTGTGACGAGTGCTATGTAAATCAAAAATGCGTTCCGTAGGAGGTGAAGAATGAATGTGAAAGTGTAGATGTGTAAGTTGTGTGTGTATACAATTTAGTGCTGATGACATGCATAACATGGAATCCATAATGACTAAAACCCAACTACGTCTTCACATGAATTAAGATTTAACATTATCATTAAAACATACAAGACATCAATTAAGATGAGGCCAACAAGAGCACATGCTCCCTCGTGCCATCCTTCTCTCATTACCCACTCCAACCTTATTCTCCCTTTTTTGGCACGAAAAAAGGAGGTGGCCCTCCAGAATATATTAGTAATGTAAAGGTAATACATACACTGTAGTATATACATTCAGCTAAAGGAAGCACAACCAACTAATGCGTAAAACGAAATGACATAGAAAGCAACTAATGGCTTAAACAACCAACACTAGTGCAGCCCAGGTGCCAGCTGTAGAGTGGTGGTCCCTAAACCCCTTCTGAGCACCACTCTACGGCCCTAAACTGAGCATTTACCGAGCACACGTCTCACTAGTACAACAATCACAGCAACAACATCAAGGAGATCGACACTATAGCCAAAGCCTCTCAAAATCACAAAATTGGGGATCCTTAGTGGCCTTCTTTACCATTGGTCCACACACTTGCATGGCCTGCGAAACAACCATGCAAACATCTTTATGACCTTTCTAGTTGCCCCCAAATATGTGTGAGTTCCGTTCTGCCCATATTTCATGGATCGTGGCTGCAACAACGATGCAAACCTAGGCTTTTACAATGTTGGTCCGGTTGACTAGCTCCTGTTCAAGTCGTGTAATCTTAGCCTCAATGTTATTTCGCAAAATTGGCCCTAATGTGCAACTTTGAGTAGATCTCCACCCAAACTCGTTTTGAAAATTCACAACCAAGCAGAAGATGGTTGTTTGTTTTATCCTCACAATCGCATAGAGGGCAAGCTTGGAATCCTACAATCTTCATGTTTCTTTTCTTCATCAAGTCGTGGGTCAGAAGTCGACCTCGAGCCACCTTCCACAGAGTCATAGCATGCTTGCAAACACGATTTTGGTGCAAGATGAATTGGTGTCATGGTACCGAAGGAGCAGAAGGCGATACAATCTTCTAAGCTTGTTTCATAGAAATATTCTGCCCTATCGTGCCCTCATCCCAAGTCAAGGCATCAACTTCCCCACTCGGCGAGATGGACCTAATCTGATTCCATATGTGCTCCATTTGTTGAGAGTGTGGGACAAGGCAAGAACCACTGCCCATCATGGATGAAAGTTGACACACGTATATCCCACGGAAGGATGCCCAGGTCATATCGCAAACGCTCCCCAAACTCCTCACAATGAAGTGGCCGGCCTAACCATGGATCTTTAAAGAAACGCACCAACTTCCTGGTCCCAATTGGATATCGAAACTTCTCACGGGCAACAATATGAACCCAAAGAATGCCTCGTAAAGCCCAAGATTACACCGTTGGCAGTCGAGCGACCCAAATACTTTTGCCTCTGAGGTACTTACTCCGCATCCACCGGGCCCACAGAGAATCATCATCTGAAATTAGCATCCAGAAGAGGCACAACATCCCAATATCATTCAACCTGACCAAACTACGAATACCTAGACCACCAACCTCACGAGGCAAGCAGCAATCACGCCATGATACCATGACTACAGATCTTGTCTTTCCAAGACCCAAATGAAGTGCCACATAATACTCTCTGTCTCCTGGAGAATCCTGTGTGGAAGAAGGAAAGATGAAGTGCAATAGATGCTGATGGAAGCAAGGACCGAGCGTACAAGCTCCACCCGACCTACCATGGAGAGTCAAGCATGCTTCCACGTACCCATACGCCCTCGAACCTTCGCAATCAGTTGGTCGCAGACCTGTTTAGAAATACGTGATGAAAAGAGTGGAAGCCCAAGGTAGGTCACGGGGAGCTCCGCTTCACGCATTCTAAGATGAGCGAGAATCCAAGACTTCGCGCTAATCGTGCCTCAAAAAAACTTGACTCTTAGTAGGATTCAAGTGCAGACTGGACTGCTGTTCAAAATTTGCCATAATGTTCCGGACAACCTCCTCATTTTGCTTGGTAGCCTTTACATAGACCATCAGATCATCAGCAAACAAAAAATGCAATACCTCCTCCTACCCCATACAAATAGCGTCAAGTGTGCCATCTCGGACAACTTTCAAAAAAGTGGCGCTCAGAATTTCCATGTAAAGTGCAGAGAGATACGACGCAATTGGGTATGTCTGCCTCAGTCCATTACTTGCCTAGAAGGACTCCGAGAATGATCCATTGATCGAGACTACAAAGGATGCACGTTTTAATCCACTTAGGCCATGTGTTCGAGAAGCCAAAGCGCTCAAGGACCTGCAACAAGAATTCCGAAGAAATAGAGTCATATGCCTTTAGGAGATCAAGTTTCATACACATACTACCCTCCCCATGACCGAAATGCATTTGGTGACACAACTCATGTGCGAGAAAAATGTTATCTGAGATACGGCGACCCGGAACAAAAGCGATATTGTGATAAAGTGATATGAAACGTCCAAGCACCTTTTTTAATCTATAAGCAAGATTTTTTGTGATAAAGCGATATATTAGCTTACACAATGATATGGGCCTATGGTCATTTGCTGTTTGGGGTTGCTGCTTCTTTGGAATAAGTGTAATACTCGTCCTATTAAATTTCTTGTGCATGCCTTGCCCGCCATAAAAGCACAAACAATAGCATAAACGTCCAGCTTGATGATTCCCCACATAGACTGGAAGAACTTAGCGTTGAACCCATCAGGCCCCGACGCCTTATCCACATTCGTATAGAAGACCACATGCTCAAGTTCCTCCATGGTTACCTGGGCATCTAGCATGGCACAGTCATCCTCAGTGAGCCTTGGGAGCATGAGGTGAGGGTGTAGTGGAGAGACATGCACATTATTAGAGAAGAGGTTAGCAAAATAACGTCGGAAGTCGTCATGGATATTATCGTCCCCTTCAAGGCGCGCACCCTCCACTTCTACTGCTCGGATGGTGTTCATAGCCTGTCATGCCTTAACAGAAGTATGGAAGAAGGCCGTATTCAAATCACCCTCTGTCAGCCACCGAATACGAGAACGTTATCTAGTAAGTGATTCTTCAAATGTCAATGCTTCTTCAAACTTCCACCGTGCTAGCCGCGTCGCTACATGATGTGTAGCATCATCTTGGTGGTGATACACCACATCTCTAGCCTCTTCCAACTCAGCCTGAGGGAACTTCGTGCCTATTCCTTTCGAGTCATCTGACTTGGGATGCACCAACCGAACTCCCGTTACATGGGTGGTAGGGATCGCCTTCTGTGGAGATTTGGGGGAAGGTGTACATGATAGTGTAAGTCCTCATAGGCAATGATGAATGAAACCTGACCCTGGGAGAATTAAACACCAACTAGAGGAAGAAAATATGAAATGCAAAAAAAAAGAAATAAAAGATGGTAATACAAATAAGAACCTTAATGGAATTTACACTTTGTATCACTTGATTAAGGTTGCTCATGTCTTTCACTTAAGTACTTAATTAACTTGCAAAAATGATTCCCTAGGCTAGGTGTATGGACTTGATACTTATATAGAGTCGACCCGTAGGATTACAGTGTCCAATGATCGACAAAAATAGGGTCATCGAGTTGTGTTGCTAGGTTGAATAATGCATCAATGTTCGGATTTTGTGGGTCTATCCATTGAAAACCCTCAGGAGACAAGACTCCTCCTTGGCAACAAGAAGATTTAACGGCTTGTTGCACGTGCTAAGTGCAACTACAATTCCTACGAAAGTGACTTAGGATTTTCCTATTTTTCGTTTGTTTTTCCTTTCTTTCATTTTTCTCTTTCTTTGTTTTGCTCGGGACTAGAAAAAGGTAAGTGTGCGGGTATTTGATAAGTAGCATATCATGCATCATATTCATGTTATATATCCTTAAGTTTACCCCAATATTTTTCTACTTGAGTGTTTGTTGTTATATTTCAGGTATTAGGCAATAAAGAAGAGAATGACAGAGAAAAAAGACTAAAATGTAAGAAAAAATTACTTAATTTAAGCCAAATGGACCTCTAGATCATACACAAGTACCCATCTGCAAGAGGGAAGGACCTGAACATAAGCCTTGGAGGGACCAAATAGCAAACAAAGAAGCTCTACACCATCATGAGGAGTATTTTGGCAATTAGATTCAGGCCCAGACTCTAACAACTGATCTGAGTGCACCCCCACATGATGAATTGAAGCACTAAAGAAGATATCCAAAATGGGTCCGATCCGACAACAAATGACCGCCAATTGGCGGCCCAAGACCACCAATTAGTGGTCCTTTTTTCTCATAATCCGACCCGATTTCTCATGGGTATGGGTTATGTGTTTATGTATATTCGGGAAATGTTTTATTAGACCGACACTAGGGGATTGTCCCCAGTTGCGTTTTTCATATCTATAAATATAACTCTTCTTCTCCTTTGTAAACTACCCATTGCTTGGTGGCCATTATCTCTACTTGGAGTAAGCCTTGGAGCAAAACTCAAGTGGAGAAGAATGCTACTTCTAATGTGTGTCATGTAAATAAACTAATTCTTCCTAGTTTTGTTTTAATGTTGTCTCTTTTAATGCTTGCATGTTTAGCTTTGTTTTGTTTTCCTAATCTAGTATAACTAGTTGGAATGTCTTTCTTTCTTAATTTAATTTTTAGCTTAATGTGTAGTGAGTAGTTCCATCCCTCTTTGTGAGTGGAGATGATGTTATACATGTAATGAAGAATGGGATGAATGCTACCTTTTGCAATATGTGATGAATGTGAATGTATGCTTGTTTGTTTAAATGAGAATACACAACTTGATGGGTTTTGCCATAACCATTAGGTACTTCCCATGCTTGTTTAGGTTATTAATAACCAACTTGTTTATGCTCATGTTAATCAACTATGTTAGTGATTGGAATGATATGTTTTGCTACAACCATTACGTACTTCCTATGCAAGAAAACACAACCTACACTTGTGCTTTATTGAATGCATTCTTCACCACCCTATTACTTGTGTATACACACTCCATCCCTTGGGGGTTTTTACTTCCTGAATATCATCTTTCAAGTTTGTTAGTTGCTAGTTTTAGTTTCATGTTAGTCTTGTGCTTCAATCTTTCTTGTTGAAAATTGCTAGTTCAGTATAGCTTAGTTTAGTGTAATCAAACTTCTTCTCCCCTTATTTTCCACTAAACTTCTGACGAACCAGAGTGGACACATCTCCCTGTGGACTCAACCCGTACTTTCCACCACTTCATCGCGGTCGTGCACTCGCGGTTATTATAACTGAATCAAACAATTTTCCATTATGTTTTTGGGTTGTTTTTATGCTTTCTTTAGTTTAGAGATGAGTAGGGAATAGTCCATCCCCATTGGGGGTGGAGAAGAAGGTGATGTGATTATGTGATGTATTAGGTGTGTGTGTTAATCCTTACCTTTGAACCTTACATGATTTCCATAATCATCTAATGGGATTTTCCCTATTATCTTTGATGTGCTAATGCTCTTGAGTGATGCTTAGCATATGCTTAGATAAGTGGGCCTATTTTATGGGGAATGATGAGGTGAGGATAAGGATGGAGTGGAAGAAGGAAACATGACATGTGGGAGAATGTGCTTTTGTTGGCCTCATCTTAATTAATGTCTTGTATGTTTTAATGATTTTGTTAAATCTCATTTAATGTGGACACATAGTTGGGTTTGGTCATTATGCATGAGTTCATATTAGCCTCATTTCAATTATTTTCTTGTATGTTTTAATGATAATGTTTTATCTTATTTCATGTGGAGGCAAAGTTGGATTTGATTTTATGGATTTCATGTATTACATGTTGTGATGAGCAGTATAACAGAATCAATCAGGTCTCCAAAGCATCACTAGAATTTGTCATTGTGGGTTGGACACAGGTTCAGTATCCAGGATGATGAAATCAACTGGGAATACGAACTCACCCACTTTAATAAGGACATCCTCTACACTTGCACGTGCAATCTTGACATATCTGCCAGCCAACTGGAGGGTAGTTCTCATTGGCTTAAGATCGCTTATTCCGAGGTTGACATAGACAGAGTAGGGAAGGAGGTTCACAGATGCTCCTAGATCCAATAGAGCTTGAGGGATTGTCATGTTACAGATCATACAAGAAATAGTTGGACAACCGAGGTCCTTGTATTTGACTTGGATAGGTTGTGTCAATATCCAACTCACATTGGCGGATAGAATGCCTTTTTATGAACATTTGTTCCCCTCTTAATGGTGCAAAGATCCTTAAGGAACTTGGCATACGGTGGCATTTGCTGAACAACGTCCCTCAACGAAATGTTCACCTTGACTTGCCTAAGTACCTCAATAATTTTGTCTCAATGTTCATCGCATTTTTTAGTCAACCTATGAGCGAATGGTGCCTTGGGAACATAAATATCACGAGGAGGAGTCTCAGGAATGGGTCCCTTGCAAGACTTGTTGCCCTCCTCGGGAGAGTCATAAACAAGGTTGGACACAGACATTTCCACATTGTTGTCAACAACTCTTCCTGATCTCAAGGTATGGACAACATTTGCATGTTGGGAAGGGTCACATTCAATGTTGTGCACAATCTACCTAACCTGAACAGGTTTACCCCAGGGATTGACCACAGGTTGACTCAGCAACTGACCATTCTCACGTTCATGGAGCATATGAGCCAACTTGTTGACTTGTACTTCCAAAGTTTTTACCAAACTTTGCATGCTCTGCATGAACGCGTGAAAGGTTTGTTCAAGAGTAGATTCTTTTGGGTCAACCCTCTAGGGTACTGGAGTTTGGTTAGAATAACCCGATGGTGAGGCCTGGGGAGGTTGGTGATTATAGGGTTGAGACCTTTGATGTGGGGGTTGGTAGGTCACCAATGGGCATGAAGGGTGATAAGGTGGGGGTTGGTAGGTCACCAATGGGTGTGAAGGGTGATAAGGTGGGGGTTGAGGATGAGCATGTGAACTCTGATCGTGGCCCCCAAAAGAAGTTAGGGTGGTTTCGCCATCCCGGGTTGTAGGAGTGACTAAACGGGTCATTATGGGGTTGTTGTTGATACATCGCATTTGTATGCTCAGTATCACTTGGAGCATAAGCACATTCCAAGTCACTATATCCCGTAAGTCTACACCTACTACAAGCGGGAGCAACGACCTGAGTTGCAAGAGCTCGGTCCAACTCTAAACTCTCAATCCTACACATGAGAGCAACCATTTTCGTCTCAGACGCGATAGTAGACTCGACTTGGTCATATCCAGCTCAACCAGAAGACGTGGCAGCTGGTGGCTCTCTCCATGTGACCCACTCAAGGGTACGTTCAACCATTAATTCAAAAGTGTCTCATGCCTCATCGATGGGTTTCATTTGGAAATCACCCTGACACATCGACTCGAACAATGTGCTGGTGTTGTAGTTGAGGCCCTCATAAACAATATGACACAGCTACCATAGCTCAAGTACATTATGAGGACACTACAAGAGAAGGTCTTTGAACCTCTCAACGAAAGCATGAAACGATTCGGACTCAGCCTGATACATTTGATGTATATGGTGTCGTATCTGATGAGTCTTTCTTTAGGGGAAGAATCTCTTCAGAACAACGGTCACGAATTCATCCCAAGACCGAATCGAGTTCGTCGGGAGGTTGTACATCCATTTATTTGCGTTATCCTATGCGAAAGAAATCTTCCTCAGCCAGACGGTATCCTCGTCAAACTGTTGAAGCTTGAACATGGAGTATACCTCCTCGAATTCATGTATAAAGATATACGGATCCTCCTTATTGGCGGTGAAGGTGGGAAGCATGCTTACATGTTTATGTTTTAGTTCATATTTGTTCCCGCGAGTAGGTGGGAGAACTATGCAATAAGGCTTCACGGCCCGAACAGGACGGGTCTGCTCACACAAAGTTATTGGTATATAATGTCCAGCTAAAGGTGGTGGTGCACCCAGAACTCGATCCTGACCTAATCCCTCTTTATCCCGAGTGGGAGGAGGAGGAAGAGGTCTATGTGATGGTGGGATTGGACCACGGTAATCCATGTATGGAACCCGATCTCCCCCACCTCCATGAGACGACTCGGTCTCATGCTGCAAAGGAGTTCGAGCCCAACCTCTCATAAAACGCTCGACTCAACTCAAAAAAAACTACACACAATAGAAGGTGTAATTAGAGGAGGAGACTACTAGAAGAATATAGAGGAGGAGAAGACTCAGATGAGAAGGGAAGAATCCGTAGATCTAGCGTGGGTAGTGGGTGAGGGTAGAAGTCTAATCTAGAAAACACGACTCAACAGCATAGGGTTACTATAGGTATTTACAGCTACACCACTCCTAACTGTGAGGTCACACGGCCTCATCTCCCTACGACGAAGACCATAAAGCCCAGCAAGTGAGCCAAGATCCGAAGATCGCGTCTCCTCTGCTATCGACAAAGTGCGCGACGTCGATCAGGCTATGACGGTCACGACCAGATCACTCTCCTAATGAGCCCGAAGTCGTTAGGCGTCAATATCTACTTGATTTTAGATTAAGAATTTTTATTAGGAGTGAATTTTGTGGCTAAGGAAAGGGTGATGAAATCCTACACCTTATCTTGTACGGGACGACCCCCCTTAGGTTGTTTTGAATCCTAAACAAGAAATCAACACACCAATGAATCACTCGCCTCACTCTTGTCTTGATGCACCTTACTAACTAATGCATGCCCTAACCATGCATGAATGAGAGAATAGGTGCACGTACCTCACATCAGCAATCGACAACGAGAAATTATAGCAAAGGAAAAACAATATGCGTGCAAGGTCTACCGATGATTCGGTTTTTTCCATTTTCCATGGTGTGGTGAACCGTTTCAAAGCACAAGCTAGGGTGACCAGCTTCACTACGAGATGGGGGTTCCTTGGGATGTTAAGGTATCGTACTTCATCAGAGAAGGGTGGTGGAACCTCCCTCCCCCACGATCCAGCAGGATGGAAGAAGTTTGTACAAGGATAAACCAAGTGCGCATACATGGAGGAGTGGATAGACCGTTTCGACCAAATGGGACGGGTGCAGCAATTGGGATGAAGGAAGTATGGAGTTGGGTGAGGCAACCGGGCAGGAAAGTCCCTTGGGCAGGGATGGTATAGCACAAATTGGCTGTCCCGAAGCAAACACTAAGAGCTTGGAGAGCATTGAAGGGGCGTTTGCTCACAAAGCGGCGAATGATAAAGCGAGGCGTAAATCTCGACCCAACTTGCGTGCTATGTGAAGACCAAGAGGAAGACATGGAGCACCTTTTCTGGAATTGTCAATACACAAAGGAGGTGTGGAGGTGCCTCCTCAACCTCATGCAGCTCCACCAAACTGTCGCAAGCAATCTAGAGAGTGAGGTATTGCGACTTTCACATGCGAGTGGAAGCCGACATGACAGAGTGGTCTGAAGGTGGGTGTTAAGTGCTACGATACACAAATGCTGGCACGAGCGGAACCGTAGGATTTTTGAGGGTGAGAAGCAGCAACCGAAAGCTACCATTGTTGTAGTCAAAGACATAATCCGGAGCATGGGTGATCAAGCTTCCAAACTCGCAAAAGATGAAGGAGAAGCGCGACATTTTCAGGACACTTGGAACTAATTCCAACTTCTGAAATTTGATGAGATGTAATTATTTCCTTAAACTACTTGTCCTCAACGTGATTTCAATTAGGTGGTAGGGAGAAGCCGGTTATGCATGTGGCATATACCCACGGACTCAACGAAAAAAAATTGGTAGATGTAAGCAGTTCTTTAGTAATAAAATCTTAGAGGCTAAGCCTCCCTTTTGCTTTGCAAAAAAAAGGTCTACAGATGATGCATGACCTAGATGGCAATTGATCTAATCTTTTCCTTTGAGTTTTAGGGTCCAAGTTGTCTTAAAAAAGGGTCATGCAAGCCAAATTAATTACTGACACTTAAACAGAGCATACATGGCATCAACAGAGGAAGTAATCGACTAGAAATAGGCAAAGGAAGCTTCTATGAAAATAGAATTTGAAAATTGCCCACGAGAGCCGCCAGTGGCGTATCTAAATCCACTACTGGCAGATAGTCTGAGGATTCTATTCTCCAGACTTTACCAGCAAGCTTCTAAGCTCCTTTAGGCCCCCGTCGACTGGTAACCCTTAACAGTAACCAAAAGAAAAGAAAACGAAAAACTATGAGAAAAACCCCACCGAAATGGTGAACTCGACTACCAAAATTGGTCCCCGGCAATGGCTCCAAAAATATGCATGATTTAGTTATAATACCACAAGTGCATGACATCGGTTCAGGAAATGGCAAGTACGGGGTCGTGTCCACGAGGAGCGCGTGCGAGTCGGAGTTCACAATACTCGAGTGGGAAAGGAAAAGAGAGAAATGAGGTCGCCATTACACTACGATGCGTAATAAATCAAAAAACAAATGATGAAAATAAACCCCTTATGGGGTAGAGAAAAAATGCGGAAATGAGAATATGTGTATGTGTGTGTGTTCATTGGTGCTCATCAAACCATGTAATACATCAAATCCATAAAAAATTAAATCCAACTTTGTCTCCACATGAAATAAGATATAACATTATCATTAAAACATACGAGACAATAATTGAGTTGAGACTAACATGAATTGCATAATCACCAAATCCCACTTTGTCTCCACGAAGAAAGATTTAACACAATCACTAAAACATATACAAGACATTAATTAGGATGAAGCCAACATGAGCACATGCATACATATGTCATGTTTCCTCTTATCCACTCCATCCTTATCCTCACCTCATAATTCCACATAAAATATGCCCACTAATCTAAGCATGTGCTAAGCATCACTCAAGAGCATTAGCACATCAAAGATAAGAGTGAAAATCCTATTAGTTGGTTATGGAAGTCATGTGAGGTTCAAATGTTCGGATTAACATACACAAACTTAAAACATCACATAATCACATCACCTTCTTCTCCACCCCCAGTGGGGATGGACTACTCCCTACTCACCTTTAAACTCAATTAAACATAAAAACAACACAAAACCATCATGGAAATGTAGAAAACTAGATTAAGAATGTAAGACCCGCTCTCCTGCCAATCTATTTTGGTTTTATTAATCCTTTTACTCATCGCTTATGTTATGTGTTTTATTGTCTACGTTTTGAGGTTATGTTTGGTTTCGTAGAAGTTTCCTATTTGGGCGGGTTCGACCGTCGGGTGCGGTTGCATTCGATCGACTTAATCGGTTCAATCTGGTGCAACCCTTGGGTGTGGATTTGTTTCGTTGGTTGAGGCGTGTCGGGCTGGAGTAGAATTGGTGTGGCTGAGTTACCAAATCAGCAAAGGAGAATCTTGCAATATTTGAATTGGAGACTTTAAGGAAAGTCTTAATTGGCCATCAAAGCCAATAATCTCTTGCCTTGTTGGTGGTTGTTCCTTATAAGTTGCACCAATAGAAACTCTACCAGCCAGTCGACCCTACCTCCCACCCCTCTCCACACAACCACCAAAATCTCCAGCATCTCCAGCAGCTTGGTAGAAGAAATCCGGAGGAGCTCCTTGCGTGCGGCTAGGGGAGTGTTGGCGGATTTCGGTTTAGGATGAAGTGGGGACGTGTTGGGTAGGGGCTGCCCAACACTAAAGGTTGTCGGTTCCGATGTTGGGGTTGCACGTCTGAAGATCTAGCTGAGAAGGCTGATGGTGGTGCAACCCTCGACGTCGGTTGATGGCCGAAGATCTCTCCTACTGAATACGACTTCTCTTCCATGCTCTTCGTGGTGGTTTGATGAACAAACCAGAGAGGGAGGAGGAGGAGCCGTAGGGAGTGGTCGGGTAAGGGTGCTGCAGGTACATGTTTTGCAAACTCGACTCACGTGGCTGGTTTTGTGGGGATCTATAGAGGTTTGGACTTTGATGATATGCGGAAGCATATTCATCCTCCAATCTGGGTGTTGATTTCATTTTTGACTTTCTGGAATGATTTAACATGTTGGGCTTAGAAGAGAATTTATGCATGTGAATCATTGAATCTCATACTAGGCTTAATTCCGAAATTATACCTAGATCATGCTTCTTAAATCGTCATAAATATGGGTTGATGTTCTGAGAAGTGCTTTCTGATAATAATGTAGTTTGATGCTGAATATAGGTCTTATGATAAGGTGTTAAGCATGACTATATATTCTGATGATAATTACTGAGAATATCCTAGAATAGAACATGTATGCTTGAAATCAATTATTGGTTATGTCCTGAAGATCTGTTACGTATTGGTCTCTGATTTGCTATTTATGCATTCTTGTGTTATTCTCAACCATGCTCATACATATCTTATGGATCACATGCCATTAATGTCGTGCATCAAGTGGTGATTGGAGTCAAGTAGTCAGCCATGATTCCTTGTTAGTTATAGGACGTGTGTACTGCATAATTATGCATTCGTGGCCATATTCTGGAAAGAGCATAATTTAATTACTGATTATAGGACAAGTGCTCACATGTTACCATTACTTATATTCTCATATTATTTGATTTAGTGCCAGGTGCAACAATAAGAATGTATGCACGTTCTGAGATTCTAGTGTTCATGTTCATGTTCATGTTTATTACTAACATGCTTGTATGTACTGATATGATACGTCCTAGTGTGGTCTTGCGTGGTCAGTAGGAATCAGACCCTTTTAACTCCTTATCATGACCCGTAGATGATTTAATTAGTAATTATATCATGTTACCAATTTAGTTATGATTGATTGCTTTTGCATTTTGATATTAATGTCATGGTCTGATTTTTGTGAGGAGCTGCAAGGAAGTACTTGAGTACCCTTCCTTAAGCCCGCACTCCCTAGATATATAGATCTTCGGCTAGTTTGCATTGCATATAATCTGATAATGTAATTTTGGGCACGTTTTGTTTCTGGGCCGACGGGCCACGGGTGGGTCCTCTAGCTTCAGAGGCCATTCGATTAAGACCCCTATGTGAGGGCCAGGCCTAAGATAAGTCCTGGGCAGGCGCGCTGCCATTCTGTCTCAGGTTAGGAGTTCCCAAGTTCGCGATGACACCATGTAGGTCTATTTCCGCGAATTGGGACACTTAGCCGGCGCACCGCCTTGTGCCGAGTGGTGGGTCACTGACGAGTGACCACCTTTGACCAGCTAGGCTGGTGTTCTGGTTCCTATTGAGGAACGATTCGGGTGCGCCCGATCGGCACGGCTTTTGGGGTCGTAGCCTTCTGTTGTATTTGATGCTCTCTGTTCTGTTCTGTTCTGATGCTTGCCTTAATTAAATTCATGCTATCTTTCATTTATTGCATTGGCGGGGGCATACTGGGTTTTCTTAATTGAAAACTCACGCATTGTTAAATGCGGTGCTTGCAGGTACTTAGGTTCCACAGGGCAGACTGGACGAGTTCCGAAGATTCTGTACACGAGGGACACGTCGACCACATTCTCCAGTTATCTTTTGCTTCCGCATTGTTTACTATGTTTTCCCGTTTGGACTTGATGTAATGTAATAGAACTTCTTACCGTTATGATTATTCTATTATTTCTGTTATGTATTATGCCAGTCCATTTTTGCATGACTTCTTTCACTTTTGTCGAGTCGTGTTGGTCAATCTTTTGTAACCCCTTTTGTCGTCGCGGAGGTCTCTGATCGTGACACTTGTGTTCCTTTCCCAGGGTGCGTACCCGTGAGATCGGGGGCGTTACAACTTGGTATCAGAGCAGGTCGGTCTTTAAAGTGTACAGAATCTAAAGACTCTCCAGTGGGGCATCTTGCCCAAACCCTGTCGGTAATTTCTTACCTTCTTGAATTGCTTTTGATAGTAATAGATCGATGCTTGCTGTTCGAGGCTGTCGGACGTTTAGGTGCATTAGTAGAGGGTCAGGCTCAAGGACCCCGAGCCGCGGGAGGCGCGGTAGTACATGAGCGGTTCATGAGGCAGAATCCGCCAGTCTTCAAGGGCGGAGTGAACCCAGATGCTACTGAGGAGTGGGTCTACAAGATCCAGCGAATCTTTGGGGTCATCGACTGCCCACCAGAGAGGAAGGTGGATCTGGCAACTTATGTCATCCAGGAGCATGCGGTAACCTGGTGGAGGGTGACTGTTGGGGTCGTATTCAGGGACAGGACCGATGTTGGCTGGGAAGAATTTCTTGTCGAGTTCAACAGGAAGTTCTTCCTACAGCATGTGTAGGACCGGAAACGTGAGGAATTCCTGGCGCTAGAGCAACGCGACCTGGGGTTGGAGGCTTACATCAACAAGTTTCATGCATTGGAGAAGTATAGCCAGGGAATTTATGTCACTAAGGAGCAGCGGGCCATGAAGTTTGTTCGCAGGTACAACGTGCCCTGAGATCGAAGGTGTTAATTAGGATGCCACAGACTCTGGAGGAGGCTGTGAAGTGTGCCACCTTGCTGGAGGCTGATTATCGGGAGGCACAGGCGGAAGGGAAGCGACCGTTTGAGGCTTCTCGCGGTCGTCATGGCAAGGAAAAGCAAGGCAATGGCTCGTCGAAGCGGCCTCGCAGAGATGAAAAGAAAAGCCAGAAGGCTAGAGGTAATAAATGCGAGCACTGTGGTGGAGCACACGCCACGAGAGATTGTTTTAGGAAGTTTGGAGCATGTCTGAGGTGCGGCCAGATGGGGCATTTCGTTCGGGAATGTCCGCAGAAGATTCCAGGAGGTCAAGATGTAGGCACTAGCAGAGCGGGTGCCAGTACGAGTCAGGACAGGACCTCTGGTAGGCAGGGCCGTAGCGCAGACCAGGGCAGGCCAGCTGGGCGTGTCTTCGCCATCCGTGCAGAAGATGCAGAGAAATCTAATGACATCATCGAAGGTAAAATTGTTATTTGTGGTTGTGTCGCGAAGACACTTTTTGATTGTGGGGCGACGCATTCCTTCATTTCGGAGGGGTTCGCAGCCGTAGTGAATAGGGCGCCTGAGGAGCTAACTTTCTGTCTGGAGGTTAGTACCCCAGTCGGCGATGTCCTTACGGTAAGGACATATCTCCCGAGGGTGTCGGTGGTACTGGGCGATCAGGACCTTCCGGCTGATCTCGTCATTCTGCCAATGTCTGATTTCGATGTGATCCTTGGAATGGATTGGCTTTCTGACTACGATGTGTGCGTTCTTTGCCGGGAAAGCAGGGTGGTGATCCCCCGACTGGAGGGACCCCCGCTGGTGTTCAAGGGCGTTCAAGGCAAGGATGGACGGGTGGTGATCTCTGCCCTGAAGGCGCGGCGACTGTTGGAGAAAGGGTGTTGCGCGTTTCTGGCAAGTTTGGTGTCGGCTGAAGAGGTGGTCAAGTCTCTAGAGGAGATCGCTGTAGTCCGAGAGTTTCCATATGTGTTTCCGGACGATATCCAAGGATTGCCCCCACCTCGAGGGATTGAGTTCTCTATCGACTTGCTGCCAGGAACAACCCCCATCTCTAAGGCACCGTACCGCATGGCTCCGGCGGAGTTAGCGGAATTGAAGGATCAGCTGCAAGAGCTGTTGGATAAAGGTTTCATTAGGCCAAGTGTTTCTCCTTGGGGTGCTCCAGTGTTGTTGGTGAAGAAGAAGGACGGATCGATGCGGATGTGTATCGACTATCGGATGCTGAACAAGGTGACGATCAAGAATCGGTATCCCCTACCGAGGATTGATGACTTGTTCGACCAACTGCAGACGGCAAGTGTTTTCTCTAAAATCGATTTGAGGTCCGGATATCACCAGCTGAGGATTAAGGGCGAGGATGTTTCAAAGACTGCATTCAGGACGCGATATGGTCACTATGAGTTTCTAATGATGCCATTTGGACTGACTAATGCGCCGGCGGCTTTTATGGATCTGATGAACCGAGCGTTCAAGACATTTCTAGATCAGTTCGTGATAGTTTTTGTAGATGACATTTTGATCTACTCACCAGACGCGAAGCAGCATGAGGAGCATTTGAGGGCAGTGCTGAGATCCTGAGGAAGGAACGGTTATTTGCAAAGTTCTCGAAGTGCGAATTCTGGTTGGAGCAGGTGGCATTCCTTGGACACGTAGTGTGGAAGGATGGTACTAAGGTGGACCCGGGGAAAGTGGAGGTTGTTCTGAACTGGAAGGCGTCAACCAATGTGTCAGAGATTCGGAGTTTTGTTGGACTCGCAGGTTATTACCGGCGATTCATCCAGGATTTCTCCAAGATTGCCGCACCATTGACGGCTTTGACCAGGAAGGGAGTGAAGTTCGCTTGGTCGCACAAGTGCGAGCATGCATTCCAGGAGTTGAAGAGGAGGCTGACTTCGGCACCAGTGTTGACGCTTCCGAGTGGATCAGGAGGGTTCGTGATCTACAGCGACGCATCGGGGACTGGTTTGGGGTGTGTACTCATGCAACATGAGAAGGTCGTGGCATATGCATCGAGACAGCTTAAAGCGCATGAGAAGAATTATCCCACGCATGATTTAGAGCTTGCAGCCGTGGTTTTTGCTCTGAAGATCTGAAGACACTATCTGTACGGGGAACAGTTTGAGGTGTTACCGATCATCAAAGTCTGAAATACCTGTTCTCGCAAAAGGAGCTGAATATGAGGTAGCGACGGTGGTTGGAGTTCATCAAGGACTATGAGTTCACTATCTCGTACCACCTGGGAAAGGCTAATTCCGTTGCCGACGCACTGAGCCGGAAGTGGGAAGGATCTGTGGCTCACTTGAGGGTCCAAGAGTGGAGGCTCTTGGAGGATCTGATAGATTGGCACCCGTTCGTGGAGAAGACTGGCCACTTGGGGTTGGCGAGTCTGCGTGTCGACCCGTCTATCGTCCAGAAGATAGTGCAGAAGCAATACGAGGATCCGGAGTCGAGTTCTCTACTTCAGGCAGCTGAGGTTGAGGGAGCTGAGTTTTGGGTCGCAGTTGATGGGGGATTACGTTTTCAAGATCGACTGTGGGTTCCGAATGTAGATGGATTGAGACGGGAGATTTTGGATGAAGCTCACGGCTCGAAGTACACTGTGCATCCCGGTAGTACTAAGATGTATAAGGACCTACAGAGGAATTTCTGGTGGACGGGAATGAAACGAAACGTGGCTGAGTTCGTGTCGAGGTGCTTGGTCTGTCAGCAGGTCAAGATCGAGCACCAACGTCCACCAGGTGTGATGCAGAGGATTGAGCTTCCGGAGTGGAAGTGGGAGCATGTGACTATGGGCTTCGTCACTGGATTACCGAGGACTAGCCGTTCGCACGATGCTATTTGGGTGATCGTGGACCGTCTGACGAAGACTGCTCATTTCCTGGCGACTCGGGTGACTGCACCCCTGGAGGCTCTGACGAAACTCTACATCTCGGAGATAGTCAGGCTTCATGGAGTACCAGCGTCCATCATCTCGGATCGGGACCCTCGTTTCACTTTGAGATTCTGGGATAGTTTGCATAAGGCATTGGGGACGAAGTTGAAGTTTAGCACAGCATTTCATCCTCAAACCGATGGACAGTCAGAGCGAACGATTCAGACCCTAGAGGACATGCTTAGGGCTTGTGCATTGGATCTCGCAGGAAGTTGGGACGATCATTTGCCGTTGGTAGAATTCGCCTACAACAACAGCTTCCATGCGAGCATTGGCATGGCACTGTACGAAGCTCTGTACGGTCGACCTTGTCGTTCACCTCTTTGTTGGAGCGAGGTTGGAGAAAGACAACTGTTGGGACCGGAGATCGTGCAGTTATATTCTGATCGGGTGGACTTGATTCGGCGCAGATTGGTTGCAGCCCAGGATCGGCAGAAGAGCTATGCGGATAAGAAGCGCCGGGAGCTGCAGTTCGAGGTTGGAGACCACGTCTTTCTGAAGGTCTCTCCTGCGAAGGGCGTGGTGAGATTTGGGAAAAAGGGGAAGCTAAGTCCGAGATATGTTGGGCCGTTCGAAATCCTGGAGCGCATTGGTGCGGTGGCGTATCGTGTGACCTTACCACCACAGTTCACCAGCTTGCATAATGTGTTCCACATCTCGTTGTTGAGGAGGTATGTTGGCGACCCGTCGCACGTGATTTCGCACGAGCTACCAGAGATTCAGAGTCATATGACCTTGGAGGAGCGACCAGTGGAGATTCTGGAGTGAACGGAGCGACAGCTGAGGCGTCGAACCATTCCGATGGTTAAGGTCCGTTGGCAGCACCACAGTGTGGATGAGGCCACTTGGGAGTGCGAGAGTGATGTGAGGATTTTATACCCTGAGCTTTTCGTTGAGAGTTAGGGCTAGCAAATTTCGAGGACGAAATTTCTTTTAGGGGGGTAGGTTGTAAGACCCGCTCTCCTGCCACCCTGTTTTGGTTTTATTAATCCTTTTACTCATCGCTTATGTTATGTGTTTTATTGTCTACATTTTGAGGTTATGTTTGGTTTCGTAGAAGTTTCCTATTTGGGCGGGTTCGACCGTCGGGTGCGGTTGCATTCAATCGACTTAATCGGTTCAATCTGGTGCAACCCTTGGGTGTGGATTTGTTTCGTTGGTTGAGGTGTGTCGGGCTGGAGTAGAATTGGTGTGGCTGAGTTACCAAATCAGCAAAGGAGAATCTTGCAATATTTGAATTGGAGACTTTAAGGAAAGTCTTAATTGGCCATCAAAGCCAATAATCTCTTGCCTTGTTGGTGGTTGTTCCTTATAAGTTGCACCAATAGAAACCCTACCAGCCAGCCGACCCTACCTCCCACCCCTCTCCACACAACCACTGAAATCTCCAGCATCTCCAGCAGCTTGGTAGAAGAAATCCGGAGGAGCTCCTTGCGTGCGGCTAGGGGAGTCTTGGCGGATTTCGGTTTAGCTCAGCATCTTCCATTCTTCAGGTATGCCTCTAGCCTTTAGCTTAGGATGAAGTGGGGACGTGTTGGGTAGGGGCTGCCCAACACTAAAGGTTGTCGGTTCCGATGTTGGGGTTGCACGTCTGAAGATCTAGCTGAGAAGGCTGATGGTGGTGCAACCCTAGACGTCGGTTGATGGCCGAAGATCTCTCCTACTGAATATGACTGCTCTTCCATGCTCTTCGTGGTGGTTTGATGAACAAACCAGAGAGGGAGGAGGAGGAGCAGTAGGGAGTGGTCGGGTAAGGGTGCTGCTGCAGGTGCATGTTTTGCAAACTCGACTCACGTGGCTGGTTTTGTGGGGATCTATAGAGGTTTGGACTTTGATGATATGCGGAAGCACATTCATCCTCCAATCTGGGTGTTGAATTCATTTTTGACTTTCTGGAATGATTTAACATGTTGGACTTAGAAGAGAATTTATGCATGTGAATCATTGAATCTCATATTAGGCTTAATTCCGAAATTATACCTAGATCATGCTTCTTAAATCGTCATAAATATGGGTTGATGTTCTGAGAAGTGCTTTCTGATAATAATGTAGTTTGATGTTGAATATAGGTCTTATGATAAGGTGTTAAGCATGACTATATATTCTGATTATAATTACTGAGAATATCCGAGAATAGAACATGTATGCTTGAAATCAATTATTGGTTATGTCCTGAAGATCTGTTATGTATTGGTCTCTGATTTGCTATTTATGCATTCTTGTGTTATTCTCAACCATGCTCATACATATCTTATGGATCACATGCCATTAATGTCGTGCATCAAGTGGTGATTGGAGTCAAGTAGTCAGCCATGATTCCTTGTTAGTTATAGGACGTGTGTACTGCATTATTATGCATTCGTGGCCATATTCTGGAAAGAGCATAATTTGATTACTGATTATAGGACAAGTGCTCACATGTTACCATTACTTATATTCTCATATTATTTGATTTAGTGCCAGGTGCAACAATAAGAATGTATGCACGTTCTGAGATTCTAGTGTTCATGTTAAGTAGGTATTTTAGTAGCGCACTGGTTGTTGATTGCTGCTGTATTGGTTTTATTATTATTACTAACATGCTTGTATGTACTGATATGATACGTCCTAGTGTGGTCTTGCGTGGTCAGTAGGAATCAGACCCTTTTAACTCCATATCATGACCCGTAGATGATTTAATTAGTAATTATATCATGTTACCAATTTAGTTATGATTGATTGCTTTTGCATTTTGATATTAATGTCATGGTCTGATTTTTGTGAGGAGCTGCAAGGAAGTACTTGAGTACCCTTCCTTAAGCCCGCACTCCCTAGATATATAGATCTTCGGCTAGTTTGCATTGCATACAATCTGATAATGTAATTTTGGGCACGTTTTGTTTCTGGGCCGACGGGCCACGGGTGGGTCCTCTAGCTTCAGAGGCCATTCGATTAAGACCCCTATGTGAGGTCCAGGCCTAAGATAAGTCCTGGGCAGGCGCGCTGCTATTCTGTCTCAGGTTAGGTGTTCCCAAGTTCGCGATGACACCATGTAGGTCTATTTCCGCGAATAGGGACACTTAGCCGGCACACCACCTTGTGCCGAGCGGTGGGTCACTGACGAGTGACCGCCTTTGACCAGCTAGGCTGGTGTTCTGGTTCCTATTGAGGAATGATTCGGGTGCGCCCGATCGGCACGACTTTTGGGGTCGTAGCCTTCTGTTGTATTTGATGCTCTCTGTTCTGTTCTGTTCTAATGCTTGCCTTAATTAAATTCATGCTATCTTTCATTTATTTCATTGGCGGGGGCATACTGGGTTTTCTTAATTGAAAACTCACGCATTGTTAAATGCGGTGCTTGCAGGTACTTAGGTTCCACAGGGCAGACTGGACGACTTCTGAAGATTCTGTACACGAGGGACACGTCGACCACATTCTCCAGTTATCTTTTGCTTCCGCATTGTTTACTATGTTTTCCCGTTTGGACTTGATGTAATGTAATAGAACTTCTTACCGTTATGATTATTCTATTATTTCTGTTATGTATTATGTCAGTCCATTTTTGCATGACTTCTTTCACTTTTGTCGAGTCGTGTTGGTCAATCTTTTGTAACCCCTTCGGTCGTCGCGGAGGTCTCTGATCGCGACACTTGTGTTCCTTTCCCAGTGTGCGTACCCGTGAGATCGGGGGCGTTACAAAGCAAGTATCAAATAAAAAGGTAATTGGATCAAATGTAAAACATTAATGTAAAGAACAAGAATACTAGATTGAAATGAAAGATTACAAGGTTTCCTCCTTCTCCTCCTTTTACACTAATGAGTAGTAAAATAAACCTCAACTAATGGAGGAAGCAAGAAGAAGGGGAGAGGAGGGAATACAATGGTATTTATAGAATAATACATGGTTAAGATTAATCAAGATGTAATCGGACAATTCTAAATCAAATTTGATAGTTCTGGAATGCTTTAACCCGTTAACCTGACCTGCTGCTAAAATCTGGAGTCCAATGGTCAGAGTGATCCGCCAGTGGCTGATCCGGATGCTCTGATCCTGCTCAAATTTGTCCAGAGGTTAAGTTTCTTTGTTTGGCACGTGGGGGTGAAGCCCTAGTCCACTGTCTCGAACCGATTTGGTTAATTGGTGAAATATTGATCTGGTTCAAGTCATGTGTCACAATATTTTGTACTTCACCATCAGGTCCCTATGAATTTTCACTTGGGTCCTTCCTGATTTGTGATCCAGTCCTTGTGCATTACAAATAGGTCCACTCTTCAATTCAGTCAATTCTTGTTGCACTCAGGACCTTTGTGCTCCCTTTTGTCTTCTTTATTACCTAACACCTGAAACACTACAAACAAACAATCGAGTAGCACAATTTTGGGATAAAATAAATGATATAAAACATGAATACGATGTATGATAGCTACTAATCAAATGCCTAGATAAATAAAAGACGGAGCACACTTAAGCACACTTGGCATCCAAAAACGGTCAAAGTTTCAATTTCCTACAAAACAAGTTTCTAAAGAAACCCTTCACGAAAAAGCCAATCTTTCCAAATGCGCCCAATGTGTCTCTTGCAATTCTGCTAGCAACAATGGATATTTGTTAGGACCTAAGTTCTTCTTAGGGATTTAACTGTGTTTGTTTAGCTAATTAGGTTCTTCATGCAATTTCCCCTATCTTTCCTCGTGCCTAGGTCTGGATAGGAGATGAATGGTGGTAAGGTTTTGTTGGGTTATAAAAGTGGGGTTAGTAAGAAGAAAGGGAGAGTTTTGAAGAAGAAAGCGAGAAATCAAGAGAAGTCTAAAATATAAGAAGAGAATGAGAAATCAGAAGAAATAGATTTGGGTTCTTCAACTCTTCGGAAGTGGGAAGGAGTGAAGTGGTGATCACCAACGACATTCGGAAGCTTCGACGATCGCAAAAAGGTAAGCCAAGTTCAATTAGAAGTTCACACAATATGTGTGAATGGTTGTTGATGTGGCTGGAGGTTGGAGACCTCAATGGTGGCAACGTGCATCAAGGATGTTGCAGGTTAATGGTCGACCGATGTTAGTGTTGGTCCACCAGATTGTAGTGTAAATGTGAGTTTTTTCCTCACACTGGTTGAACGATGCCTACGGGCGGTCGACTGGTTATGCATAATTTGGCAAGAGGAAGAAGACTCTGTTAGTTTTGGTCAAATGGGACCCCTTTGTCGTTCGACCAGTTGCACCTAAAGTAAGTTGGTCGGGGCCAAGACCTTCTAAACGGTTGTCTGCCTTACATCTAGTTCGACCGTTAACTTAAGTGAACTTATTTAATGTTCGACCGGTTTGAGTGTGGGTTCGATCAGTTATGGCTTTGACGTAGGAAGACTCAGTTATTTTTCGTCAGACGGGACCCCTTTTCCGTTTGTTCGGTGTGTTGAAGTTTTTAATGTTTTCCTAGCTTAGACCTTCCAAACGATTGACCGCAAATGACCATTTGTTCGACCATTTACCTAAAGTTTTGTTCGACCGGTTGGGTGGAAGATCGAACCTTCTTCTGGTTCAACTTCCGAACAGTCGACCACTTGACCATTTTCGGTCAACCGTTGGTGTACATATTGGATTTCTTGCTTTTATGCATATTTGCACCATGTTGCATTCCATACCCTATGTAATAGCCTGTGGGATTGCAGATCCCCATGCATTGCATGTTCCTGGCTCAAGTGGACTTGGACGTTATCCGAGGTTTATTCCGATAGGTAGCCGACTGAGTCACAATCAGGCGAGTGTTTGAGCTTGTGTTATCACTCGTGCGACCTTGATGGCGACGGAGATTTTTGTCCGACAATGTTTTCGGCAGGTAGTGTGGTTGTGACACAGTCAGGTGAGTTGACCACCCAGAGCGACGGCTTTGGCGGAGCGTTGATCATGATATCAGATATGTATCTATCACGCGGATGTGCGTGCGACCCTCACCGAACCTCCATGATTAGTATAGCCGTGAGTGGCGATTAGTAACGTACCTCCGTAAGACAACGTGTGCTCGTGGTAGGTAGCCTTGGGGAACCAGATGTAGTTGTTAGGATTGATGTCCCTCATGACCCCAGATGGGGAAGTTACTATTGTATTTTTTATGTCACGTGATACTAGTATGATAGGTTCATTGCACAGTATTTCATATGCATGTAGGTGGACTAGTTTAATGGATTTCCTTATGGAAACTCAGGCATCATTATTACATTTACATTTTAGGACCTCAGTAGGTGCTGGGTGGGGTGGAGAGCGAGGTCGAGTGTGCACCAGGACCGGATCCTCAGTCTACATTTTTAGGTTCTTATGATTACTTGTATTTATACCTTTTGTACTCTAATGTAATCATACTTTTCGGAAACTTCTATATAGTGGTGCACCCTTTTGATGTGTTATGTGAGTAACATCCTCTTTTGATCTGATGATTGATTTCTTGAATATCGTTTAAATTTTCTACTGTTTTTGGGGACGTTACATTATTTACCTCAGAAAATGCAACAAGAAGCAAATGCAATGGCTTAACTTTTATTTAGATTTATATTTATTTGAAAACAATTATCATTTACCAATGGAAATTAAGAGTTTCTTTCTATTGAGATTTGTAGTGTTATCACCATTTATTCATGAGAGGAAAGCAATTTAAAAAAAATTGAATGTTGCTGATCATGCACAAATATGTGATGCAATAAAAGCATATATGGATGGGAGTAGGTGTTGTATCGCCTATTCTATTGGATTAATCTACGATTAATAAGATATTTGCCCAAAGCACTGACACATGGTGCGTCCCTATTGGACTACACATTTAAGGGTTTAGGGTGGAGCCATCTATATAAGGAGGGGAGCCTCCCATTGGATCGAAGCACAAGTGTGCAAACCCTAGGCTCCACCCACCCTAGCCGCCACCTTCTCTCTCTCCCATTTCGTCCCTCCACCTCCACCAAGCTCATTCCGTGGACTCTTGGGTTGTGGACTCGCGCTCCTTCTCCAAGAGAGTAGGAGACCGACCGATGAAAAGGATTCCGTAAGGTGACCTCCGATCTTCCTTCCACTGCCACAGGTTCACTCCAAGAAAGGTACTCCTGAACCTGTAGAATCGTTGTTTGCTAACATTGGTATCAGAGCCATCTCGGTTACCTTCGAATCCTCACCATGCTTGATGAATTTTTGTTTCATGATAATCTGATTTGAGATAAAAATTCGGTGGTTATGTTTTTTGGAGAAAGAAAGATAACAGAAAAATCAGCATTGCTTATTTACATGATACGCATGTTTTGGTTCATTAGAGCATGCATCTAGGGTTAGATTTTGCTCCTCCATTCTTGCGCATGTACGCATGGTTTAAGATGGATTTTTCGTGATTTCATTTCGAGCCAATATGATATGTTGCTCTCCTATCATTGCACATACATATATGTGACCAGAATTCTGTTTTTCTGTGTTGTTACCTCTATTCTTTGCGCATGTATTAGATAAAATCAGAAGTTATTTTCCATGTTTATTCTTCTAAATCATGCACATGTATACATGAAATCAGATGTCTATTTTTCCTGATTTTTCCGAATTAGGGTTAGATATTATTTATTCTAATCTTTGAGCATGTATACATGAAATTTGTGTTAACCCTATCATGATGATCTTCTGTTTTTGCGCATGTTTTATGTGATAATCAGTAGTTTAATTCTCTGATATTTTTTCATGCTTGAAATAGATGATAATGTTTGTGTGTCATTTTGCATGGATGGATCAAATGTTGTTATCTCTGATTCGTGTACATGCATGACTAGATCTCATGTTTGCTGGAATTTCGTGTATATGCTTGTTTATTTAGCATTTTTCAATATGAGCATGCATCTAGAGTAGATGTTTATTGCCATATGCATATGCATGATAATTGTGTTGCCTTGTTGCTCCAAAGAATTTCGGATATGGCTGTTATTGGAGCATTAACATGCATGTGATTGATTGGTTTCCTTACTGAAAAATGCGCATATATGCTTGTTGTTCTCTTGAAAATTTCGAATTTTTTCTTTCCAATACAAGTAGCATAATTATTGTTGATTGCATGCTTATATTGATTAAGGAAAGATTGGCAATTCTGAACTTTTTTAGAGCATATTATGGGCTGGAGTTTTGTTGCCTTAAAAGTATTTTTTGAATGCTTTCCTTTGATGCACATATATGTGTTGATCTCATTTAAGGAATTTCGGATTTTTTGGAATGATAGCATGCATTTCATTTGAAATATTTCCTTTATGATTAAATCAACATACATGTGTTGATCTCATTGAGGATTTTTTCCGGATTTTTCTTTCTTAATGCGAGTAGGATAATTTTTACGCTCTCATGATTATGTTGATTGGGGAAAGAAAAGAAAAATTCTGTTTTGAGATACTATTATGGAGATTGATTGGTATTTCCATATACGTTTTTCTTATGCTTCATATATTCGTTGTTTCCTTATATATTACTTGCTTCTTATTTGGAAGTGGTGTACACTTTATGCATGCGTGTGATTGTACTAACGTATGGAAAGATTACGCTTGTATGGTATGAATGGTGTGAATGGATGCTGATTTATTTTTGCTGCCTTATTGAGAGTTGAGCGTAATTTCATTCATTTATTTCCATTTGCAATAAATATCGCAATGGGTTGTAATAATTATCGACCGTGGACAGTTTATTGCCCTAGGGAGACGAGGGGCTCCTTTATTTTTATTATTGCGATATTATTGCTATAAGGTTTATGCAGGTTCCATCTACAGTGCTAAATCCCTATGGGGGATCCTTAGCTCGATATGGAAGTAATGTAGCAATTAATTTCTGTGTGATCTTGATTGGAATGTTCTGAAAGGAACGTTTTTTTGGGAACTTGCATGCCTAGTGGGAGTTGCAAGGTAGAAGTGTTTTGTGTAAACCACCTTGCAACTGGCGGATAATTATTTATTTGCTGCTGATTTGCCATGATTTATACGTTTTTTTAGGGTTATTAAATCATGATGGAGCGCAATATATGAATTGGTAAAATAGCTTTATTAACTAATGCATGAGGATTTGATCGAACGCTTTATGTTTGCCTTTGGTCTGAATGCTATAGTTATTAAGTTAGTTTATTTTTTATGACTATTGCGGCTCGTTGTATTTTATGCTAGAACTCATGTATCGCTATGTGGTTTTTTGTGCTAGATTTTTATGGCTGCTTCCCAAAGCATTGTCGCAGATCTGACTCGAGGAGATACACTCAATGAAAGAAATTACGATCTGTGGCATCGTAAAATTGAGTATCTCTTAGAGGATCAGGACATGTTAGAAAATATAACCCAAACTATGTCTCCCCCCGAGGAGGGGAACACTGCGCAGCATCGCAGAAATATGGATGTCTATAATGCATGGAAAAAGAAAGACTGTATTGCTCGCATTACAATTCTGAGTTCGATGCGAGATGATTTGTTACTGCGGTTCGAAAAATTGCGAACTGCAAAGGCCTTGTGGGAAGCTGTGAAGTTTCATTACGGAGTGACCTCCGTCACAAGGGCCCGCCAGCTTGGGCTCATGTTTGATGGGTATAAAATGCGCCAAGGTCACACGATGAGGCAGCATATTACCACAATGTCAAACATGATAAGTGAGCTGAGCGCTGCCGGTCGTGTTAAGACCGATGAGGAGCAAGTGTCTGCTCTCATCAGATCATTGTCTTCGAAGAGTTGGGAGCATATGAAGGTCCATCTGACTCATGCTGATGACATCAGGACATTTGACCGGGCCGCAAAACACCTAGAGCTGGAAGAGGACCGCATGCTTGCGGAAGCCCTTCTAACTGAAGTGTTTGCTGCTGAAGTTGGCGCTCCTCGGAGGAGTGCAGGTTTTAAGCGCAAAAGAGATAGAGCTCAGGGTTTTAAAGGCAAGAAGGGTGCAAATAAAAACAAAACAGAAAACAAAGCTGGAAAGAAACGACCACGAGGATCCAGAGGTGGGAAAGATAAGTCTAATGTGACTTGTTTTAACTGCCGAAAGACTGGACATTTTGCTCGTGAGTGCACTGAGGAAAGGTAATTACTGTGTGTAATCCCTTGAATTGTAACGTGACTAGTTCTGTGATGCTCACTGATCACTCTCCTGTGTGGATTGTGGATTGTGGATTCAGGTGCCACGGACCACGTAACAAAGGATCGTTCTGCCTTCGTGGAATATCGTCGTGTTCCAAGTGGGAGGCGAATAAACATGGCGAACAACACTAACATTGAAGTTCTTGGAGTTGGCACATGTAAAGTGGCTTTGCGAAGTGGCCGAATCTTATTACTTCACGACGTGTTGTATACACCAGCTATACGGCGGAATATTATTTCTGTTGTTGTTTTGATGAGACATGGTTTTAAAGTTGTTTTTGAGAACAATGATATGGGTTTATACCTTGCTAACATTTATTATGGACGTGCCTTTCTTTCAGACGGTTTTATTTTGTTGGACGCAATTTATGATTTCAATCATAACGCTAGTGCCTTTATGAGCCAAAGTTCCATGAATAATGATTCAGTTATGTGGCATGCTAGACTAGGTCACATTGGTGTTGACCGGATGAACAGGTTGGCAAAGGAGGGGGTATTAGGAGAATGCTCCAAATTTGAATTGCCGACCTGTGAACCTTGTCTAGCTGGAAAGGCAACTAGAAAACCGTTCAGAAAAGCCATTAGGGCTACTTCTCCTTTAGAACTAATTCACTCGGATATTTGTGGACCTTTGAATGTGCGTACTAGACATGGACAAAGTTACTTCATCACATTTATTGATGACTACACTAGATATGGTCATATTTATCTTATTTCTCACAAGTCAGAAGCTCTACAATGCTTTAAGAAATTCATGAGCTTGGTAGAGAATCAATTGGATAATAAGATAAAAACTCTCAGAATGGACAGAGGTGAGGAGTATCTCTCCATAATGTTCAAGGAGTTATGTGATGAAAAGGGGATATCTAGACAACTCACTATGCCTGATACTCCTCAGCAAAATGGTGTTGCCGAGAGAAGGAATAGAACGTTGCTAGACATGGTTAGATCCATGATGGCGCATGCGAGCTTGCCAATTTCGTTTTGGGGAAATGCTCTAATGATTGCTGCCTATATCCTCAATAGAGTTCCAACAAAATTAGTTCCCTCAACTCCATATGAGTTATGGACAGGACGGAAGCCTGATTTTAGTCTGTTGCATCCTTGGGGATGTGCAACATACATTCATTCTACTAGTCACCGATATGGAAAACTATGACCTAGAGGGAAAAGTGTATCTTTGTAAAATACAGTAACCTCTCCAAAGGTTATGTTTTTTATCAGGTTAGACAAGAATGAAAGAAGGACGAAACTGGAGTCTAGGGATGCTACATTCTTGGAAAATGTTTTTCCAACTCTTGCTGGAGCTATCAAAGAGTCAGTGGACTTCTTTAAACAACAAGATGAGGACATTGCCACTCCACGGGATCAGGATCTGGAAGTTGAACATGAGGTTCCACCAGTCAATCCTAGTGGGAGCAGCAATGCTGAGGATCCGATAGCTCTCACGGAGGATGAGCCATCAGATACCCATCTGCACCGAAGTAAACGCGGGCTCATTCCTTGTAGGCGGTTTCGCTCAGAGGAAGAGGCCCTCATGATAGCTCAAGAAGAAATTGATTATGAATCATCTTGGATGACAGTAATCGATGAGCAAGAACCGGAGACCTTGAAAGAGGCTTTGGAAGGTCCAAATGCGAAAGAGTGGTTAGAAGGTATAAAGGAAGAGTTGGAGTCGATGAAAGTTAATCGAGTCTGGGACTTGGTCGACTTACCGCCGAACTGAAAGGCCATTGGGGCCAAGTGGATCCTCAAGATTAAGAGGAAGGTGGATGGATCTATTGATAGATTCAAGGCTAGACTGGTAGCTAAAGGCTACACCCAAAGAGAAGGCATGGATTTTGAGAAAACTTTTTCACCCGTGGTTAGGTTTGCCTCCATCCGCCTTCTACTAGCTATTGTAGCTCAGATGGACTTAGAGCTTTACCAAATGGATATAAAGACTGCTTTTCTCAATGGAGAACTTGAGGAGGAGATCTATATGGATCAACCTCAAGGTTTTGAAGTCAAAGGACAAGAGCGCAAAGTGTGCAAGCTCAATAAGTCCTTATATGGCTTAAAACAAACGTCTAGACAGTGGAACATTCGCTTCCATCAAGCTATATCAGAGAATGCATTCTCTATGCTTGAGGAAGATCACTGTGTGTACGTTAAGAGATCCAATGGTAAATTTGTCATTCTAACCTTGTATGTTGATGACATACTCATGGCTGGCAATAGCAAAGTGTTGCTGAAAAAACCACTAAAGAGTGATGTCCTCTACGTTTGATATAAAGGACATGAGTGAAGCTAGCTACGTCCTTTGTGTCAAGATAGTTAAAAATAGGTCCAAGAGACTTCTGGGATTGTCTCAAGAGACTTATAATAACAACATCTTGAAGAAATACCATATGGACAAATGCAAGCCAATCGACACTCCTGTTGAGAAGGGTTTGCACTTGAGCCTTGATAAGCATCCTGAGACTCCTGAAGAGAAGGCCAAAATGAGCAAGGTTCCATACTCAAATGCTGTGGGAAGCCTTATGTACGCTATGATGTGTACTAGGCCAGACATTTGTTATGTTGTGGGCATGGTGAGTCGATGCCAGTCTAGCCCAAGCATGGCACTAGAAGGCAATCAAGAGAATCATGAGATACCTCAGACGAACGAGTAACTACATGCTGTGTTACGAAGCATCAGATCTCCGCCTGATTGGCTATAGTGATGCTGATTGGGCTGGAGACATTGATGAAAGGAAGTCTACCTCTGCTTATGCTTTCTTGCTGGTTAATGGGGCCATCTCATGGTCCAGCAAGAAGCAAACCTGTATAGCCCTGTCGACTATGAAGCAGAGTGTTGCATGCTCTGCAGCAGTACAGGAGGCAGTTTGGTTGAGGAAGTTCTTACAACATACTGGGCTAGTAGAGACATCGGATGAGCCTGTTGTTGTCTATTGTGACAACATGGCAGCCCTTTGTTATGTGAAAGACCCCAAATATCATGGAAAGACCAAACATATACAGGTTAGGTATCATTTTGTGAATGACATCATAGCGAGAAAGGAAGTTGTGTTAAGACATGTGTCTACTTGTCTTATGGTAGCTGACCCTCTTACTAAGGCTATAGCTAAGGACTCGTTTGTGTCCCATGTGAAGTCATTAGGCTTATGCAAACTTTGATGCATTGACAGTTGGTCCATGTGAAGTCGTTAGTCCATATGAGTGATTGTGTTTTCCTTTCGACTATATATGTTTGGTTGATGTAGTTGTTCTAGCATAAAATATTATTATGTCAATAGGCTGAAGAATGCTCACTCACACGAGCATTCGCCTCTGACGCTTTTGATAGCGAGTAGAGAGGAGATTGATCATGAGGAGATATTGTATGATAGATCCAGAGCAGTTCATGATAGGACAGTCGCCTTGATTAGGAATCAAGATGAGATCCTCTATGTTGGTGAGGATTGACATGAATGTTCCCACGATTCATGTGACCTATAGAAGCCAAGTGCGAGCATCACATGTGGCGCCAGGTGGCACATGTATGGTGTTAAGGCGACAATGATGAAGCTCGGGTCAGGCGCAGAGGGGGTGCGACTGGACTAAGACTTGTATGGTGTTGAGAGACAGACATACTGTTGTGTACAGTATGATCCACCATAACATGTTTGTCATACAACATGTGCTGAGCGACCATTTGGAAGTGAAAGGATGGATCCCTGCTCCTTCACTGTGTGAGTCTAAGACTTGATTGTCATTAGTTGCCCTTAGTGACCTTCGACGACACCATGAAGCAAAGAGTTGATGTGGCTACTTTGGGATGTTATCTATGACCATGAGAGATTCGGTCTAAAGAGGCATCTTCGGGAAAGGAGTCAACTCTGAGTGTAATGGTGGTCTGGGGGGAAGGGAAAGGTTTGACTCGACTGCACTAAAAGTATTTTCAGGGCCCAACTGTATTGTATACAGTAGCAAGTACTTTGAGGACAAGAAGGTATTCTCTCCGAGGGATCGAGATACCGTTCATGTTAAGTGAGTTTCTGAGTAAACCTGGGGAACTGTGATGTGCATTTTGACTGTTTATTTGTTGTTTTATGAGGATGTTGTCATTCTGGCCTTCTAGTAAGGTTTCTAGTTTGAGACTCCTAAATTGCAGGTGCATCACCGGTCGCACGACCCATTTGTCCGTATGATCGGAAGAGTACACGTGTCAGGGACACAGATGGTCGTGTATCGAGGATACATGATCAGAGAGTTGCGTATTGTGGATGTGTACTTGGAGAGAGGAGTAGTTGTATGTATCAGGGATATATACATATGTGTCGGGGACACATAAAGAGGTGACATATTGCCATTGTGTGATTGTATGTATCAGGGATATATGCATATGTGTCAGGGACACAAAAGCAGATGATATGTTGTTATCGTGCTGTTGTGCAAGTAGGAGATATTGGATTAATCTAGGATTAATAAGATATTTGCCCAAAGCACTGATACATGGCGCGTCCCTATTGGACTACACATTTAAGGGTTTACGGTGGAGCCATCTATATAAGGAGGGGAGCCTCCCATTGGATAGAAGAACAAGTGTGCAAACCCTAGCCTCCACCCACCCTAGCCGCCACCTTCTCTCTCTCCCATTTCGTCCCTCCACCTCCACCAAACTTATTCCGTGGACTCTTGGGTTGTGAACTCGCGCTCCTTCTCCAAGAGAGTAGGAGACCGACTGGTGAAAATGATTCCGTAAGGTGACCTCCGATCTTCCTTCCACTGCCACAGGTTCTCTCCAAGAAAGGTACTCCTGAACCTGTAGAATCATTGTTTGCTAACATATTCTACCTTCCAACTTCCGGTTAAGCATATAATCAAATTTTGCTACTTGGAAGAACAAATGGAAAGATAGAGATGGAGGGAAAATTCCAATATGCAAGCACGGGGATTGTCATGGTGGATCATGACACATATTGTTAGTTCCGTAATTGGTACGCATTTTCCATTCACGACTCAATCATTTTGTGAACGTACGTCTTATCTCATCAGAGTAAAGTCTATGTATCTTAATCAAAAGATCAACACGGTAACATTATCTTGAAATATTCGAAATCTAAGTAGCATGGAAAGAAGTTTCAGTTGTGTCCATCAACTTTGACAACCTACAGAATTAAAAATGACGTTATATAGAAGGTATTCCTATAAATATGATACGATTAATTAAAGGAAAAGAAAGTTGTACATTATGTGGAAGGTATTCTTATATATAATATGATGCTATTAGTTGATTTTCTTTTGGCGGAAGAATCCATGAGTTTAATCTTTGGAAATTGATAAATGGTCTCGGCCAAATCCTTATCTCTAATGCGTAATCTGAGTGGGGGATTGTATTAATGAAGCAGATGATCTTCAAATAAAACGATTGATCATCAGGTGGAATTATTAGAATGCAGCTTTAACTTATTGTAGTTAACATCCCATTTTAAAAAGATCCCCACTAATGGAACTCGTATACACTGTAAATTTTCCTATTTTTACTGCATATTTAAGTTTAAAAAATAGCTTTCAAGATATTGTTTTTTATACTAACATAAAAGTAACATTCTTGAAAAATATATGATTCAGGACCAGCGATATTTGTTGTTTTGGAAACAAACCCTCTTTCATTAATTCAAGTGGTCCTCCATTAAAATATAAATCAGATCCTTAATCCAAATCGTCACTTATAGTTAGAAGACTGTTGAGATTTGCTTATAATTATAATAATATTTGCAAGAAAAAGATACCAGAGAAGCTAATATAATTATAATAATATTTGCAAGAAAAAGATACAAGAGAAGCTAATATCTGATTGCATATATATATTCTAGAGAAGTCCTACCATTGGATAAGAGGTTCCCGCTCATAACAAGGGAATCTACTTTTTTGTCCTCGTAGGTCAATCAGACGGACAAAACCTATCTACTACTTTTGGATGTACTACTTTTCGATGGATGTAGGCAGATACGATGCAAGAAAGAGGAGAAAGTTGAGAATTATTATATGATTTTGGCTTGCTTATTGATTGGGTGGGTAGAATATGTGACTCGTGGAGCCTTCACCCAAGAATTCATGTTACGTGTCTGTGAGTTACGGGTACAAACGGATCAAATACGTATCGGATAGGAGTATTATCATATATATATCCACATTTGATTTGCTGATAATGATACGGATCGCTTCGGATATGAAAAATGGGTAACCATATTCTTAAAAAACGGATATGGAAAACTCATATTTCTCAAACGAATACGGATAAAAAAATGGATATATGTGGTGTACGTATACAATATTAAATTGTTATATATCATGACAATTCACAAAATGTTTTACCTCTTAAGTTGGATAAAATTAAATCTTAACTATATTAGTTTAGAAATGTAACAAATCTTATGTGTAGTAGTAAAATTTTAAGTAAGAGTTAAAAGAATCATGAAAAAATCGCTCATTTAAACATATATAGGAAAAAACATTATATTAATTCTACGGATATCTGTACCCGTATCCGCGAATTCAAAATTTCATATATGTATCCGTATCCATAAAAACTTAAAATCCAATATCCATATCGGCTCGGATAAAGAAAAATGATATCCATATCCTTAAGAAAACATATACGGATATGGACTATCCACGGATAGTCTGTATCCATTTGCACTCGTAGTGTTAATCATCTCATGCTCGATGAGTGATCATATAATCTGTTTAAGTTCAGGTCCGAACCTTAGATTTACTATCTGACGTTTACTTGTTAAGTTGTATAATTTGTTTAGTGTATTTACAATGGTGTAATACTCTTTAATACAAAATCAACCCTTTTGTTACAACTCCAACTAAAAAAGCTCAACCAAGTTCGAAGGAAAAACAAAGTTTTGAATGAACGTGCGCACTTATGGATTAAGAAGCATTGTCGCATCATAATTGTCAAAAGATTTCTATATGTGTTTGTTGTGTGTGAATTGAATCATATGATGGATAGATTAAGTATTAGATTTAATCGTTATTATCTAAATAAAGATCGGATTAAGGCAATATAGCCAACATATACAAGGAATGAGGGATGACATGAGAGAATACATGTTAGGACCTAAGCTTTTATAGGTAAATTTAAAGTGTGTTTAGATGAATTAATTAAATGGATGTTGAGTATTATGAAAAGATGGGGTTTTGAGTGCAATTTTTCCCAAAACCTTTCCACCTGTCACAGCGCTAGGGGTGTTGTATGGCGGTAGAGAATGGCTAGGTATATAAGTGGTTGTGTAATAAGAAATGAGGAAAATCTTTAGAGAGAAGGAGAGAGAGAGTTAAGAGATTTGTAAGAAGAATAATTAAGAGAATCGAGAGACATAGTTGAGAGGATTGAGAGAAGACATAAGCAGGAGATGGAGAAGGAGGAGAAGTCTGAAGAAGGAGATTGGGATCTCTGCTTGTCGGGCTGCCGGAGGTGCAAGGAGGTGAAGTGGTGATCGCCGGCGACGTTCCGAAGCTTCGACAAGTGTGAAAGGTATGTCAAGCTTCATCATAATGTTTACACAATTTGTGTGAGGGGTAATGTGTGTTGCTCGAGGTCGGAGGCCTCATAGGTGACAAGGTGCAACAAGGTTGTTGTAGAGGAATAGTCGACTGATGTTGTTGTTGGTCGACTGGTCGTAGTGTAAATTCAAGATTTTGCCCTGCACGGGTCGAACGATGCCTATTGGCGGTCCGCTGGTTGTGTATAATTGTCGGGAGGTAGATGACTCTGATATTTTCAGTCGGACGGGACCCCCTTACCATTCGACCGGTTGTACCTTAACTAAGTTGTTCCGGGCCTAGACCTTCTAAACGGTCGATCATTTTAGACCAAGTTTGATGGTTAACTTAAGTGTATTTACTTAGTAATCAACTGATTTGTGTTCGGTTCGACCGGTTATAATTTTGTGGAACGTATGAAGACTCTGTTATTTTCGGTCGGATGGGAACCCTAGCCGTTCGACTGGTTGCATTGAATTATTTAATGTTTTCGTGGGTTATGCCTTCTAAACGGTCGACCTCCCAACCACCTTTGTACGGCCGTTTTTACTTGTGTTTGGTTTGGCCGGTTGGGTTGAAGTTCGAAGCCTCTTATGATTCAAGAGGAAACGATCGACCACTTTGCCATTTTCAGTCGACCGTTGGTGCCCAAATTGGATTTCTTGCTTTAAGGCTTATTTGCACCATGTTGCATCACATACCCTATGTAGTAAACCTGAGGGATCACGGATCCCAATGCATTGCATTGTTACCCCGCTCTTCGGGGCACGATGTCTGATCGGCCTTGAGGGTGACGGGTCCAACCAGCCTTGATTGCGACAGGAATGAGAAACCAGCTTGATAGAGATTGAGATGACCACCCAGACTTTTTTCCTGCGGGTGTGTGTTAGCTTGTGTGAGTAATGTGTGTCAGCTTGTGCCAACATTTATTTCAGTTGTACTAGTATTTTAAGTTCTTTGCACTATACATTCATATGCATGTAGGTGGACTTGGTATACGGGGTTTCTTATGGAAACTCATGAATTATTTCGTGTTTGCATTTCAGGCCCTGAGCGACATGGAGTGGGTGGCGACCGAGGACGATTGCACCAGGACCGGATCCTCCTGTCTTATTCCTTAGGTTGATATGATTACTTCTATTTATACTTCCTTTGGATGCAATCATACTTTTGGAAACTCCTATACAATGTTGTTACTTTTGAGTATTTATGAGTAATGTCCTCCTGTTTCCTTGGTCTTAATTCTTGAGTTATCGTTTAAACTTTTCCGCTATTTTCGGGGACGTTACAATACAAATGAGTCATATTTATAGACCAAAAGAGGGGCATCCATTCAAGGTGCCAACATGCACTTAAATTTCCTCATGTATGTTGCTTTCAGTTAGTGTTGTGATCCACAAATCAACAATTGGATGGTTTGAATACTAAAATATTAGTTTTGAATTGAATGATTTATATCATTTTGTTCCTTGAGTTATTTATTATGCACAAATCATCCGAATTGAGGACTGGAATTGTAGAACTTGTAAAAATAATAATAAATACTCTAAATTGACCTTGATCTTGTTGATTAACACATAACATTATTTGACTATTATAAGATAAGTGTGTGGACTAAATGATATTTATGTTCTACAAAACACGTGATAAGGAGTTACCAATTTTAATACACAAATATATGTCGAAGATCATGGTATTACACTGGCCTAAAGTAAGACATTATTTGGAATGTGTTTGTGTCATTAATATTTCATTTGAGTTTTGAATTCTATCATATGAGATGGACATTTTTGTATGAGAAATGTGTATCCTGAATGTTATCCAACACTAGCCATTATAGGTAGTCATAAAAAAATCTCATTACACAAGACTTATGTAGGAGGATAACTACCTATGACATATTTTGGACTCAACAAGAACACGAAAATACTTGATTATATCAATTATTAGATAGCACATAGTGGGCCCAACCCAACTTCATTTCGCTAATGGGCCAAAGAGAAGTGTGATTGTGTTTGGATAAGTTATCTTGGAAATAACTACTCATGCTTAAGTAGTTAGACCCATGTTCAAGTAGTTATTATGGGAGGGCAACCACTGTTTCAATTAAGCTTAAACCGTAAGTGCATGACCGCGATGAAGTTGTGGCAAGTATGGGTCGAGTCCACAGGGAGGTGTGTCAACTCTGGTTCTTCAGAAATCAAGTTGAAAATAAGGGGAGAAAAAGTTTGATTACACTAAACAAGCAATTAACAAACAAGAAAGATGAAAGCACAAGACTAACTAAAACTAAACTAAGAAACTAACAAACTGGAAAGATGACATTCAGTAAGGAAAACCCCCAAGGGGTGGAGTGTGTGTATGCATGAAATAAGGTGGCGAAGAATGCATTCAATAAGGCACAAATGTACGTTGTATTTCATGCATAGGAAGTGTTTAATTGTTGTGGCAAAACTTGTCATTCCAATCACTAACCTAGTTGATTAACATGAGCATAAACAAGTTGATGATTAAGAAACTAAACAAGCATGAGAAGTGTCTAAAAGTTATGGCAAAACTCATCAAGTTAAGTATTCTCTTTTACATAAACAAACATACATTCACATTTATCACATATCGCGTAAGATAACATTCATCCTCATTCTTTATTACATGTATAAACATCATCTCCACCCCCAAAAGGGGATGTAACTACTCACTACCCATTAAACTAACAATTATACTAAGGAAGAAAACATTCTAACTAATTATACTACGATTAAGGAAACAAAACTAAGTTAAACATGCAAGTATTAAAAGAAACAACACGAAGCTAACAAAAAAATATTTTATTCATGACTCACATTACAAGTAGCATCTCTCCACTTGAATTTTTCTCCAAAGGCTTACTCTAAGCAGAGACAATGACCACCAAGTAAAGGGTAGGTTACAACGGAGGAAGATGAGTTATATTTGTAGACATGAAAATGACAACTGTGGAAAATCCCCTGGGTGTGGGACTAATCAAACATACCTAAAATGGACATACACTACATAGCCCACAACCATGCGAAACTATGTCAGATTCTTACCAAAACATACCTAAAATGAATGGGAACTACAAACTACCCACTATTGTCGAATAAAAACTACAAACTATCTGTAATGACCTTAACCTTGATTAGGTTCCTAATTGGAGAGGCTTTGCATGGGAGTTGGGGGAAGGAATAGTGGAGGCATGGGTAAACAGTGGCAGCTGGGTGTAGGTGCGGCTGGGTGATGGATGGGTTGGCTTGGTTGGTTTAAGAGGAAACCAACGTTTCCCTCTCCTCTTCCTTTTCTTCTTCTTCTTCTTCTTCTTCTTCTAACATTTCTCCTCTCCACCCATCTCTTCCTCTCCATTGTGCTCGAGCTTCGGAGGTGATCGCGCGTGCGTTGAGTGTGACCGTGGGGAGCTCGGTGCGTGGGGGTGATCGTCGGAGGCAAGCAAGGCGGTGAGCTCTGGTGTTCTTCGTCGTTCTTCAAAGAGAGCTATGCCAAGTTCTTGCATTAGAGGCCTTTGTTGCTCACCCACGTTGGGGTGATGTTGTGGTCGGTCATGGGAGGTCGGAGACCACCCTGGCGGCGAGTTTGCCTAAAGAAACCTTGGCTGGCGCGAGGTTGAAAACGACAAACGGTCGACCGGGTCCCTCGAGCGGTCGAACGAATGTAGTGTATTTTGACTTTCTGTGGTGTTTCGGTCGATCGGGTCCTTGTGTTCGGTCGACCGGAACCTAAGTGTACTGGACCTTTTACTGCTGTGTGCGGTCGACCGTTTTATGACGTAGAAGTACTAGGATGCCCTGGTAGACTCCAGATTTTGACCTCGTTTCGGTCGACCAGTTTTAGACCTTCGATAGACCGTTGGGACTTAAGTTCTGCGCAAATAGTTCGACCGTTTCAGACTTTCGGTCGACTGATTCCCTTGAGGAAACGGTCGACCGAGTTGACTCTTTCGGTCGACCGTTTTGCACAAGACAAAATTCCTGGTTCCACTTAGGATGCCAACTCTGTCCACGAAAACTCGTGTCCTCGCCTTGTGCGTGAGCCGGGAGGTTACGGTGGGCGCGTTATGCGTGCCTGCCCAGGGACCGTCGTGTGGAAGAGTATGGGTGTCCGGGACGCATCACCTCCATGTATGGATTGTGACTAATATGATGGATTGATAGGACTCATTGTAGAGTAGCAGCCTAAGGGATTGCGGATCTCATTGCTTCAACGGGCACGCAACTGTCGTTGGGTGAAGTGACTACCAGCCTAGATGGCTATGGAAGTCGCTGCCCTGCTTTTATAGGGTGGAGTTGGTGTCTGCACGTGGAGCTCGTTCACCCTGCGGACTTCGGTTCGGATCTGTCGATTGTCTGGCCCTGTGTGTGGCAGATATGTTGGACTGGCCTTGATAGGCAGTTATTGCACGAGCCCGTGAGGCCTGTGTGGCGGCGGGAGGGCCCTGTGCGGCCTGTGTGGTGGCAGGGAGGATCGCGCGAGACCTGTGTGGTTGCGGCGATGGACTGCCGATGATGTTCCCGGTAGGTAGCTCGATTGGGCACCTATCGAGTGAGGTACTGTGCGGCCTGTGTGGTGCCGGTGATGGACTGACCAGAGCGACGGCTCCGTTGATGTGGTGGTGGACCATGATGTTTTCAGATCTGATTCTACCTGCGCGGATGTGCGAACGCCTCCTCACCGATCCCTTGGCTTGTGTAGTCACATGTGGGGATGTGTTGCGTACTGTCCGCTAGACCGTATGTGCCTACGGTAGGTCTCTACGGAGACCCGATGTTTGGACCGTGCGGCGTGTGTGGCGGCGGTGATGTTGGACCGTGCGGCCTGTGTGGCGACGACGTTGTTGCGGACCGTTGGGCCTATGTGGCAGCGGTGGCGATTGTAGACCGCGGGGCCTGTGTGGCAGCGTGAACGATCATGGGACGGATGTCCAGTTTTGCCCTTTGTGGGAATGTTGTTTCATTGCTTGTATTCATGCCATGCTATACTAGTATGTTAGGGCATATAGGTGAGCTTGTCATACGAGGTTTCCTTATGGAAACTCAGGCATTGTTGTTATGTTTATTTTCAGGACCGCGTTAGGTTCCGACGGGTGGTGACTGAGGGAGATTGCACTTTGGGACTGGATCATGTTGTCTGCCTATTTTAGGTTGTCGTGATTACGTGTTTTATGTATAACGTATTCTGATGTAATCACTCTTTTGACAAACTCTTATGTAATATGGTGCACCAGATGTATTTGGGTATTTCGTTTAGTAATGTCCCCACTCTTGATGGTTTTATGCTCGTGTTTTCCTTGATTTTAAAAGTTTAAATTTTCCATTGTTCGGGGATGTTACACTATCCACTACTTGGAATGAAAACTACCCACTCCCCACCTCTATAAATAGGATCCTACACCCAATATTTTGAAGAAGATGTCTTTTGTCTCTCTTTTATGTTCTCTCTCATGTGCTGGCAACCAAACTTTCCTAAATTAAAGTGTTTGTTAAGGAAGTGAAAACTAGAATTAAAGATTGAATCAATAGAGTATTTATGGCAAAAGAAATATTGATTCTTTACTTCTTGCTGGATACTAGTAGAGACGTCATAGTTTTGGCATTTTGAAGTAAAGTTGGCATTATAGTGGCTTCTTTAGTTTTCTGTATCTTTTTTTGGGGGAGAGAACGGTATCAAAATAACAGTGTGTGGAATTCGTTTCGGTATCAAAATGAAAATTCGTGGAATTTGTCATTCCTAAGATGCCTATCTTTAAATTTCATTTCGTTTTCATCTTGAGCTAGAAATCAGCTACCTAAGTATCAAATACGGCTTAAGAATGTATCGAAACAGGTTCTTTTATTTGTTAAAGCTGTAGGAATCTTAGTCTGCACCTGGTTCCGAACGGATCCTTAATCATTGGTGCCTGCTTTGACTGGCATAATTTTTTTCATTTCCTTTATTTAAGTTTCTTAACTAGAAAGAAACTAGAAAGAAGTACTGATATATATCCAAATATTTTCATATTGTGATATTCTCCTTTGATTAACTTTTTTTTTCTTTCATAAACATCTTTCAAATATCCAATACTCTTAAATACTACTGCTACATATATCTATTTGACTTCAACCTGCACTTGTACCCCCATGTTGTTTCATATTTAGCGTTTTTTTCTCATTTGATGCTTCCATGCTTGAGATATGATTTCAAAATGTTTAGTTGGATCTTCTATTGTTGATTCGGTATAAATCTTAGGTGAGTTTTTTGAAATATATTTATTATAAAATATAATTAACATAATAGACATCCCATAAAAATATTTACCAAACTAGACCCGTCTCCACCACATTGCGACACGTGGTGGAGGCAGACTTTTGTCTTTTAGCTTCAGAGAACTCGGCATTACACTTGTTGAGTTCATTAAAAACTTGGCAATGCTATTGCCGAGTTCAATGAATAGAACTCCGCAATGGCAAGAGTTCTGTCGTTGAGTTCTGGTTTTTATGTTTTTTTGCAATAAAATTTTATATTGATAATTGAAATATGAAATTAAACTTAAAATAAATAAATCGTATATTTTCATTTTTAGGTTTGAAACATTAATAAGTTGTGTTTGTCTGTTACAATTTTTTTTAAATTATATCATATTTGAATTATAAATAAAAAATTTATTGCAAAACAAACATAAAAATCAGAACATCACCGAGTTCATTGAACCTAATTCGGCTTGACATTACCTAGTTCTATTCATTGAACTCGGCAATGACAATGCCGAGTTCTTAATGAACTCAACACTTGTAATGTCGAGTTCTTTGAAGCTAAAAGACAAGTCTGTCTCTGCCACATGTCGTGACGTTGTAGAGGCATATTTAGTTTGCTAAATATTTTTGTAGGAGACCTATTATGCCAATTATTTTTATAATAAATCTATTTCAAAAAATTCACCTAAACTTTAATCCACTGTAGGTCATGCTTAAGGTTGAAGGGACAAATGAAAGGTAAATTGATAGTTTTTCACAAATTAGATGGATCTAAGATGTTATGAAATATTAAAAGGTATTGATAATATACTTACTTGAAGTGTTATGTTTGGGAGTTTTTCTCAGGGTAAAATCATAGATAAATATTAATTTGCTCCCCTTTAATTCAAGTATGAGAAGACCCACTTTGACCCTTATTTTTCTAGTTTGTTGCAGTTCAATACAGATACCACTACCTTCTCTGTTCTATACTTTCTATAATGCGGGTCTTTATCATGTTGAGATGAATCATTTTGATTTCTACACGCAAATCACGGTCAGCGTATAAAAGAATTTCAGAAACGTTCTCAATCTTAGTGGTGAAAGGAGAAACATTTCCTTGTTTGGTCCTGTGAAATCAAAAGGTACTTTACAATTAAAGGTGCATCAGTGGTGGACGAAATTCTGGGCCAAATTGTACTTGTGACGTTGAAGCGGGTTCCTGTTACCGATATTGTAATTCCAGTGGAGACTAATTTATATAAATCACCGAGTGATGTGACATTCTGCTGATATACAAACATTGTTGTTTTTTATTGATACCCCAAAAGTAGATCTGTATCAAGAACACCTTTGTCCTATTATTTGACCAAAAGGGATTTGTCTGAATTGGCTAGATGAGAGAGCGACTAGAATGATTATCAAGCACAATACACCACCGTGGAAGTATATACTGGAGCATCAAAAACCACCGCAGAAGGTTACAGTTAGCACATAATTGACAGAAAACCACAAGACAAGGTGTATCAATTTCCCTGCTGTCCACACCTGACCTGAAACAAACTCTTTCGCTGATCAGTAGTCCAATAGTGCTTTTCTACTTTTAGTTATTGAGTTGGAGGCCTTTTAGAGTCCTACACTTGGATTTTCCCCACCACTTGTCTTATAAACTACAAGATACACTGTACTATTTGTGGTCATTACTTGCTTCTTCAAACAACGAATACCTTCCTTTCGATATGTAATCTGTTCTCATCTTCAACAAGGAGGTATTGTAAACCCATATTACATAATAGAAGCAATTACATTTACAAGTGATCCTCCAAGCATCGCAAGTAGCCATTATTGTGATAGTTAAAATAATTAAAGTTCTTTAACTTGAAAAAGTCATTGGTGAAAAAGTGATGGAAAATGTGAACATACTGATACTAAAGCCATTGATATTGAAAATAGTTGTGATGACTTTACTATGGTATGAATGGTATCCTCATTGCTCTACGAATTGATTTATTTCTCTTTCAATGCTTTCAATCTTTATGATAATGGTTATTATATCCATTGTAATCCTTAGTTCATATCCAAAGATTGGATAATGCCCCATCAATCATTCGTTTGCACCCATAGTGGCCAGACTTCTCCAGAATAAACTTAATGGTTTGGATTCATAGTTAATTGATATTGGGTTGTATCATTAGAACCCCTCAAAAGCATTTTATTTATACAAAAGATGATCACTATTTTTGAGTGAGGATTCATCATATTTCATTATTAATATTATTATTATTATTATTATTGTCTAATAGCCTATTACACAATATTTAATGTACCACACAAGAAAAAGAACAGGTGTCTGCTTAGTTTATTATTTCTTGTGGGGCTTTGTACTGTCACATGAATTAATAGATTTGTCTGATATTAGATGTAGTTGATGATGTTTATGGAATACTTTGGTATATTATATATTATTATAAACTTAATCATGATCAGTTATTTTCTTAATAATTTTTATCTATCCGTAAATATTTGTATAATGCTTATTATATCCATTGTAATCCTTACTTCATATCCAAAGTTTTGATAATGCCCCATCAATCATTCGTTTGCACCCATAGTGGCCAAACTTCTCCAGAATAAACTTAATGGTTTGGAATCATAATTAATTGATATTTGGCTTGTATCATTAGAACCCCTCAAAAGCATTTTATTATATACAAAAGAATGATCACTATTTTTGAGTGAGGATTCATCAAATTTCATTATTATTATTGTCTAATAACCTATTATGCAATATTTAATGTACCACACAACAATGGAGGAAAGGTGCTTGCTTAGTTTATTATTTATTGTGGGGGTTTGTACTGTCACTTGAATTTATAGATTCATCTGATATTAGTTAGTTATAGTTGTTGATGTTTATACAATACTTTGGTCTTTAACTAATTGAATTTCTAACCTCAAACACACTGGTTTGAATTAATTTTCTTTAATTTATTGAGGGCAAACCAGCATTACCTTTTCATTTTCAGAAGTAGAAATCTTAGGTTTTATATTCTGAAGTATATGTCAAGTACCTGAAAGATCAGCTTTCTTAATCTACAAATTTTATCGATCTTCATCCATCAGAAGTAATTTTTCTCTGAATTAAATGTTTGCACTTCTTTGTTAGTTATTTATTATCACTGCAGTTTCTTTTTTGGTTTCTCAATTGCGTGCCACAACAAAATCTGTGAAGTGGGTATAGAAAAAATATGCATCTTTACCCTAGATGCTCATTCCCAAAAGGTTTCTAAAATCCATGAACTAGTATTTTCTTAATGCCCAATCCAATTCTCCCTATATATTTGATTGCATTTACGCAGTGCTAAATTGTCCAGGAGTTTTGAAGTCATACTTAAAGTCATTTTCTAATTGTTATAGAATGTTTTGTACTTTACAGTTTCCAAAGCTGTTGTGTTATTCAAGTACTGATGATAAGGATTTGGCCTTTGCTCATGTGTAACATTTGCATTAACCCAGTTAGAAGAATGTCGTCCAATTTATATATCTCATTATGAAATTCCGTAACATCTATGGTCTCTGTGTTTTTCAATTTCTTTGCAGGACGACATCTAGGTGATACATGGGTAGCATACATTGGAAATGGAACAAAAAGAACGGTACGTTGGCAGCATGTAAAATCAGTTGGCCCAAGTGGGCGCTTTGGCCATACTTGTATTGCTGTGGGCCCCTTTCTCGTTCTCTTTGGTGGCATTGACGACAATGGTATCCGTCAAAATGATACATGGGTAGGACAAATCATTCAAGATGGACTGCCAGAAAAGAGACTAGCATGGAGACCGCTGGAGGTGGGCCCTGTTGCTCCCGGTCCTCGTGGGGCACATGCTGGATGCAAAATTGGGGACAACATGATGGTGATTCATGGAGGCATTGGACCGAATGGAGACCGACTCGATGACCTGTGGTTGCTGAACGTTTCTGACTACTGTTCTGGCAGATGGCAACTTATAACAACCACAAAGCCTTCACCACCTGCCCGCTCTGGTCATTCTTTAACATGGATTGGAGGGAAATGTATGGTTTTGTTTGGTGGTAGAAGCATGGGTTTCGATGTGCTAAATGATGTTTGGATCTTTGACTTAGGGGTGGAGTTCCCAGAGTGGTCAATGGTAAAATACCAGTACTCCAATGCACTTGATCGGTTACCACGCCCTCGAGTTGGCCACTCAGCAGTGTTTGTTATCGGGGGTCGGGTGCTTGTTTACGGTGGGGAAGATTCATTCAGGCAGAGGATAGATGATGACTTTTGGCTGTTAGATGTCAGTGCTTTACCAGCCCCTAAAGCGAATGTGTCAGTAGTGGATTCCAAAGTAGCAATGGGGAAGATGTGGAGGAGGCTGAAGGCTGAAGGTCAGAAGCCAGAACGCAGGTCTTTCCACACTGCTTGCGTGGATAAATCTGGTCGTCGATTTTATATATTTGGTGGAATGGTAGATGGTGTTGTCAATCCTGCTGAAGCTGACGGTATGAGGTTTGATTGTGAGCTTTACCTTTTAGAAATTCTCCTTCAGCTGTAGTAATAGTGCATTAGCAGAGCAGGTACGTGAACAAGGCACTTCTCTGCAACTTGTAAATACAGTAGCGCATGAAAAATGTTGTAAAGTAATTTCGTAGGAATGAAACTTTTCTATTTCATTTGTCAATTAGAGGTCTTCTCATGTTCGAAGGACAGGTGATATATTGTTTCGAAGTTACAGCTTGTCTCCTTTTGAATAATGACAAATAAATCAGAAAAAATTAATAGATCTGTATCAACAAAATTTAGTAGGACATGATAAAGTTGCCCTAAACACGATTCCACTTGTGATGGTGTATGCAGCAGAAGTATATTTATAAATTCCGGAATTACCGGAGAGCTTCCAAAGAGAAAAATAGTCTGAAGATAGACTGAAGATTGTCATAATGGTAATCAATTGGGTAGTCTGTCGTGTCGTGTGCACTTGTATATAAAAGCTTGATGAGGTAATTCATATTTAATCCGTTTACTATCAACATCCTTGCGACTATGGCAGGGCGGTACGCTCTCTTTGTTCGCTCGCGACAACGAGGCGAGTGAGATTGATCAGCGACAATGGCTTTAGCGACCGTAAGGTCGAGAGGAACGAGTGATGCTTATTAATTGTGTTCCTGGACACTTACCCATATCCGTCCCATGTGTAATCATGTATACACGATAATCCCTTTAATAACACACGATTAATATACATGTGATACCGTGTACATGTTCAATACTCATTTTGATTACACAACTATTACCTATTTAGTACACAAATACTACATGTGTTAGTATGTGATTACAGGTTTTCTACCTATTTAATATACGAATGACTTCTTTACTTCATGATCAGAACAACAATGGAAAAGAACAATAAAATTAATTAACCACGGTATCAGAATAACATAGCTACATAAGGTTTTAGTGTTACCATATTAAACTACAATAGTTATATTACATGAGTATATCGGTGTGATAATAGTGTATTACTCGTATTCATCTATCCAAGTACCCAATTAATTAATATGTATTATAGTGTCTATCGTGTTAATTGTGTTTGACCCTTAAATATGTATCTAATCCAGTTTGTTAATCGTGTTGCAACCTATACCTTTTAATAATCGTGTAAATTTTTTCCAAACCATATCTGCTACTTTCGTGTCGTTTTGTGTCATGTAATCGTACTTCATGTGACTATCGTAGTAATAATGTTTAGTTTTGTGATGTTAAAAAAAGTGCTTAGTAATGTAAATGCATGATGGTGTGATTATCTTGATCTTTTCGGTGTTATCGGTACGACTACAATGGTAATAGGTAGGGAAATATTACTAGGTTTTGATCCTTTTCATCCATTTCTTTGTAACAATATGTGCCTAGAAATTGGTTAACGGTCTACTGTTATTTGCGCCTTTCTATTTCTTTGCAAAACTACTAAGATTAATTGACCCTAACAACAGATCAATTGGGAGCACAAGAGCTTTGATTTCAAAACACCAAATTCACCCAAAAGCCAAATCGATTCCCCGTCTTCGAGGCTCGAATCTTATTTATAGTCAATTGGAAAGTCTAGAAGGTTCACCCCTTAAGGGTAGTTACAATCACACAACTATTAACAAAAATAACGACTTTAATTAACAAAATTGAAAGGGGATAAAATTTGGGTTTTTCCACAGTTGTGGTTGACCCCAAGACGTTGGGCGTGGGCAGCTATTGAAGATTGGATATCCATTGTGGGATGATACTTAACTTCCCTTTCCAGAGCTGTCAGATCCCCACTTAAAGTCCTGCTTCATTTCCTTCGTCAAATCTCAGCCGTTCGATTGACTTTTAGTCATCGTCTCTTAGCCATACGATCTTCCTGGCTAATTGGTTAGCCGTATATGTCTGGTAACCCGTTAATCTAGAGTTACTATTTATTTATTTCATTTCGATGCATCAAAGACCGAAAGTGTGGGGAGGGAGAAGGTTGTGGGCAGGGGCGGGCCTACGTATTGGGACATGGGCCCACCCACTAAATTAAAAAAGAGAGCCTAAACCCTACCTACCCAAACCCAAACCCAATCTGGGTCCATGTCCCAATCTCGGCCTAATTTCTGTTTGCTTGTCTATTTTTTGTGATTATTTTTGTTACTTAGCTTTTAACGTTTTATATTTATATTTCTTGATATTTTTATGTGTCTTGTCAGATATATTGTGCATTTATTTGCTTAGCTAACTTAACCACATTAATGTCTTCCACAATTGGTGACAATATGGAAATTAAACTTGTTACTTTAGTTGCATGATTTAAACATGCAATTGATGATTGGCAGAATCTATCATTGTTTTAGCAAAGGTCAACCGATCTATTTTTCCTAACAATTCAATTTTTGTTTTCCCTCAAGTGGACAAGCTAGTAGATATTCTTCAAGGTTAGTCCAAGATATATATGAGGTACCATCTTCGACCTAGTCACCTCACTACGTGATTGGTTCGAAGTAAGTGTATGCTTATCTAGAAATCTAGTTCTTAGAATGTAAGACATAATTCTGGTCCTTGAAACTCTACTTAGAGTTTCAGTGATTGTTACGAAACATATCTTTTAATAAAGTGAAGAACCAATAATTCATTTTCCATGCATTACTAGAAATAAAAAAACAAATTTAGGTAAAAAACCAAGGAACTAAACTTCCATTTACACAGTTTGACCCGTTGATCCAATAGCAGCTTGAGTTGATTGGCTGAGCTTGGATAAATCATAGTTGGACGCTTTGTACAAGAGAGTGGTGAATTAGATTTCATATGCTTATACATTGGGTGACTTGGTAATTGCTCAATGATAATTTTACAGATGTTAATAATAAGTTGTTCTGATGTATGACGTGTTTGGATCCCCGTAACTCTTTTTCAACATTTGATACACAATTATGTGAATTTGCTAACTTTTATCTTGTGGAGTTGAATGGGAATAATCGTCTGATGCTTGAAATTCAACTTGACAACTATATTGTCTAGTATCTATTGCTGACGGACATTCCGTCAAAAATAGTAAAGTATGCTACAAAAAAAGCAGTTAATACAATTCACGTATCAACCCATATCGGGTTGATACATCCTGCAATAAAAATCCGTTCAACTTTTAATTTGAAACACGTGTCCATTCACATACAAGTCATAAGTTATACTACATATATATAAGAAGTTATAAATCACAACCTATTGAAAAAGAAAAACAACACATGTATACTCACTACGGCTCAGAAGAAGTCGGATCCGTCGATGGGCCATCCTCATGCTGGGAAGATGTAGCGATGTCACCACTCTATAAGAAAATTAGATTTTGATTAGTTGGACAATCCCAAACATATATATTATTTTAGGAAATTCAAGAAACAATAGGAATTTGGGGAATGTGAGACTTGGAGCTTTCTCTTAAGTGTATGTGACAATAGGAATTTGAAGAGTTGTCTAATTGTGTCAAGGCAACACCTATTTATAAGCTCAAAGTGAGTTTTAGCCGTTGGGATTAAATGGGTAAGTGTTTGTATGAGAAACACATAGCAGTGAAGTGCATGACACAATTCAACACGAAATCGGTCGACCGAATCGGGTAAACCGGTCGACCGGTTGGTCAATTTTGGCTACAACTTAAGTTCACTTAAGTGAACGGTCGAACTAAATATGGGGATTGGTCGATCGTTCTAGGGTTTTTGGTCTGTTAAGAATGGATCAGTCGAACTAGGCAAATGGTCGGTTCGACCGGAAACTTCCAGGTACTCCTGGGTTCAACAGGAATTTGAGTTTCGGTCGACCAAGGTCTAGGAGACGTTCAAAGGGAAACTTCTAGAGTGTTAATGGTGACCAAGAAATGTTTGATCGGTCGACCGAAAGTTAATTGGAAGGTCGACCGAAAGTTTGGTAAAAATGGGGTTTTGGGAAATCCGACCGTTGCAGAATACGACAAGTCTAAAGGTCATGTGACACGTGTGGACGACTGAAGAAAAGACACTAAATGGTTGACCGGTTGAACACTAAATGTTGTAACAGAATAAACACCCCAATCGGCCCAACGATGGACTTGTTCCGGTCGACCGACTTGTTCCTGGCTGTTCAAGATTGGTTTAAGTGTTTTTCGGTTCTAGTTTGGGTGATCTATTGAAGTCCAATTGATGTGAAATTTTGTGTGTGACTTCTATAGGGAACCTAGTGTGTGTTTAAGTTGGTTTTATCTCAAGTATGCTCAATTGCACAATGTTCCTAAGACACAAAAGAAATCAAGATTACATGTCTTCAATATAGCTTTAATTACATGTCTTGACTTCATTTCCCTCTTTCTTTAGTCTTGATCACCTGTAGAAGTTAGCACAATACAATATCTATGATATGCATTATGTATGCTACTTTACATTGATTATAATTAAGATTAGGTTGATTAAATCATCAAAACGTAGATTAAGGCCAAAAAGCCAACAATCTCCCTTTTTTGATGATGACAACCTATATCTTAATACTTGAAATATCTATAGGTAAACTATGCATATCAATGCTCCCCCTATGGATGTACATAGTTTTTGTTCAATTATAATCAAATTTCAAGTTACCCCTATATCTATATCTCTCCTCCTTTGACATCCATTAAAAACATAAGATTAAACATGGAATTTGGATGTCTTGTAATGAAGTTGCTCCCCCTAAATTTTGCGCTTCATTACCCTAAGTAAAATATATTCATTTAGTTCCCCCTATCATTGTGAATATGACATATCAATTAAGTTCAATTCTAGTTCTCCCCTTTTAACAACAAACATATATAACATTAGGTATGTGATGTTTTATCCGCTTTGACATCCATTTACACATATGACACTTAAGCAATGAATGTTATTCAAATTATAAGATATGCAATGAATAAACAATATGATATGTCAATTAAGCATTTTATAACTTAGACTAGAACCAATTAATTCAAAATTGAAGATGATAGAAAATTATACCCAACTTTTGATGCTTGAATTGGTTCCAATCTCCATTTGGTGATGCACCCTACTTTGAATTCGACTCTTTTAGCTTGCCCGGTCACCACCGATCTCCTCCTTCAAGCACCTACAAGTGTAGATTTAGGTACCCAAACCACTTTGGGTCCTTGAACATTAGCTTTGGGAACCCAAACCATTTTTATTTTAGGAGCCCACACACTTGAAGAACTATGCTTTACAAACAAATGCTTGCCATTTAGTGTAGTATGAGATACATGGTTTTTTAATTTAGCATTGTATCCTAAACCATGTTTATCTATGGATTTTCTTTGACTATCTAAGAGCATGTCAAGCATCTTGGTTCCATTTGTGAACCTTTCTAGATCTTTTCTAAGCTGAGCATTTGATGCCTTAAGATCTAATTTTCCAACATCAATTGGTGTTGTTTTTAGACTACTAAGTTTCAATGCATTTTCCTCATGTCTAGCAAGCACCTCATTCTTCTCATTCATAACCTTCAATTTGGCATTTGAGATCATTAATTAGCATTCTAAAATTCTTGTTCTTTTCACAAATAATCTCATATTGTTTAACTAAGTCATGAAATGCATTTTAAAGTTCATTATGTGAATATGTTTCTTCTTTAGAACATGAACTATCACTAGCATAAGACTTAGATGAGCAAGAATGTGATCTAGTAGAGTAAGAGTTAGAGTCTACCTCACTTTGTTCATCTTCAATAGCCATGAAACATGAGTGGCAACCTCCCTTCTACTTTATAAGGAAAATGATGATGATGATTGTGATGAAGAATCATCCCAAGTAGATTTGTGAGCTTCCATCTTCTTTTGTTTTCTCTTGCTTCTCTGTTTTGCTCTTCCTCTCTCCCTTCTCTCCATTTTCTTCTCCCTTTCTCTTCTCTCATTTCCACTCTCCTCCTCCTTTTCTTCTCTTTATCACTCCTTCTACCTCTTCTTTCCTTCTTTTCTTCCTTGTCTTGTTGAGGTATTTGAAGAAATCATTCGCTAGGACTTCAATGTCCTCATCTTCTACCCTCCTCCTTGGTTCATCAAGATTTGCATGTAATGCCAAGGTGGGTTTGTTCTTGTAGGCTTCATTTTCCTTTAGATGGTTGATTTGGAGTTCATAAGCCATCAAATTTCCAACGAGTTCCTCCATCTTTAATTTTGAAAGATCAAGCACCTCTTCAATTGCGATGACTTTATCTTCCCAATCCTTGATTAGAGACCGGAGGAATTTCTTTGTCATCTTTCCTTCATTGATTTTTCTTCCAAGAACCAAAAGAGAGTTAGTAATATCGGTGAAGCAAGTGTTCATTTTGCTTATGTTTTCAGCGATTTGCATAGAACAAATCTCATATTTATGCATAAGGAGACTAATGCGAGTTTCCTTAGTTTTGCTATCACCCTCATTATGCATTTGCAATCTATGTCATATCTCATGTGCACTTTCACAACCCCTAATCCTATTATATTCTCCCTCAATAAGTCCACAATAAAGAATGTTCATAATTTTAGAATTCATCTCAATTTCTTTCATTTTGGCCCTAGACAAGGTAGCTAATTCATCTTCATTTGGGGATGTGTAGCGATTTTGAAGAAAAATCAAATACTTAAGGTCAATAGAAATTAGGAATTTTTTTATCATATTCTTCCAATAATCATAATTAGACCTATTAAGCAAAGGACGCCTAGTTCTGTACAATCCTTCTATATGATTAGATGATGTAGAAGCAATGCTAAAAATACGATTAAGTATGCTTTTTAGCTCACAAAGCTCTGATACCAAATGTAGGATCGTAACTACGACTTAGTTCTAATCGATTTTAACCCTAAACAAACTATACTTGCTTAACAATCAAAGACGCAGTGGAATTTAAAAACAAAACAAACAAAGTAAATATGCAAACCAACAAGAAGGCACTGGAATTTTTATAGAGGTTCGGCCTCCCGCCTACTTCCTCTCTTACAAGCTTCGCTCGATCTCCCTTGAGCTCCGCTCACGTCTTCACTATTAACCTCATTCCGCGCCGATATTAAGCATTTACACCACAAGCACCGTGAACACCCTCGCTTGCTTGATTTCTTCCTCTCACAATCCCAGAGGGAACACTTTGGGCTTTCACCGAAGTCCTTGCTTCTTTACAATAGTATGTTTGAGTGGATCACTCACTCTCTAACTTGAGCACACTTAGCTTAAGATATGGAATTGATCTAAGATATGGAAGTATATCTTGGAGAGTAGGATTTGGGGAATGAGAGACTTGGAGCTTTCTCTTCAGTGTATGTGACAATAGGAATCTGAAGAGTTGTCTAATTGTGTCAAGCAAACACCTATTTATAAGCTCAAAGTGAGTATAGACGTTGGGATTAAATAGGTAAGTGTTTGTATGAGAAACACAAAGCAGTGAAGTGCATGACACAATTCATCACGAAATCGGTCGACCGAATCGGGTAAACCGGTCGAATGGTTGGTCAATTTTGGCTACAACTTAAGTTCACTTAAGTGAAAGGTCAAACTAAATATGGGGATTGGTCGATCTTTCTAGGGTTTTTGGTCTGTTAAGAATGGATCGGTCGAACTAGGCAAATGGTCGGTTCGACCGGAAACTTCCAGGTACTCCTGGGTTCAACAAGAATTTGAGTTTCGGTCGACCAAGGTCTAGGAGACGTTCGAAGGGAAACTTCTAGAGTGTTCAGGGTGACCCAGAAATGTTTGATTGGTCGACCGAAAGTTAATTGGAAGGTCGACTCGAAGTTTGGTAAAAATGGGGTTTTGGGAAATCCGACCGTTGCCGAATACGACAAGTCTAAAGGTCATGTGACACATGTGGACGGCCGAACAAAAGACACTAAATGGTCGACCGGTTGAACACTAAATGTTGTAACAGAATAAACACCCCACATCTGGGTGCTTACCTTGTTGCCCTTGAGCCACTTGAAATTAACTCTGAAGCCAACAAGGACCCACCTCCAGTCGAGCTTAAACTGCTCCTCGATAACCTTAAGTACATAGTTTTAGGGGATAATGTGACCTTGCCACTCATTATTGCTTCTGATCTTACAAAAGATCAAGAGGCTACCCTCAAAAAAGTGCTCTTGGAAAAAAAGAGGTTATCAGGTGGTCCAAAAAAGAAATCAAGGGAATAAGCCCTGGTATTGTCCAGCATCGGATCTATATGGAAGAGAATTCTAGGCCCCGCCAGGACCCACAACGAAGATTGAATCATGTGCTGAAAGAAGTCGTCCGAAAGAAGGTCTTAAGTGCTTGGATGATGGTATAATATATCCTATTTCTGATAGTTCGTGGGTTAGTCTTGTCCATGTGGTTGCCATGAAGTCCGGAATGACGGTTGTTGAGAATGAGCAAAATGAGCTTATACCAACACGCCTGCACACTGGCTTGTGAGTTTGCATTGATTATCGCAAGCTCAATGTGGCAACGCGGAAAGATCATTTCCCATTGCCATTCATTGATCAGATGTTGGAAGAGGTTAGCCAGACATGAGTACTATTGCTTTCTTGATGGATACTCTGGCTACAACCAAATTCCCATCGCCGCTGAGGACCAAGAGAAACCCACATTTACATGTCCCTTTGGTACGTTTGCTTATTGTCGCATGCCCTATAGGTTGTGTAACGCGCTGGCAACGTTTCAAAGGTGTATGATTAATATCTTCTCCGATATGGTGGAGCGTTTCCTTGAGAATTTCGTCGACGACTTCTCTATATTTGGCACTTCCTTTGATGAGTGTCTTCATCACTTGAGCGTTGTCCTCAAGCGATGTCGTGAGAAGAACCTCGCTCTTAATTGGGAGAAATGTCACTTAATGGTGAAGCGAGGGATCGTGCTTGGACATGTGGTTTCAAGTAGGGGAATTGAGGTCGATCTCGCCAAAGTGGGTCTTATTTCTAATGTCCACCGCCCCTTAATGTGAAGGATATCTGCACCTTTCTTGGCATGCTGGATTCTATCAGCGGTTCATTCGGGATTTCAGTAAAATTGCCCGACCTCTCACCACTTTGTTGGCTAAGGATGCTAATTTTGTGTTCACATCGGATTGCCACCATGCTTTTCTTACCTTGAAGAAAGAGCTGACTTTGGCTCCCATAATTAAGGAACTGGTGTGGACTGAACCATTCGAGTTGATGTGTGATGCATCTGACTTCGTTGTGGGAGCAGTGCTTGGGCAAAGATTGGACAAATTGCCTCATGTGATCTACTATGCCAGTAGAACACTCATTGAAGGCCAATTGAACTACATTGTGACCGAGAAAGAATTCTTAGCGATCATATTTCCTTTGAAGAAATTCCGATCCTACTTGATTGGCTCCCACGTGATTATCTACTTTGATCACACAGCCATCAAGCATCTCATGGTAAAGAAAGATGCTAAATCTCGACTCTTGAGATGGATCTTGTTGTTAGAAGAATTTGATCACGAGATTCAAGACAAAAAAAGGTGTGAAAACATTGTAGTGGACTACCTGTCTCATCTTGAGACGACCAACCCACATGACCAAATTATTAATGACAAATTCCCTGATGATCAATTGTTCAAGATCCAAGATAACCCCTGGTTTGCTGACATCGTGAACTACCTCGTGACCAAGCAACTTCTTGGGGGGTGGTCAAAATCTAACCAAACCATATTTAGATCGTATGTCAAATTATTTCACTGGGACGACCCCTATCTATTCAACTACTACTCTGACCAAAGTTTCAGGCGGTACGTCCGAAATAACGAGTTCCAAAGTGTGCTCCAATTTTGCCACTCTGAGGCATGTGGAGGACACTTTGGAGCAAAGAACTGCCGCCAAGGTGCTCCAATCTAAATTTTACTGGCCTTCACTTTTCAAAGATGCTTACGAATTTTGTAAGCAATGCGATCGGTGCCAACGCATTCGCAAAATAAGTTGGCGAGATATGATGCCTTTGCAAAATATCCTTGTCGTCGACATCTTGGATGTGTGGGGCATCGACTTTATGGGTCCATTCCCATATTAGTTCGGCAATGTTTAAATTCTGGTGGCCATTAACTATGTATCTAAGTGGGTAGAGGCTATCCCCACAAAGACCAATGACGACAAGGTGGTCACCAAATTCTTAAAGGACATTTTTGCGTGATTTTGTACGGCTCGTACCACAATCAGCGACAGGGGTACGTACTTCTGCAATCGCTCTTCTGAAGGCTTATAAGGAAGTATTCAATCACCCACAAGCTTGAAACCATCCACAACTAGTGGGCTGAAGAAAATCCTAGAAAAGATGGTTAATTCCACGCATAAGGATTGGTCAACAAAGCTAAATGATGCATTGTGGGCTTTCCGCACCGCGTACAAGACCAATTTGGGTATGCCCCAATATTGGGTAGTGTCCGACAATTCTTGCCACCTACCCGTTGAGCTCGAGCATCATGCTTTCTGGGCGATCAAGAACCTGAATATGGATCTTGATCAAGCAGGGGTGTAGCGTAAACTCGACATCGTGGAATTGGAAGAGCTACGAAATAATGCGTATGAAAATGCCAAAATTCATGTCCCCATCCAAAATGTTTCATAATCACATGATTACACGAAAATGTTTACGGTCAGACAGAAGGTGTTGCTCTACAACTCCTACCTTCATATGTTTGCGGGTAAGCTCTATAGTCGCTCGTCTGACCCTTTTTATTGTGCAAATCGTCTTTCCTCATGAAGCGGTTGAAATCCTGAACCCAGGGAATGGAGACGTGTTCAAAGTTAATGGACAATGTCTCAAACCTTACTTGGAGGGGGCACCAGCTGAAGTCGAGGAGGTCGTGTTCCTTCATGAACCTCTCTTGCACTCATCCAGGTGAAAGGTTGAGATTTCATGTTTGTACATTTAAATAAAGAAGTGAGCATTGATTGTTGTGGGCTCCAACCCTTGTGTATTTGGGCCCCATTTGTTTCACGTATTTGTCTCCATTATTAAGTATCTCACAGGTTTTTGGGAATTCGGGGTATATGTCCATGCACATAACCATGAACTTCCTTTTGTGTTTCGCATTGATGAGATCTTTTATTTTTCTTGCATGAATCCATGTAGTATCATTGTTACATTCAGTGGGAGCAATGCATGAAGTATGTGTGTGTGTGTGTGGGGGTGTTTTACGTGTGTACATAGTCTAGTCTTTTACCTTTTCTTTTGTTTTCTTTTGCTTGCATTGTTAGGGTCATGATAGTGTGATGCATGTAATATCGATATATCTGCTTGCCATGATCCCTGGGTGACTTGTCTTCTTTTGCTTGTCTACTGCTTTAATCTTTTCATTTCTTTCAAAATCTTCATGTGTTTGCGAAAGAAAAATATTTTGTGGGTTTTTGCATGTGTTTAGCATATGAAAAACCGTTGAGAGGCAAAGTAAAGAGGAAGCTCCCAAAGCTGACTTGAACATGATGCATTTCGATATCTAGTACACCGGCTTTAGGTCTTGTCTAGTTGTAAGGACGCACCCTGGTTTACCCTTGGGGGAAAGTAATCATAGGATTTCGGTACTCAAATAAACTAAGAAGTCCACCCTGAACTATTGAGCCAAATAATTTGTGTCTGTTAGTTTAAGGAAGTTTGTCGTAGTCAGGGACCCTTAAACTCTTGTTGTGAAACCTTAAGTGTAGGCATTTTGGTTCATGTGTAGATAAGAAATAAGTGAGTAGGTGTTCTCTCTTCTCACACGGCTCCTATCACTCGGGAAATTAGGCACGAGGGGACTAAGTGCTTTGTACTTTCGAGTCATCTAACTTGGGATGCACCGACCGAACTCCCGTTACACAGGTGGTAGGGATCGCCCTATATGGAGATGTGGTGGAATGTGTTTGTGATAGTGTAAGTCCTCATAGGCAATGATGCACAAAACCTGACCTGGAGAGAATTACCAACCAAAAAGTAAAAAAGGAAAAAGAAAAAAGAAAAAATGGTAATACAAATGAGAACCTTATTGGACTTTACACGTTGAGTCAAACAACGAAATGTTAAGGTTGAGTCACTTGAGGATGTTAAGGTTACTCATGTCTTTCACTTAAGTCCTTAATTAACTTGCAGGAATGGTTCCCAAGACTAGGTGTGTTGACTTGATACATATATAGAGTCGGCCTGTAGGATTACCGTGTCCAATGATCGACAAAAATTGGTACAACGAGTCGTGTTGCTAGATTTAATAATGCATCAATGTTTGAATTTTGTGGGTATATCGACTGAAAACCCTCAGGAGACACCACTCCTCCCGTTGGCGAAAGTGCAACCGTGATTTCGACGAAAGTGAGTTTGGATTTCCCAGTTTTTCGTTTGTTTTCATTTCTTTCATTTTTCTCTTTCTTTGTTTTTCTCGGGACTAGCAAAAGGTAAGTGTAGGGGTATTTGATTAGTAGCATATCATACATTGCATTCATGCTATATATCCTCTATTTTACCCCAATATTGTGCTACTCGAGTTGTTGTTTGTAGTGTTTCAGTAGTTATGTAATAAAGAAGAGGAAGAGAGCAAAATGGTCCTGAATGTAACTTGAATGGACTAAATTGAACAATTCTGGACCTATTTGTAATGCACAAGGACTGAATTGCAAATTGGCAGGACCCAAGTGAAAAGCCGGAGGGACCTAAATGAAAGTACAAAATAAAGTGACACATGCCTTGAACTAGATCAGTATTTCTCCAATTAAAACCAACTCAGGTCGACCCAGTAGACCAGACCTTCACCTCATATGGCAATACAAGAAATGAAGCCAAGGACAAAATTTCAATCTGATCGGATCAAACTGGTCCAAATGGTCTCAAATGTTTGTCGTGGGTTGGGTGGTCGGGTCAGAGCATTCCAGGACCAGCAAATGTGATTTAGAGCCGTCGTATTATTTCCAGATTAATCCTAACTATGTATTAGTCTATATATACCATTGTAATCCGTCCTCTCCATTTTCTTCTTCCAGCCTCCATTAGTTTAGGTTTAATTCTTGTTTTCGGTAGTGTAGTTGGGGGAAAAGAAGAATACTTTGTAATCTTTCATTTCAATCAAGTGTTAGTTTTATTCTTTAAATGTATGTCCTTCCTTTGATGCAATTTCTTTTATGTTGTTTGCTTAATCTTGTTTTCTTCATTTCCATTATGGGTTAAAGTTGTTTTTATGCTTTCTTTAGTTTAGAGATGAGTAGGGAGTAGTCCATCCCCATGGGGGCTGGGGGGGGGGGGGGGGGGGGGGTGGAGAAGAAGGTGATGTGGTTATGTGATGTATTAGGTGTGTGTGTTAATCCTAATCCTTTGAAGCTCAGATGATCTCCATAACCATCAAATGGGATTTCACTCTTATCGTTGATGCGCTAATGCTCTTGAGTGATGCTTAGCACATACTTAGATAGTGGGCCTATTTTATGGGGGAATGATGAGGTGAGGATAAGGATGGAGTGGAAGAAGGAAACATGACATGTGGGAGCATGTGCTTTTGTTGGCCTCACCTTACTTAATGTCTTGTATGTTTTAATGATTGTATTAAATCTTATTTCATGTGGAGACATAGTGGGGTTTGGTCATTATGCATGAACTAAATTTAACCTCATTTCAATTATTGGCTTGTATGTTTGAATGATAATGTTTAATCTTATTTCATGTGGAGGACAAGTTGGATTTGGTTTTATGGATTTCATGTATTACATGTTGTGAAGAGCACAATTGAACACACACATGTACACATATTTTTGTATTCACATTCCTTCTCTACCCCATAAGGGGTTTAGTTTTATTGTTTGTTTTCCGATTTCATACGCATCGTAGTGTACTTTCGACCTCATTCCTCTCTTCTTTTCCCACTCGAGTATTGTGAATCCGACTCGCACACGCTCTCTGTGGACCAATCTGTGGTTACCACCGTTTCAACATGACCATGCACTTGTGGTATTATAACTAATTCAATCACTTATGCAAAGGTTCTCAAGGATTTATGCATCAAGAAGAGAAAAACCAATGTTCTCAAGAAAACTTTTCTTGCAGCAAACGTGAGTTCTTTATTGGCACAACCCACCCAAATCAAATACAAGGACCATGGTTGTCCTAATATTTCTTGTGTGATTGGTTATGTGTCAATTCATCGAGCTTTATTAAACCTAGGTGCATTTGTTAATCTTCTGTCGTATTCTGTCTACATCTACTTTGGTCTTGGAGACCTCAAACAAACAAAAACCACAACTGGCTGATAGGTCAATGAAGAAACCGAGGAGATGTTTTTGTGGGTGTTTTAGGCATTTAGACCTTCATTAGTGGATTTGAATTTTGCAGACCCGTTGTTAGTGTGGATGAAGCACACCTCTATAGCAAATATAAAGGAATGTTGTTGATTGTTCTGGGCACTGATGCAAATAATGGAATTTATCCTTTAGCATTTGCTGTCGTAGAGGGTGAGAAGACAAAGTGGTAGACGTGGTTCCTCCTATTGTTGTCTAGTTCAGTAAAAGGGCTACCCGATTTGTGTATTATTACAGACAAATTTTCAAGAATAAGCGCTTGTGTAAAGGTTGCATTTTCGCCTTCTGAGGGACATGTACATCGATTCTGCCTCCGTCACATGAAGGCAAACCTTGCAAAACTCCGTAATTGCAAGGAAAGATCGGGACAAATCAAGTTTTTTGAAGCGGGTAAAACACATTCCTTTATGAAATTTGAAGAACTAATGAAGTCCGTCATAGAGGAACATAAAGCAGCTTACAAGTGGATACATCATCGAGATCCTTTAGAGAGATGGACTTGTTGTCAATTTGGATGTATGATAACCAACATCATAGGGGTCGACGATTTGGATGTATGATAACCAACATCTCAGAAAGCTTCAACAATGTGTTACTTGGAGCGCGTGGTATGCCAATTACAACCAGGATTTTGATGATATTCTTTCGTTTGAATAAATTCTTTGTCAAAAGAAGGGACGTCAATAAGTCGTGTGGTGTTTTATACAGACTGATTATCCGGATCGTGTTGATGACAAATGGTAATATGGTGAGATCTCAAACGGTAACTCGATACCACCAGTTGATGTACTAGGTGGAAGCCAATGACCATAAGAAGTACCTTGTCAAATTTGAGGGAGTTCTTAGTTGCACTTGTGGATACATAATTGCATTGCACGTCCTTTGTTTACATGTACTAGCAGTTTGTAGTGACACATATGCAAATGTGAGCACTTCTCATTTGATTTGCCCGTATTATAAGGTTTAAATGTACAAAACAAGCATACAAACATACTTTTATCTCCATTCCTGATGTAAGGTGATTAGTATCATATCACGCACATATCCAGGTCATATAACCTCTATTTTGAGCCTAACCAATGCTATGTAACGAGTTTTTGTTTAAGTTTCAAGAATAAATAGGTTTAAGAAGAAGAAGACACAAAAAGGTCTAAAACGCAAGAAAAAGGATTGATGTGTGAGACTTATGAACCTTTCTGTAGGAGGGAAGGACTTGGACGTAAGCCGGAAGGACAAATAGCAAACTGAGAAACTCCACACCATCAGGAGGGGTATTTTGGCAATTAGATTCAGGCCCAAACTCACATAACCGACCAGGGTGTACACCACATGAATAATGGAAGCACTTGAGAAGACATCCGAAAACGGGTCGCATCAGACCAATTGGGCTCGCCAATTAATAACCCTAGACCGCCAATGGGCAGTCAAGTTTAGTCAGAAGCCGACTCGGTTCGCATGGTTGTGGGTTATGTTGTTTACGTCCATTTTAGATATTTGCATTAGCCCCACACCAGAGGATTGTTCCCAGTTGCCTTTTTCATGTCTATAAATAGAAGTCATCTTCCTCCTTTGAAACCACCCATTGCTTAGTGGTCATTCTCTCTACTTGGAGTAAGGCTTTGGAGCAAAACTCAAGTGGAGGGAATGATATTTAATGTGAGTCATCAATAAAACATTTTTTTCTAGTTTTGTTTTAATGTTGTTTTTTTTAAATTCTTGCATGTTTAACTTAGCTTTGTTTTCTTAATCTAAGTATAATCAGTTAGAATATTTTTCTTTCTTAGTATAATATTTACCTTGATAGGTAGATAGTAGATCCACCCCATTTGGGGTGCATGCGATGTAAATTATGTGATGTGTTGTTGAAGGGTTCTTCTTATTTGTGCCATTTCATATGATTAATGTAGATCTATGCATGTAACTTGCTAAAACTTGTATTAGATGGGGTAACGGCCACACTACGTACTTGTCTCATGCTAGATCTAGAGTTTATCTTGTTTCTTGTAAATGATCATCTTGTTATGTATGGATGCTTGATTAGTAGAGAATGCAAGAATGTATTGAGTTGTATGGATGGTTAATTGATGTCCTAATGCCCACACTAGGTACTTAGTTCATTCCTGAGAATCCAAAGTGCAACTTAACTTCATCTCTAACTATATTAGTCATGTATTTATGTAAATGTAGTTTATGTTAATTAGACTCCACACCAGTTGCTAGTTGATTTCACCTACTTTACACACTTGTGCCTCATGTAATCAAGAACAACTCACACAGACATACCCGCACACCTCCAGTCCATAGGGGTTTAGTTTAATTGTTGATTCATTCCTCGTTTAGTGTAGTTAGTTTAGCATAATCACCTCATTCTCCTCTCATTTGCCACTCGAGTATGGTAGTCACAACAACACTCACAACTCCTTCAGGTTCGACCTATATTTGTCACGTCTTCACCGACATCATGCACTTGTGGTTATTAAAATAATCAATCAAGTTTTTGGCACTGTTGCCGGGCAGTTGGTCGTATTGTTGTTGTTTCAAAAATTTCGATGGGCCTTTTCTCACAATTTCTCTTTAGTTTTGTTACTGGACATGGGAACAAGTGGACAGGGGAGCCTACAGGAGTAGGAGAGCACACTGGTGATGTCTAGGGTCCAGAATCCCTAGACCATCCACCCAGGCAGATTTTGATTCGCCCCTGCTGGATCTGGTGAGGAGTTTCTGATTTATGTTTCACTAGAAGCTTGCTATGATCATTTCTAGTTGATACCTTCCACTGTTGATTTCATGCATACTCTGTTTTGATGTCAAAAATTAATTTACTTTGCATACTACCCTCCTAATACAAGTTGGACCTTAATAGTCAAAGCAAAAGATTAGTGGATTGTCATCTAGGTGATGCATCATTTCTAGACCTTCTACGCATTTGGCTTTTCGTTGCTTTTTTGGGTTGTTGAATGCTGGCGTAAGGTACATGCACCCATTCTCTCATTCATGCATGGTTAAAGCATGCATTATTTTGTAAGGTGCATTGGAACAAGAGTGAGGTGAGTGTTTGTTTGGTGAGTTGCTTGCTAGGTTTAGGAAAATTGATCTTAAGGGGCACCAACTATAGACTTCAATATAAGGTGGGGGGTTTCATCACCCCCCTTAGCCCCATAAACCACACTCAAGTGAAGACCTAACATAAAATCAAGTAGACATCGATGCTAAGGACTTTGGTTGCACTTAAGAGATAATCTCATTCTCGACGACATGGCCAGAACGTCGTTGTTTGCTTAGTTGCATTGAGACTTTTGGGATCTCCGGGTCTTGACTTTTTCATTCGACATTGTGCCCCTCGACCGAGGGAGGTGAGGCGTTCTGGAGTGTGGGGAGTCATAGTTAGGCATCGTCTAGCCTAAGAACCTATATTCAGTCTTTGGTTGTTGGAGCATTGTTTGCTAGCTTAAGCTTCTACCCAATCCCACTACCCACGTTAGTGTTTAATGCTTCTTCTCTTCTCACCCGAGTCATCTTCTCCTCTACTTCTATCATTTAGTCTCCTCACCTTTACACCATCTCTTAGTCTTTTAGGCTCGAGTCGAGCCCTTTTATGTGAGCTTGATCTCGTGGTGGTGAGCGTAGTCGACCCCAAACATGATAATTCGTTGAAAACTATGGAAATGCAAGTGAGTCAAATGACACAACAATTAAATTAACATGAGGAGGGTGACCTTTCTTGTCAACATGATGATTCCTCTTTTGATATCGAACTACCACCACATCCACAAATTCAAAGCACAATCTTTCAAAGTCAAACTCCTAGTCCGTCTGAGGGACTTGGGGTTTCAATTCACGATCACGTAGTGGAGGAGTCAATCCAAATTAATAATAACATAGACCAACTTGATTTTGAGTCAGCAAAGGATTGAGCCTTATCTTTTTGTCCTGTGGCCCTTGAGCCACATGATCGCAATGTCGTTCCCCTCAGTTACTAACCTTTGGTGGAGTAGGAGCTACCTAATACTCTTATCTTCATAAGAACTGATGAGGGTATTGGGATCTCTTTAGAGGATATATTGGGTAAAAGACCCACCCTCTGTTTGCCTGATGTGTCGGGCACACATAACAAGGTGCTTGGCCTCGTTTCAACACACTAGCTTGTTGGTTGGAGAGTTTGGATTGATGATTCTGATTTTAATACCGTAACGGGGGAAACTCTTCTTCTGTTGTGCAATTGTTCCCAAACTCTTGAGAGGTTGGAGCTCTTTCAGTTTGATCCATTGAATCAGACGTGTGTGCGTCTAATTCATGAACCTTTCCCAACATCTGGTACACTTTGTGAGGGGGCCACAAATAGGTATTTTGGCCTTGCGTAGTTTCATGTTCCCATTCTGGGTACATTGATCCACTATGAGGTTTCTTTTTGTTGTCCTTTGACAAATGACGATCAAAGTTTCTTTTTCTATGTAGTTATATGTAAAAAAACACATTGATTGTTGTGGGGCCCAACCCGTGAGTATTTGGGCCCCATTTGTTACACGTATTTGTCTCCCTTCTTATGTATCTCACAGGTCATGGGGATTTCGGGTGTATGTCTATCAACATAACCATGAACTTCCGTTTGCGCTTCACGTTGGTGAGATCTTTTCTCTTTTACGTATGAATCCAAATAGTATCATACTCACATTCATTGAGGACAATTCATGATGTAAGTGTGTGTGGGGGGTGCTTTACGTATGTAGCTAGTCAAATCTTCTTCCTTTTTCTTTGGTTTTCTATTGCTTGTATTGTTAGGGTCATGATAGTGTGTTGCAATTTACGTTGATATATCTTGCAATACCATCATCCTTGGGTGACTTGCCTTCTTTTGCCTGCCTAGTTCTTTAATTTTTCTATTTCTTTCAAAATCTTCATGTATTTGTCTAAGAAAAAGTTTTGTGGGTTTTTGTGTGCGTTTAGCATGTGCAAAACCATTGAGAGACAACGTAAAAAGGAAGCTCCCAAAATTGGCTTAAACATGATGCATTAGGATATCTAGTACACTGACTTTATGTCTTATCTAGTTGTAAGGATGCACCCGATTTCCCCCTCGGGGGGAGAGAGTAATAATTGGGTTTCAACATTCAAACAAATAAAGAAGTCTGTTGCAGTTAGGGACCCTTGAACTCCTATTGTGAAACCTTAAGTGTAGGGGTTTTGGTTCCCATGTAGATAAGAAATAAAAATTAAGTATGGTGTTTTATCTTCTCGCACGACTCCCATCACTCGGAAAGTTAGGTCCAAGGGGACTTAGTACCTAGTACTTTCGAGTCATCTGACTTGGGATGCACTGACCGAACTCCCGTTACATGGGTGGTAGGGATCGGCCTATGTGGAGTGATTGATCGTTTTATATTAACCGCAAGTGTACGGCCGCGTTGAAGCGGTGGCAAATACGGGTCATCCACTGGGAGGTGTGTCGACGTTTGGTTTGTGTGAAGGCGAGTGGAAAGAAAGGGAAGAAAAATGTATTACACTACACTACACTAATCTAAACTAGTAAACAAGCAGGCTGAAATGAAATCACTAAACAACTAAGCTAAACAACTAATGAAGAAGATAAAACCACAGGAATGAAAACCCCTAAGGGGTGGAGTGTGTGTGTGTGCACATGAAATAAGTGTGGTGTTGAATGCATACAATAAGTTAAAGTGTGGTTAGTGTCTGTTCATGCATAAGAAGTACCTCATGGCAAGACCTATTTACAACAGTAAACTAGGTGATTAATATAAGCAATGCAAGGTTGTTATTAAGAACATAACGAGCATGGAGTGTAACTAACTATGGCAGAAACCATCAAGTAAAGTTTTTATTAATTCAAGCAAGCATACTAATATCTCTCACAAACAATAATATCTAGCATTCATACAACCTACATAACATGTACATATATCTACTCCACCCCCAAAGGGGATGGAACTACTCACACATATTTAAACTAACTACTCTAACAAAAAGAAGCATTATACTGAAATGAAATTACACTAATCAAGCAAGGAATAGTAAAGAAGCTTAAAAGGAAAAGATAGACTAAACAAGCATGCACAAATTAAAAGACAAGATTAAAAGAAACTAGAACAATTATTTTATTAACAATGACTTACATTGAAGGTAGCATTCTTCTCCACCTTTAGTTTTTGCTTCAAGACTCACTCCTTAGTAGAGCGAATGCCACCAAGCAATGGGTGATTACAATGGAAGGTGAAGAGTGCTATTTATAGGCATGGAAAAAGCTAATCCGGGACAATCACCCGATGTGGGACTAAACAAATACCAAAAATAGACAAAGCATACACTAATACACGTGCTCCACAAATCTTAGTGGATCCAGAGCTATCTAGACCGCCAATTAGTGGTTCCAGACCGCCAATTGGCGGTCTATCGGATCTGGATTCATCTGGGATTTGTTGTGGGCTTTGCTGGTGGTCTTTGTTGGTCTTTGATGCAGCTACTTTGTTTATTGGAGATCCGACCCAAATCGAATTGCCAAAATACTCCCCATGATGGTGTGGAGTTTTTTGTTTTGCACTTTGGACCTTCGGTCTTACGTTCAGGTCCTTCTCCCTTGCATCTTAGTCCCCAGGTCTCACAATTAAGTCTTTTTTCCAGCTTTTGGGTCCTTTCATGGCTCTTCTCTTCAAGCCTGTATTAAGGTTGAATAATGCATGTAGCAGGTTGAATACCACATTTTATTTCTGAAATTCAAATATAAAACTCATCACGTAGCATTGCTTAGATGTAAGATAATGGATATAAGGTACAAATATAAGCATGAAATGATGTCAATCATGGAGATTTAGGAGAAGGTGTACGTGATGGTGTAAGTCCTCACAAGCAATGATGCAAGAAATTGAACCTTGAGAGAATTAAACACAAACCAGATTTAACTCCTTATTCTCCAAAAAAATAAAAATAAAATAAATACAAAAAGAACCTTAATGCACTTTACACGGTGTATCACTTGAGCATATTAAGGTTGCCCATGTCCTTCACTTAAGTGCTTAATTAACTTGCACGAATAGTTCCCTTGGCTTGGTGTGTGGATGAGATACATATATAGAGTCGGCCTGTAGGATTGCTATGTCCAATGATCTACAAAAGTAGATCAATCGAGTCATGTTGCTAGGTTGAATAATGCATGAATGTTTGGATTTTGTGGGTACATCTACTGAAAACCCTCAAGAGACAATACTCCTCCTTGGCGACAAGGCGGTTTAACGGCTTGTTGCACGTGCTAAATGCAACCGTGATTCCTACGAAAGTGACTTAGGACTTATCCTGTTTTCCATTTGTTTTTCCTTTCTTAGTTTTCTTTTCATTGTTTTGCTCGGGATTAACAAAAACTAGGTGTAGGGTATTTGATTAGTATCATATGATGAATATATCCAGGTCATATATCCTCTGTTTTGAGCCTAAGCAATGTTATGTAATAAGTTTTATGTTTAAATTTCAGGAATAAACATGTTTAAGAAGAAGAAGACACAAAAGGACTAAAACGTAAGAAAAAAGATTGATCTGTGAGACTTATGGACCTATCTGTAAGAGGGAAGCACCTAGACATAATCCAGATGGACCAAATAGCAAACTGAGAAACTCTACACCATCATGAGGAGTATTTTAGCAATTAGTATGAGGATGTAGTATTTTGGGTGATAGAGTGGCACGATGATACACCTGAAATGTTTTTCATTGTTGAGAGATCTCGCAGGAGCATCATTTGTAGCACCATCTGTTTGATGCTTCCTTGATATGGACTAGAAACTTATGTGATTTTTTGACTTTTCTGCTTTATGGTGTTGGGAGCATTTACATATCAGAAGACCCTCGAAGACCAGACCGTTGGTGTATCCGGCTCATGAGGAGGCACCATTTGGAGCGCGTTGGAGAAGAGAATGAACCTTTAAGGGAAACATCAAGACCTCTACCTTTGATTTCAACATAATTGAGCTGGACACACAGGAACTGGATTAAGTGATGTGGGATCCCTACGCACATCTAGTTCTGCAACAACTGCCACCACTACATACACAAGGTTCATAAATATGGATGAGTCATACATGGCTTATGAATTTTGGGGAGTTGGTAATGCATTGTCCCAACCAGGTAATGCAACAGTGTGGTCTTCTCTAACACATTCCAGAGCCAATGGAGAGACACATAGTGGAGTCATCTCATGGCCGGGCAAAGTTTCCAGAAACCAAAGTTTGGATAGAACTCCTCCCCGATAACGGTGCCAAAAACTTGATTGAACGTTTTAATTAACCGCAAGTTCATGACCACGTTGAAGCGGTGGCAAATACGGGTCGATCCACAAGGAAGTATGTCGACTTAGTTGGTTTGAAGGCGAGTGGGAAAGAAAGGAGAGAAAGGAGTTATGATCTAAACCACACAACAATGCGAAAGGAATTGGAAATATGTAATAAAATTAAATCTCATAGGGGGTAGAGAAAGAATGTGAATACAAAGATATGTGTATGTGTTCAATTATGCTCACAACAACATGTAGTGCATGAAAATCATAAAACTAAATCCAATTTTGCCTCAGGATCCTAACTTTATCATTCCCCATAAATATAGTTTATGATAAAGTTAGGATATGGATGGAATTAATATTGGAAACACAAGTTGTAGTGTATGTACTCTTGTTGCCTTTACCTTGGTTAATGTCTTGTATGTTTTAATGATATAGTCTTATCTTAATTCATGTGGAGGCATAGTAGGGTCTAGTCTTTATACATGAGTTCATTTAGCTTCATTCCAATTATTGTCTTGTATGTTTTAATGATGTGATCTAATCTTAATTCATGTGGAGGCAAAGTTGGATTTAGTTTTATGATTTCATGCACTACATATTGTGAGGAGCTTAATCAACACACACACACACACACACACTTCTTTATGTTCACATTATTTCTCTACCCCCTTTGGGGTTTAGTTTTATTGCTTATCTTTCATTTCCTTTTGCATCTTAGTGTAGTTTAGTGTCATCAACCTTTCTCTCCATTTTTTACCACTCACCTTCGCACAAAGCAAATGTCGACACACCTCCCAGTGGACGACCCGTATTTGCCACCGCTTCAACGCGGCCGTGCACTTGCGGTTTAAATAAAACGATCAATCAAGTTTTTGATGCCGTTGCCGGGGAGGTGCTGTGTCCAGACCTTGGTTTGGACGATTCGAGTGGTTTTTAATTTTTTGTCTTCAGTTATTTTTAGTTTCAGGGATCCTAGAGGTCACGGGGAGGCTACTGGAGGGGTTGGAGCACCCAAGCTTCAACAAGGACCGCCAATCAGCGGTCTATGACCGCCAATTGGCGGCGTGGTGAGGGTTTCTGACTCTCAGTTTTCTTCTGGTAGTTGATTAGGTCATTTTTGTTATCTGGGAGCCCTATTTTGCATTCTATGACCTCTAGTTTGCTCCCAGATCATTAAACCAATCCCCATTAATCAACTTGGCCTTAAAATCCAAAGCAAAAGATTAGAGATTCTTATTTGTTTAGGTCACGCATCATGAACTTGACTTAGGCATATAGTTGTCTTTTCTTTTAGCTTTATTTTCAGTTGTTGAGCGCTGACGTGAGGTACGCATTTCCTACACTCATTCATGCATCTTGTATGCCCATGCATTAGTTAGTAGGAATTGCATCAGGACAAGAGTGAGTTGAGCGTTTGATTGGAGCGATTGATTGCTAGATCTAGGATCAAAACGCTACTAAGGAGGGCATGTCCCATAAAAGATAAGGGGGGGGGGGATTTCATCACCCTTTCCTTGGCCCCAAAAATCACTCTTAATCAAGCCTTAACTAAAAGCAAGTAGACATTGGCTCTAAGGATTGCGGACGCACTAGGAGAGTAATCTAGTTGAGACCGTCATGACCTGATCGGTGTTGCCTACCTTGTCGATAGTAGGAGGTACTGGATCTCCGGATCTGGTATCACTTGCTGGGCATTGTGGTCCTCGTTGTACGGAGGTGAGGCGTGTCGAGGCTAGTGACCTCGAAGTTAGGCGTCGTATTGCCTAAGGACCCATAGCCTTAAGTTGTTTGAGTTGTGCTTGCTAGTTACGCTTCTACCGGATCCCACTACCTACGTTAGATCTATGGATTCTTCCCTCCTTATCTGAGTCCTCTCCTCATCTATTCTCTATGTATAGTCTCCTCCTCTGAGTACACCTTCTGTTGTGTGTTGTTTAGAGTCGAGCATTTTTATGCGAGGTTGGGCTCGTTCTGGTGAGAGCGCTCGACTTGAGAGAGTACATTTTTCTGAGATGGACGGTCTTGGTGATCGACCATCTCCGCCTCGTGCTCCTTTGGAGCATGAGGCCGAGTCGTCTCGTTGTGACGGGGGAGACCGAGGTCCATTCATGAATTACCTCGGTCCGCTCCCACCACCACGTAGACCTCCTTCTCCTCCTCCTCTGACTCGAGAGGAAGGGAGATTCGGTCAGGATCGAGTTCTTGGTGCACCACCACCGTTAGCTCGACAGGATAGACCAATGACGTTGTGGGAGCAGACACATCCTGTTCGGGCCGTGCAACCTTCTTGCATAGTTCTTCCCCCTGCTCGTGGGAACAACTATGAGCTGAAACCTCAATATGTGAGCACGCTTCCAACCTTTACTGCCAATAAGGAGGATCCGTATATTTTTATACGTGAATTCGAGGAATTATGCTCCATGTTCAAGATTCAACAACTTGACGAGGATTCAGTCCGGTTGAGGATGATTTTTTTCGCGTTGAAGGATAACGCGAAGAAATAGATGCACAGCCTCCCGGCAAGCTCTATTCGGTCTTGGGATGACTTCGTTACCATATTTCTGAAGACATTTTTCCCTCAAAGGAAAACTCAACAGATATGGCACCAGATACATCAAATGTATCAGACTGAGACCGAATCTTTTCATGGTTTCTTTGAGAGGTTCAAGGACCTTCTCCAACAGTGCCGTCATCATGGATTTCAGTTATGGTAGCTGTGCCAAATTGTTTATGAGGGCATCAACTACAACACCCGCACATTGTTGGAGTCGATGTGTCAGGTTGACTTCCAAATGAAACCCATCGAGGAGGCATGGGATACTTTTGAGTCTATGGCTGAACGTACCTTCGAGTGGGATACCATGAGAGAGCCATCAGCCGCCAGGTCTTTTGGTCGAGCTGGATCTTATCAAGTTGAGTCATCGATCGCGTTTGAGGCGAAAATGGCTGCTCTCATGATACCAACTTAATTTATGAATGTAAGTTTATCTGGTGATACCAATTTCATTAAGCTTTTATTATAATAGTTGAATATATACATGATATATCATTGGTGCTAATGTGTAGGATTTTCAACATGACATTCAGACCCAACCAAACTGTAAAGTAGAGCCTGAGACATTGCAGCCATATTCAGCCTACTAACTAAGAATTCTGGTATGACATGCATACTGTACGTACAACAACAAAATGGTTCAATTGAAGGACATATGCGTGCTACAAAGTACCGTGTACTTCGAAGGACAAACTTGTCTGATTGACATCATTTCATGCTTATATTTGTATCTTATATCCATTATCTTACACCTAAGCAATGCTACGTGACGAGTTTTATGTTTGAATTTCAGAAATAAATAGGTTTGAAGAGATGAAGCATAAAAGGACCCAAAAGCAGGGAAAATGACTTAATTGTGAGACATGGGGGCTAAGATGCAAGGGAGAAGGACCTGAACGTAAGACCGAAGGACCAAAGAGCAAAACAGAAAATTCCACACCATCATGGGGATTATTTTGGCAATTCTATTCGGGTCGGAGCTACAACAAGTAAAGTAGATGCATCAAAGGAAAAAACGACATCCAGAAAAGCCCAGAATAAAAGCCAACGTGATCCGGACCATATAGACCGCCAATTGGCGGTCCAAAACCGCTAATTGGCGGTCTATTTTGTCCCAAATTTGCTAATATTTTGGTGTGTCGCGTATTAGGGTGTATGTAGTCCATATTTGGCATTTGTTTAGTCCCACATCGGGGGATTGTCCCGGATTGCGTTTTTCTTTGGCTATAAATAGAAATCTTCACCTTCTATTGTAAATTACCCATTGAATGGTGGCATTCTCTCTACTAAGGAGTGAGCCTTGAAGCAAAAGCTCAATGTGGAGAAGAATGCTACCTTCAATGTGAGTCATTTGTTAATAAAATAAATCTTCTAGTTTCTTTTAATCTTGTCTTTTAATTTGTGCATGCTTGTTTTGTCTTTCGTTTCCTTTTAAGCTTCTTTAATATTTCTTGCTTTCTTAGGGTAATTTCATTTCAGTATAATGTTTCATCTTGTTAATATAGTTAGTGTAATGAGTAATGAGTAGATCCATCCCCATTTGGGGGGTGGAGAAATATGTGATATAATCATGTAGTGTATTAAATGTGTGTTATCTTAATCCCTTGACCTTTATATGATTTCCATAACCATCTAATGGGTCTCCACTCTTATCTTTGATATGCTAATGCTCTTGAATGAAGCTTAGCTTATGCTTTGAATAGTGGACCTATTTTATGGGGAATGATAATGTTAGGATATGGATGGAATTAATATTGGAAACACAATTTGTAGTGTATGTACTCTTGTTGCCTTTACCTTAGTTAACGTCTTGTATGTTTTAATGATATTAGGTTATCTTAATTCATGTGGAGGCATAGTAGGGTCTAGTCTTTATACATGAGTTCATTTAGCTTCATTCCAATTATTGTCTTGTATGTTTTAATGATGTAGTCTTATCTTAATTCATGTGGAGACAAAGTTGGATGTAGTTTTATGATTTCATGCACTACATGTTGTGTGGAGCTTAATTGAACACACACACACACACACATCTTTATATTCACATTATTTCTCTACCCTATGGGGTTTAGTTTTATTGCTTATCTTCATTTCCTTTTGCATCTTAGTGTAGTTTAGTGTAATCAACCTTTCTCTCCTTTCTTTACCACTCGCCTTCGCACAAACCAAACGTCGACACACCTCCCAGTGGACGACGCGTATTTGCCACCGCTTTGACGCGACCGTGCACTTGCGATTAATATAAAACGAATCAATCATTGTCCCACGAAGGACACTTCGAACGACTAACCTATCCCACTATGGACATGGGTGACCGTCTCAAAGTAAATAAGTGTACTAGTATATAAGCAGGAAATCATACACCAATACAAGATGGCATATGTGTATTGTTCAAACCATTAAAAATTACAACATTTTAATAAAATTAGTGTTGAATAATGGGAAAGTTTACCAACGACAGGCAAACAAATTTTTCTATACAAATTTATTAGTGTTGAATAAAAAATAATGTTTTGTTTTTTTCTATGTGAGTTGAAAAATATCCTAAATCAGTCATCTGCTAACAATACCTGGCCTTTGAGTCCAGAGTCCCTAAGCAAATACATTACCAGTTCAACCCTGATCGAGTCTAGATATTGGTCATCCATCTCCGCAGTGGTATGTACGTCTAGCATCAAGTATCTAACCCAGTTTATTACATACACTACACAATCATTACTATTCAGTGCTTCACATTGGTATGTTTGTCATTCGTAGGTCAGCTCCCAATTAGTGTTGCAGTCTCCAACTAACCGCAGAATGTTGTTTAGTTGGGTTAATCTTTCCAGTCTCCTATCCCCGATCAGCAGTGTAAAGTGTCCCGAATTTAACATTAGTTGGGCAATTACCGTGTCCTTTGGGTCCCAGCAGTTTAGTCCGGGATCTACATAATATGCAACCAAATTAGGTTGTCCAGACAAGATGGCTTCGGTGGCGTTGCTTGGAATCGTGATCACCTTCCATGGATAGCATCCCATCTTCTACGTTTGTTCCAACACATCTAGAAACACCTCTATTAACTGTCCATTAAAATTAGTAACATTAACTTCACATTTTCTTGGCTTAAAAATAACTGAACTCAGAAAAAGAATCTTACTTACTTTCGTTGATAGCTGTAATCTTTTCGATATTAGATCCTTTAGATCGCCTTGCCTCACTTGGATGAGTTTCTTGCACCAGACATATTCTTTTTTGTCTCTTCCTTCTGCCGTTAGATTAAGAAGCACATTCTTTTAAGCATCAGTCAACCCTACCATGGCTTCCATGTCGATGTTTTCATTCGAATTTACACCTGGTTTATTTAGTCGGTTCTTTGTTGGAGAAAATTTGTCTTGTTGCGCTGTAATTTGATTTCCATCAAATTTGAACCTCTTCTCCATGATTGACTCTTTACTCATTTGTGCTATCTTTCTTTTTTCTCGTTCTTCTTCTTCTTCTTGTACAACTTGAAAGGATGTGTTCTAAAAGTTTTTCATTTATATGTCAATTATTATGAATTGAATGTGCAAACATTTTGTTCCTTGATTATGGTATTCGTCTTTTGGAAGAGTTAAGGAAGAGGCGCTTGGTCCTTAACCGTAGAACTCTAAAAGATAATGATTTACAGAAATCAAAAGTTATTCACAATCATGGTAATTAACATGTAACATTAATCACCGAGATAAGATTGTCGTGTTGGTCATCGATTGTTGTAGCTCTACAAATAATTGACCCTAACAAGTAAAACATTATGGAATTGTGTTTCGTGTCATTAATGTTGTACTGTGTCTTCGATCCTAAGATATGAGACTTATATCTTCTCACTCAAGAAGTGCTTAATTTGATTATTGTCAAAAGCTATCTTTGAGTATAGTGATAAAGGCAATACTTGGTTGAACATGACTTGTGCTGGAAAAGATAGCTAGTGAAATGATTATCGTTGCCCCTCTTAATTGAGTGATGATATTAGTGGGCCCCTTGATAAAGCAAAATTATAATGTGCACAATGTAAATTAGTTTAAAGAGATCAAGAAATGAATATAAAACAAAGGTGACACATTTCTACTTTGTATATATTCTTAATATCATGAGGCAAGGGACGGACACAAGTGACGCACTTACATCACTAAATGGATCGTGTTTTGGTTCGGCTGGAACAAAGACATCTATGCTAATTGGGTAACTATAATGTGTAGTTAGATACCGCTTATAGTTTGAGATATTAAGTGTTTAATATCACTGCCAATTTGGCTTAGATCCTCCTATAAGTCACATCACAAAACTGGGAAACAAGAGGCTTGATTTTAAGTTCATATGATGTGTCGGGTTTCATGTGAAAATAGGACACATGTGGTGAATGAATAAAATCAATATGTCATGAGAATTGACATAATTACAATCATAATAAATTCATAAGAGGTGTATATATTATGGGGTGTAATAATTTAATATTACATAGGATAATATATTACATAAGATGTGAATTTACTAAAAAACCCAAATGATCAAATTTTGTTGGAAATAAATCCAAAATTTGAAAAAGGCAAAATCGGGGTCAAACAATGTGAACCGTTGAGGGTTTGGTCGACCGGGGTATCTTCAGATCGGTTAACTGAATGGGGAACGGGTAATGACAATTGGTTGACCGAAATTGTCTGGAGTGCCTGGACAATCGGGTTTGGTTAACCGAGTGTGAACGGTCAACCGAGAAAAAGTATTCTCGGTTGACCGTTCACACTCGGTAAACTGAACCCGATTGTCCAGGCACTCCAGACAATTTCGGTATTTTCGGTTGACCGAAGGTGACACGGTGATCCGATGACTTTGATCCAGGAGAAATTTTGGTGAGTCAACGGTCGACTGAAGAGAAGACATGGTTCGTCCGAATTTTTCCAGATAATTTTTCTCATGCGGATTTGGTCCACCGTCTAGCTCACGGTGCACCGAACACGTGTTAAAACCGAATGGTTTGGTTAACCGAGAAAAATTCTCGGTCAACCGAACAGTGCGATTTCTTCCTGAATTATTAAGAGATTAATTAGATCATGGGTGGATTAATTCCAGATTTAATTAAAACACTTTACAGGACGCTTGTGCGGCAATTCGAGATAATTTTAGGAGAGAATAAGCAAGAGATCATGACTAAGGAATAGTTCTTGATAAGGATGTTTTCGGAGCCTATAAAAGGACCCCTCCTCCTACTTATTTATGTTAATGCAAAAAATTCTTTCTCTCATTATCTCTCCTCTATTGACCACGAAAATCTCTTATTAATTTTGAGTTTGGGAGATAGAAATCTCAGGAGCTCAAAGATGGGTTATTAGCTAGATTCTAAGCCTTATTAGAGATTGATTGGCTAGCTCCTTTGTCTCTAATCTTGTTTAGAGTTTGGTGAACACTTGGAGGCGAATCGGCGGGCAATTCAACGGGCAACGCGACACCAAATCTTTAAAAGGTTTTAGAGAACCTTTAGGTATGATTCTCTCTTTGTGATTTATTTTAATATATGTAGGATTGCATGATATTAGAATAAACACAAAATAATGTACATAAATATTATTGAAAATATGAAATCGATCTTGTATGTTGTATAAGAAAATTTAAAATATATACATACATAGGGACACGAAATCCTACAGTGGTATCAGAGCATTTAGTTCATATTTTCAATGATTACACTATATAATTAATTTTAGTCTACCATCTACAATCGAAACAATTCATGTTCTATGTCTTTTTCGAGTTTTGTTGATTTAATTCTGATTGATTCTTTTGATAGTTTTAAATGTTTTGAAACAAATCATGCGAATGTTATAATTGAAATTTAGACTTATGTCTAATTTATAGAATTTTCGTTTTTAATTAAATGATTATTTTATAAGGAATCGACAAAACGAAAAAGGCACTTGTTTATCTTTCTTTAAATTTTTTATTTTTGGAAATTGGATAAACAGTGGTTCAAATGTTTTGTAATTTGAACTATGGATGGATAAAATCATTTTTAATGGATTTCAAATGATTTTAGAATTGTTTGATTTAGAGATGCATAATAAACAAAATCGAGTAATATTTAGTATATGTACATGCGTTGCTTGATTGACATCATTTCATGCTTATATTTGTATCTTATATCCATTATCTTTCACCTAAACAATGCTATGTTACGAGTTTTACGTTTAGTTTTCAGGAATAAATAGGTTTGAAGAGATGAAGCATAAAAGGACTCAAAAGCTGGGAAAAAGGACTGTATTGTGAGATATGGGGACCAAGATGCAAGGGAGAAGGACCTGAACGCAAGACAGAAGGACCTAAGAGCAAAACAGAATACTCCACACCATCATGGGGAGTATTTTAGCAATTGGATTCGGGTCGGAGCTCCAATAAACAAAGTAGATGCATCCAAGACCACCAAATACACAGAGAAAAGCCCAGAACAAGTTTCAACTGGATCCGGACCTTTTTGACCGCCAATTGGCGGTCTGTTTTGGTCCAAATCCGCCAAGCTTTCTCCTAGACGTGTATTAATGTTTGTTTAGGCTATTTTTGGTATCTGTTTAGTCCCACATCGGGGGTTGTCCCGGTTTGCCTTTTTCCATGACTATAAATAGAACTCTTCACCTTCCATTGTAATCACTCCATATTTTAAGTGGCTATTCTTCCTACTAGAAGTAAGGCCTTGAAGCACACACTAAAGTAGGAGGATGCTACTTTTAATGTGAGTCATTTTAATACAAGTTTTCTTTATTATGTTGTTTGTTTTATGTTTCTTGTTTTGCTTTGCTTAATCTCATTTCATTAGTTTTATTAGCTTAGTTAATATGCTTTCTTTGTTTAGTTTAATAATTAGTGTAATGTTTAGTGAGTAGTTCCATCCCCTTTGGGGGGTGGAGTAGATGTACATACATGCAAATGAGAATGGATTGAATGCATTATTTCCAATGTGTTGATAAAACATGAATGCATGCTTGCTTGTTTAGGATAGAATTTATAACTTGATGAGTTTTGCCAAAATGATTAGACACCTGTCATGCTTGTTTAGGTTCTGAAATAAACATCTTGCATATGTAAATGTTAATCAACTAAGTTGGTGAATAGATTCATAGGTTTTGCCACAACATTTAGACACTTCCTATGCATGATAACACCACCTTTATTTGTGCTTAAAGAATGTGTTCAACACCCACCTCTTTACTTGTGTGCACTCACTCCACCCCTTAGGGGTTTTCCCATTTCTGTATTCCAGCATTCTTCCTTTGTTCTTAGCTTAGTTATTATTTCATTGTTTGGTTCTTCCTTTCGCATTTCCTACTTGTTAGCGTAGTATAGAGTAGAGTAGCATAAACATCTTTCTCCCCCTATTTTTGCCACTTGATTTCATACAAGCAAGAGGCTGCTCACCTCCCTGAGGACGACCCGTACTTGCCACCGCTTCATCGCGGTCGTGCACTTGCGGTTTTAAATAAAACGTTCAACAAGTTTTTGGCGCCGTTGCCGGGGAGGTGCAAGTCCAGACTCTTGTTTGGACGATTCGAGTGGATTTAATTTGTGTGTTGTAGTTTTTCTTTGTTTCAGGAGACTGGGAATAGCAAGTGGAGGCTACTGGAGAAATTTCCAGACGACCTAAGCACTTCAGACTGCCAATCAGCGGTCTGTGAGCTCTGTGCATCTTTTAATTTCTTTGTGTTGTTGCTCTAAATGATCTAGTTATCTGGGACTCAATTTGGCATGTTTTGACTTATAGTTCGTTCCCAGATCAATAATCAAACCTCCTTTAAGCAACTTGGACCCTAAAACTCAAAGCAAAAGACTAGGCATTCTTTCTTGTTTGAGTCATGCACCATGTATGTGACTTAAGCATTTAGATTGTCTTTTATTTTAGCTTTATTTTCAGTTGCTGAGTGCTGGCGTGAGGTACGCACCTTCTACTCTCATTCATGCATTTCGTATGACATGCATTAGTTAGTAGGAAGTGCATTGCAACAAGTGTGAGTTGAGCGTTGTTTGGAGAGTTGATTGTTATATTTAGGACTCCAAAACGCTACTAAGGAGGGGCTGTCCCGTAAAAGATAAGGTGGGGGATTTCATCACCCTTTCCTTCGCCCCACAAACCACACTAATCAAGAGCCTAATTTTAAAATCAAGTAGACATTGGCCTAAGGATTTCGGGCGCATTAGGAGAGTGATCCGGTCCCGACCGTCATGACCTGATCGGTGTTGCCCACTTTGTCGATAGTAGGAGAGACGAGATCCCCGGATCTTGACTCACTTGCTGGGCTTTATGGTCCTCGTCGTAGGGAGGTGAGGCGTGTTGAGGCCGCGTGACCTTGCAGTTAGGCGTCGTCTAGCTGTAAGGACCTATAGTGACCTTATGATTGCTTGAGCCTTGTTTGCTTGTGTGCTTCTACTTGTACCCATCCGCCATAGCATAAGGACTTCTTCCCTTCTCTCCTGAGTCATTCTTTCTCTCCTGTGTTCCCCAGTCTTCTCTTCTACGTACATTCTTTGTTTGAAAGAAAAAAAAAGTTTTGGTGTGTGTGCACCTTTGTGCATGCTTTCGTGGACACGAGACGAGAGTGGTCGTTTGACGAGGAGCGTTGTCAATCCGGCTTCGGTCATCGAGTTCTTGGGATGAGTTTCAATCTGCATTTCTCAAGAAGTACTTTCCAAATTATTAGACTCAAAAATTGAGGAACGAAATCAATTTGTTCTATCAACATGAGACCGAACCATTTCATGCATATCTAGAGAGGATCAAAGAGCTACTATCCTCGTGCCCTCACCATGGCATTGAGTTGTGGCGTCTTTGTCAGATTGTTTACGAAGGTCTTCACATCCCGTCAAGAACGCTCCTTGAGTCCATGTGTCAAGGAGAGTTCTTGGGAAAGGATGAAAGGGAGGCATGGGCCTTCCTAGAAGACCTCGCTGAGAAAACCATGCAATGGGAGAGTGTGAGGGAACCACCTGCATCATCTAGCATAGGAGCAAGGATCGCGAATGTAAACTCGACTAGATCGGGTGCCGCATTTGTTGTCGATACCACTACGGCCACCGAGGCGCGCATGGCGGCCTTAATGCGTCGTATGGATTCGATTGAGCTCCAAAACCAACATGGTGCACCTCACATGTCCACATTTAGTCCAGTTCCCTGTCATTCATGTGGTAGGATAGGTCATGTAGAAAGCGAGTGTGAGTCCATTCCTCCTGAGATGGAGCGTGTCAACGCCATATATGATAGAGCCAGGAATGACCCATACTCATCATCTTATAATCCTGGATGGAGGAACCACCCCAATTTTTCATGGAACCAAACTAATGCTCCGGGTGGTCCTTCAAACTCCTCTAGACCACATTACCAATCCCATCAACCTCCCATGCGTGCACATTCCTATCAGCCACCCCAAGCGCAAACCACCAATCAATCGAGTTTCCCAAATTCCAATAATATGGAAACCCCATTCAATTCGCTTGAGACCTTGACTCGTGGACTTGAAAACTCAATGAAAATTTTTATGTCAACTACGAGTCAAGTTCTCACTTCCAATCAGCAGACCATCAAATCTCTAGAGCTTCAGATGGGCCAATTGGCTCAGTCTGTACATGAAAGAGAGAGAGGGTCTTTTCCTAGCCAGCCTGAGGCTAACCCCCGTATGTACGAACAACAACACATGCAAAATGAGAATGTGGTACCTCGAGGGAGGCAAGTGAACCATGTGGAGGAACCTGTTCACCATGTCAATTCCATTGTGACCTTAAGGAATGGAAAACAAGTTGACAATCACATTTCCTTGCCACAACAACCACCATCTATGCAGCCCCTCAGTGGGAATGGTGGTGAACAAGAGGCTGAGGGTGAGGGTAATACACCAAGGCTTCCTGCTCAGGCACCGCAGAAAACCTACCTACCAAAAGCTCCCTATCCAAGTAGGTTAACCAAAAAGCAGAGTGACAACATGGACAAGATATTAGAGGTGTTTAAGCAAGTAAAGGTTAACATCCGCTTGTTGGATGTCATCCAACAATTACCTCAATATGCCAAAGTGTTGAAGGATCTCTGCACAACCAAGAGGAAGACCAATGTTCCTAAGAAAGCATTCTTGGCTGCAAATATCAGCTCACTTTTGTCCAATCCTACCTACACAAAATACAAGGACCTTGGGTGTCCTACTATTCAGTGTACGAAAGGGGACACTAGAATGAGCAATGTTTTGCTTGATTTAGGATCAGCGGTCAACCTCCTCCCATTCTCTGTTTATAAACAGTTGAACTTGGGAGAATTGAAACCAACTAAGATCACCCTCCAATTGGCGGATAGATCCATTCGTATTCCCATGGGGATTATCGAGGATGTGCTTATCAAAGTTAGAGATTTTATATTTCCAGACGATTTTGTTGTCCTCGATACCAATCCTGTAGCGAACACCCACTCTCAAATACCTTTGATTTTGGGTAGACCATTTCTAGCAACCTCCAATGCCTTGATTAATTGTAGAAATGGCCTCATGAAGCTCTCATTCGGTACCATGAGTGCCGAGTTTCATGTGTTCAACTCTGGTAAGCAACAGGAACCCATGGATGAACCTTTAAATCTAAATCTCATCCGCCAATTGGAGAAAGCACCACAAAATCAACGAACACCCCTAACCCCAATGCAACCCGTTGAGAATGTTCGTGGGCCCAGCGAAAACTCATTGCCTGTCTTCGCAATGCAACAGAGTGAGCTGGCCTCGAACATGAATGTCCAAAGGGAGTGTTCGTTGCATGATTCAGTTGAGAGTACTAGTGAGAGTGAGACACCTCGTCATATGCCTATACCAGAAGGTGTCTCTACCTCATGTCCCATGACCATTGAGCCATTTGAGCTTCATATTGACTCCAACAAGGACCCACCTTTGACCGAGCTTATGCTTGATGATCTAAATGATGGTGGGAGGTCCTTGTTGGATGACTTGGGGAGAAGACCCATTCTTAGTGATGCAAGTCTGCTGCATCCATCGAATGAGCCTGAGGAACTCATTCCGATGCACCCGCCTATTGGTTGAAGGGTGTTCTTCGATGAGAAATTAAACCCTAGTCAGGCAACACAACTTCATTCTTTGTTGCCCACACCCAACCAATATCATGAGGGGTTCGAGCCATTCAGCTTTGACCTTTCATCCCTCATGACACCTCAGAGTACCAGTGAGGTTTACCCATCTCGGCAAGTCTCTGGTCCTCAAAACTTGATATTCTCATTTGATGTTCCTTTACCAAATGATTATGAGAATATCTTGGTTGATGTATATATCTTGTAAAAAAACACAAAGAAAAACAAAAACAAAAAAAAAAAGAAAAAGAAAAAAAGAAAAAAGAAAAAAAGAAGAAGTGTGTAATAAAAGACTCCTTCAGTGAGCATCGATTGTTGTGGGTCCCAACCCTTGTAAACTTGGGCCCACTTCCTTCACGTATTTATCTCCCTTCTTCAGCTTCTCACAGGTTTTGAGGGAATTTGGGTTTGTGTCCATCAACATGACCCTGAACGTCCCTTTGTACTTCATGTTGGTGAGATCTTTTCTTTTTCATGCCTATATCCATGTAGTATCATGCTCACATTCATTGAGGACAATGCATGAGGTAGGTGTGGGGGGTGTTTTACGTGTGTACATAGTCGAGTCTTTTCTTTTGATTTTTTGTTTTCTTTTGTGTGCATTGTTAGGGTCATGTTAGTGTGCCGCATTTAATATCGATATATCTGCTTGCCATGATCCTTGGGTGACTTGTCTTCTTTTGCTTGCCTAGTGCTTTAAAATTTTCATATTTCTTTCAAAATCTTCATGTGTTTGCGAAAGAAAATGTTTTTGTAGGTTTTGCGTGTGTTTAGCATGTGCAAAACCGTTGAGAGGCAAAGTAAAAAGAAAGCTCCCAAAATTGTCTTGAACTTGATGCATTAGGATTTCTAGTTTACTGTTTTTAGGTCTTACCGAGTCGTTAGGATGCACCCCAGTTTTCCCTCGGGGGTCGTGTAGTCATAGGGTTTTAGCACTCAAACATTTAAAGAAGTCCACCCTGAACCTAGTGAGTCAAATAATTTGTGTTTGTTAGTATAAGGAAGTTTGTCGTAGTCAAGGGCCCTTAATTGCTTTTTGTGAAATTTAAGTGTAGGGGTTTTGGTTCCCATGTAGATAAATGAATAAGTGGTGTTCTCTCTTCTTGCACGACTCCTATCACTCGGGAAAGTAGGTCTGAGGGGCCGTTTTGCCTGGTGCTTTCGAGTCATCTGACTTGGGATGCACCGACCGAACTCCCGTTACAGGGTGGTAGGGATCGCCCTATGTGGAGATTTGGGGGAAGGTGTACGTGATAGTGTAAGTCCTCATAGGCAATGATGCACGAAACCTGACCCTGGGAGAATCAAACACCAACCAATAAAATGCTCTAAAGAAAAGAAAAGAAAAGGTCAAATAAGAACCAAAATGGACTTTACACATTGTATCACATTCAGAAGTTAAGGTTGTCCATGTCTTTCACTTAAGTACTCAACTAACTTTCATGAATAACTCATTAGGCTAAGTGTGTGGACCGATTACATATATAGAGTCGACCCGTAGTATTACCGCATCCCATGATCGACAAAATGAGTCCAACGAGTCGTTTAGCTAGATTGATTAATACATCTTGTTCGGATTTTGTGGGTATATCCGATGAAAACCCTCAAGAGACGACACTCCTCCTCCTTGGCAACAAGGAGGTTTAACGGCTTGTTGCACGTGTTAAGTGCAACCGTGATTCCTACGAAAGTGAGTTAGGATTTCTTGTTTTTCGTATGCTTTTCTCTTTCTTTGTTTTGCTCGGGACTAGCAAAAGTTAGGTGTGGGGGTATTTTATTGACAACATTTCATGCTTATATTTGTATCTTATATCCATTATCTTTCACCTAAACAATGCTATGTTACGAGTTTTCTGTTTAGTTTTCAGGAATAAATAGGTTTGAAGAGATGAAGCATAAAAGGACTCAAAAGCTGGGAAAAAGGACTGAACTGTGAGATATGGGGACCAAAATGCAAGGGAGAAGGACCAGAACGCAAGACAGAAGGACCTAAGAGCAAAACAGAATACTCCACACCATCATGGGGAGTATTTTAGCAATTGGATTCGGGTCGGAGCTCCAATAAACAAAGTAGATGCATCCAAGACCACCAAATACACAGAGAAAAGCCCAGAACAAGTTTCAACTGGATCCGAACCTTTTTGACCGGCAATTAGCGGTCCAAGACCGCCAATTGGCGGTCTGTTTTGGCCCAAATATTCCAAGTTTTCTCCTGGACGTGTATTAATGTTTGTTTAGGCTATTTTTGGTATATGTTTAGTCCCACATCGGGGGTTGTCCCAGTTTGCTTTTTTCCATGACTATAAATAGAACTCTTCACCTTCCATTGTAATAACTCTATATTTTAAGTGGCTATTCTTCCTACTAGAAGTGAGGCCTTGAAACACACACTAAAGTAGGAGGATGCTACTTTTAATGTGAGTCATTTTAATACAAGTTTTCTTTATTATGTTGTTTGTTTTATGTTTCTTGTTTTGCTTTGCTTAATCTCATTTCATTAGTTTTATTAGCTTAGTTAATATGCTTTCTTTGTTTAGTTAAAAAATTAGTGTAATGTTTAGTGAGTAGTTCCATCCCCTTTGGGGTTGGAGTAGATGTACGTACATGCAAATGAGAATTGATTGAATGCTTTATTTCCAATGTGTTGATAAAACATGAATGCATGCTTGTTTGTTTAGGATAGAATTTATAACTTGATGAGTTTTGCCAAAATGATTAGACACCTCTCATGCTTGTTTAGGTTCTGAAATAAACATCTTGCATATGTAAATGTTAATCAACTAAGTTGGTGAATAGATTGATAGGTTTTGCCACAACATTTAGACACTTCCTATGAATGATAACACCACCTTAATTTGTGCTTAAAGAATGTGTTCAACACCCACCTCTTTGCTTGTGTGCACTCACTCCACCCCTTAGGGGTTTCCCCATTTCTGTATTCCAGCATTCTTGTTTTGTCCTTAGCTTAGTTGTCATTTGATTGTTTGTTTCTTTCGTTCGCATTTCATACTTCTTAGCGTAGTTTAGTGTAGAGTAGCATAATCAATCTTTCTCCCATAATTTTTGCCACTTGATTTCTGATAAACAAGAGGTTGCTCACCTCCCTGAGGACGACCCGTACTTGCCACCGCTTCATCGCGGCCGTGCACTTGCGGTTTTAAATAAAACGTTCAACATTGCTCGAGTTCTGTAATGCAGGGATATGTGAGTTTGTATGTTCCGAAGAAGCCATGTGTGAATGAATGAATGAATGTGTATGTTATTATTATTCAATCATAGAGGCTTATGTATATGTGAAAGCCAAATTTCTATTTCTATGTATTTGCATGCATATGAGAGGATTTTTACATAGGACTTGCACTAGACAATTTTTCAAAATTGAGAGATGCATGTTTGTATTTTTGGCAATATCAACATCCATGGTGCAAGAGAAAGACGCTAGAGAAGCGCGAGGATCAAGGATGCGGGAACATATAAACTCACACAATGTGTGTGTGAATGGATTTATTTATGTTTGTGTGCTTTATATATATGTGATTGTATGGATGAATGTTAGGATGTGTATAGATGATAAATATGTATGATCACCTAAATTCGAAAATCACATGTAAATGTTTAAATTGTCCAACCAAAAATTAAGAGTATTTTTCTTTCTTATTTCATCCACTAGCAACCATCGATCGAGGGATATTCTGGTCGCCCTTAGCGGGAGATAGCTTCCTCCATCTTTGGGAATAGTGGGAGATATAAGGTTGTCTATTGTTGTGCCATGAATAGATGTACGAGGTGCGAATCACCCTTAGTGGACACCGAGAATATTTGTTTGTGAATACAATAGATAAATGTATCTCGTATCAAATAAAATAAGTTTTCATAACAAGACCAGGAGCCCTAACTCGGTTTTGATAAAGAGAGTTTTTCTTACGAGGATTGATCAAATTCCCTCTTAAATAAAACGAGAAGAGTCATAAGAGTTTGAAAATGCGAATGTTGCGATATTTCGAAATGATTTTGATTAGAAAAATGTTTTCTTACCATGGTTTTATAATATATCTGATAGCCCTTAACTACTTTATATTATAATTGATAGGATCTTGAATTGCTGCATTTATGGACAAATTTTTATTTGCGGTATTGATTTTTAAAACATGAAACTGACATTAAATCCCATATAATTTATTTTGTAGAAATGTTGAATATTCAACCTATTGTGCGATCTATGATTGAAAAACATCCTTTGGCAAATGATGACTCAAACTTCATAAGCTGGCAACTCAAGCTCAATATCATCTTGAAGTTTGAGACACCATCTCATATTTTGGATGGTGAAATCCCAAAATTAAATGAGAAGGCAACCGACAGCGAGAGAGAGGCAAAAGCCAAGTGGGAAGACCAAGAGAACCAGGTTCACGGTCTAATGTTAGCCTCTATGGGTGACTCGCTTCAAGCGAAATACTTGGATTCAAAACCCAAGAAGACCATGGAAGCTTTAACAAAGATGTTCATGGATAGTGCTAGAAAAGAGCGCTATAAGACCACCATCGCACTCACAAGGTATCACATGGCGGAGGGAACATCGGTATCCATGCATTTTCTCACGATGCAAGGATACCTTGAGAAGTTGTCGAAGCTCTCTTCTCCGATGCCCGTTGACATTGTGGAAGATTTGATTCTTGGCTCTGTAGCCCCGTCCTACACGGACTTCAGTATGCACTATCATGTGCGTGAGAAAGGGGTGAGTCTTGAGGAACTTCACAACACTCTCCAAACGGCTGAAGTTGACATGGGCAAGGGTCGGGACAAGCACGTCCTAGCCATCAAGAGCAAGGGAGTAGGAGGTGCTCGTGAGAGTGCCTCAAGGGGGAATTCTTCGAAATCTCCGACACCCAACACGGAATGCTTTAACTACGGTGAAAAGGGACACATCCGACCAAATTGCCCCAAGTACAAGGAAGACCTTGACAATGGAGTGATTGAACGTAAGCGCCCCAAAAAGGCCAACGGTATATTTGTTATTGAGATAAATTTAGCCACCTCTGTCCATGATTGGGTAATTGATACCGGATCTTGTGCTCACATAATTTCTAATGTGCAGCTACTAAAGAATAGGAAGGAACTCATGAAGAACGAGATGATTTTGAAGGTCGGAAATGTTGCGAGCGTTGCTGCGATTGCACAAGGTTCTGTGGAGCTTCAATTATCTAGTGGTTTAAATTTATGTTTAAAGAATGTTTATTATGTGCCTTCGATTAGCAAGAATATTTTTTCTGTATCATGTTTGGATATGGTAATTTTAATATAAATATTACAAATTCTTGCTTGTCTATATCGAAGAATGGTATTTTCGATGCAAATGCATTCGTGAGGAATGGTCTCTATTTGCTTGAATTGAATGATAAATAAATCTTAAACATCAATAACAAAAGGCTTAAAACTACTCACGTGAATGATACACTCTTGTGGTACTATCGTCTTGGTCACATAAATGAAAAACGCATCAAGAAATTGCAAGAAGCTAACCTTCTTTGTCAACTTGATTTTAAATCATTGGAGACGTGCGAACCTTGCCTAATGGAAAAAATGACCAAGAGGCCTTTCAAGAAGAAAGGACCGAGAGCGAATGACTTGTTGGATTTGATACATTCCGATGTATGTGGTCCGATGAGTACTAGTGCAAGAGATAGTTTTAGGTACTTACTTACGTTCACGGATGACTATAGTCGTTATGGCTATATTTATCTAATGAGAAACAAAAGTGAATCCTTTGACAAGTTCAAGGAATTCAAGAATGAAGTAGAGAACCAACTCAACAAGAAAATCAAGTCTCTACGAACGGATCATGGAGGTGAGTACTTAAGTACCAAATTTGACTCATTCCTAAAGGAGTGTGTTATTGTACCACAGCTCACCCCTCCCGGTACATCTCAGTGGAATGGGGTATCCAAAAGGAGGAATAGGACATTTCATGACATGGTTCGATCAATGATGAGTGATTGACATCATTTCATGCTTATATTTGTATCTTATATCCATTATCTTTCACCTAAACAATGCTATGTTACGAGTTCTACGTTTAGTTTTCAGGAATAAATAGGTTTGAAGAGATGAAACATAAAAGGACTCAAAAGCTGGGAAAAAGGACTGAAATGTGAGATCTGGGACGAAGATGCAAGGGAGAAGGACCTAAACGCAAGACAGAAGGACCTAAGAGCAAAACATAATACTCCACACCATCATGGGGAGTATTTTAGCATTTGGATTCGGGTCGGAGCTCCAATAAACAAAGTAGATGCATCCAAGATCACCAAATACACAGAGAAAAGCCCAGAACAAGATTCAACTGGATCCGGACCTTTTTGACCGCCAATTGGCGGTCTGTTTTGGCCCAAATCCGCAAAGTTTTCTCCTGGACGTGTATTAATGTTTGTTTAGGCTATTTTTGGTATCTGTTTAGTCCCACATCGGGGGATTGTCCCGGTTTGCATTTTTCCATGGCTATAAATAGAACTCTTCACCTGCCATTGTAATCACTCCATATTTTAAGTGGCTATTCTTCCTACTAGAAGTGAGGCCTTGAAGCAAACACTAAAGTAGGAGGATGCTACTTGAAATGTGAGTCATTTTATCAATAAAGTTTTGTGTTTCTTTCATTGTTTGTTTATGCTTCTTTTATAGTTTGTGCATGTTTTAGTTTAATCGTCTTTTATTTCTAGCTTAGTTTTAATATGCTTTCTTTGCTTAGTTTAATAATTAGTGTAATTTTTAGTGAGTAGTTCCATCCCCTTTGGGGGTGGAGTAGATGTACATACATGCATTAGAGAATGGGATGACTGTTTTATTTTTGATGTGTTGATAAAACATGAATGTATGCTTGCTTGTTTAGGATAGAATTTATAACTTGATGAGTTTTGCCAAAATGATTAGCCACCTCTCATGCTTGTTTAGGTTCTGAAATAAACAACTTGGATATGTAAATGTTAATCAACTAAGTTGGTGAATAGATTGATAGGTTTTGCCACAACATTTAGACACTTCCTATGCTTGATAAACACCACCTTCATGTGCTTAAAGAAAGTATTCTACACCCACCTCTTTGCATGTGTGCACTCTCTCCACCCCTTAGGGGTTTTCCCATTTCTGTATTCCAGCATTCTTCCTTTGTTCTTAGCTTAGTTATTATTTCATTGTTTGGTTCTTCCTTTTCGCATTTCCTACTTCTTAGCGTAGTATAGAGTAGAGTAGCATAAACATCTTTCTCCCCCTATTTTTGCCACTTGATTTTGTACAAGCAAGAGGCTACTCACCTCCCTGAGGACGACCCGTACTTGCCACCGCTTCATCGCGGCCGTGCACTTGCGGTTTAATTAGAATGTTCAACAATGAGTCAAGCTGAATTGTCGTTTTACTTTTGGAGTTATGCACTAGAAGTTGCGGCTTACACACTAAATAATGGTCCATCCAAATCCGTAGAGAAAACGCCTTATGAGCTATGGAGTGGTAAAACACCTAAGCTCAATTTTCTCAAGATTTGGGGTTGTGAGGCCTACGTCAAGAGATTGATGTCGATCAAACTTCAACCAAAAGCGGATAAGTGCTTCTTTATAGGTTATCCTCGTGAGACAAGAGGATACTACTTTTGGCATATAACCTCCAATCGAGTGATTGTAGAGAGGGATGTCGTATTTCTAGAAAAGTAATTTCTGTAAAGAATAAAAAGTAGTGGGAGTAGAGTTGTGCTTGAGGAGACTCAAGATATTCTACAAGATCATGATATGAATGGTGACATTCAAGATCATGAAGGCCCAACCGAGGTTCCTTTGGTTAGTGGGAGCATGAGTGAGAGACCCTCGCAAGAAATTGTGAGAGAAACTCAATCTTCCCCACCTAGTGTACGTTCGAGAATCGAATACAAACCAATTACACAAGAAATTGTGGAAGACGTTCGAGAAGTACACGTAGAACCAAAAGAACTTAGAAGGTCAATGAGGGAAAGGAAGAAACCCGATATGTATTTGGGACTTCATGAGATCATGGAACTAGATACCGATGATCCCTCGACCTTTCAAGAAGCAATGGAAAGAAAGGACTCCAAACTATGGTTTAAGGCCATGGAATCCGAAATAGAATCCATGTATGATAATCAAGTGTGGAACTTGGTTGACCTTCCTCAAAGGAAAAAGGTCATTCAAAATAAATGGATTTTCAAGAGGAAGATGGACATGGATGGGAACTTGACAACCTACAAAGCGAGGCTTGTAGCAAAAGGGTTCACTCAAGTTCAAGGAATTGACTATGATGAAATTTTTTCACCAGTTGCCATGTTCAAGTCTATTCGGTTTATGCTCGCTATTGCCGCATTTCATGATTATGAGATATGGCAAATGGATAACAAAACGACGTTCCTTAATGGGAACTTGGAGGAGGATGTTTACATGGTACAACCTCAAGGTTTTGAAGATCCAAAGAATAGTGAGAAAGTATGCAAGCTTCAAAGATCCATTTATGGATTGAAGCAAGCATGAAGGAGTTGGAACAAGCGCTTTGACGAAGAAGTCAAAAAGATTCACTTCGTCCAAAGTAAGGAAGAGCCTTGTATATACAAGAAGGTTAGTGGGAGCCACATAGTGTTCTTGATCTTATATGTCGATGACATACTCCTCATGGGAAATCATATACCTTTGCTTGAGCAAACGAGAAGTTCATTGAAATCTGCATTTTCGATGAAAGATATGGGTGAGGCTCAATACATATTGGGAATCAAGATATATAGAGATAGATCTCGTAGACTAATTGGCCTAAGTCAACATACGTACATTGACAAGGTCTTGGAAAGGTTCAGCATGAACAACTCCAAAAAGGGCAATGTACCAATGAGTATGGGTGTGCAACTCAAGAAGTCTCAACGTGCTGAATCACGTAAAGACTTGGAGTACATGAAAGATATCCCTTATGCTTCGGCAATAGGATCGATCATTTACGCGATGACTTGCACAAGACCCGATGTCTCGTATGCTCTAAGCGTGACAAGTCGTCACCAATCCAACGCAGGTCCTGAGCATTGGACTGCGGTCAAGAATATTCTGAGGTACCTTAACTAGACCAAAGATAAGTTTCTTGTTTATGGAGGACAAAGGGAGTTAATAGCCGAGGGCTATTTGGATGTGATTTTCATGAGTAATCCCAACGATAGGTCGCAATCAGGATACATCTTCCTTCTGAATGGTGGAGCTGTGAGTTAGCGTAGTTGGAAGCAAAGCACTACGGCCGACTCAACCACCGCTTCCGAGGTAATGGTTGTCGCTGAAGCGTGCAAGGAAGGAGTGTGGATTAAAAAGTTCCTTGAAGAGCTTGGAGTAGTTCCCTCGTGCGAGGGACCCATAGAGCTATTTTGCGATAATAGTGCATCTATCTCGCAAATAAAGGATCTCAAATCACACCACAAAGTCAAGTACATGGATCGTAAGTACTTTGTCACACGTGACTTCATCGACGAGGGCAAAATAAATCTGTTATGGGTGGACACAAATAGCAACACAGCTGATCCATTCACCAAACCCTTATCCCAAGCCAAGGGCGAAATGCATTTTGAGTCCATGGGTCTGAGGAACCATGTGGATTGGCTTGATGAGTGATTAGAGAATGTATGTGAGAGAAAACTTTGATAACAAGTGGGAGATTGAAAGAAATGTGTTCTAAAAGTTTTTCTTTTATATGTCAATTATTATGAATTGGATGTACAAACAATTTGTTCCTTGATTATGGTATTCGTCTTTTGGAAGTGTTAAGGAAGAGGCGCTTGGTCCTTAACCGTAGAGCTCTAAAAGATAATAGTTTACATAAATCAAAAGTTATTCACAATCATGGTAATTAACATGGAACATTAATCACTGATATAAGATTGTCGTGTTGGTCATCGATTGTTGTAGTTGTACAAATAATTGACGACACGAGTATATAAAAGAGGAAAAGATTACTTTTATATATTGAATAGACCTAACAAGTAAAACATTATGGAATTGTGTTTCGTGTCATTAATGTTTTACTGTGTCTTCGATCCTAAGATATGAGACTTATATCTTTTCACTCAAGAAGTGCTTAATTTGATTATTGTCAAAAGCTATCAATGAGTATAGTGATAAGGCAATACTTGGTTGAACATGACTTGTGCTGGAAAAGATAACTAGTCAAATGATTATCGTTGCCCCTCTTAATTGAGTGATGATATTATTGGGCCCCTTGATAAAGCAAAATTATAATGTGCACAATGTAACTTGAGTTAAGTTACATAGTTATAATTAGCTTAAAGTGATCAAGAAATGAATATAATACAAAGGTGACACATTTCTACTTTGTATATATTCTTAATATCATGAGGCAAGGGACGGACACAAGTGGTGCACTTACATCACTAAATGGATCGTGTTTTGGTTCGGGTGGAACAAAGACATCTTTGCTAATTGGGTAACTATAATGTGTAGCTAGATACCGCTTATAGTTTGAGATATTAAGTGTTTAATATCACTGCCAATTTGGCTTAGATCCTCCTATAGGTCACACCACAAAACTGGGAAACAAGAGGCTTGATTTTAAGTTCATATGATGTGTCGGGTTTCATGTGAAAATAGGACACCTGTGGTGAATGAATAAAATCAATATGTCATGAGAATTGACATAATTACAATCATAATAAATTCATAAGAGGTGTATATATTATGGGGTGTAATAATTTAATATTACATAGGATAATATATTACATAAGATGTGAATTTAGTAAAAACCCCAAAAGATAAAATTTTGTTATAAATAAATCCAAAATTTGACAAAGGCAAAATCGGGGTCAAACACGGTGAACCGTTCGGATTTCAGTCGACCGGGGTATCTTTGGATCGGTTAACCGAATGGGGAATGGGTAATCACAATTGGTTGACCAAAATTGTCTGGAGTGCCTGGACAATCGGGTTCAGTTAATTGAGTGTGAACGGTCAACCAAGAAAAAGTATTTTCGGTAGACCGAAGGTGACACGGACATCCGATGACTATGCTCCAGGAGAAATTTTTGTGAGTCAACGGTCAACCGAAGAGAAGACGTGGTTCGTCTGAATTTTTCCAGAGAATTTTTCTCATGCGGATTCGGTCCACCGTCTAGCTCACGGTGGGCCGAACACGCGTTAAAACCGAATGGTTCTGTTAACCATGAAAAATTCTCGGTCAACCGAGCAATGCGATTTCTGCCTGAATTATTAAGAGATTAATTAGCTCATGGGTGGATTATTTCCAGATTTAATTACAACATTTTAGATGATGCTAATGTGGCAATTAGAGATTAATTTTAGGAGAGAATAAGCAAGAGATCATGACTAAGGAATAGTTCTTGATAAAGATGTTTTGGGAGCCTATAAAAAGACCCCTCCTCCTACTTGTTTATGTTAATGCAAAAAATTCTTTCTCTCATTAATCTCTCGTCTATTCACCACAAAAATCTCTTATTAATTTTGAGTTTGGTTGATAGAAATCTCAGGAGCTCAAAGAGGGGTTATTAGCTAGAGTCTAAGCCTTATTAGAGATTGATTGGCTAGCTCCTTTCTCTTTAATCTTGTTTAGAGTTTGGTGAACACTTGGAGGCGAATCGGCGGTCGATTCAACGGGCAACACGACTCCAGATCTTCAAAAGGTTTTAGAGAACCTTTAGGTATGATTCTCTCTTTGTGATTTATTTTAATATATGTAGGATTGCATGATGTTATAATAAACACAAAGTAATGTACATAAAAATTGTTGAAAATATGAAATCGATCTTGTATGTTGTATTAATTTTTTTAAAATATATACATACATAGGGACACGAAATCCTACACAACTTTCTCTTCTGAACACTGCACATTCTTCCTCTCTTCATTCTTCTCCTCCTCTGCTTTCTTTTTCTCCTCTCCCTCTTTCTTTTTCTCCCCTTCTTTCCTCTTTTCTGCTGCTCCCTTATTCTTCCTCTCTTATTTCTTCTTCGCCTGTGTTTCCTTTTATCCTCTCCTTATTTCTTCTTCTACTCTTCTTTCCTCTCCTCATTCTCTTCTTCTCTTTTTCCTTTTCTTCTCCTCCTTTCGTTTCCTTCTTCTTCTTTTGTTCTCTTCTTCCGTTCTCTTCCTCTCCTCCTCTACTTCATATTTTCCTGCCTTTTCATCTTTCTTTCTCTTCCTCTCGTCCTATGCTTCTTTCCTTACCTTCTCCTCCGCCTTTCTCTTCTTCTCCTCCTCTGTTTATTTTATTGCCTTCTCCTCTTCCTTTCTCTTCCTCTCCTCCTCTACTTATTTCCTTGCCTTATCCTCTTCATTTCTCTTCCTCTCCTCCTCTGCTTCTTTCCTTGCAATCTCTTTCTTTCTCTAACTCTCCCCCTCTGCTTCTTTTATTGCCTTTTGTTCTCCCTTTCTCTTCCTTTTTCCTCTGCTTCTTTTCTTGCCTTCTCTTCCTCCTCTTTCATTTTTTTCTTCGTCTTCCTCCCTCTTCTCGTCTCGTCTTGTGCTTCTTCTTCTTCTCCACCAATGAGTTCAAAATTCATTATTTTTATGTTTAATATCATGTAATGTCATCAAGATCGTGAATTCCTAATGAATGTTGTAGAAATTCATGTTTGATTCACACTTTGGTGTCCCTTGACAAACAAAGGTGTCCTTTAAGGGACACGTCAAGCGAAGACACAGACGAGAGTCCACACGGTGTCCTTCAAGAGACACTTGTGTCCTCCGAAGGACACCTATGTCCTTTCAAGGTCAAACTTGCCCTCTAAAGGACAAAGGTGTGTTTCGAAGGACAAAATTCGTGTTTTTAAAGGACTTATTTAATTTTCAATTGTTTAGAAGGGCACATACCATTTCATTGGTGTAGACGTCTACTACTTCGACCTGGGATGTGGAGGCACTACTGCTGGTGTCGTCAAGGTGTCCTCGTTGAAGTCTTCGCCGCTCTTGTCTACCGAAGAATTTTTCTTTGGCTGCGTGTACGGGGTACATTCTAGAAGGGCATACACGAACGATTTGTCCATCAACTTGTCGTTCTATAATTGTAATTCTTTGTCTTTCTCCCCCAGTTCTTTGTCTTTAACCCCTAGATATATTGTTATAGATCATTGATCATTTGCTCCGGCTTGAGACATCTCAATTTCAACTACTGGTAGTTGACCTCATCTTGCAGACGGTCCCTCGGAATGTTCTGGGCACCCACAATTATCCACTAAGGTAGAACATACCCATCTTGGCGATTCGTCGATCGTCGCTAGTTCTAGGCTCAACATGTTCATCGACCTCACGGTCCTCACTTGTCTCAACATTTTCAGGTGGTTCCAGCTCATCTTCTTCTCTCAACTCCACTTCTCCACAGTCTATTTAGAGGAGGGTGATGCCCTGCATTTCCAACACCCTTCACATATCCTTGCCCCAAAGAAGTAACTCCAGTGGTTCATTATTTGGAAGCACGATGACATCTCGTTCTCTATGTTTATCTTCACATAGAGCACAGAGCACTACGCTTGCCTCTTCTTGCCGTAGCCATACCCGTATTTGTTGGCTTTTAGGCCTTAATCCCTGTTTTGATGATTTAATCAACCTAATCTTAATAACAATCCAAAGTAGACTAGCACACATTATGTATAGAATATATTGCGTTGTGCTAACTTCTAGTAGAGTAAATACCTAATCACATACACACTAGGTTCCTTATAGAAGTCACACACAAAATCTCAGATCAATTGGACTTCAATAGGTCACCAAAACTTAGACCGGAAAATTACTAAACCTTAACCTAAAACTGCCTGTGACAAATCGCTCAACTGAATGTTCTCCGTTTGACCGAATGTTCAGTTAGCAAAATAGTTATTTACCTAGCTCGACCGGTCGACCGTGACCTTTTCGGTCGACCGTTTACATGTGTCATTTGACCGTTAGACTTGTCGTATTATACCAATGGTCGTATTCACTTTTTTATCGATCTCCCAAAAATACAAGTGATCACCGATTGACCGTGGACCTAGAAACGGTCGATCAGACTTTCCTTTGTGGTCGACCGATATATCTTTTACTTCTGCCAAAATGCCTTGAACGGTCGATCGTGCCACATTTTGTTCGACCGTTCACTTAAGTGAACTTAATTTGTAGCCGTATTTCGTTCGACCGTCTCTTACTCGGTCGATCGTTTCATTCCTGGACTCTCTTGGACTACTTTTCCAGACAATCTCCAGTCGACCGTTAGACCCATTTCAGTCGACCGAACGTAACCTGAACAGTGCCCTGAGACTTTCTGTTTTGTGTTTCTTACACAATTATTTACCACTTATATCCCAACGGCTATAACTCCCTTAGAGCTTATAAATAGAGGTTCCACAACCTTATTTAGACAACTCTCCCACTACTATTTGCCTCCTACATTAGAGAGAATCCCCAAACACTCAAAGCCTTCATATCCACACTTTAGTACTCAAATCCAAATACTACTCAAAGTGTGCTCAAGTTAGAGAGTGTCTTCCACTCAATATTATTGTTCAAAGAAGCAAGGATTTCGGAGAAAGTTCGAAGTGTTCCCTCTCGGGTTTTGAGAGGAAGAAATTAAGCTCGCGAGGATTGTTCGTGGAGCTTACTGTGTAAGGGCATTGTCTCCCGATCCGGAACAGGGAGTGGATAGTGAAGACGTGAGCGGAGCTCGAAGTGTCGAGCGGAGCTTGCAAGAGAGGACGTAGGCGGGTGGCCAAACCTCTGTAGAAATGCCGAGTCCATTTGTGTGGTTTGCATTTTCTCTACTCATTTGTTTGTTTATTCTGCTGCACATCTTATTTCTTATTCAAGTAAAGATTAACTTAAAAGTGATTAGTATTAGGGGTCATCGATCTTAACTGCATCAACATGTAGATATCTTATTTCAGGGACACTATTGGTATCATAAAATGGCAGAAATGGTTGAAACTGTTATTAGTTTACCCAAAGTATGGTCATGCATCCGTCCACATTCCCCTCACTTTAGGTATTTCTATCGATAGATTTCCTTGTCTTCATATCTCTACTAGCCTTTTTCATGCGAGCAGTCAGGTCCTTCAAAACCTCCTCTACCCAGGCGTACGTTCTCATTTCTCCAGGTTTTCGATAGTAGACATATGTCATTGATTAGTAGCAAATCATACAATGCATTCATGCTCTATATCCTTTATTTTACCCAAATTTTGTACTACTCAGGTGTTTGTTTAATGTGTTTCAGGTTTTAGGTAATAAAGAGGAGAAAGGAACAAAAAAGGACCTAAATGCAAGAAGAAATGACCTTATTGAAGCATCTTTGACTCGTTTTTCATGCTCAAGAACCCATCTGCAATTCAGGAAGGACATAGATGAAACCCAAAGGGACCTGAGAATAAGGAAAACATTTCTGGTGCAAAAATCCCATATTATCATGATCTTGAGAAGTATATGGGGAATTAAGACCGAACGTCGTCGAACCAGTGGGCCACGAGTGCACCCGAAATGGAAAATACATCACTTAAGCTTCTAGGAGAAATCGTGGTGGATCGGAGCCCAAACATCCGCCAGTGGCGAATCATTTTGGTCCAAATCCCCCAAAGTTCTCCTGTGGCTCGAACGTGTCTATTTGGGTGCACTAGACGAAAGAGAAGTTGATTACAACCGTCGGATTGCTTCCAGATTCATCTACACCACTCTTTCTTCTATAAATAGCAATGTTTCTCCTACATTTCTTCTTGCTTTCCACTTCCACCATTAGAATAGCTTAGGTTTTACCCATTTGACTACAAGAATAAGGAGGTGGTTGGAGCTTTTAAACTAGTGCTTTCTTTAATTTAATTGTAGAATTTTTTTCCTCTTGTCTCTAGCTTTCTTCCTTTTTACTTAGTTTTGTGTTTTGTTGGTTAGTTTAGTAGTTAGTGATTCCTGCCATGTGTAGTCTTGATTTCTTTCTTTCCATGCTTGGAGTGATGAGTAGAGAATAGATCCACCCCATTTGGGGTGGAGCAGATGTAGATTATGTGATGTGGTTGTGGTGGGTTCTTCTTATTTGTGCTATTTCATATGCATAATGTACATCTATGCATGTAACTTGCTAAAACTTGTATTGCATGGGATAATGGCCACACTAGTACGTGTCTCATGCTAGATCTAGAGTTTATCTTGTTGCTTGTAAATGATCACCTTGTTATGGTAAATGGCTTGTTATGTGTGGATGTTTGATTAGTAGAGAATGCGTGAATGTATTGAGTTGTATGGATGGCTAATTGATGTCCTAATGTCTAGGTACTTAGTTCATTCTTGAGAACCCAAAGTGCATTTAACTTCATGTCTAACTATATTACTCATGTATTCATGTAAATGTAGTTGATGTTAATTAGACTCCACACTAGTTTCTAGTTGATTTCACCTACTTTACACACTTGTGGCTCATGTAATCAAGACCCACTCACACACACCTACGCACCTCCACTCCATAGGGGTTAAGTTTAATTTTTGATTAATTCATCGTTTAATGTTGTTAGTTAGCATAATCCCCTCATTCTCCTCTCCTTTCCCACCACTCACAACTCCTTGAGGTTCGACCAGTATTTGCCACGTCTTCACTGATGACGTGCACTTGCGGTTATTAAAAGGATCAATCACACCACAACCCCTATTACTCTACTCCCCACCACATAACTCACATCTCAGCAACCAGAACAAGCATAAACCACATGTGATTTCCAGCTTTAAAAAAAGTAAACTTGAGACTTTCCAGCAAGGAAATGACGTTACGTACCAATGACATAAGTGTTTTTATAAGTGACTTATAAGGGTTAAATTGAAGAATGTAGATGAACACTAATTAAATAGATCTCTTCTAGTTATCCTTTTGGATCACAACTTGCCTATTTTTCATCTTGAATTTCATCAAATCTCAAGAACACCAACAACAAACTCAAATCACCCAACAAACCAACACTATACTTGAAATCACTGCAATAACACACACACACTTACTACAAATCCAAAACAAAACAACCATTGTTAACTCCCAAAACAAATAACATCGTTTGTGTTTATATCCAAATAAACCAAAATCACATCTATCTAACACCAACTCCTCCAAATCACCTCCTGGGAGAAAACCCGAATTCGCGCCATCACATGAACCCACCCAATATTACACAATAAACCACCATTCCTTATTCCAAACCGTTAAGAACTTAAAATTTTAAAAAAACTTGAAAATAAAAATAACTTGTGCCGTGGGATAACTGGACCGGCACGGAGGCGTGATTAGTAGCATATCATGCATCATATTCATGCTATATATCCTAATTTTTCCCCAATATTTTGGTACTCGAATGTTTGTTGTTGTATTTCAGGTATTAGTAATAAAGAAGAGAAAGGAAGAGAAAATTACTGAAATATTAGAAGAAAGGACTTAAATGAAGCAAAATTGACCTCTTTGTCATGCACAAGAACTCATCTGCAAGAGGGAAGGACCTGGACGTAAGCATGGAAGGACCAAATAGCAAATCAAGAAAATCCACAAAATCATGAGGAGTATTTTGGCAATTAGATTCAGGCCCAGACTCCAATAACCAATCCGAGTGCACCCCACATAAAGAATTGAAGCACTTAATATTATCTTTGAAATTGGATCAGATCCGACAAAGAGTTACCGCCAATTGGTGGTCCGTTTTCATCAGAATCCGACACGGTTTTGCACGGATATGGGTTATGTATTTATATCTATTATGGGAATGTTTCATTAGTTCCACATCGGCAGATTGTGTAACGCCCCCGATCTCGCGGGTACGCACACTGGGAAAGGAACACTAGTGCCGCGATCAGAGACCTCCGCGACGACCGAAGGAGTTACAAAAGACAGACCAACAACGACTCGATGAAACGGAACAGACATACATAGATAGACGATAAGGGTATAAAACTGAACCAAATGATTATCCATGTATACATAAATGATCCAATTACAATACATCGAGTTTCAAAGGAAATACAATGACATAAGCGGAAGCAAAAGATAACTGAAGAATATGGTCGACGCGTCCCTCGTGTACAGAATCTTCGGAACTCGTCCAGTCTGCCCTGTGGAACCTAAGTACCTGCAAGCACCGCATTTAACAATGCGTGAGTTTTCAATTAAGAAAACCCAGTATGCCTCAGCCGAACAATAATAAAATAGCATGAATGCAAATATGGCAGGTTTCAGAAACAGAACAGAACAGAACAGAACAGAAGGCATCAAATGCAACAGAAGGCTACGACTATACCAGTCGTGCCGGTCGGGCGCACCCGAATCGTTCCTCCACAGGAACCAGAACACCAGCCTCGCTTGTCAGAGGAGGTCACTCGTCAGTGACCCACCGCTCGGCACAAAACGGTGCGCCGGATAAGCGTCCCAATCCACGGAAATAAACCTACATGGTGTCATCGCGAACTTGGGAACACCTACCCTGAGACAGAATGGCAGCGCGCATGCCCAGGACTTATCTTAGGCCTGGCCCCCCATAGGGGTCTTAACCGAGTGGCCTCTGAAGCTAGAGGACCCACCCGTAGCCCGTCGGCCCAGAAAACAGAACGTGCCCAGAATTACTCCATCAGATTAGATGCAATGCAACTACTCCATAGTCTAATGCAACTAAATTATTCAGAATGAGTTCAAAGGAGAACATGCAACATCTCCCTCAAGCTCTAAGCAAACATAATTTTTAATCCAGCCATACCACACCAAATTCAACAACAAGAATCATGGTTGTTTCCTAAATCCAACCAGCACCAAAACCAGAAAATAAAAGCACATGATACGCAGCCTATTAGGAAATAAATCACATAATTTAGCCACTAAGAATAATGCATGGAATAGGAAACTAAACTACGATAAACTGCCATCTTGCCAACTTATTATCACAAGGATTAGGAAACAAACATGCATCCGCAGCTACCTATTGTGCACTACTATAGCAACAATTCGGATCCTAGAAGATTCCTAATTCTAGCAACGAAATGATACATGAATCATGAGACATCATAACAGAAACCTAATCATGAACCATACAAAATTCTGGCAACTAAATGATACAAGAATCGTGCGACATCATAACAGCAACCTGATCACGAAACTTACCAAATTCTGGCAACTAAATGACACATGAATCATGCAACATCATGACAGCAACCTTATCATGAAAATATCAAGTAATCCAGCAACTAATTAATATATGATCATGTGACATCTTAACAGCAACTAATTATGAAATAGTCATGTAATCCAGCAACTAATTAACATACGATTATGCATGAATATAGGGTCTGAAATCAGTAACAAATCGTCGATGATCATGCATGAATATATGGTCTGAAATCAGTAACAAATTATGGATGATCATGCAGGAATATATGGTCTGAAATCAGTAACAACTTGGGAAATAATCCAGCAACTAAATGATGTACCAATATGCAAAGTCTTAGCAGCAACCGAGTCATGAACTTTCCTATTTCCAGCAACCTAATGATGCATGAACATGCGTCACCTTATCATAAAATTAAAATAGGACTTAAACCCTACATTCAGCAACTAAAGAGGAATGAAATATGCAACATCTACCAGCAAGCAAATCAGTAAGCACTTGATGAAATCCAACAACAATCCGGTTGACTGAATATGCAATGTTTTTGGTAATAATGCAGCCATGTAATATTCCTATTTCCAGCAACCTATTGATGCATGAAATATGCGGCTTGTAATCAACAAGAAAAATCAGGAAATAAACCTTGTGTCCAGAACTAAAGATGTTTAGATATACAACAACATAACAGCAACTAAAGATGGAGAATCATGCAAATCCCGCAGCTAAATAGACATGCATATGTAGCATCACGGTAATAACAAAACATGGGAATTAATGCACGAAATTAACTATCTAAATCATACACAAACATAGGGTATCTTAACAGCAAGGTAAACCAGAGAATGATCATGAAATCCATCAATATAATCACATCTACAACTAGCAAGCAGCCAGAAATCTATTAGCATCTAAGGTAAAACACACAACCCAACCAGGCTGAGATTTCATCTCGCATGTGTGCCCCAGAAACCTGACCAGACATCCCCCTTGGTGCTGGATGAAGCTCCATCCGACACCCCCACCTATTATCCTACATCTGGACCAGAAGCATACAAGAGGTGCAACATAAGTTAATACCCGTCCAGCAGCACACATGAACCACAACTTAATCAAGTTAATAAGGCAACAACCTCCAACCGCCTCATTGTTTGAGTTACAACTTACTACCCGCATGGATTGTTCAATCAAACCCGAAGGTTTCTGATGCTGGACAGCCTCCAATCCAGCCCCCAAGCCTTATGCTACACTAATGGCTAGAGACATACCTGAGAAAGGAAGATGCTGAGCTACACTGGATGCACCAAGATTTCCCTTTAGCCGCACACAAGAAGCACCTCCGGATCTCTTCTTCCAAGCTGCTGGAGCACCAAGGGAATTTCGGTGGCTGAGGGTGGAGAAAGGGTTTGGGGAAAAACGGCTGGGTGCAATATATATATAAGGGTGCAAGTTTGAAAGGAGAAACTAGGAAAAGGCAAGAGATAATTGGCTTTGATGGCCAATCAGCACTTTCCTAAATGCAACCAAATCTCATATTAGCAAGATCTCCTTTTTCGGATTTGGTATGCCAGCCCACAACAACCCATCCTAACCAACACGCCTCATGCAAACAATTAAATCCACACACCAGGTTCAAGCACCCGATTAACCCGGTTAAGTCTAACGAATGCAACCGCACCCGACGGTTAAATCCGCCCAAAAGGAAACTTCCACTAAACCAACATAACCTCAAAACATAGACAATAAAACACATAAAAGGATTAATAAAACCAAAAACAGAGTGGTAGGAGAGCGGGTCTTACAACCTACCCCCCTTAAAGAAATTTCGTCCTCGAAATTTGCTATCCCTAACTCTCAACCAAAAACTTGGGATACAACATCCTCACATCAACCCCACACTCAAACAACAGTAATAAAAGTTACAAGATGATGAAATACATGTGCCATAACAGCCAAAGATTCTGAGAACAAATCATGAACCAATCACATGAAATCCAGCAAGTAATAATGTATGTACCTATGATACATTGACAATCATAAAACTTATAGTAGCTAATATATACATACATATGCGACATCTTGACAGTAATTATCCATGAGGATCATATAATTTCCAGCAACCAATTAATACATGCATATGTGACGTCTTAGCAGCAACAAAACGTAAATAACATATTGTATTTAACAACAACCTAATCATGAGATCGTATAGTTCCAGCAACTAAATAATAGATATCATACATGTCATGTATCAAGACCACAATTAAATGAAGAAGGAATAACAATCTCTCTATAGATAATATACGTGCACATGATGTATTTAGGCAGCAATTAAATCATGGAAATAATTATAAGATCTTAATAGACAATACTCATGCACGAGATATATCTAGGCAACCATTAAATCGTGTCATAATAACAAGATCTCCATGGATTTCTATATTTACATGTACATGAGTTATGAGGACAACAAATTCACTGCGTAATTAGAATAAAATTTTGATGGTTAAATATACATGTGCATGATGTAACTAGGCAACAACTAAATCATGAAATCGTAGTCATATCACCACGACATGAACTTACTTGCATGCACTTACGCCATCATACCCATAACAGTAACATGAACAATTATAATTAATTTGGTAAAGCACATGCTATAGTAATCATGGATCATGGAAACGAATATTCAACAAGTAGGAGATATGGGTCATGATGAGATGATTATACAACATTTACTTCAATCTATAGCAACGCATTCATGGGTTTTGAATTTATTTAAGCACGAATCTAATTATAATTAGGAGAAATATGAGACTATAACGTGACTGATTTCAGGGCTCATCATGCAAGACATCGAGGCTATAAACTCAACCTCTACTCGCATATAAACACCTGAAATTTGCATTAGTTGCACTATGTATTAAACATACTAAGATTGAGACTATATGAATAATATAAGATCCCACGATGCAATCATCACAATACAGGGGATAGGCATGCATGCATGAATGGATGGTAAGTTACTTCTGATTTCAACATTTCCGGGCATAGCATCATGGACATTGTAGAATCAAACTATTTGGTTAACCTTTTCACATAGTACAATTTCTTGTTTCCAACAACTATGTCATGCGTACCAATATAACTTCCTAACAGCAATCTAAACATGAAATGAGTAATAGAATGTGTAAAAGGCATCGTAGTAAAATACTACATGCATTCGATAGCATGAGTCATAAATTTTAGGACATATATGCGTTACAATCTTGCAAATCAGACCATGATCAGAGATTATATCGACATAAAACAATATAAGTATCAGTAATACAACATGGTGAACATGCACATGAGATCAGGAGTCTATGTATATCCATAAATAATATACATGCATGCATTCGGATTCACACATTACGTTAAGTCATGGAATGAGTTGCATATGTCATGGATGAGTACATATTTTATTCTCAAAGAAAGCATAACGATAACATCAGAGAAGGTATACCAAATCAGATCATGAATGTTGTATGCTTACTACTGGGATGAAATCAACTCAAATAACAAGTCACCACAAACAACACCTATAATCCAACTGATTGCACCAATCATAATTTTAGAACGTACATGCATTAGAAGATAGCGATTCAGAAATGGCCCGAGATCATATGAACATGAATTAATATATGAATATATCAACGACCTAACATGGAAAGCATATATCTAGAAATCAGAAGTCGGAGCATATTCATGATCGATATAAATCTACATGGATAAGGATTTGCACAAAACTAGACGGCATAGGATGAATAGCATAACTCATAAATTCTGATATAGTATTCATGTGAGAGCATAACAAGTCATAGCAGAGAAGATTTATGGAAATCAGATCATACACGTAAACTGAACATGGTGGGGTTAAAATCAGACTTGAGAAACTCATAGCAACATTAGAGTCAATACGAGCATTTATACCAATGGCATCAACATTTAAATTAAACTTTATAACTTATGTTCAGATGTTGTAAAGAATATATCTCAGAGGGATTACAAATCAGAGCATATTCATTGATTAGTCATGACTGGGATAAAATCACACATTTAATTCATCTTAACATTCCAATCGATAAATGCAGCATTCCTTCAACATAAAATCAGATCACCATAGAAACTAGATTTGAAAATAACATGGCATGACGCCTAATCCAAATCAAAAAAATAACATGTGATTATGACATCTAACATCAGTAAGCATATCATGCGAGAAAATCCGGACTTGATCACAATATCATGCATGAACATAACATCTAAAAGATCACAAGATTCTACACCACAAGGTTATTAACACATCACTCAACTTGAAAGCAAAAACCCCTTACCCAACTAGCTCTCCACGATCGAGCCCACTTCCTCTGGTTTCTCCAGCAAACCACCAAGGAAGAATGAGGCCCAAGTCATAGTAGAGATGGAGGTGCTTAGCCACCTCTGAAATTCAGACGGTGCACCACAGTCCACACAATCAGTGGATCTCCACTAGTGCATACCAAACCTCAGATCGGAAAACACAATGGTGCTGGACCAAATTTTGTCCAACACACACTCTACCTCCTCTTAAACTAAAGGCGTAGAAGCGTACCTGAAACTGATGGAGAAGGATCCTAGAGTTTGCTGGAATTCAGCTACAGCCGCCTCCCATGCTTGCTAGCTAGTCATCTCTTGCACTTGCACTTCTTGCTTGTTTGACCGGTGGGGCTTGTTGGAGATCTCAGCACCAAAACGTAGGAGGAGGTGAGGGAACTGATAAAGACAGATAGTGTTGGGTGGTTCGGTCTCCAAGCACACGAGGTAATCCACAAGAAGCAATTTAACTAATGCAAACATGATCTATCACTATCAGAAAGAAATTACCGACAGGGTTTGGGCAAGATGCCCCATTGGAGAGTCTTTAGATTCTGTACACTTTAGAGACCGACCTGCTCTGATACCAAGTTGTAACGCCCCCGATCTCGCGGGTACGCACACTGGGAAAGGAACACTAGTGCCGCGATCAGAGACCTCCGCGACGACCGAAGGAGTTACAAAAGACAGACCAACAACGACTCGATGAAACGGAACAGACATACATAGATAGACGATAAGGGTATAAAACTGAACCAAATGATTATCCATGTATACATAAATGATCCAATTACAATACATCGAGTTTCAAAGGAAATACAATGACATAAGCGGAAGCAAAAGATAACTGAAGAATATGGTCGACGCGTCCCTCGTGTACAGAATCTTCGGAACTCGTCCAGTCTGCCCTGTGGAACCTAAGTACCTGCAAGCACCGCATTTAACAATGCGTGAGTTTTCAATTAAGAAAACCCAGTATGCCTCAGCCGAACAATAATAAAATAGCATGAATACAAATATGGCAGGTTTCAGAAACAGAACAAAACAAAACAGAACAGAACAGAACAGAAGGCATCAAATGCAACAGAAGGCTACGACTATACAAGTCGTACCGGTCGGGCGCACCCGAATCGTTCCTCCACAGGAACCAGAACACCAGCCTCACTGGTCAGAGGCGGTCACTCGTCAGTGACCCACCGCTCGGCACAAAGCGGTGCGCCGGATAAGCGTCCCAATCCACGGAAATAAACCTACATGGTGTCATCGCGAACTTGGGAACACCTACCCTGAGACAGAATGGCAGCGCGCATGCCCAGGACTTATCTTAGGCCTGGCACCCCATAGGGGTCTTAACGGAGTGGCCTCTGAAGCTAGAGGACCTACCCGTGGCCCGTCGGCCCAGAAAACAGAACGTGCCCAGAATTACTCCATCAGATTAGATGCAATGCAACTACTCCATAGTCTAATGCAACTAAATTATTCAGAATGAGTTCAAAGGAGAACATGCAACATCTCCCTCAAGCTCTAAGCAAACATAATTTTTAATCCAGCCATACCACACCAAATTCAACAACAAGAATCATGGTTGTTTCCTAAATCCAACCAGCACCAAAACCAGAAAATAAAAGCACATGATACGCAGCCTATTAGGAAATAAATCACATAATTTAGCCACTAAGAATAATGCATGGAATAGGAAACTAAACTACGATAAACTGCCATCTTGCCAACTTATTATCACAAGGATTAGGAAACAAACATGCATCCGCAGCTACCTATTGTGCACTACTATAGCAACAATTCGGATCCTAGAAGATTCCTAATTCTAGCAACGAAATGATACATGAATCATGAGACATCATAACAGAAACCTAATCATGAACCATACAAAATTCTGGCAACTAAATGATACAAGAATCGTGCGACATCATAACAGCAACCTGATCACGAAACTTACCAAATTCTGGCAACTAAATGACACATGAATCATGCAACATCATGACAGCAACCTTATCATGAAAATATCAAGTAATCCAGCAACTAATTAATATATGATCATGTGACATCTTAACAGCAACTAATTATGAAATAGTCATGTAATCCAGCAACTAATTAACATACGATTATGCATGAATATAGGGTCTGAAATCAGTAACAAATCGTCGATGATCATGCATGAATATATGGTCTGAAATCAGTAACAAATTATGGATGATCATGCAGGAATATATGGTCTGAAATCAGTAACAACTTGGGAAATAATCCAGCAACTAAATGATGTACCAATATGCAAAGTCTTAGCAGCAACCGAGTCATGAACTTTCCTATTTCCAGCAACCTAATGATGCATGAACATGCGTCACCTTATCATAAAATTAAAATAGGACTTAAACCCTACATTCAGCAACTAAAGAGGAATGAAATATGCAACATCTACCAGCAAGCAAATCAGTAAGCACTTGATGAAATCCAACAACAATCCGGTTGACTGAATATGCAATGTTTTTGGTAATAATGCAGCCATGTAATATTCCTATTTCCAGCAACCTATTGATGCATGAAATATGCGGCTTGTAATCAACAAGAAAAATCAGGAAATAAACCTTGTGTCCAGAACTAAAGATGTTTAGATATACAACAACATAACAGCAACTAAAGATGGAGAATCATGCAAATCCCGCAGCTAAATAGACATGCATATGTAGCATCACGGTAATAACAAAACATGGGAATTAATGCACGAAATTAACTATCTAAATCATACACAAACATAGGGTATCTTAACAGCAAGGTAAACCAGAGAATGATCATGAAATCCATCAATATAATCACATCTACAACTAGCAAGCAGCCAGAAATCTATTAGCATCTAAGGTAAAATACACAACCCAACCAGGCTGAGATTTCATCTCGCATGTGTGCCCCAGAAACCTGACCAGACATCCCCCTTGGTGCTGGATGAAGCTCCATCCGACACCCCCACCTATTATCCTACATCTGGACCAGAAGCATACAAGAGGTGCAACATAAGTTAATACCCGTCCAGCAGCACACATGAACCACAACTTAATCAAGTTAATAAGGCAACAACCTCCAACCGCCTCATTGTTTGAGTTACAACTTACTACCCGCATGGATTGTTCAATCAAACCCGAAGGTTTCTGATGCTGGACAGCCTCCAATCCAGCCCCCAAGCCTTATGCTACACTAATGGCTAGAGACATACCTGAGAAAGGAAGATGCTGAGCTACACTGGATGCACCAAGATTTCCCTTTAGCCGCACACAAGAAGCACCTCCGGATCTCTTCTTCCAAGCTGCTGGAGCACCAAGGGAATTTCGGTGGCTGAGGGTGGAGAAAGGGTTTGGGGAAAAACGGCTGGGTGCAATATATATATAAGGGTGCAAGTTTGAAAGGAGAAACTAGGAAAAGGCAAGAGATAATTGGCTTTGATGGCCAATCAGCACTTTCCTAAATGCAACCAAATCTCATATTAGCAAGATCTCCTTTTTCGGATTTGGTATGCCAGCCCACAACAACCCATCCTAACCAACACGCCTCATGCAAACAATTAAATCCACACACCAGGTTCAAGCACCCGATTAACCCGGTTAAGTCTAACGAATGCAACCGCACCCGACGGTTAAATCCGCCCAAAAGGAAACTTCCACTAAACCAACATAACCTCAAAACATAGACAATAAAACACATAAAAGGATTAATAAAACCAAAAACAGAGTGGTAGGAGAGCGGGTCTTACAGATTGTCCCTAGTTGGCTTTCGTGTATATAAATAGAACTCTTCCCCTTTGTAAACTACCCCATTTCTTGAACTGAAATAATTATTCTTTTCAATGGTATTGCAGATTGCAGAAAACCTCGACGCTCCTGAGCCTAATCTTACAGATATGTATCTCCAGCTTCATGATAAGAAACTCCCTGAAGCTACGGCTCATAAGTTTAAGATTATTTTTAGTTTTCAATTACTTAATGTTATTTGATACATTCATTTGTGAATTTAAATGTTTTCTTCTTTTGGGAACAATTGGAGGCTTTACAAGGACTAGGTGAGATAAGCTCTCAAGGCTCTATCAATACGGTAGTTGGCGCCCAGGGTGGTCTGGTCAAGATCTTCTCAGTGATAGGCATGGACGTGTGAGGATTTACTCGAGTCTTGTTACCTTTGCTGACATGTATGGACCGTGCGGGACACCATCCCAAGAAGAGAGTGACGCCAGAGCGCAGGTTGAGCAAGGTCAAGAGATGAAGATTATGAGAACCGAGCTAGCGGAGACGAAAAACAAGCACGCAAGAATGTCATCGATGGTTGAGTTTTGATGGAGAAAGGGGTTTTTAATCCCGAGGTATTATTTTTGTAATTTAATAAATTGTATTACATTTACTAAGTTAGTTTATATGAATTTTACTGTTTTAAGTTACTTAACGTATAATGTTTTAATCGTGCAGGGTTTTTGTACGCCACCTCCGCTGCCAACTCGAGAAAACGATTACGATCCATCGGGTGGAGCTGGCACGGGAGGTTGGGGAACTTAGTGTTGTATGTTTTTTGTCTATTCTTAAACTTTGTTTTGTACTTAGTGAACTCAAATGGTAATTTTAATGAAATTACAACTTTTGTGTTGGAATTATTTTTAAATGAATCAATATATATGACTTCTTGTGTTTAGATGTTTAGATGTGTATGAATGTTTGTCGAATGATGATTGAATCGGATGTGCATGAATGTTTGTTGAATGATGATTGCATTTCATGTGTATGAATGTTTGACTAATGAACAAGCAAAATCGAAACTCGGAAGAGCAAATACGCTCTTTTGGGTTCAGGACATGACTTACACCGACGGATAGGGACATGTTAGTATAGATGTATTTGTCAAACAAAGATTTGATGTTTAGTGATATTCATACACTAACGACATGTATCCGTCAGACAAACATCTAACGATTTTTAGTAGATGTACACCGACGGTACATATCCATCTATGTAGTGTACCAATAAATATCACCGACGGCAGGGATCCATCGGTGTAGGTGTAAATCGTCTGAGTACATATTAGTCGGTGTAACAGACACTAACGGATATATTTGTCGATCCGTCGGTGTAGAGAGAACCGACGGATATGACGTCGGTGTTTTGACGTTAATGTTTTTCAATGCGATGAGAGTAGAAGAAAAATTATGATGGGAACTATCGTGCCAAAAGTAACTCCAACGGACTTTATCTGTCATAGTCGATATACACTGACGCATGTAACATCAACGACATGATATCCGTCGATGTTACTCTACACCGACGGAAGGGGATATGCACCGACGGATAAGTATCGTAAGTGAAACGTTGTATTGTTGTAGTGTTATAATAAATCATGTTAGTTATGAAGCATTACATGATAAATGATTTAACATAAACTCAAGTAATCAAAATATAATAATCACGAACTTAAAATAATAACATTCATTCATCTTCTCTTCACCCTAAATCCGTCACCTCCACTGTTGAACGTTTTATATTTCTACCGCAAGTGTACGGCCGCGATGAAGCGGTGGCAAGTACGGGTCGTCCTCAGGGAGGTGAGCTTGCTCTTGCTTATCAGAAATCAAGTGGCAAAGAAAGATGGAAGAAAGTTGTTTATGCTAACCTAAACTATGCTAACACGTAGAAGCAAATGCGAAGGAAACAAAACAAACGAATACTTCAACTAAGCTAGAGAAAATTGATACTATGGAGAAATCAGTAAGAGAGAGAGACCCCTTAGGGGGTGGAGTGACTACACATACACAATAAGGAGGCAAAAATATCTTCCTATAGGCACAAGTGTAGGTAGTGTTTGCATGTATGGGAGGTGTCTACTTATCATGGCAAAACCCATCAATTAAATCACTAACCTATTTTGATTAACATTCATAAACACAAGCTGGTTATTTAAGAAACTAAACAAGTATGGGAGGTGTCTACTTATCATGGCAAAACCCATCTTGTGAAGTGTTCTATTCTAACAAGCAAGTATGCATTCATATTAATCAACACATTTTAACATAAACATCCTTCCTTCCTTAATTGCATATATGATAATCATCTCCACCCCCCAAAAGGGGAGTGGTTTTACTCACTACACATTACCCTAACTATTACACTAAAATAAGAAGGCATATTAACTAAGCTAGATTTAATAAAAGACAATTAAACTAAAACATGCATCAACAATAAAAGAAGCACAAAACAAAGAAAATTTTATTAATTGAAGACTCACAAGACTAGTAGCATCTCCCTATTGAGTTTCTTGCTTCAAGGCTTCCACTTCAATTAGGGAGAATGGCCACAAGCATGGAGTGATTACAATGGAAGGTGAAGATTTCTATTTATAGCCATGGAAAAAGCTAATCCGGGACAATCCCCCGATGTGGGACTAAACAAATACCATCAATAGCATAAGAACGCTCTAATACACACACCAGAAAAAGATAAACGGATTCGGATCCAACTGGACCGCCAATTAGCGGTTCCAGACCGCCAATTGGCGGTCTACAGGGTCCGGATTCGTCTGGGCTTTCTTGGAGGCTTTCCTGGATGATATTCTTGGTCTTTGATGCGGTTACTTGACTTGTTGGAGCTCCGACCCGAATCGAATTGGTAAAATACTCCTCATGATGGTGTGGAGTATTCTGTTTTGCTCTTAGGTCCTTCTGTCTTGCAATCAGGTCCTTCTTCCTTGCATCTTGGTCCCTAGATCTCACAATTCAGTCCTTTTTCCCAGCTTTTGGGTCCTTTTATGCTTCATCTCTTCAAACCTATTTATTCCTGAAAACTAAACATAAAACTCGTGACATAGCATTGTTTAGGTGAAAGATAATGGATATAAGATACAAATATGAGCATGAAATGATGTCAATCAAATACCCCCACACCTAACTTTTGCTAGTCCCGAGCAAAACAAAGAAAGAGAAAAGCATACGAAAAACAAGAAATCCTAACTCACTTTCGTAGGAATCACGGTTGCACTTAGCACGTGCAACAAGCCGTTAAACCTCCTTGTCGCCAAGGAGGAGAAGTGTTGTCTCCTGAGGGTTTTCAGCGGATATACCCACAAAATCCGAACAAGATGCATTAATCAATCTAGCTACACGACTCGTTGGACTTATTTTGTCGATCATGGGATGCGGTAATACTACGGGTCGACTCTATATATGTAATCAGTCCACACACCTAGCCTAATGAGTTATTCGTGAGAGTTAACTAAGGAATTAAGTTAAAGATATGGGCAACCTTAACTTCTGAATGTGATACAACGTGTAAAGTCCATTTTGGTTCTTATTTGACTCTCTTTTTTTTCTTTTTTTTTTCTTTGGAGCATTTTATTGGTTGGTGTTTGATTCTCCCAGGGTCAGGTTTCGTGCATCATTGCCTATGAGGACTTACACTATCACGTACACCTTCCCCCAAATCTCCACATAGGGCGATCCCTACCACCCGTGTAACGGGAGTTCGGTCGGTGCATCCCAAGTCAGATGACTCGAAAGCACCAGGCACAAAGTCCCCTCAGACCTACTTTCCCGAGTGATAGGAGCCGTACGAGAAGAGAGAACACCACTTATTTATCTACATGGGAACCAAAACCCCTACCCTTAAGTTTTACAAAAAGAGATTAAGGGCCCTTGCCTACGACAAACTTCCTTATACTAACAGACACGAATTATTTGACTCACTAGGTTCAGGGTGGACTTCTTTAAATGTTTGAGTACTGAAACCCTATGATTACACTCCCCCCGAGGGAAAACCGGGGTGCATCCTAACGACTCGATAAGACCTAAAGCCAGTAAACTAGAAATCTTAATGCATCAAGTTCAAGACAATTTTGGGAGCTTTCTTTTTACTTTGCCTCTCAACGGTTTTGCACATGCTAAACACACGCAAAACCTACAAAAACATTTTCTTTCGCAAACACATGAAGATTTTGAAAGAAATGTGAAAATTTTAAAGCACTAGGCAAGCAAAAGAAGACAAGTCACCCAAGGATCATGGCAAGCAGATATATCGATATTAAATGCGGCACACTGACATGACCCTAACAATGCGCACAAAAGAAAACAACAAAACAAAAAAAGAAAAAAAAAGACACAAACTATGTACAAACGTGAAAACACCCCCCACACCTAATCCATGCATTGTCCTCAATGTATGGCAAAATGGTGCCAATGCATGGATAGGGTGTACCGGACTAAGGACGACGGCCAGAAGTGCCTGAAGAGGCACCTCTCTCAAGAGCCGACAACTTCCTATAGATCTTCCAGTTTTGCTTGGCTAAGATGACGTTCTGCTGCTCGACCGCCATCTCAGAAATGTCGGTGTTAAAGAGTGTTCCTGAGCTCACAGACGAGCTTGAGGAACTGGCTCTAACATCCTCCTCCATATAGTCAGGCACCCATGCCTCAGGAAGGCAATGGCGAAATGACGGGGTCATCTTCGCTACCTCGAGGTCGGTGCCTTGGCGCCTCAGCATGCGCTCAAATCGTGGGGTGTCCAACATGCCACACAATTTGGTAACCAGAGTCGGCAAACAGTGTATATCTTTCAGCCTGGCGTTCACTAAAACGTCGAACAATGTTCGACAAATGCAGTGTGGTGAACCGTCCATCAGACTATACACGATTCGCAAACTAGGTGTGAAAAATGTGGAGGTCCGCTCCTGGTCCAACACATTTCTACATACCCACCTGGCTACAATGTGCACATTGGAGTAAATGTGCGCATTAGGTACTCCCCCATGTGATGAAATAGGTTGCCCACGCCCAAGCATAGATCGATAAAAATTGATATCGTGGGTGGGTGCGAACTCATCAACCAAGGGGATCCCAGTCGCGTCGGAGATTAGCTGGGGTGTCACGGTGTGTTTCACCCCCCTGAGAGTGATACTGAACTCGAGTGGACTGGTCTGGTCACGCTCGAGTTTAGCAAAGAATTCATGTACGAGAGGCTCTACGTACATGGATTCATCGCCCTCATACAATAAATGGTACCACCCTTTAGCTACGATTCGATCGTAGAAGGGTTCTCCGAATTCGCGAATCAGGGAGGCAAAATTGAGTTCTGGAATTAAATGATGGCTGGCCATACCTGAACCTACCTTGGCGAGCTTTAGCGGCGAGGCACACGACGGCGAGGACGAACACGGTGCGAGAGGAGAACAGACCACCGCACGCCGTTTCCCGCAGCACCACAGACTCCCAACCACGAAACCAACAGACAATACCAAATCCAACACCCCAACGAAGAAAATCTGGAAACTCAGAACAAGCGACCGCTGATTGGCGGTCCTATACCGCTAATTAGCGGTCGGTTCAGGGGATTGGGTAAATGAATTTGGGTGGAGGCGCTATCTGAAGGAGAAACGCGTTTTGCTCTGCTGTAATAATGCGTAGGGCAGGAGAAAATGCATTTTTAATCAAGGGAAATGGCAAATATCACATAGGTCTTCCAATTTTTGGTTTTTATCTTTTTTTTGTTTTTTTTAAGCACAAAACAAAGATATGTACAAACTAATGGAGGGATGAGCCACATCAAGTGACCACATCCGTGGGGAGTTCGTGCAAAGGCACGACTTCCACCTCGACCTCTGCCGTGGTCCCTTCTAAGTATGGTTTGAGGCGTTGTCCATTAACTTTGAACACGTCCCCATTCCTAGGATTTTGAATCTCAACCGCCCCATGAGGGGAGACGGTTAAAACAATGAAGGGACCTGACCAACGGCTCCGCAGTTTCCCCGGAAACAAGTGGAGGCGAGAATTATACAACAAGACCTTTTGTCCCACCTCGAAGGTTTTGATTCGCACCAAGCGATCGTGGAAAATTTTAGTGCGGGACTTGCAGATCTTGGCATTCTCATAAGCTTCATTTCTCAACTCCTCCAACTCGTTGAGGTCTAACTTGCGATTGGCACCAGAAACATCAAGACTCATGTTAAGATGTTTGATTGCCCATAATGCCCGGTGCTCAAGTTCTACCGGAAGATGGCAAGCTTTGCCATAAACTAGCCGGTAGGGGGACATGCCAAGGTCGGTTTTAAATGTAGTGCGGAAAGCCCACAATGCATCATTAAGCTTGACCGACCAATCTTTCCTTGAAGCATTAACCGTTTTCTCAAGAATTTGCTTGAGTTGACGGTTGGAAATTTCCACCTGGCCACAGGTTTGAGGATGATAAGGTGTGGCCAACTTGTGCGTGATGGAATATTTCCTCAGCACTGCCTCAAGGGATCGGTTCACATAGTGTGTCCCCCGATCACTTATGATACAACGAGGTGTCCCATACCTCGCGAAGATGTGTTCTTTAAGAAATTTGATCACAACCTTGCGATCGTTAGTGCGAGTGGGGATTGCTTCAACCCACTTTGACACATAATCGACCGCCACCAGGATGTAAGTGTGACTATGGGACACGGGGAAAGGACCCATGAAGTCAATTCCCCAAACATCAAAGATGTTAACCACTAAGATGGGATTGAGTGGCATCATATCTCGTCTACCAATGCGGCCCACACGTTGGCACCTATCGCATGCTTTGCAAAATGCAAAAGCGTCTTGGAACAACGTGGGCCAGTAAAAACCGCATTGGAGTACTTTGGCAGCGGTTTTCTTGGCACCAAAGTGCCCACCACATGCCTCCTTATGGCAAAAGGACAAGACACTCTGAATCTCGTCGTCAGGAATGCACCTCCTTATGATTTGATCAGCACAATACTTAAATAAGTATGGATCATCCCAATAGAAGTGCTTGACTAACGACTTGAACTTCGCTGTCTCACTGTGTCTCCAATGAGCCGGCACCTCCCCGGTTGCTAAATAGTTCACAATGTCAGCGAACCAGGGAGGTGAGGCTATTGCCATAAGGTTCTCATCAGGAAAAAACTCGTTCACCGGTGGATCCGGTGAAAGATCGATGGGGATGCGAGATAGGTGATCAGCCACGACATTCTCGCATCCCTTCTTGTCCCATATTTCAAGGTCGAATTCTTGTAACAACAAGATCCAACGCAGGAGACGGGGTTTCGCATCCTTTTTAGACAAAAGGTAGCGAAGAGCTGAGTGATCAGTGTAGATGATGACATGCGACCCTATGAGGTACTGACGAAATTTTTCCAACGCAAATATGATCACGAGGAACTCTTTCTCAGTAACGGAGTAGTTGAGTTGGGCGTCATTGAGAGTACGACTTGCATAATAGATCACATGAGACAATTTGTCGACTTTCTGACCCAAAACCGCTCCTATCGCGTAATCAGAAGCATCACACATCAGCTCGAACGGTAGAGTCCACACCGGTGCCTTAATAATAGGAGCGGAGGTCAACTCACGCTTCAGAAACTCAAAAGCAGTCAGGCACTCGGGTGTGAACTCAAAGGAGGTTCCTTTAGCAAGCAAGCTCGTGAAAGGACGAGCTATCTTGCTGAAATCCTTAATGAATTGCCGGTAAAAACCGGCGTGTCCAAGGAATGAACGGATTTCTTTTACCGAGGTGGGTGGCGGAAGCTTAGAAATAAGCTCAATCTTTGCCCTATCCACCTCGATACCATCACAAGATACCACGTGACCCAACACGATGCCTTTTGTGACCATGAAATGACACTTTTCCCAATTAAGGGTTAAGTTCGTTTCCGAACACCTTTTGAGAACAAGGCTCAAGTGGTGCAAGCACTCATCAAAGGAGGTGCCATGAACCGAGAAATCATCTATGAAGATCTCAAGGAAGTTCTCAACCATATCGGAAAAGATACTTAACATGCAACGTTGGAATGTTGCAGGTGCATTGCATAGCCCAAAAGGCATCCGTCTATAGGCAAACGTCCCAAAAGGACAAGTGAACGTGGTTTTCTCCTGGTCTTTGGGGGCGACTGGGATTTGATTGTACCCCGAATAACCATCAAGGAAACAGTAATAGGTGTGCCCGGCGAGTCTCTCCAACATCTGGTCGATGAAAGGTAGAGGGAAGTGGTCCTTACGCGTGACCGCGTTCAACTTCCTATAGTCAATACACACTCGCCACCCAGTTTGAAGTCGTGTGGGTACAAGCTCATTGTTGTCATTCTGGACAACGGTGATACCCGACTTCTTGGGCACAACCTGGACAGGACTTACCCAAGTACTGTCCGAAATGGGAAAAATGATGCCATGATCTAAACACTTGATGATCTCTTTCTTAACTACATCTGTCATGGCTGGATTTAAACGCCTCTGTGGGTCGCGACGTGGTCGTGCCTCATCCTCCATAAAGATGTGGTGCTGCACGACGTCAGGACTTATCCCTTTGATGTCCCTCAAGGACCACCCAATGGCTGATTTGTGCTCCTTTAGGACTTGAATCAACCGTTCTTCCTGATCACCAGTCAACGTCGATGAAATAATCACCGGAAATGACCTATCGGGACCAAGAAAAACGTGTTTCAATTCCTTGGGGAGTTCTTTGAGCTCAGGTGTGGGTGGCTCCTCCAGGCGAGGCGTGATATCTAGCTCGAGATGTAAGATAGGAGGAGCTCGCATGTACTGAACAACATGCACATCATTGCTCAACTCACCCCCGTCCTCTTCATGATCAGACTCATCCATGAAGTAATCATTTAAATTCTCATGAATCAGGGGGTACTCTTCTTCCAATTCTTCTTCCAAGTCCCGGATAAGATTGACTTCCATGGGGTCCTCGGAAGATGCCGGCTGCCTAGCCATATTGAACACATGGAATGTCGCGGTCAAGTTCCCGAACGACAATTTCATGAGTCCAGTACGACAATTGATCAAGGCATTTGATGTCGCCAAAAAAGGTCTACCCAAAATCAATGGAATCTGAGAGTGGGTAGTCTTAATTGGTTCGGTCTCAAGGACGACGAAATCAACAGGAAATATGAAATCACCGACCTTGATTAGGACGTCTTCAATGACCCCCAACGGGACTTTGATCGAACGATCAGCCAACTGCAAAGTTGTTTTCGTAGGCTTGAGAGTGCCTAGGCTTAATCGTTGATACACAAAAGCAGGTAAGAGGTTAACCGCCGACCCTAGATCTAGCAAAACATTGTTAATGCGAGAGTCCCCAATGATACATGAAATTGTTGGACTGCCCGGGTCCTTCAATTTTATGTATGTTGGGTTCAAGATGATCTAACTCACATTAGCCGCCAAAAAGGCTTTGCTAGGGACATTGGTTTTCCTCTTAGTTGTACAGAGATCCTTCAGGAATTTTGCATATGGAGGTATTTGTTGAATCATGTCTAACAAAGGAATGTTGACATTCACTTTCTTAAATATCTCCATCATCTTATCCACACTGTCACTCTGTTTCTTAGACAACCTACTAGGATAAGGAGCTCTTGGTAGGTATGTCTTGGGCGGAGCCGGAGAAGGAGGCTTTGGTGTATTACTCTCACCCTCGGCCTCTTCCCCACCATCATTCCCACAAAGGGGTGGCACAGATGGATTTTCTGGAATTGATACGTGGTTGTTGACCTGCTTCCCATTTCTCAGGGTCACAATGGCATTAACATGGTCCACAGGTTCTTCCACGTAGTTCACTTGCCCCCCCTGTGGTCTTGAGCTTGCATTTTGCATGTTCGAGTGCTGTTGAGCACGGGGGTTAGCCACAGGTTGGCTAGGCAGGCTCCCTCTCTCTCTCTCATGTACAGACTGAGCTAACTGACCCATCTGAAGCTTGAGAGATTTGATGGTCTGTTGATTCGAAGTGAGAACTTGACTCGTGGATGACATAAAGTTTTTTACAGAGTTCTCAAGTCCACGAGTTAAGTTCTCAAGCGAATTAAACCGGGTTTCCAAGTTGTTAGAATTTGGGAAACCTGGTTGGTTGGTATTCTGACTTTGGGGTGGCTGATGAGACTATGAATGCATGGGAGGGTAGTGTGGTCGGTTAGGTGGTCGAGAAAAGTTTGAAGGACCACCTGGGGCATTGTTATGGTTCCATGAAAAATTAGGGTGGTTCCTCCATCCAGGGTTATATGATGATGAATATGGGTCATTCCTGGATCTATCATAGATGGCATTTACATGTTCCATCTCAGGAGGAATGGATGCACACTCACCCCCTATATGACCTGTCCTACCACATAAATGACAAGGAACTGAACCAGATGTAGACACATGAGATACATCGTGCTGGTTTTGGAGCTCAATCGAATCCATACAGCGCATTAAGGCCGCCATGCGCGCCTCGGTGGCCGTAGTGGAATCGACAGCAAATGCGGAACCCGATCTAGTCGAGTTTGCATTCGCGATCCTCGCTCCTATACTAGATGATGCAGGTGGTTCCCTCACACTCTCCCATTGCATTGTTTTCTCGGCGAGGTCTTCTAGGAAAGCCCATGCCTCCCTTTCATCCTTTCCCAAGAACTCTCCTTGACACATGGACTCAAGGAGCGTTCGGGATGGAATGTGAAGACCCTCGTAGATAATCTGACACAGGCGCCACAACTCAATGCCATGGTGAGGGAATGAGGATAGTAGCTCCTTGAACCTCTCTAAGTATGCATGAAATGATTCGGTCTCATGTTGATAGAACGAATTGATTTCGTTCCTCAATTTTTGAGTCCGATGATTTGGAAAATACTTTTTGAGGAATGCAGACTGAAACTCATCCCAAGTCCTGAAGGCATTCGCCTGGTTGCTGTACAACCACTTCTTGGCGTCATCCTTAAGCGCAAAGGGGACAAGCCTAAGATGAATGGAGTCTCTGCTAAGTTGTTGCAGTTTGAACATAGCACAGACCTCCTCAAATTCCCTAAGAAAGATATAGGGATCACCTTTCCCAGTGAAATGAGGGAGCATGGAAATAAACTGAGGCTTGCCTCAAAATGGTTCCCATTTGCCTCTGGCAATACGATGCATGAGGGCAGAGCTGTACGGCTCGGGTAGCATCGATCGCGTAGTGGTATGGGAACGACAACTGGAAGCACAGGTGGAACAGGTGGGTCGAGCAACTGCTCCTCCTCACGGAAATTAGCAGCCATTGGACCCGAACTACGTGCGACACGAGAGGAGGAAGGTGTCGAGAAATCGATGACCGAAGCCGGATTGACAACGCTCCTCGTCAAACGACCACTCTCGTCTCGTGTCCACGAAAGCATGCACAAAGGTGCACACACAAACCACAACTCTCTTTTTTTTAAAAAAAGAAGAAGAATGTACGTAGAATAGAAGACGAGGGAACACAGGAGAGAAAGAATGACTCAGGAGAGAAGGGAAGAAGTCCTTATGCTACGGCGGATGGGTACAGGTAGAAGCACACAAGCAAACAAGGCTCAAGCAATCCTAAGGTCGCTATAGGTCCTTACAGCTAGACGACGCCTAACTGCGAGGTCACACGGCCTCAACACGCCTCACCTCCCTACAACGAGGACCACAAAGCCCAGCAAGTGAGCCAAGATCCGGGGATCTCGTCTCTCCTACTATCGACAAAGTGGGCAACGTCGATCAGGTCATGACGGTCGGGACAAGATCACTCTCCTAATGCGTCCAAGATCCTTAGGGCCAATGTCTACTTGATTTTAAAATTAGGCTCTTGATTAGTGTGGTTTTTGGGGCGAAGGAAAGGGTGATGAAATCCCCCACCTTATCTTTTACGGGATAGCCCCTCCATAGTAGCGTTTTGGAGTCCTAAATCTAGCAATCAACTCTCCAAACAACGCTCAACTCACACCTGTTGCAATGCACTTCCTACTAACTAATGCATGTTCATACGAAATGCATGAATGAGAGTAGAAGGTGCGTACCTCACGCCAGCTCTCAGCAACAGAAAATAAAGCTAAGATAAAAGACAATCTAAATGCCTAAGTCACATACATGATGCATGACCTAAACAAGAATGAATGCCTAATCTTTTGCTTTGAGTTTTAGGGTCCAAGTTGCTTAAAGGAAGTTTGATTATTGATCTGGGAACGAACTATAACTCAAAACATGCCAAATTGAGTCCCAGACAACTAGATCATTTAGAGCAACAACAGCAAGAAATTAAAAGATGAACAGAGCTCACCAGACCGCTGATTAGCGGTCTCAGACCACTGATTGGCGGTCTGAAGTGCTCAGGTCGTCTGGAAATTTCTCCAGTAGCCTCCACTTGCTATTCCCAGTCTCCTGAAACAAAGAAAAACTACAACACACAAATTAAATCCACTCGAATCGTCCAAACAAGAGTCTGGACTGGCACCTCCCCGGCAACGGCGCCAAAAACTTGTTGAACGTTTTATATTTCTACCGCAAGTGCACGGCCGCGATGAAGCGGTGGCAAGTACGGGTCGTCCTCAGGGAGGTGAGCTTGCTCTTGCTTATCAGAAATCAAGTGGCAAAGAAAGATGGAAGAAAGTTGTTTATGCTAACCTAAACTATGCTAACACATAGAAGCAAATGCGAAGGAAACAAAACAAACGAATACTTCAACTAAGCTAGAGAAACTTGACACTATGGAGAAATCAGTAAGAGAGAGAGAGAGACCCCTTAGGGGGTGGAGTGACTACACATACACAATAAGGAGGCAAAAATATCTTCCTATAGGCACAAGTGTAGGTAGTGTTTGCATGTATGGGAGGTGTCTACTTATCATGGCAAAACCCATCAATTAAATCACTAACCTATTTTGATTAACATTCATAAACACAAGCTGGTTATTTAAGAAACTAAACAAGTATGGGAGGTGTCTACTTATCATGGAAAAACCCATCTAGTGAAGTGTTCTATTCTAACAAGCAAGTATGCATTCATATTAATCAACACATTTTAACATAAACATCCTTCCTTCCTTAATTGCATATATGATAATCATCTCCACCCCCCAAAAGGGGAGTGGTTTTACTCACTACACATTACCCTAACTATTACACTAAAATAAGAAGGCATATTAACTAAGCTAGATTTAATAAAAGACAATTAAACTAAAACATGCATCAACAATAAAAGAAGCACAAAACAAAGAAAATTTTATTATTTGAAGACTCACTAGACCAGTAGCATCTCCCTATTGAGTTTCTTGCTTCTAGGCTTCCACTTCAATTAGGGAGAATGACCACAAGCATGGAGTGATTACAATTGAAGGTGAAGAGTTCTATTTATAGCCATGGAAAAAGCTAATCCGGGACAATCCCCCGATGTGGGACTTAACAAATACCATAAATAGCATAAGAACGCTCTAATACACACACCAGAAAAAGATAAACGGATTCGGATCCACCTGGACCGCCAATTAGCGGTTCCAGACCGCCAATTGGCGGTCTACAGGGTCCGGATTCGTCTGGGCTTTCTTGGAGGCTTTCCTGGATGGTATTCTTGGTCTTTGATGCGGTTACTTGACTTGTTGGAGCTCCGACCCGAATCGAATTGGTAAAATACTCCTCATGATGGTGTGGAGTATTCTGTTTTGCTCTTAGGTCCTTCTGTCTTGCAATCAGGTCCTTCTTCCTTGCATCTTAGTCCCTAGATCTCACAATTCAGTCCTTTTTCCCAGCTTTTGGGTCCTTTTATGCTTCATCTCTTCAAACCTATTTATTCCTGAAAACTAAACATAAAACTCGTGACATAGCATTGTTTAGGTGAAAGATAATGGATATAAGATACAAATATGAGCATGAAATGATGTCAATCATCCACCCTTTCGAAAGAGTTAGAAACTCATAGAGGGAGGAAGAAGGGGTCCTAGAGGAATTACAAAAGAAAACATAAAAACACAAGAAATAAAAGACAGAATTTTATTAAACTAAGGAATAAAAACAACAACTAAAAACTAGGACTAAGGCCAAGGACCCTTCTAACATCGTTCTCGGGGCTATTTATAGTTGTTACAAGAGACCTAAGTATAGAATTGGAGAGTACACGTGTCTAAACACGACTGGACAAAAGTTGGGCACACGGATCGACTCTGGTGCGGCGGAATCGCCGCATGGCATGTGTAATGTGCGGCGGAAACGCCGCATATATTGCTCTGATTTTGTCCGGATTTTGGTTGAATGGTTATGGTATGATTTGATCCTCCTTTGCGCGTCTGAATTGATTCTTTCCATTCTTTTGAGCTCCGGATTAATTCCTTCATATATTTGGAGATCCACATTGATTTTTCTTTAGATTTTCTCCAAGATAATAAAAGCTACTCGTGATTTGCAATTAGGTCCTTGACTTTTTGCAATTAAGTCCCCGGCTACTTTTGTGCTTAAGTCTTTGTTCTTTTTGTAATTAGATCTTGAATGCTTTTATGCTCGGATACATTTCCATTCGTAACCCGATAATCTTGAACTTGGTCTTTATGATAGAAATGAGTCTTTTGCATACGTTTATGCTCGGGATGTGGGTAATTTGCATTCAGGTCCCTGTATTCTGTAAATAAGACTAAACACATACCTTAGTAGCATTTATTGATGTAAAAGTAATCTAAATGAAAGACATATGATGCAATGTATGCAATGCATCAAATACCCCCACACCTAGATTTTGCTAGGCCCTAGCAAAACAGAATATAAGAAAAATGAAAACAGGGAAATCCTAACTCACTTTCGTAGGAATCACGGTTGCACTTAGAATGTGCAACAAGCCTTTAAACCTCCGAGTTTCCTTAGAGGACGAGTTTTGTCTCGTGAGGGTTTTCAGTTGACACACCCACAAAGTCTTAATTCAACATTCCATTAACAACTTTCAATATCCCTACCTCAACCTTATACATCTCACTAAGAATTCTTGCATGCTCATTATATAAATCTAACTCATTAAAAATATGACTTGGTCTTTGTTCCTCCAACATTCACACCACTAACCCTTCTACACATGTTTATCACTTTAATTATTTTGCACGCCTCCTCTGGTGGTGAAGTATCATTCGGATCAACCATGGCATGGATCATTCTTTTAGCTTTGGGCCTTGAATATATTATTTTTCTTTTCTTCCGTGATTCAACACATCTGCTTTTTGGCACTTTTACCCTTTTTGCGTTCGTGTAGCGAGTTTGGTCGATAATCCTGAGCTGGTAGACTCAAGTTATCGGGTTTCAAGATACCCCTACGGACCAGTGACTCAAAGGCTTGGGCTTTTGTAATCATTTTGCAAAATGTGTTTTCCTCACGTTATTCCTTTATTTTTAATTTTATTTTCCTCAAGGCTTAATTGCTATTTAGAAGTCCACACTTCCTGGTATATTTTCCTCAACCTCTGCTTTTTATCAATCACTTCAAAGATTTGATTCATCCAATTTAAGTGCATACATGTCTTAAAGGGCAATGGGTTATTTCTTTGGAACTTAGATTTATGTCACAGTTTCTACAAGCAGAACTATATTATAAGGAACCAAAAAAGTCAATGCAATTTGTACTCGGGTTTTGGTAGTTCAATCTTAAGCTATGTCATGAAACATTGAATTTTATTTAAGAACAGATATATATAGATAAATATATATATAAACACCCCCCCACACCTAAATCATGCATTGTCCTCAATGAATGTGAGCAAGATACTACATGGATTTATGCATGAAAAAGGAAAGATCTCACCAACGTGAAGTACAAAGGAAAGTTCATGGCTCTGTTGATGGACAAAAACCCGAATTCCCTCAAAAACCTGTGAGATACTAAAGAAGGGATAAATACAACAGATGATTTTTTTTTATATACTATGTACAAACATAAGTTCCCATCTTCATTTGTCAAGAGACATCAAATGAAAACTTCAAGAGTGGGTCAGTGCACCTGAAAAGGAAACATGACACCACGTGGGGCCAGAAAATGCATGTGTGGGCCGCCTTCACAAAAAGCGCTAGATGAATTGAGAGGTTCATGAATTGGACGCAAAGGCGTCTCATTCAAAAGATCAAACTGAAAGAGCTTGAACCTCTCGAGAGTTTGGGAATTAAGGGGCAACGGAAGAGGAGTTTCTCCCGTTGCAGTGTTGAAGTTATGATCATCAATCCAAACTCTCCAACCAACTGGCTGGTGTGTCGGAACGAGGTCAAGAACATTGTTAGGCATGTCCGACACACCAGGCGAACGAAAAGTGGGTCTCATACCCAAAGTATCTTCTAAGGAACTTCTAATACCCTCATTAGCTATGTAGTTGCTTGATGTTCCATCATTTCCAAGATGATCAGGAACAATGGTGAGAGGCACACTCTCATCAGGTTGTTTGAAATTGAGGGTACTAGGGAGATCTTGCTCCACCAGAGGTGAGTCCTTAAGAGATGCAACATGAAGATCATGTGGCTCAAGGGCCACGGGACAAGAAGATAGGGCACAATCCTGTGCCGACTCATAATGAAATTGGTCCATATAAATCGAATCCTCCACTAAGTGATCGTGAATTGAAATTCCAAGTCCCTCAGACCGACTAGGAAGTTGACTTTGAAAGATTGTGCTTTGAATTTGTGTATGTGGTGGTGGTTCGATACTAAAAGATGAATCCTCATGTTGACACGAAAAGTTACTTTCCTCACTTAATTGCTGCGACATTTGACTCAATTGCAGTACCATATTGTCTACGGACTGTTGAGTAGTTGTCATGAACGTATGGAAAGCTTGTTCCAAGGTATCAGGTATGTGGTCAACTATGAGGTTCGAATCAGAACTCGGGACATTTTTAGGTTGGGTGTTGGTAGACTGAGGATAAGTCCAATGATTTGAAGTGGGTTGTTGGTAGAGTTCTGGGTTTCGGGAGAAGGATATTGGGGCAAAAATGACGTATAAGAATTTGGATATGAATTGTTTCCCCATGAATCCATCACTCTTGGGTTATATGCGGATGTGTAATGGTCATATCGAGCATTTTTGGGAAAAGGTATGCTTATACTCAGGCTCTGGGGGAACATAAGGACATTCCCTGATAACATGACCACTCAACCCGCAACAGTCGCACGGTACGACTACTGGAGCCACCGGTGCACTCATGTTGTCAGCCCAACGCATGAAGGAGGCAAAAGTTTGTTGTCATGTGTCAGTTGGTTGACCAGCATATGATCCAACATAACTACATTGTGGTCTAGCAGTCGGTGCCTCTCTCATGTTACCCCAATATGAAGATTGCTCAGTCATACAATTAGGATTGTCCCAACCATATGGGGTGTTAGTCTGAGCCACCCCAGGTTGCATGGTTTTAGAATACCAGGAAGCATTGTCCTGGTCCCAACAATGATATGGATGGTTGCTCATGTAACCATCCATCAAAACACTCTTGAGTCAAGTACTCTTATCCTTACGAGGCTAAGCAAGCACAAGTTCTCGACTCGACCCTAAAATGCTAATAGAGAATGTAAAGGGGAGGAGACTAGAACGTATAAGTAGGTGAGAAGAAGATGACTCAGAAGAGAAGGGAAACTTAACTCTAAAGATAGAAAAGAAGGTTGGTCAGAAAATTCCTAAGAAAGCACGGTTCAAACAATCCTAGACCTAGTGTCTCTTAGATCTAGACGACTCATAACTGGTTGAGTCGAATTGATTTGCTTGATTCACCTCCCTCACTAATCAAACCAACTTGGCCAGGCCGTGTATAGCTAGTGGGGGCGCTTCCGACAGAGTCGGTGCCAATTAGACAACCACTTCGCTTGGAAGACTTACGTCAACACAAAAACACTTTCTAGACACCAAATTAAATTCAATCGGCTTCAGGTCATAGCAAGTCAAACCAATTCTTCTCCTTAAATGAGTCCGAGTCCTTAGGGGTCAATGTCTAGTTGATTTTAATTTAAGGCTTGGGTGACACTTTAGGATTGTGATTTGTGGGCCACGGAAGGGTGATGAAATCCCCACCGTATCTTTGCCTACGGAGTTGCCCTTAAGATAGTTTAACTTAGATCTAGCAAAGATAGTCAAACATTGGTCTTTAGAGGGGGCAATTGCAAGGTTGTATGCAAACTAGATTATATGCTTAAATGCAATCGATGAAAACCACGATACATACCTTGACTCCAGCACTCTTCCACAGAAATTGATTTGCAAGAATTTAGCAAGAATAATGCATACAAAACACTAGATGATGCATGCACTAAGGCCTTTCTAATTTTGCCAATTTTAGGTCAGAGTTGAATTATTGCCAATTATGGAATTTTTGCCCTAACACATGCAGTTCTATGAAAAGGAAATTTTCCGAAACTAGAAATTACGGGGAAAAGGGCAACAAAGGTTACCTACGCAATGCTCAGTCGGGTTCGCCGCCTGCTCTCGAAATTTCAGTAACTTCACGCGTCCACCCAGAGATGAGTCGCATCCCAGAAAAGTTTGAAGCCCAGAAGCTCCAAGTGTGCGGCGGATTCGCCGCAAATTGCTCTATAGGTGCGGCGATTTCACCGCTCGTTTAGCTCAGAATGTGCTCGGATTTCGCCGTCCACGCTGTTGTCTCCTGAAACACAAATCCAAATACTTAGATCGCGCACAAGATAAACAGGATAAAATTGAAATCAACAAAAAAAACAAAATCTGCGTCGCCTCCCCGGCAACGGAGCCAAAAACTTGATGAGAATTAAATTTATACCGCAAGTGCACGGCGTCAATGAAGACGTGGCAAATACAGGTCGAACACAAGGAGGGAGAGATTTGTTATTAGTGTGATTTCGATTGGGGGAAGGAGGGAGAGAAGAAATAGATTGAGTTTTGAGATTTTGATTTTTAATTTCCTAAAGCATGAAACATGAACAAATAAAACTAAAGCAAGAACAAAGAAGTGAATTCCGTTGGGTGGAGGTTTAGATTTAGGGTTTAGATTAGAGAATTCAGAAACTTATAATAAATCATGTTAGTTATGAAGCATTACATCATAAATGATTTAACATAAACTCAAGTAATCAAAATATACTAATCACGAACATAAAATAATAACATTCATTCATCTTCTCTTCACCCTAAATCCGTCACCTCCACCCTTTGGAAAGAGTTAGAAACTCATAGAGGGAGGAAGAAGGGGTCCTAGAGGAATTACAAAAGAAAACATAAAAACACAAGAAATAAAAGACAGAATTTTATTAAACTAAGGAATAAAAACAACAACTAAAAACTAGGTCTAAGGCCAAGGACCCTTCTAATATCGTTCTCGGGGCTATTTATAGTTGTTACAAGAGACCTAAGTATAGAATTGGAGAGTACACGTGTCCAGACACGACTGGACAAAAGTTGGGCACACGGATCGACTCTGGTGCGGCGGAATCGCTGCATGGCATGTGTAATGTGCGGCGGAAACGCCGCACATATTGCTCTGATTTTGTCCGGATTTTGGTTGAATGTTTATGGTATGATTTGATCCTCCTTTTCGCGTCTGAATTGATTCTTTCCATTCTTTTGAGCTCCGGATTAATTCCTTCATATATTTGGAGATCCACATTGATTTTTCTTTAGATTTTCTCCAAGATAAAAAAAGCTACTCGTGATTTGCAATTAGGTCCTTGACTTTTTGCAATTAAGTCCCCGACTACTTTTGTGCTTAAGTCTTTGTTCTTTTTGTAATTAGATGTTGAATGCTTTTATGCTCGGATACATTTCCATTCGTAACCCGATAATCTTGAACTTGGTCTTTATGATAGAAATGAGTCTTTTGCACGCGTTTATGCTCGGGATGTGGGTAATTTGCATTCAGGTCCCTGTATTCTGTAAATAAGACTAAACACATACCTTAGTAGCATTTATTGATGTAAAAGTAATCTAAATGAAAGACATATGATGCAATGTATGCAATGCATCAAAATCCTAACTCACTTTTGTAGGAATCACGGTTGCACTTAGCACATGCAACAACCTCCTTGTCGCCAAGGAGGAGGAGTGTTGTCTCCTGTGGGTTTTCAACGGATATACCCACAAAATCCGAACAAGATGCATTAATCAATCTAGCTACACGACTCGTTGGACTCATATTGTCGATCATGGGATGCGGTAATACTACGGGTTGACTCTATATATGTAATCGGTCCACACACCTAGCCTAATGAGTTATTCGCGAAAGTTAGTTAAGGACTTAAGTGAAAGACATGGGCAACCTTAACTTTTGAATGTGATACAATATGTAAAGTCCATTTTGGTTCTTATTTGACTTTTTTTTCTTTTTTTTCCTTTTTTTCTTTAGAGCATTTTATTGGTTGGTGTTTGATTCTCCCAAGGTCAGATTTCGTGCATCATTGCCTATGAAGACTTACATTATCACGTACATCTTCCCCCAAATCTCCACATAGGGCGATTCCTACAACCCGTGTAACGAGAGTTCAGTTGGTGCATCACAAGTCAGATGACTCGAAAGCACCAGGCACAAAGGCCCCTCAGACCTACTTTCCCGAGTGATAGGAGTCGTGCGAGAAGAGAGAACACCACTTATTTATTTATCTACATGGGAACCAAAACCCCTACACTTAAGTTTCTCAAAAAGAGATTAAGGGTCCTTGACCACGACAAACTTCCTTATACTAAAAGACACGAATTATTTGACTCACTAGGTTCAGGGTGGACTTCTTTAAATGTTTGAGTGCTGAAACACTACGATTACACGCTCCCCGAGGGAAAACCGGGGTGCATCCTAACGACTCGATAAGACCTAAATCCAGTAAACTAGAAATCCTAATGCATCAAGTTCAAGACAGTTTTGGGAGCTTTCTTTTTACTTTGCCTCTCAACGGTTTTGCACATACTAAACACTCGCAAAACCTACAAAAACATTTTCTTTCGCAAGAACATGAAGATTTTGAAAGAAATGTGAAAATTTTAAAGCACTAGGCAAGCAAAAGAAGACAAGTCACCCAAGGATCATGGCAAGCAGATATATCGATATTAAATGCGGCGCACTAACATGACCCTAACAATGCCCACAAAAGAAAACAAAAATCAAAAGAAAAGACTCGACTATGTACACACGTAAAACACCCCCCACACCTACTTCATGCATTGTCCTCAATGAATGTGAACAAGATACTACATGGATATATGCATGAAAAAGGAAAGATCTCACCAACATGAAGTACAAAGGGACGTTCAGGGTCATGTTGATGGACACAAACCCGAATTCCCTCAAAACCAGTGAGATGCTAAAGAAGGGAGATAAATACGTGAAGAATTGGGGACCAAATACGCAAGGGTTGGGCCCCACAACAATCAATGCTCGCTCATGGAGTCTTTTATTGCACTTTTTAAAAGTATGATATGTACAGCCACAACGATATTCTCATAATCATTCGGTCAAGGAACATCAAATAAGAACATCAAGTCATGAGGACCAGAGACTTGCCGAGATGGCCAAACTTCACCGGCACTCTGAGGTGTCATGAGGAGTGAAAGGTCAAAGCTGAAAGGCTCGAACCCCTCATGATATTGGTTGGGTGTGGGCAACAAAGAATGAAGTTGTGTTGCCTCACTAGGGTTTAGTTGCTCATCGAACAAAACCCTCCAACCAATAGGCGGGTGCATCAGGATGAGTTCCTCAAGCTCATTCGATGGATGCAGCAGACCTGCATCACTAAGAATGGGGCTTCTCCCCAAGTCATCCAACAAGGACCTCCCACCATCATTTAGATCATAAAGCATAAGCTCGGTCATAGGTGGGTCCTTGTTGGAGTCAATATGAAGCTCAAATGGCTCAATGGCCATGGGACATGAGGTAGAGACACCTTCTGGTATAGGCATATGACGAGGTGTCTCACTCTCACTAGTACTCTCAACTGAATCATGCAACGAACACTCCCTTTGGACATTCATGTTCGAGGCCAGCTCACTCTGTTGCATTGCGAAGACAGGCAATGAGTTTTCGCTGGGCCCACGAACATTCTCAACGGGTTGCATTGGGGTTAGGGGTGTTCGTTGATTTTGTGGTGCTCTCTCCAATTGGCGGATGAGATTTAGATTTAAAGGTTCATCCATGGGTTCCTGTTGCTTACCAGAGTTGAACACATGAAACTCGGCACACATGGTACCGAATGAGAGCTTCATGAGGCCATTTCTACAATTAATCAAGGCATTGGAGGTTGCTAGAAATGGTCTACCCAAAATCAAAGGTATTTGAGAGTGGGTGTTCGCAACAGGATTGGTATCGAGGACAACAAAATCGTCTGGAAATATAAAATCTCCAACTTTGATAAGCACATCCTCGATAATCCCCATGGGAATACGAATGGATCTATCTGCCAATTGGAGGGTGATCTTAGTTGGTTTCAATTCTCCCAAGTTCAACTGTTTATAAACAGAGAATGGGAGGAGGTTGACTGCTGATCCTAAATCAAGCAAAACATTGCTCATTCTAGTGTCCCCTATCGTACACTGAATAGTAGGACACCCAGGGTCCTTGTATTTTGTGTAGGTAGGATTGGACAAAAGTGAGCTGATATTTGCAGCCAAGAATGCTTTCTTAGGAACATTGGTCTTCCTCTTAGTTGTGCAGAGATCCTTCAACACTTTGGCATATTGAGGTAATTGTTGGATGACATCCAACAAGCGGATGTTAACCTTTACTTGCTTAAACACCTCTAATATCTTGTCCATGTTGTCACTCTGCTTTTTGGTTAACCTACTTGGATAGGGAGCTTTTGGCAGGTAGGTTTTCTACGGTGCCTGAGCAGGAAGCCTTGGTGTATTACCCTCAGCCTCTTCTTCACCACCATTCCCACTGAGGGGCTGCATAGATGGTGGTTGTTGTGGCAAGGAAATGTGATTGTCAACCTGTTTTCCATTCCTTAAGGTCACAATGGAATTGACATGGTGAACAGGTTCCTCCACATGGTTCACTTGCCTCCCTCGAGGTACCACATTCTCATTTTGCATGTGTTGTTGTTCGTACATACGGGGGTTAGCCTCAGGCTGGCTAGGAAAAGACCCTCTCTCTCTTTCATGTACAGACTGAGCCAATTGGCCCATCTGAAGCTCTAGAGATTTGATGGTCTGCTGATTGGAAGTGAGAACTTGACTCGTAGTTGACATAAAAATTTTCATTGAGTTTTCAAGTCCACGAGTCAAGGTCTCAAGCGAATTGAATCGGGTTTCCATATTATTGGAATTTGGGAAACCTGATTGATTGGTGGTTTGCGCTTGGGGTGGCTGATAGGAATGTGCACGCATGGAAGGTTGGTGTGGTTGGTTAGGTGGTTGAGAGGAGTTTGAAGGACCACCCGGGGCATTAGTTTGGTTCCATGAAAAATTGGGGTGGTTCCTCCATCCAGGATTATAAGATGATGACTATGGGTCATTCCTGGCTCTATCATAGACGGCGTTGACACGCTCCATCTCAGGAGGAATGGACTCACACTCGCTTTCTACATGACCTATCCTACCACATGAATGACAAGGAACTGGACAAGATGTGGACATGTGAGGTGCACCTTGTTGGTTTTGGAGCTCAATCAAATCCATACGGCGCATTAAGGCTGCCATGCGCGCCTCGGTGGCCGTAGTGGTATCGACAACAAATACGGCACCCGATCTGGTCGAGTTTGCATTCGCGATCCTCGCTCCTATGCTAGATGATGCAGGTGGTTCCCTCACACTCTCCCATTGCATGGTTTTCTCAGCAAGGTCTTCTAGGAAATCCCATGCCTCCCTTTCATCCTTTCCCAAGAACTCTCCTTGACACATGGACTCAAGGAGCGTTCGGTACGGGATGTGAAGACCTTCGTAAACAATCTGACAAAGGCGCCACAACTCGATGTCATGGTGAGGGCATGAGGATAGTATCTCCTTGAACCTCTCTAAGTATCCATGTAATGGTTCGGTCCCATGTTGATAAAACGAATTGATTTCGTTCCTCAATTTTTGAGTCCAATGATTTGGGAAGTACTTCTTGAGGAATGCAGATTGAAACTCGTCCCAAGTCTTAAAGGCATTCGCCTGGTTGTTGTACAACCACTTCTTGGCGTTATCCTTTAGTGCAAAAGGAATGAGCCTAAGATGGATGGAGGCTGTGCTAAGTTGTTGCAGCTTGAACATAGTTCAGACCTCCTCAAATTCCTTGAGAAAGATATAGGGGTCACCCTTCCCCGTGAAGCGAGGGAGCATTGAAATAAACTGAGGCTTAACCTCAAAATGGTTCACATTAGCCTCTGGTAATACGATGCATGAGGGTAGAGCCGTACGTCTCGGGTAGCATCGATCACGTAGAGGTATGGGACCGACAACTGGAAGCACTGGTGGAGCAGGTGGGTCCAGCAACTGCTCCTCCTCACGGAAATTAGCAGCCATTGAACCCTGATTGCGTGCGACACGAGAGGAGGAAGGTGTCGAGAAATCGATGACCGAAGCCGGATTGACCACGCTCCTCGTCAAACGACCCCTCTCGTCTCGTGTCCACGAAAGCATACACCAAGGTGCACACACAAACCAAAACCTTTTTGTTTTTCTTCAAAGAATGTGCGTAGAGGAGAAGACGGGGGAACACAGGATAGAAAGAATGACTCATGAGAGAAGGGAAGAAGTCCTTATGCTACGGTGGATGGGTACAAGTAGAAGCACACAAGCAAACAAGGCTCAAGCAATCCTAAGGTCGCTATAGGTCCTTACAGCTAGACGACGCCTAACTGCGAGGTCACACGGCCTCAACACGCCTCACCTCCCTACGACGAGGACCACAAAGCCGAGCAAGTGAGCCAAGATCCGGGGATCTCGTATCTCCTACTATCGACAAAGTGGGCAACGCCGATCAGGTCATGACGGTCGGGACTGGATCACTCTCCTAATGCGTCTGAATACCTTAAGGCCAATGTCTACTTGATTTTAAAATTAGGCTCTTGATTAGTGTGGTTTGTGGGGCGAAGGAAACGGTGATGAAATCCCCCATTGTATCTTTTATGGGACAACCCCTCCTTAGTAGTGTTTTGGAGTCCTAATCTAGCAATCAACTCTCCAAACAAACGCTCAACTCACACTTGGTTCAATGCACTTCCTACTAACTAATGCATGATCATATGAAATGCATGAATGAGAGTAGAAGGTGTGTACCTCACGCCAGCTCTCAGCAACAGAAAATAAAGCTAAGATAAAAGACAATCTAAATGCCTAAGTCACATACATGATGCCTGACCTAAACAACAAGAATGCCTAATCTTTTGTTTTGAGTTTTAGGGTCCAAGTTGCTTAAAGGAGGTTTGATTATTGATCTGGGAATAAACTATAAGTCAAAACATGCCACATCAAGTCCCAGATCACTACATCAATTATGTAAACACGCCACAGAAATAAGAGAGTAAAATGAGCTCACCAGACCACCAATTCGCGGTCTCAGGCCGCTGATTGGCGGTCTAAAGTGCCCAGAATGCCTCCAAATTTCTCCAGGTGTTCCTCCAGGCGACTCCAAGTCTCCTGAACAAAGAAAAACTAAAAAACACAAATTAAATCCACTCGAATCATCCAAACAAGAGTCTGGACTGACACCTCCCCGGCAACGGCGCCAAAAACTTGTTGAACATTTTAATTTAAACCGCAAGTGCACGGCCGCGATGAAGCGGTGGCAAGTACGGGTCGTCCTCAGGGAGGTGAGCAGCCTCTTGTTTATCAGAAATCAAGTGGCAAAAATTGGGGGAGAAAGATTGAATATGCTACTGATTGACATCATTTGATGCTTATATTTGTATCTTATATCCATTATCTTACACCTAAGCAATGCTACATGACGGGTTTTATGTTTAGTTTTCAGGAATAAAGAGGTTTGAAGAGAAAGTCACGAAACGACCCAAAAGTAGGAAAAAGGACTTAATTGTGAGACCTGGGGACTAAGATCCAAGGGAGAAGGACCTGATCGTAAGACCGAAGGACCTAAGAGCAAAACAGGAAACTCCACACCATCATGGGGAGTATTTTGGCAATTTGATTTGGGTCGGAGCTCCAACAAACCAAGTAGATGCATCAAAGACCAAGAAATACTTCCAGCAAAGCCCAACACAAAACCGAGACGGATCTGGGCCTTATAGACCGCCAATTGGCGGTCTGGATCAGCCCAGATCCTCTCAACTTTCTCCTGCAATTGTATTAATGTGTGTTTAGGCTATTTTTGGTATTGGTTTAGTCCCACATCGGGGGATTGCCCCGGATTAGCTTTTTTCATGCTTATAAATAGACCTCTTCACCTTCCATTGTATCCATCTCTTTCTTTGGTGGCATCTTCCCTACTAAGAGTGAAGCCTTGAAGCAAAACTTTGGTGGAGGAAGCGCTGCTTATAATTTGAGTGAGTTAATAATAGATGTTTTCATTAGCTTGTTAATTCTTTCTTAGTTAATTTCCTTTAATGTGTTTGTTTTGATGCTTGTTTAGTTTTATGCTTCTTTAATATTTCTTGCTGGATTAGTATAGTTTCATTTCAGTATAATGCTTCATTTTATTAGAGTAGTTAGTTTAAATATGTGTGAGTAGTTCCATCCCCATTTGGGGGGGTGGAGAAATATGTGATATAATCATGTAGTGTATTAAGTGTGTGTTATCTTTATCCCTTGAGCTTTATATGATTTCCATAACCATGTAATGGGTTTTCACTCTTATCTTTGATATGCTAATGCTCTTGAATGAAGCTTAGTTTATGTTTTGATTAGTGGACCTATTTTATGGGGAATGATAAGGTTAGGATATGGATGAAGTTAATATTGGAAACACAATTTGTAGTGTATGTGCTCTTGTTGCCTTTACCTTAGCTAATGTCTTGTATGTTTTAATGATGTAGTCTTATCTTAATTCATGTGGAGGCATAGTAGGGTCTAGTCTTTATACTTGAGTTCATTTAGCTTCATTCCAATTATTGTCTTGTATGTTTTAATGATGTAGTGTTATCTTAATTCATGTGGAGGCAAAGTTGGATGTAGTTTTATGATTTCATGCACTACATGTTGTGAGCAGCTTAATTGAACACACACACACACACACATCTTCATATTCACATTATTTCTTTACCCCCTATGGGGCTTAGTTTTATTGCTTATCTTCATTTCCTTTTTGCATCTTAGTGTAGTTTAGTGTAACCAACCTTTCTCTCCTTTTTACCTCTCGCCTTCGAACAAACCAATCGTCGACACACCTCCTAGTGGACGACCCGTATTTGCCACCGCTTCAACGCGGCCATGCACTTGCTGTTAATATAAACCGATCAATCAAGTTTTTGGCGCCATTGTCGGGGAGGTGCTCTCTCCAGACGTTGGTTTGGACGATTCGAGGGGTTTTTAATTTTTTGTTTTCAGTTTTTCTTAGTTTCAGGGATCCTAGAGCTCACGGGGAGGCTACTGGAGGAGTTGGAGCACCCAAACTCCAAAAAGGACCGCCAATCAGCGGTCTCAGACCGCCAATTGGCGGCCTGGTGAGGGTTTCTGACTCTCAGTTTCCTTCTGGTAGTTGATTAGTTCATTTTTGTTATCTTGGAGCACTATTTTGCATGCTATGACCTCTAGTTTGCTCCCAGATCATTAAACCAATTCCCTTTAATCAACTTGGCCCTAAAATCCAAAGCAAAAGATTAGACATTCTTATTTGTTTAGGTCATGCATCATAAACTTGACTTAGGCATATAGACGTCTTTTCTTTTAGCTTTATTTTCAGTTGTTGAGCGCTGGCGTGAGGTACGCAATTTCCTACACTCATTCATGCATCTCGTATGCCCATGCATTAGTTAGTAGGAATTGCATCAGGACAAGAGTGAGCGAGCGTTTGATTGGAGCGATTGATTGCTAGATTTAGGATCAAAATGCTATTAAGGAGGGGCTTTCCCATAAAAGATAAGGTGGGGGATTTCATCACCCTTTCCTTGGCCCCAAAAATCACTCTTAATAAAGCCTTAACTAAAAGAATGTAGACATTGGCCCTAGGATTGCGGGCGCACTAGGAGAGTAATTTAGTTGAGACCGTCATGACCTGTTCGGCGTTGCCTACCTTGTCGATAGTAGGAGGTACTGGATCTCCGAATCTGGTATCACTTGCTGGGCATTGTGGTCCTCTTTGTAGGGAGGTGAGGCGTGTCGAGGCTAGTGACCTCGAAGTTAGGCGTCGTCTAGCCTAAGGACCTATTGCCTTACATTATTTGAGTCGTGCTTGCTAGTTAGGCTTCTACCTGATCCCACTACCCACGCTAGCTCTAGGGATTCTTCCCTTCTCACCTGAGTCCTCTCCTCATCTATTCTCTACGTTTAGTCTCCTCCTCTAGTACACCTTCTGTTGTGTGTTGTTTAGAGTCGAGTCAAGCATTTTTATGCGAGGTTGGGCTCGTTCTGGTGAGCGCGCTCGACTAGAGAGAGTGCATATTTCTGAGATGGACGGTCTTGGTGATCGACCATCTCCGCCTCGTGCTCCTTTGGAGCAAGAGGCCGAGTCGTCTCGTGGTGTCGAGGGAGACCGGGTTCCATACATGGAATACCTCGGCCCGCTCCCGCCACCACGTAGACCTCCTTCTCCTCCTTCTCTGACTCGAGAGGAAGGGAATTCGGTCAGGATCGAGTTCTTGGTGCACCACCACCTTTAGCTCGACATGATAGACCGATGACTTTGTGGGATTGGACCCATCCTGTTCGGGCCGCGCAGCCTTGTTGCATAGTTGTTCCCCCTGGTCGCGGGAATAACTATGAGCTGAAACCTCAATATGTGAGCATGCTTCCAACCTTTACTGCCAATAAAGAGGATCCGTATATCTTTATACGCGAATTCGAGGAAGTATGCTCCATGTTCAAGCTTCAACAGCTTGACGAGGATTCAGTCCGGTTGAGGATGATTTCTTTCGCATTGAAGGATAATGCGAAGAAATGGATGTATAGCCTCCCGGCGAGATCGATTCGGTCATGGGATGACTTTGTGACCGTCTTTCTGAAGAGATTTTTCCCTCAAAGGAAAACTCAACAGATACGGCACCAGATACTTCAAATGTATCAGACCGAGACCGAATAGTTTCATGGTTTCTTTGAGAGGTTGAAGGACCTTCTCCAAAAGTACCCCCACCATAGATTTGAGTTATGTCAGCTGTGCCAAATTGTTTATGAGGGCATCAACTACAACACCCGCACATTGTTGAAGTCGATGTGTCAGGGTGACTTCCAAATGAAACCCATCGATGAGGCATGGGACACTTTTGAGGCTATGGCTGAGCGTACCTTCGAGTGGGACACCATGAGAGAGCCACCAGCCGCCAGGTCTCGGGTCGAGCTGGATCATATCATGTTGAGTCAACTATCGCGTCTGAGGCAAAAATAGATGCTCTCATGCGTAGGATTGAGAGTTTGGAAATGGACCGAGCTCCTGTAGCTCAGGTCGCTACTCCTGGGTGTAGTAGGTGTGGACTGTTGGGACATGATGACCTGGAATGCGCTTACGCTCCAAGGGATACTGAGCATGCAAATGCGATGTATCAACCAAGGCCCCGTAACGACCCGTACAGTCACTCCTACAACCCGGGATGGCGTAACCATCCTAACTTCTCTTGGGGGCCTAGTGGGGGTCACGGTCAGAGCTCGCACGCTCAACCTCAACCTCCACCTCCACCTTATCAACCTCCACGCCCATCGGCGACCTACCAACCCCCACATCAAAGGTGTCACCACCAAAATTACCAACCTGCTCATGCCTCATCGTCGGGTTATTCCAACCAGGCTCCACCACCTCAGCGGGTTGACCCCAAGGACCCTTCTAGTGATCCGACTCTTCAAGCGTTGCAAAGTACAGTCAAGGCTTTGGAAATGCAAGTTAGCCAGTTGGCTCATCAATTCCATGAATGCGAGAAGGGTCAGTTCCCGAGTCAACCTGTGGCTAATCCCAGGGGTCAGCTACCCATGCTATGCAGAATGTACACAATGTTGAAATAGTTGACCCTTCCCAACATGTAAATGTTGTCCATACCTTGAGATCGGGAAGGGTCGTTGACAACAATGTGGAAATGCCTGAAGCCAACCCTGTTGATGAGTCTTCCGAGGAGACTCTTGAGCCTGTTAAGGAACCTAATTCTGAGACTCCTCCTCGTGATTCTTATGTCCTCAAGGCACCATTCCCTCATAGGTTGACTAAAAAATGTGATGAGCATTGGCACAAGATCGTTGAGGTACTTAGGCAAGTCAATGTGAATATCCCGTTGTTGGACGTTGTCCAACAAATGCCACCCTATGCCAAGTTCCTCAAGGACCTTTGCACCACCAAGAGAAAAACAAATGTGCCCAAAAAGGCCTTTTTGGCCGCCAATGTGAGCTCAATATTGACACAACCCATGAATGTCAAGTACAAGGACACAGGTTGTCCAACTGTCTCTTGCATAATTGGGAATGTGACAATCTCTCAAGCTTTATTGGATTTGGGGGCATCTGTGAATCTCCTGCCTTACTCTGTCTATGTCAACCTTGGAATAGGTGATCTTAAACAAACGAGGACAATCCTCCAGTTGGCTGACAGATCCGTCAAGATTCCACGAGGGAGTGTGGAGGATGTCCTTATCAAAGTGGGTGAGTTCGTATTTCCAGTTGATTTCATCATCTTGGATACTGAACCCGTGTCCAACCCACAAGGACAAATTCCTGTGATCCTTGGGAGGTCATTTCTCGCGACATCTAATGCTTTGATCAATTGTCGCAATGGCTTGATGAGGTTCCCTTTTCGAATCAAGCGATGCCGTGAGAAGAACCTCGCTCTCAATTGGGAGAAATGTCACTTCTTGGTGAAGCGAGGGATTGTACTTGGACATGTGGTCTCAAGTAGGGGAATTGAGGTCGATCCCGCCAAAGTGGGTATCATTGCTAATCTCCCACCGCCACGTAATGTGAAGGATATCCGTGCCTCTTTTGGGCATGCTGGATTCTATCGGCGGTTCATTCAGGATTTTAGCAAAATTGCTCGACCTCTCACCGCCTTGTTGGCTAAGGATGTCATTTTTGAGTTCACACCGGATTGCCACCATGCCTTTTTTACCTTGAAGAAAGAGTTGACTTCAGCTCCCATTATTAAGGTACCGGTGTGGACTGAACCCTTTGAGTTAATGTGTGATGCATCTGACTTCGTTGTGGGAGCAGTGCTTGGGCAATGATTTGACAAAATGCCTCATGTGATCTACTATGCCAGTAGAACACTCAATGATGCCCAATTGAACTACACTGTGACCGAGAAGGAATTCTTAGAGATCATATTTGCTTTGGAGAAATTCCGGTCGTACTTTATTGGCTCCCACGTGATTATCTATTCTGATCACACAACCATCAAGCACCTCATGGCGAAGAAAGATGCAAAATCCCGACTCTTGAGATGGATCTTGTTGTTACAAGAATTCGATCTCGAGATTCGGGACAAAAAAGGGTGTGAAAATGTTGTAGCTGACCACTTGTCTCATCTAGAGACGACCAACCCACAGGACCAAATCATTGATGACAAATTTCCTGACGAGCAGTTGTTCACGATCGAAGATAACCCTTGGTTTGCCGACATCGTGAACTACCTCGTGACCGAGCAACTTCCTGTGGGTTGGTCAAAATCTAACCAAACCAAATTTAGATGTTATGTCAGATTCTTCCACTAGGACGACCCCTACCTATTCAAATACTGCTCTGACCAAATTTTCAGGCGGTGCGTCCCAGATACTGAGATCCAAAGTGTGCTCCACTTCTGCCATTCCAAGGCATGTGGAGGACACTTTGGAGCAAAGAAAACTGCTGCCAAGGTGCTCCAATTTGGATTCTACTGGCCCTCCCTTTTCAAGGATGCTTACGACTTTTGTAAGCAATGTGATAGGTGCCAGCGCCTTGGCAGGATTGGTCGACGTGACATGATGCCTTTGCAAAATGTCCTTGTTGTCGACATCTTCGATGTGTGGGGCATCGATTTCATGGGTCCCTTCCCGAACTCGTTCGGGAACCTTTACATTCTGGTGGTCGTTGACTATGTGTCTAAGTGGGTTGAGGCTATAGCCACAAAGACCAATGACAACAAGGTGGTCACCAAATTCTTGAGGGACATATTTGCGCGATTTGGTACTCCTCGTCCATAATCAGCGATAGGGGTACCCACTTCTGTAATCGCTCCTTTGAAGCGCTTATGAGGAAATATTCGATCACCCACAAGCTTGCGACCCCAAATCATCCTCAAACTAGTGGGCAGGTCGAAATCTCTAACCGTCAATTAAAGCAAATTCTTGAGAAGACGGTTAGTTCCTCGAGGAAGGATTGGTCAACCAAGTTGAATGACGCGTTGCGGGCCTTCCGCACCGCGTACAAGACCAATTTGGGTATGTCCCCATATAGGGTAGTGTACGGCAAGGCTTGCCACCTACCCGTTGAGCTTGAGCATCGTACTTTCTGGGTGATCAAGAACCTGAATATGGATCTTGACCAAGCAGGAGTACAACGTAAGCTCCACATTGTGGAATTAGAAGAGCTACGCAATGATGCGTACGAGAATGCCAAAATTCATAAGTCCCGAGCCAAGATGTTTCACGATCGCATGATTATGCGAAAGGTGTTTACGGCCGGGCAGAAGGTGTTGCTCTACAATTCCCGGCTTCATCTGTTTGTGGGTAGGCTCCGCAGTCGCTGGTCTGGCCCGTTTATTGTCCAAACCGTCTATCCTCATGGAGTGGTTGACATCTTGAACCCAGGGAATGGGGATGTGTTCAAAGTTAATGGACAATGCCTCAAACCCCACTTGTAGGGGGCACCAGCCGAAGTCGAGGAGGTCATGTTCCTTCACGAACCTCCCTCACACTCAACCATTCATGCTCCTGCATGAGTGGTTGTGCTTTCAGGTTTGTTAAACAAAAGCGGCTTCAATGAGCATCGTTTGTTGTGGGCCCCAACCCTTGAGTATTTGGGACCCAAGTCTTTCACGTATTTGTATCCCTTCCTTAGCATCTCACAGGTTTTGAGGGAATTTGGGTTGTGTCCATCAACATAGCCAGAAACCTCCCTGTGTACTTCACGTTGGTGAGATCTATTCTTTTCATGCATAACTCCATGTAGTATCTTGCTCGCATTCATTGAGGACAATGCATGAAGTAGGTGTGGGGGGGTGTTTTACGTGTGTACATAGTCGAGTCTTTTCTTTTGATTTTTTTTCTTTTGTTTGCATTTCTAAGGTCATGTTAGTGTACTGCATTTAATATCGATATATCTGCTTGCCATGATCCTTGGGTGACTTGTCTTCTTTTGCTTGCCTAGTGCTTTAAAATTTCCACACTTCTTTCAAAATCTTCATGTGTTTGCGAAAGAAAATGTTTTGTGGGTTTTGCGTGTGTTTAGCATGTGCAAAACCGTTGAGAGGCAAAGTAAAAAGAAAGGTCCCAAAATTGTCTAGTACAATGGCTTTAGGAATTATCGAGTCGTTAGGATGCACCCCAGTTTTCCTTTGGGATGAGTAATCATAGGGTTTCAGTGCTCAAACATTCAAAAAAGTCCACCCTGAACCTAGTGAGTCAATAATTCGTGTGTGTTAATTTAAGGAAGTTTGTTGTAGTTAAGGACACTTTAAATCTTGTTGTGAGACATTAAGTGTAGGGGTTTTGGTTCATGTGTAGATAAGAAATAACTAAGTAGGTGTTCTCTCTTCTCGCACGCCTCCTCCTCCTTGGCAACAAAGAGGTTTAACGGCTTGTTGCACGTGCTAAGTGCAACCGTGATTCCTACGAAAGTGAGTTTGGATTTCGTGTTTCTCATTTGCTTTTCTCTTTCTTTGTTTTGCTCGGGACTAGCAAAAACTTAGGTGTGGGGGTATTTGATTGACATCATTTCATGCTTATATTTGTATCTTATATCCATTATCTTACACCTAAGCAATGCTACATGACGAGTTTTATGTTTAGTTTTCAGGAATAAAGAGGTTTGAAAAGAAGAGCCATGAAAGGACCCAAAAGCAGGAAAAAGGACTTAATTGTGAGACCTGGGGACTAAGATGCAAGGGAGAAGGACCAGATCGTAAGACCGAAGGACCTAAGAGCAAAACAGGAAACTCCACACCATCATGGGGAGTATTTTGGCAATTCGATTCGGGTCGGAGCTCCAACAAACCAAATAGATGCATCAAAGACCAAGAAATACTTCCAGCAAAGCCCAACACAAAACCCAGACAAATCTGGACCTCATAAACCGCCAATTGGCGGTCTAGATCAGCCCAGATCCTCTCAGCTTTCCCCTGGACTTGTATTAATGTGTGTTTAGGCTATTTTTGGTATTGGTTTAGTCTCACATCGAGGGATTTTCCTGGATTAGCTTTTTCAATGCTTATAAATAGAACTCTTCACCTTCCATTGTATCCATCTCTCTCTTTTTTGGCATCTTCCCTACTAAGAGTGAAGCCTTGAAGCAAAACTCTGGTGGAGCAAGCGATGCTTGTAATTTGAGTGAGTTAATAATAGATGTTTTCATTAGTTTGTTAATTCTTGCTTAGTTAATTTCCTTTAATGTGTTTGCTTTGATGCTTGTTTAGTTTTATGCTTCTTTAATATTTCTTGCTTCATTAGTATAGTTTCATTTCAGTATAATGCTTCATTTTATTAGAGTAGTTTGTTTAAATATGCGTGAGTAGTTCCATCCCTATTTCGGGGGTGGAGAAATATGTGATATAATCATGTAGTGTATTAAGTGTGTGTTATCTTTATCCCTTGAGCTTTATATGATTTCCATAACCATCTAATGGGTTTTCACTCTTATCTTTGATATGCTAATGCTCTTGAATGAAGCTTAGCTTATGCTTTGATTAGTGGACCTATTTTATGGGGAATGATAAGGTTAGGATATAGATGAAGTTAATATTGGAAACACAATTTGTAGTGTATGTGCTCTTGTTGCCTTTACATTAGCTAATCTCTTGTATGTTTTAATGATGTAGTCTTATCTTAATTCATGTGGAGGCATAGTAGGGTCTAGTCTTTATACTTGAGTTCATTTAGCTTCATTCCAATTATTGTCTTGTATGTTTTAATGATGTAGTCTTATCATAATTCATGTGGAGGCAAAGTTGGATGTAGTTTTATGATTTCATGCACTACATGTTGTGAGGAGCTTAATTGAACACACACACACACACATCTTCATATTCACATTATTTCTCTACCCCCTATGGGGCTTGGTTTTATTGTTTATCTTCATTTCCTTTTTGCATCTTAGTGTACTTTAGTGTAACCAACCTTTCTCTCCTTCTTTTTACCTCTCCCCTTCGAACAAACCAATCGTCGACACACCTCCCAGTGGACGACCCGTATTTGCCACCGCTTCAACGCGGTCGTGCACTTACGGTTAATATAAAACGATCAATCAGCTACTCTACACTAAACTACGCTAAGAAGTATGAAATGCGAACGAAAGAAACAAACAATGAAATGAGAACTAAGCTAAGAACAAAAGAAGAATGCTAGAATACAGATATGGGAAAACCCCTAAGGGGTGGAGTGAGTGCACACAAGCAAAGAGGTGGGTGTTGAACACATTCTTTAAGCACAAATAAAGGTGGTGTTATCATGCATAGGAAGTGTCTAAATGTTGTGGGAAAACATATCAATCTATTCACCAAGTTAGTTGATTAACATTTACATATGCAAGATGTTTATTTTAGAACCTAAACAAGCATGAGAGGTGTCTAATCATTTTGGCAAAACTCATCAAGTTATAAATTCTATCCTAAACAAGCAAGCATACATTCATGTTTTATCAACACATTGTAAATAAAGCATTCATTCCATTCTCTAATGCATGTATGAACATCTACTCCACCCCCCAAAGGTGATGGAACTACTCACTACACATTACACTAATGATTAAACTAAGCAAAGAAAGCATATTAACTAAGCTATTAAAACTAATGAAATGAAATTAAACAATGTAAAACAAGAAACATAAAACAAACAACATAATAAAGAAACATTTATTAAAGTGACTCACATTTCAAGTAGCATCCTCCTACTTTAGTGTGTGCTTCAAGGCCTCACTTCTAGTAGGAAGAATAGCCACTCAAAATATGGAGTCATTACAATGGAAAGTGAAGAGTTCTATTTATAGCCATGGAAAAAGGCAAACCGGGACAATCCCCCGATGTGGGACTAAATAGATATCAAAAATAACCTAAACATCCTCAAATACATGTTCTGGAGAAATTTTAGCGGATTTGGGCCAAAATGGACCGCCAATTAGCGGTCTTGGACCGTCAATTGGCGGTCTATATAGTTCAGATCCTGCTCATTTTTGTTGTGGGCTTTTCTTGGTATATTTTCTGGTCTTGGATGCATTCACTTCGTTTATTGGAGCTCCGACCCGAATAGAATTGCCAAAATACTCCCCATGATGGTGTGGAGTTCTCTGTTTTGCTCTTAGGTCCTTCTGTCTTGCATTCAGGTCCTTCTCCCGTGCATTTAGGTCCCCAGATCTCACAATTCAGTCCTTTTTCCCATCTTTTGGGTTCTTTTAGGCTTCATCTCTTCAAACCTATTTATTCCTGAAAACTAAACATAAAACTCGTAACATAGCATTGTTTAGGTGAAAGATAATGGATATAAGAAACAAATATAAGCAGGAAATGATGTCAATCCAGATGCTTAAAGACACCATTTGGGATGACGTGTGGGTAATGAGTCCATTATAATGTTTAGTTTTAGTCAAACTTGTAATTTATAGAAATTGAAAATGTTAAGGTGTTATAGGCAAATTTTGAGTTCCAAAGCCCTACCACTTCGAAGAAAAAGTGGATGAAATACGTTGCGGTCCGTTGGAGGGACTTCAAGACAAAGTTAACAAACAAGTGGATATTCGGAGAGTATCATGACCTAAATTTGTGCGACTATTATAACTTCATCACTCCGAGTACATGGGCTCAATTCAAAAAATCAAGACAAACCCCGAAATTTCAAGTAACTGAGTTTAGTTTAGAATATGAACTTATTAGGTTATTGCTTTAAATGATAATTTAATAAAATTGGTTGTAGGCCCTCAAAGCAAAAAACTAAGAACGTCAATCTTCTAACAAGTATCTTCATCGTATCTCTCGATCGGGATACCAAAAATTAGATGAACAAATGATGACCAAAAAAATCACCCAGTAGAAACAAGAAGCAATTGACTCCGGTATAAGTGAGGAGCAAGCAAGTAACTTGTCTCCTCCTTCCCTTGTAGCTCAATGTGATTCTTGGAAGAGAGCGAGGATAAACTCAAAAGAGTAGTATGTCACAGACGAGTCGCAAGAGGTCGGCTTGAAAATAGTTAGTTCTATCACTTGTATGTCATTAAATTACTTTCTAAAAAATTATATTTTTCAATTGTTTGTAACAATTTTTTTTACAACATTACGACTCTCTGAAGTTGAGAGAATCTCAAGGCGATTTTGTTTCAGATGGTCAGTATGACATTCTACGTGAAGTCGTGGGAAATGACGAGCATCCCGGTCATGTACGGGGGGGGGAGTAGGGTTGGATTGTGACAATATTATGGAAAGACTAATCGCCCAAGATCGTCGATAGTTCATACAAAATACGAGCAGAAAATTTTAGAATTGGAAAATAAATTGTAATATGTTATGGAGAGAATGGATCGTGATTTGCCCACTTCTCCAACCTACCGTAGGACCGCCTCTTTCCGAGTGACCACTCCTCCGGTGAAGCCAGTGGTCAACCCCGTCCGACCATCTCATTTCGCAGCTCATTATCAAGATTTGGCCTCAGTAGGCGGGCCCTCTCTTGGTAACTTTGAGGATGACAGTAGATGTCATCTATTTGTTGAAGACCCTAAGAGAAGATTGGTGGGACACGAAACAGTTTATAACCTCTTTAAAGACCACTTCAAAGATGTGGAAGAGGGAGTCGTGAAGGTTGTCGGGGGGAATTGTTAGATGATGATATTCTGCTGCCAATTCTCGAAGAGGAGGTTGTTACCCTGAGCGAAGTATGTGGTGGGTTCCTGATGTGGCATCGTCATTTAGTAGAGCTTCGTGACACACATGAGGTATCCTTTAATTTTGAAAACAAATAAATTAGCATTTTGTTAATAATTGTATTTCTAATGTTTATATATATATCAGTAAGGTTATTGAAAACCCCCTAAGCCAAGGATCAAACAACCAACCTCTGATCAACATTAATTTTCTACCAAATAGGTGTAAAATGTTGTATCAATTAATGCTAGTTCGGGAATGACAACCATTAACTACCTGGCATTTGGAGGAGGAGGTTAAAGGTTTGTCGTCGGATTTATATGTTGCCAAAGAGGATGTTATGCAATTCTTGGCGATAGATCAATTGTGTATGTGAAGTAAGTGTTTTCTTGTGTATAAGATGAAATTTATTAAATAATTTTCTCGTAATTATAACAGAATGTAATTTTTACTCTTGTAGACACCTTTATGACGCCAGAAGGTCAGTGTTTCCCGCTTATTTGGATTTCTGTGTCCAGCTACTTTTATACGCGAGAATGATGATAATTCAAATGAGCTTGCGGATTTATGAACAACATGGCAAAAAATATTATATGGCCCTTATCATAAGAGGTAATGATTGACAACATTTCATGCTTATATTTGTATCGTATATCATTTATCTTACACCTAAGCAATGCTACGTGACGAGTTTTATGTTTGAATTTCAGAAATAAAGAGGTTTGATGAGAAGAAGCATGAAAGGACCAAAAAGATAGGAAAAAGTACTGAGTTGAGAGACTCGAGGACTAAGATGCAAGGGAGAAGGACATGAACGTAAGACCGAAGGACCAAAGAGCAAAACAGAAAACTCCACACCTTCATGGGGAGTATTTGGGCAATTCGATTCGGGTGTGAGCTCCAATAAACGAAGTATATGCATTAAAGACCAACAAAGACAACCAGAAAAGCCCACAACAAATTCCAGACGGATCCAGACCCGATAGACCGCCAATACCGGGGGATTGTCCCGGATTACCTTTTTCTATGACTATAAATAGAACTCATCACCTTCTATTGTAAACTACCCATTGCTTGGTGGCATTCTCTCTACTTGGAGTGAGCCTTGAAGAAAAACTCAAGTTGGAGAAGAATGCTACCTTCAATGTGAGTCATTGTTAATAAAATAATTGTTCTTAGTTTCTTTTAATCTTGTCTTTTGATTTTTGCATGTTTCTTTAGTTTATGTTCCTTTCAATTAGTTTCTTTAATATTCCTTCCTTGCTTAGTCTAATTTCATTTCAGTAGAATCTTTCATTTTGTTAATATAGTTATTTTAATTATGAGTGAGTAGTTCCATCCCCTTTGGGGGTGGAGTAGAGGTATGTACCTGTTATGTAGATGGTATGAATGCTAGATATTATTGTTTGTGAAATATATTAGTATGCTTGCTTGAATTAATAAGAACTTTACTTGATGGTTTCTGCCATAGTTAGGTACATTCCATGCTCATTATGTTCTTAATATCAACCTTGCATTGCTCATATTAATCACCTAGGTTAGTGTTTTAAATGATAGGTCTTGCCATGAGGTACTTCTTTTGCATTAACAAACACTGACCACACTTGAGCTTCTTGTATGCATTCACCACACTTATTTCATGTGCACACACACTCCACCCCTTAGGGGTTTTTCATTTATGAGTTCTATCTTCCTTTATTAGTTGCTTAGTTTAGTTTGTTTTGTGATTTCATTTCATCCTTTCTAGTTTAGTTTAGTATAGCTTAGTGTAATCAATCATTTCTCCTTTCTTTCCCACTCGCCTTCGAACAAACCAAAAGTCGACACACCTCCCTGTGGATCGACCCATATTTGCCACCACTTCAAGGCGTCCGTGCACTTGCGGTTTAATATAAAACGAATCAATCAAGTTTTTGGCGTCGTTGTCAGGGTGGTGCTCTGTCCAGACTTTGGTTTGGACGATTCGAGTGGTTTTAATTTTTTTGTTTTTGTTTTGGTGTGTTTCAGCCATTCTGCGGATAAAGGGGAAGCTACTGGAGGAATGTGAGAGCAAAATACCCAAAACTGACCGCCAATCAGCAGTCTGGCACCACCAATTGGCGGCCTAGTGAGCCTCAATCTCTCTCAATTTTGTTATGGTTGTTGTTTTGTTCATTGTAGTTATCTGGGAACACTATTTTTCATGCTGTGAGTTCTAGTTTGCTCCCAGATTAGAAAACAATCCCCTTTAATCAACTTGGACCATAAAACTCAAAGCAAAAGATTGGACTTCTTGCCATCTAGGTCTTGCATCATTTGTAGACCTTGCATGCATTTGTCTTTTCTTTGATTTACATTTTGTTGTTGATTGCTGGCGTGAGGTACGTGCACCCAAATCTCTCATTCATGCATGTTTCGATCATGCTTTAGTTAGTAAGGTGCATTGGGACAAGAGTGAGTTGAGCGTTTGTGTAACGCCCCTGATCTCGCGGGTACGCACACTGGGAAAGGAAACTAGTGTCGCGATCAGAGACCTCCGCGACGACCGAAGGGGTTACAAAAGACAGACCGAATAGACTCGACAAACTGAAAGAAATCATACACAAATGGACTGACATAAAACATAATAGGAATAATAGAATAATCATAACAATAAAAGTCTTATTACAACACATCGAGTATCAAAAAGGAAATACATAGGGAAATATGCGGAAGCAAAGATAACTGGGAATCTGGTCGACGCGTCCCTCGTGTACAGATGTCTAGATATCCGGAACTAGGTTATTGTGATTAAGCAAAATCTTAGAAGCAAACCGGGTAGTGAAACTTTCCTAATTTCAGCAACCTAATGATGCATGGAATATGCGGCATCTAAGATCAACCTTAATGGAGAACTAATCATGTAACTAGCAAATAAGGATGTGCAATAGGCAATAACATAACCAAAACTAATCTTGAAGATCATGTAAATCCCGTAGCTAAATAGACTCACAGATGTAGTATCATAGCAACCACTATCATGACAATTAATGCACATAAAACCTATATTCGGTGAGTCCTCATGAGTGCTAGAAGAACTTAGTCGTTACATATATTCTGATTGCATAAGATATAATCCATACACCAATTATAATTTCATAAGGATAAATTCCAATTCATTCTAAGAATCTGAGACCTATACCTTATGACAAATTCAAGATGACATGTTTTAATATAGCTACTGAATAGAACCTAACATGGCAGCCATGATTCGCAACAATATGTGTAAATCTCTTTTACGTAAGGACATGAAATCACTCAAGCATATGAAATCAAAATCAGTAACACTTCTAGGAAAACCCGTTAACAACATCAATGGATTACATGGAAGCCTAGATGAGTTAGGTTGGAAAAATCACACAACTTTATTGCAGCAATCCTACATGACATGCTCCCTACGGCTCCTCCTCCTTCTTCCCTGATTGGTCCAGCAACCTCCCAAGGAAAAACGTGAAGATGGTGCCACCAGCCGGAAGAGTATTCCAGCCACCCGCTGGAAACTAGGGTTGCACCGCAACCTTCCATTCTTGCAAGGTTAAAACGTGCCAACCCTAATCAAACCCGACCCAGCAGCCTTCCCTACCCACCATGCATCCTAAAGCTAACGGAGAGAGGCATACCTGAAGAGAGGAGAGGCTGAGCTAAACCGAAGACCGACAAGAACCTTCTTCTCCTATCCGCACGCCAAGAACACCGCCTGATTTTCTCTTCCGAGCTGCTGGAGCACCAATGGGGATTTCGGTGGTTGAGGGTGGAGAAAAGGTCTAGGGGGAGTCGGCTGGGGTGCAATATATATAAGGGTGCAAGTTGGAAAGGAGAAACAAGGAAAAAGGCAAGAGATAATTGGGAGGAAATTTGCTTTGGTGGCAAAATCAGCACTTTCCTAAATGCAATCAAATCACATGCTTAGCAAGATCTTCTTTCTTTAATTTCGGATTTGGTAAGGCCAACCCCACAACCCCAATCTCTCCAACACGTCTCAATAAACCAATTAAATCCGCACACCAGGTTTAAGCACCCGATAAACCCGGTTAAGTCTAACGAATGCAACCGTGCCCGGCGGTTAAATTCGCCCAAAAAAGGAAACTTTTGCAAAACCAACTTAACTCAAAACAAAGACAATAAAACACATAAAAGGACAAATAAAACCTAAAACAGAGTGGCAGGAGAGCGGGTCTTACAACCTACCCCCCTTAAAGAAATTTCGTCCTCGAAATTTGCCAGCCCTAACTCTCAGCGAAGAGCTCTGGGTATAGACTCCTCACATCCTCCTCGCACTCCCAAGTGGCCTCCTCCACACTGTGGTGCTGGCAACGGACCTTAACCATCGGAATGGTTCGACGCCTCAGCTGTCGCTCTGCGCGCTCCAGAATCTCCACTGGTCGCTCCTCCAAGGTCATATCACTCTGAATCTCGGGTAGCTCGTGCGAAATCACGTGCGACGGGTCGCCAACATACCTCCTCAACATCGAGATATGGAACACATCGTGCAAGCTGGTGAATTGTGGTGGTAAGGCCACACGATATGCCACCGCACCAATGCGCTCCAGGATTTCGAACGGCCCCACATACCTTGGACTTAGCTTCCCCTTCTTCCCGAATCTCTCCACGCCCTTCGCAGGAGAGACCTTTAGAAAGACGTGATCTCCAACCTCGAATTGCAGCTCCCGGCGCTTCTTATCCGCATAACTCTTCTGCCGATCCTGGGCTACAACTAATCTGTGCCGAATCAAGTCCACCCGATCAGAATATAACTGCACTATCTCCGGTCCCAGCAGCTGTCTTTCTCCCACCTCGCTCCAACAAAGAGGTGAACGACAAGGTCGACCATACAGAGCTTCGTACGGTGCCATGCCAATGCTCGCATGAAAACTGTTGTTGTAGGCGAATTCGACCAACGGCAAATGATCGTCCCAACTCCCCGCGAGGTCCAATGCACAAGCCCTAAGCATGTCCTCTAGGGTCTGAATCGTCCGCTCTGACTGTCCATCGGTTTGAGGATGAAATGCTGTGCTAAACTTCAGCTTCGTTCCCAACGCCTTATGCAAGCTATCCCAGAATCTAGAAGTGAAACGAGGGTCCCGATCTGAGATGATGGACACCGGTACTCCATGAAGCCTAACTATCTCCGAGATGTAAAGTTTCGTCAGAGCCTCCAGGGATGCTGTCACCCGAGTCGCCAGGAAATGAGCAGTCTTCGTCAGACGGTCCACGATCACCCAAATAGCATCGTGCGAACGACTAGTCCTTGGTAACCCAGTGACGAAGTCCATAGTAACATGCTCCCACTTCCACTCCGGAAGCTCTATCCTCTGCATCACACCTGCTGGACATTGGTGTTCGATCTTAACCTGCTGACAGACCAAGCACCTTGATACGAACTCAGCCACGTCTCGTTTCATTCCCTTCCACCAGAAATTCCTTTGCAGGTCCTTATACATCTTAGTACTACCTGGATGCACCGTGTACTTCGAGCCGTGAGCTTCATCCAAAATCTCTTGTCTCAAACGATCTACATTTGGAACCCACAAACGATCCCGAAAACGTAGTCCCCCATCAGCTGCGACCCGAAGCTCGGCTCCCTCAACCTCAGCTGCCTGGAGTAGGGAATTCAACTCCGGATCTTCGCATTGCTTCTGCACTACTTTCTGGACGATAGACGGTTCAACGTGCAAACTCGCCAACCCCAACCGACCAGTCTTTTCCACGAACGGATGCCAATTAATCAGATCCTCCAAGAGCCTCCACTTTTGGACCCTCAAGTGAGCCACAGATCCTTCCCACTTCCGGCTCAGTGCGTCGGCAACGGAATTAGCCTTTCCCGGGTGATACGAGATCGAGAAATCATAGTCCTTGATGAACTCCAACCACCGACGCTGCCTCATATTCAGCTCCTTCTGCGAGAACAGGTATTTCAGACTCTGATGATCAGTGAATACCTCAAACTGTTCCCCGTACAGATAGTGCCTCCAGATCTTTAGAGCAAAAACCACGGCTGCAAGCTCCAAGTCATGCGTGGGATAATTCTTCTCATGCACCTTAAGTTGTCTCGATGCATATGCTACAACCTTCTCATGCTGCATGAGTACACATCCCAAACCAGTCCCTGATGCATCGCTATAGATTACGAATCCGCCTGATCCACTCGGAAGCGTCAGCACCGGTGCTGAAGTCAACCTCCTCTTCAGCTCCTGGAATGCATGCTCGCACTTTTGAGACCAAACAAACTTCACTCCCTTCCGGGTCAAGGTCGTCAATGGTGCCGCAATTTTGGAGAAGTCCTGGATGAACCGCCGGTAATAACCTGCGAGCCCAACAAAACTTCGAATCTCCGACACATTGGTTGGTGCCTTCCAGTTCAGAACCACCTCAACTTTCCCTGGGTCCACCTTAATACCATCCTTCGACACTACGTGCCCAAGGAATGCTACCTGCTCCAACCAAAAATCGCATTTCGAGAACTTGGCAAATAGCCGCTCCCTCCTCAAGATCTCAAGCACTGTCCTCAAATGCTCCTCATGCTGCTTCACGTCTGGGGAGTATATCAGAATGTCATCCACGAACACTATCACGAACTGATCTAGAAAAGGCTTGAATGCTCGGTTCATCAGATCCATAAAAGCCGCCGGAGCATTAGTCAGTCCAAATGGCATCACCAGAAACTCATAGTGACCATAACGTGTTCTGAATGCAGTCTTTGAAACATCCTCGCCCTTAATCCTCAGTTGATGATATCAGGACCTCAAATCGATTTTTGAGAAAACACTAGCCGTCTGCAGCTGGTCGAACAAGTCATCAATCCTCGGTAGGGGATACCGATTCTTGATCGTCACCTTGTTCAGCATCCGATAGTCGATACACATTCGCATTGATCCGTCCTTCTTCTTGACCAACAACACCGGAGCACCCCAAGGGGAAACACTTGGCCTAATGAAACCTTTATCCAGAAGCTCTTGTAGCTGGTCCTTCAATTCCGCTAACTCCGCCGGAGCCATGCGGTACGGTGCCTTAGAGATGGGGGTTGTTCCTGGCAGCAGGTCGATGGAGAACTCAATCTCTCGAGGTGGGGGCAGTCCTTGGATATCGTCCGGAAACACATCTGGGAACTCCCGGACCACGGCGATCTCCTCCAGAGGCTTGACCACCTCTTCAACTGACACCAAACTTGCCAGAAACGCGCAACACCCTTTCTCCAAAAGTCGCCGTGCCTTCAGGGCAGAGATCACCACCCGACCATCCTTGCCCTGAACGCCCTTGACCACCAGCGGGGGTCCCTCCGGTCTGGGAATCACAACTCTCCTTTCCCGGCAAAGAACGCACGCATCGTGGTCAGAAAGCCAATCCATTCCGAGGATCACATCGAAATCAGACATTGGAAGAATGACTAGGTCAGCCGGAAGGTCCCGATCACCCAGTACCACCGACACCCTCGGGAGATATGTCCTTACCGCAAGGACATCGCCGACTGGGGTACTAATCTCCAGGCAGAAAGTTAGCTCCTCAGGCGTCCTATTCACTACGGCTGCGAACCCCTCCGAAATGAAGGAGTGCGTCGCCCCACAATCAAATAGTGTCTTCGCGACACAACCACAAATAACAATTTTACCTTCGATGATGTCAGTGGATTTCTCTGCATCTTCTGCACGGATGGAGAAGACACGCCCAGCTGGCCTGCCCTGGTCTGCGCTACGGCCCTGCCTACCAGAGGTCCTGTCCTGACTCGTACTGGCACCCGCTCTGCTAGTGCTCCCAACCTGACCTCCTGGAAGCTTCTGTGGACACTCCCGGACGAAATGCCCCATCTGGCCGCACCTCAGACAAGCTCCAGACTTCCTAAAATAGTCTCTCGTGGCGTGTGCTCCACCACAGTGCTCGCATTTACCACCTCCAGCCTTCTGGCCCTTCTTCTCATCTCTGCGAGGCCGCTTCGACGAGCCACTGCCCTGCTTCCCTTTGTCATGACGACCACGAGAAGCCTCAAACGGTCGCTTTCCTTCCACCTGTGCCTCCCGATAATCATCCTCCAGCAAGGTGGCACACTTCACAGCCTCCTCCAGAGTCTGTGGCATCCTAATCAACACCTTCGATCTCAGGACACGCTGTAACCCGCGAACAAACTTCATGGCATGCTGCTCCCCAGTGACGTAAATCCCCCGGCTATACTTCTCCAGTGCGTGAAACTTGTTGATGTACGCCTCCAACCCTAGGTCGCGTTGCTCGAGCGCCAGAAATTCCTCGCGCTTCCGGTCCTGCACATGCTGGGGAAAGAACTTCCTGTTGAACTCGACGAGAAATTCGTCCCAGCCAACATCAGTCCTGTCCCTGAACACGACCCCAGCAGTTGCCCTCCACCAGGTCACTGCATGCTCCTGGAAGACATAAGTCGCCAGGTCCACCTTCCTCTCAGGTGGGCAGTCAATGACCCCAAAGATTCGCTGGATCTTGTAGACCCACTCCTCAGCAGCATCTGGGTTCACTCCACCCTTGAAGACTGGCGGATTCTGCCTCATGAACTGCTCATGCACCACCGCGCCTCCCGCAGCTCGGGGTCCTTGAGCCTAACCCTCCACCAGTGCACCCAAACGCCCGACCGCCTCAAACAGCAGGCGCCGATCTGCCTCCCAATCGTCGGTCGTCCCAGAGGACTCAGGTCTCCGCCTAGGTGCCATAATCTGCTCATGCCAACACATTCTATTACTATCAAAACAATTCAAGAGGTAAGAAATTTACCGACAGGGTTTGGGCAAGATGCCCCACTGGAGAGTCTTTAGATTCTGTACACTTTAGAGACCGACCTGCTCTGATACCAAGTTGTAACGCCCCTGATCTCGCGGGTACGCACACTGGGAAACGAAACTAGTGTCGCGATCAGAGACCTCCGCGACGACCGAAGGGGTTACAAAAGACAGACCGAATAGACTCGACAAACTGAAAGAAATCATACACAAATGGACTGACATAAAACATAATAGGAATAATAGAATAATCATAACAATAAAAGTCTTATTACAACACATCGAGTATCAAAAAGGAAATACATAGGGAAATATGCGGAAGCAAAGATAACTGGGAATCTGGTCGACGCGTCCCTCGTGTACAGATGTCTAGATATCCGGAACTAGGTTATTGTGATTAAGCAAAATCTTAGAAGCAAACCGGGTAGTGAAACTTTCCTAATTTCAGCAACCTAATGATGCATGGAATATCCGGCATCTAAGATCAACCTTAATGGAGAACTAATCATGTAACTAGCAAATAAGGATGTGCAATAGGCAATAACATAACCAAAACTAATCTTGAAGATCATGTAAATCCCGTAGCTAAATAGACTCACAGATGTAGTATCATAGCAACCACTATCATGACAATTAATGCACGTAAAACCTATATTCGGTGAGTCCTCATGAGTGCTAGAAGAACTTAGTCGTTACATATATTCTGATTGCATAAGATATAATCCATACACCAATTATAATTTCATAAGGATAAATTCCAATTCATTCTAAGAATCTGAGACCTATACCTTATGACAAATTCAAGATGACATGTTTTAATATAGCTACTGAATAGAACCTAACATGGCAGCCATGATTCGCAACAATATATGTAAATCTCTTTTACGTAAGGACATGAAATCACTCAAGCATATGAAATCAAAATCAGTAACACTTCTAGGAAAACCCGTTAACAACATCAATGGATTACATGGAAGCCTAGATGAGTTAGGTTGGAAAAATCACACAACTTTATTGCAGCAATCCTACATGACATGCTCCCTACGGCTCCTCCTCCTTCTTCCCTGATTGGTCCAGCAACCTCCCAAGGAAAAACGTGAAGATGGTGCCACCAGCCGGAAGAGTATTCCAGCCACCCGCTGGAAACTAGGGTTGCACCGCAACCTTCCATTCTTGCAAGGTTAAAACAAGCCAACCCTAATCAAACCCGACCCAGCAGCCTTCCCTACCCACCATGCATCCTAAAGCTAACGGAGAGAGGCATACCTGAAGAGAGGAGAGGCTGACCTAAACCGAAGACCGACAAGAACCTTCTTCTCCTATCCGCACGCCAAGAACACCGCCTGATTTTCTCTTCCGAGCTGCTGGAGCACCAATGGGGATTTCGGTGGTTGAGGGTGGAGAAAAGGTCTAGGGGGAGTCGGCTGGGGTGCAATATATATAAGGGTGCAAGTTGGAAAGGAGAAACAAGGAAAAAGGCAAGAGATAATTGGGAGGAAATTTGCTTTGGTGGCAAAATCAGCACTTTCCTAAATGCAATCAAATCACATGCTTAGCAAGATCTTCTTTCTTTAATTTCGGATTTGGTAAGGCCAGCCCCACAACCCCAATCTCTCCAACACGTCTCAATTAACCAATTAAATCCGCACACCAGGTTTAAGCACCCGATAAACCCGGTTAAGTCTAACGAATGCAACCGTGCCCGGCGGTTAAATTCGCCCAAAAAGGAAACTTTTGCAAAACCAACTTAACTCAAAACAAAGACAATAAAACACATAAAAGGACAAATAAAACCTAAAACAGAGTGGCAGGAGAGCGGGTCTTACAGTTTGATTGGAGCGTTGATTGCTAGATTTAGGAACAAAACGCTAAGGAGGGGCTGTCCTATACAAGGTAAGGTGGGGGATTTCATCACCCTTTCCTTGGCCCCAAAAATCACTCTTAATCAAAGCCTTAATTCTAAAAGCAAGTAGACATTGGCCCAAAGGATTGCCGACGCAGTAGGAGAGTAATCTAGTTGAGACCGTCCTGGCCTGATCGGCGTTGCTAGCTTGTCGATAGTAGGAGGTACTGGATCTCCAGATCTGGTATCACTTGCTGGGCATTGTGGTCTTCGTTGTTTGGAGGTGAGGTGTGTCGAGGCTAGTGACCTCGAAGTTAGGCGTCGTCTAGCCTAAGGACCCATTGTCTTACATTGTTTGAGTCGTGCTTGTTAGATTAGGCTTCTATCTGATCCCATTACCCACGCTAGATTTAGGGATTGTTCCCTTCTCCTCTGAGTCATCTTCTTCTCACCTACTTCTACGTTCTAGTCTCCTCCCCTTTACACTCTCTGGTAGCGTTTTAGGGTCGAGTCGATCACTTTTTGCGAGTTTAGACTCGTGGTGGTGAGAGTGGTCGACCCGAGAGTTTTTTTTGTTGAGATGGATGGTTACATGGGCGACCATCCATATCATTGTTGGGACCAGGACATTTCTTCCTGGTATTCCGGACCCATGCAAGCTGGGGTGGCTCAGACTAACACCCCCTATGTTTGGGACAATCTTAATTGTGTGATTGAGCAATCTTCATGTTGGGGTAGTATGAGAGAGGCACCGACTACTAGACCATCATCTAGTTACGTTGGATCATACACTGGTCATCAAACTGAGACATTTCAAGAACCTTTGGCCTCTTTCAGGCATGTGGTAGAAGACATGAGTGCACTGGTTGCTCCAGTAGTCGTACCGTGTCACTGTTGTTGGTTGAGTGGTAATGTTTTCGGGGAATGTCCTTAGGTTCCCCCAGAGCCTGATTATGAGCATACATTTTCCCAAAATGCTCAATATGACCATTACGCATCCACGTACAACCCGAGAGGGATGGATTCGTGGGGAGACAATTCTTATTAAAATTCTTATACATCATTTTCACCGCAGTATCCTCCTCCCGAATACCCAGAATTCTACCAACACCCCACTTCAAATCATTGGACTCATTCTCAGCCCATCAACACCCAACCCCAAAATTTCCCAACCTCTGACTTGGACCTCATAGTTGACCGTATACCTGATTCCTTGAAACAAACTTTCCTTACGTTCATGACAACCACTCAACAATCCATACAAATATGGCACTGAAAGTGAGTCAAATGACGCAACAATTACGTGAACATGAGGAGAGTAACTTTTCTTGTCAACATGAGGATTCATCTTTTGAAATCGAACCGCCACCACCACATCCACAAATTCAAAGCACAATCTTTCAAAGTCAAACTCCTAGTAAGTCTGAGGGACTTGGGGTTTCAATTCACGATCACTTGGTGGAGGATTCCGTTCCAATTGAAAAAACATGGACCAATTTCATTATGAGTCGGCACAAGATTGTGCTTTATCGTTTTGTCCCGTGGCCCTTGAGCCACATGATCTTCATGTTGTGTCTCTTAAGGACTCACCTCTGGTGGAGCAAGAGCTCCCTAGTACCCTCAATTTCAAACAACCTGATGAGAGTTTGCCTCTCACTATTGTTCCTGATCATCTTGGAAATGATGGAACATCAAACAACTACATTGCTAATGAGGGTATTAGGAGTTCCTTGGAGGATACGTTGGGTAAGAGACCCACTTTTTGTTCGCCTGGTGAGTCGGACATGCCTAACGAGGTTCTTGACCTCGTTCCGACCCACCAGCCTGTTGGTTGGAGAGATTGGATTGACGATCATAACTTCAGCACCGCAACAGGAGAAACTCTTCTTCCGTTGCCCCATATTTCCCAAACTCTTGAGTGGTTCAAGCTCTTTCAATTTGATCATTTGAATGAGGCGCCTTTGCATCCAATTCATGAACCTCTCCTTTCATCTTGTGCTCTTTGTGAGGGGGGCCAAACATGAGTATTCTGGCCCCGCGTGGTGTCATGATCCCTTTCCAAGTGCATTGACCCACTTTTGAGGTTCCCATTTGATGTCTTTTGACAAATGAAGATGGGAACTTATGTTTGTACATAGTTATATTAACAAAAAAAGTACAATAAAAGACTCATTTAGTGCGCATCGATTGTTGTGGGCTCCAACACTTGAGTATTTGGGGCTCATTTCTTTCGCGTATTTGTATCCCTTCTTTAGCATCTCACAGGTTTTGAGGGAATTCGGGTTTTTGTCCATCAACATAACCTTGAACTTCCTTTTGCGCTTTAAATTGATGAGATCTTTCCTTTTTCGTGCATAAATCCATATAGTATTTTGCTCACATTCATTGAGGACAATGCATGAAGCAGGTGTGGGGGTAAATTTACGTGTGTACATAGTCGAGTCTTTTATTTGGATTTTGTTTTCTTTTGTGTGTATTGATAGGGTCATGTTAATGTGCTGCATTTAATATCGATATATCTGCTTGCCATGATCCTTGGGTGACTTGTCTTCTTTTGCTTGCCTAGTGTTTTAAAATTTTCACGTTTCTTTCAAAATCTTCATGTGTTTGCATAAGAAAATATTTTGTGGTTTTGCGTGTGTTTAGCATGTGCAAAACCGTTGAGAGGCAAAGTAAAAAGAAACCTCCCAAAATTGTCTTGAACTTGATGCGTTAAGATATCTAGTACAGTGGTTTTAGGATTTATCGAGTCGTTTGGATGCACCCCAATTTTCCCTTGGGGGTGAGTAATCATAGGTTTTCAGTGCTCAAACAATTAAAGAAGTCCACCCTGAACCTAGTGAGTCAATAATTCGTGTTTGTTAATTTAAGGAAGTTTGTTGTAGTCAAGGACCCTTTAAATCTTGTTGTGAGACATTAAGTGTAGGGGTTTTGGTTCATGTGTAGATAAGAAATAACTAAGTAGGTGTTCTCTCTTCTCGCACGCCTCCTATCACTCGGGAAAATAGGTCTGAGGGGACTTTGTGCCTGGTGCTTTCGAGTCATCTGACTTGGGATGCACCGACTGAACTCCCGTCACACGGGTGGTAGGGATTGCCCTATGTGGAGATTTGGGGAAAGGTGTACGTGATAGTGTAAGTCCTCATGGGCAATGTTGCACGAAACTTGACCCTGGGAGAATGAAACTCCAAGTAATAAAACGAAAAGAAAAGAAGAAGAAAAAAATATGAAAAAAAAGAAACAAATATGCAAATAAGAACCTTAATGGACTTTACACTTTGTATCACTTGAGGATGTTGAGGTTGTCCATGTCTTTCACTTAATTCCTTATTTAACTTGCACGAATGTTTCTTTAGGCTAGGTGTGTGGACTGATTACCTATATAGAGTCGGCCTGTAGGATTACCGCGTCCAATGATCGATAAAAATGAGTCCATCGAGTCGAGTCTCTAGATTGAATAATGCATCTTGTTCGGATTTTGTGGGTATATCCGCTGAAAACCCTCAGGAGACAACACTCCTCCTCATGGGCAACAAGGAGGTTTAACGGCTTGTTGCACGTGCTAAGTGCAACCGTGATTCCTACGAAAGTGAGTAAGGATTTCTTGTTTCTCGTTTGCTTTTCTCTTTCTTTGTTTTGCTCGGGACTAGCAAAAACTTAGGTGTGGGGGTATTTGATTAACATGATTTCATGCTTATATTTGTATCTTATATCCATTATGTTACACCTAAGCAATGCTACGTGACGAGTTTTATGTTTGAATTTCAGAAATAAAGAGGTTTGATGAGAAGAAGCATGAAAGGACCTAAAAGATAGGAAAAAGGACTGAGTTGAGAGACTTGAGGACTAAGATGCAAGGGAGAAGTACCTGAACGTAAGACCGAAGGACCAAAGCGCAAAACAGAAAACTCCACACCTTCATGGGGAGTATTTTGGCAATTCGATTCGGGTCGGAGCTCCAATAAACGAAGTATATGCATCAAAGACCAACAAAGATATCCAGAAAAGGCCACAACAAATTCCAGACGGATCCAGACCCGATAGACCGCTAATTGGTGGTCTGTTTGGCTCCGAATCCGCTAAGCTTTGGTGGGTGATTGACATCATTTCATGCTTATATTTCTATCTTATATCCATTATCTTACACCTAAGCAATGCTACGTGACGAGTTTTTTGTTTAGTTTTCAGGAATAAATAGGTTTGAAGAGATGAAGCATAAAAGGACCCAAAAGCTGGGAAAAAGGACTGAATTGTGAGATCTGGAGACGAAGATGCAAGGGAGAAGGACCTGAATGTAAGACAGAAGGACCTAAGAGTAAAACAGAATACTCCACACCATCATGGGGAGTATTTTAGCAATTCGATTCGGGTCGGAGCTCTAACAAACCAAGTAAATGCATCCAAGACCAGAAAATATACTAATAAAAGTCCACAACAAATTCCAACTCGATCCAAAGTTTATGGACCGCCAATTGGCAGTCTGGGACTACTAATTGGCGGTCCAGATCACTCTGGATCCGCCCAAATTTCTCCAGCACATGTAGTAGAGTATGTTTAGGCTATTTTTGGTATCTATTTAGTCCCACATCGGGGGATTGTCCCGGATTTCCTTTTTCTTTCGCTATAAATAGAACTCGTCACCTTCGATTGTATATATCTCCCTCTTTTGTAGCCATCTTCCCTACTAGGAGTGAAGCCTTGAAGCAAAATTCTGGTGGAGGAAGGGTTGCTTGTATTGAGTGAGTTAATAATAGATGTTTTTCCTTTAAGTGTGTTGTTTCTCTCTTAGTTTAATTTCCTTTCATATGCTTGCTTGTTTGTTTTGTTTTATTCTTCTTTAATATTTCTTGCTTGATTAGTGTAGCTTCATTTCAGTATTATGTTTCATTTTGTTAATGTAGTTAGTGTAATGAGTAGTGAGTAGTGTCATCCCCATTTGGGGGGTGGAGAAATATGTGATATGATCATGTAGTGTATTAAGTGTGTGTTATCTTAATCCCTTGACCTTTATATGATTTCCATAACCATCTAATGGGTTTTCACTCTTATCTTTGATATGCTAATGCTCTTGAATGAAGCTTAGCTTATGCTTTGATTAGTGGACCTATTTTATGGGGAATGATAAGGTTAGGATATGGATGGAATTAATATTGGAAACACAATTTGTAGTGTATGTACTCTTGTTGCCTTTACCTTAGTTAATGTCTTGTATGTTTTAATGATGTAGTCTTATCTTAATTCATGTGGAGGCACAGTAGGGTCTAGTCTTTATACATGAGTTCATTTAGCTTCATTCCAATTATTGTCTTGTATGTTATAATGATGTAGTCTTATCTTAATTCATGTGGAGGCAAAGTTTAATGTAGTTTTATGATTTCATGCACTACATGTTGTGAGGAGCCTAATCGAACACACACACTCATCTTTCTATTCACATTATTTCTCTACCCCCTATGGGGTTTAGTTTTATTGCTTCTCTTTCTTTCGTTTTTGCATTCTCGTGTAGTTAGTGTAATCAATCTTTCTCTCCATTTTTTTACCACTCGCCTTCGCACAAACCAAACATCGACACACCTCCCAGTGGACGACCCGTATTTGCCACCGCTTCAACGCGGTCGTGCACTTGCGGTTTAAATAAAACGATTCAATCAAGTTTTTGGCGCCGTTGCTAGGGAGGTGCTCTGTCCAGACCTTGGTTTGGACGATTCGAGTGGTCTTAATTTTTTGTTTGTAGTTTTGCTTAGTTTAAGGGATCCTAGAGCTCAAGGGGAGGCCACTGTCGAAATTGGAGGCACAGAAGCACCAAACAGACCGCCAATTGGCGCCCTGGTGAGTGTTTCTTGTTCTTTTGTTTTGTTCTGGGAGCACTATTTTGCATGTTGTGACTTCTAGTTTGCTCCCAGATTTAATTTCAATCCCCTTTAATCAACTTGGCCTTAAAATCCAAAGCAAAAGATTAGGCATTTGCTATGTTTAGGTCATGCATCATCTAGTAATGACTTGAGCATGTTAATTGTCTTCTCTTAGTTTTAATTTTTGTCGTTGATTGCTGGAGCGAGCTACGCATTCCTTAACACTCATTTACGCATTAGGACATCCATTAGTGAGTAAGGTTTGCATCGAAACAAGAGTGAGGTGAGTGCTTGTTTGGTGAGTTGCTTGCTAGCCTAAGAGTTCAAAACATCTTTAAGGGGCATCACCTATAGTCTTCAAAGATAAGGTGGGGGATTTCATCACCCCTCCCTTAGCCCCAAACAGCACACTCAAGTAAAGCCTTAATCTAAAAGCAAGTAGACATTGGCCATTAGGACTTGGGCGCATTAGGAGAGTGATTCGGTCACGACCGTCATAGCCTGATCGGCGTCGCCCACTTTGTCGATAATAGGAGAGACGAGATCTCCGGATCTTGGCTCACTTGCTGGGCATTGTGGTCTTCGTTGTTGGGAGGTGAGGCGTGTTGAGGCTGTGTGACCTCGCAGTTAGGCGTCATCTAGCTGTAAGGGCCCATAGCCAGCCTAAGCTTGTTTGAGCCGTGTCTCCTCATCTGAGTCCTCTCCTCAACTATTTTCTGCGCGTAGTCTCCTCCTCCAGTACAGCTTCTGTTGTGTGTTATTTTAGAGTCGAGTCGAGCATTTTTATGCGAGGTTGGCCTCGTTCTGGTGAGAGCGCTCGACTTGAGAGAGTGCATTTTTCTGAGATGGACGGTCTTGGTGATTGACCATCTCCGCCTCGTGCTCCTTTGGAGCATGTGGCCGAGTCGTCTCGTGGTGACGGGGGAGACCGGGGTCCATTCATGGATTACCTCGGTCTGCTCCCACCACCATGTAGACCTCCTTCTCCTCCTCCTCTGACTCGAGAGGAAGGGACATTCGGTCAGGAACGAGTTCTTGGTGCACCACCAACTTTAGTTCGACAGGATAGACCGATGACTTTGTGGGGCGTACCCATCCTGTTCGGGCCGCGCAGCCTTCTAGCATAGTTCTTCTTCCTGCTCGAGGGAACAACTATGAGCTGAAACCTCAATATGTGAGCATGCTTCCAACCTTTATTCTCCTTTAATATTTCTTGCTTGATTAGTGTAGTTTCATTTTGTTAATGTAGTTAGTGTAATGAGTAGTGAGTAGTTTCATCCCCATTTGGGGGGTGGAGAAATATGTGATATGATCATGTAGTGTATTAAGTGTGTCTTATCTTAATCCCTTGAGCTTTATATGATTTCCATAACCATCTAATGGGTTTTCACTCTTATCTTTGATATGCTAATGCTCTTGAATGAAGCTTAGCTTATGCTTTGATTAGTGGACCTATTTTATGGGGAATGATAAGGTTAGGATATGGATGGAATTAATATTGGAAACACAATTTGTAGTGTATGTACTCTTGTTGCCTTTACCTTAGTTAATGTCTTGTATGTTTTAATGATGTAGTCGTATCTTAATTCATGTGGAGGCATAGTAGGGTCTAGTCTTTATACATGAGTTCATTTAGCTTCATTCCAATATTGTCTTGTATGTTTTAATGATGTAGTCTTATCTTAATTCATGTGGAGGCAAAGTTGGATGTAGTTTTATGATTTCATGCACTACATGTTGTGAGGAGCTTAATTGAACACACACACACACATCTTTTTATTCACATTATTTCTCTACCCCCTATGGGGTTTAGTTTTATTGTTTCTCTTCCTTTCCTTTTTGCATTCTCGTGGAGTTAGTGTAATCAATCTTTCTCTCCATTTTTTTACCACTCGCCTTCGCACAAACCAAACGTCGACACACCTCCCAGTGGACAACCCGTATTTGCCACCGCTTCAATGCGGCCATGCCCTTGCGGTTTAAATAAAATGATTCAATCAGTGGGCATGTGTATTAGAATGTGTTTATTCTATTTCTGGTATTTGTTTAGTCCCATACCAGGGGATTGCCCCGTATTACCTTTTTCTATGGCTATAAATAGAAGTCTTCACCTTCTATTGTAAACTACCCATTGCTTGGTGGCATTCTCTCTACTTGGAGTGAGCCTTGAAGCAAAACTCAAGTTGGAGAAGAATGCTACCTTCAATGTGAGTCATTGTTAATAAAATAATTGTTCTTAGTTTCTTTTAATCTTGTCTTTTGATTCTTGCATGTTTCATTAGTTTATGTTCCTTTCAATTAGCTTCTTTAATATTCCTTTCTTGCTTAGTCTAATTTCATTTCAGTAGAATCTTTCATTTTGTTAATGTAGTTAGTTTAATTATGAGTGAGTAGTTCCATCCCCTTTAGGGGTGGAGTAGAGGTATGTACATGTTATGTAGATGGTATGAATGCTAGATATTTTTGTTTGTGAGAGATATTAGTATGCTTGCTTGAATTAATAAGAACTTTATTTGATGGTTTCTGTCATAGTTAGGTACATTCCATGCTCGTTATGTTAGTGTTTTAAATGATAGGTCTTGCCATGAGGTACTTCTTATGCATTAAGAAACACTAACCACACTTGAGATTCTTGTATGCATTCACCACACTTATTTCATGTGCACACACACTCCACCCCTTACGGGTATTTCATTTCTGAGTTATATCTTCCTTTATTAAATGCTTAGTTTAGTTTGTTTTGTGATTTCATTTATCCTTTCTAGTTTAGTTTAGTATATCTTAGTGTAATCTATCATTTCTCCTTTATTTCCCACTCGCCTTCGAACAAACCAAAAGTCGACACACCTCCATTTGGATCGACCCGTATTTGCCACCGCTTCAACGCGGTTGTGCACTTGCGGTTTTAATTAAAACAAATCAATCAAGTTTTTGGCGCCGTTGCTGGGGATTAGAATTGATTTTGTAATAAACTTCTAATTATATGTATAATCATAGCTCATTGGATGCTTGTCGTTCTATGCATCGAAGCTAATTTTGCATATTGGTTTGATCCTTTGGGGTCGTCTACACCAAGGTCATCTTTAAAGAAACTTATTTCACTGTAAGTTCATTTTAATCATTGTATTTTTAATTCATGTATTTTTATTAGTATTATCGACTTCATTTTGAATAACTTGTGTTACTCAAGACAATGAAGATGTAAAGAATGTTGGGTGGAATAAGGACTACCAAAAATACAGGCATAAACTGGCATGCAATGGGAGTAAGTTTCTCCCTTTTTTGTTATTTTTTTTGAAGTAGTTGAATGTATATTTAGTGAATTTATATCTTTGTAATACCGCAAGCAGACTGGAAATACAGAATGTGGGTACTACATTATGAGACACATGCAGAAAATCATCGAGATTGCACCTGAACACATAGAGCTATTTGAGGTAATATTGATCATTTTCAGTGGTTTAATTATAGTTTCATTATTTACATATTTATATTGTGTACTTGTATTTTCATAGGTCTTCCAAAAGAATAGTGATCCATATTCGCAACACGAACTCGATGATACTTGAGAGCGATGGGCTTGCTACTTTATCAGCAACTTGTTTGTTGAACTAACATGTTCTAATGTCATTACTGCAATTTTATTGAACCACATTCTTTGTATTACCAACATGTTATTGAACTAACATTATTTGACTACAATTTTTATTTTAATATGATCAAACATCTTAGTGAATGATTGTGTTTATGAATTTGTGAAATAGAAATGTGGGTGAATGAAATTAGTTGAATTAATTTGTGTATGATTGTTCAGGATGAAAGATTGTGAATGAAATTTGTCCATGATGAATGTATTGTTGTGAAGGTATAGACAACCAATAGATAGACGTCAGTTTATAGAACGCCAATAATTGACGTATAGAAGTTGTATATCTGACGTATATTCCCTATTCTGCACTAGTGTTCGACGTAAAATCCAACGCAGTTGTCTCAAACGCCATCCAGCCCATCCGGCCCCCACTAAAGCTGGACTCAAACACCACAAAACCTTCAAAACCAGCCTCTTCCTTCCCCTAATTCAACTAGCACGACCATTTTCTTCTTCCTCGGACTAGAATGGCATCTCCAGTCCTCTTCATCGCCACTCAGGTAAGTAGGAAAGTTGGTTTGTTGATGTGGAAAAATGTTTTATTGACGTGGAGGAAGTACGAAGAATAACAATGTCAGCACATGCTCGCATGCTGCTTTGTACGTAGATATGGAAGCAGGAGGTGGTCACCCTTTACCTGCTCGGTATTGGAGTTGACTGAACATGTTTAGAATAGAAGATAGAAATGGGAATGGGAAGGATGGATAAACACACTGAAAGAAGGAAGAGGTTGATTGGAAGTGGACAGAAGTAGATCGATGAAAGAAGAAGTAGGAGGGGGAGAAGAAAGTGAAGCTAGAGGTGGTGAGAAGAAGAGCAAGTGAAAGGTGGTGTAAAACGACGTTACCTCATCTCTTTTATAGTATTAGGTGTTATGAAAATTGTATATAGTGGATGATTCACCATCCAAGATGGTTCCTCTTCCAACCAATCCATTGTAACTCCTCTATTAAAATGTGTTGTATTGTGCATTGTATTTACATTCTTATTTAGTGTAGGCTATGTAACTACCACACCTCTATGTATATATATATATATATATATATATATATATATATATATATATTGAGTTGTGCTATATATTGAGATATACAACAATAGGGTATCCATATTCCACCCCCTCCACATACTTCTATTGTCTTGTTGTTCGTGTTTCCAAGGATCTTCGACATATTTACAACACATTATCATCACGATAGTTTCTTGTTTGATTGACTGGAGTATGGGCTGATTATAATCTTCGTAATTTCTCAAAATGTTTTTTTCTCTAATTCGTGGGGTCCAAATGGTAAAGCACATATCAAGGTACGTACTCTACCTTTTAGTTGTATCATCTGAGAAGTCATGAAATTGTCAATGGGCAAACATGTTTGAGAACATTTTTCTTTCGCTACGTTCATGGATTTGTATTCTTAGACATGTTTTAGTAATTGATATGTTTCTGACTAAAGTTGTTGAATGTTTTGAGAGAAACTATTATCACGTGGAACCACTTCCATTACAGTTAATTTCCAACTTGATTTTCTCATGATCCTTCACTAGACAAATTCTAGATACGATGTTAGAAGATTTCCGTCATTATTTACTTAATTTTGGACTTTTATTCTGTGCGTATGTGATTGACATCATATCATGCATATATTTGTGTCTTATATCTTTTATTTTTAGCCTAAGCAATGCTATGTAACGAGTTGATGTTTAAGTTTGAGGAATAAATAGGTTCGAGAAGAAGAGATTCAAAAAGGACTCAAAAGCAAGAAAAAGGACTAAGTTGCAAGACCTATGGACTGAGGTGCAAGAGAAAAGGACCCCGATGTAAACCAAAAGGACCAATAAGAAAATCAAGAAACTCCACACCATCATGAGGAGTATTTTGGCAATTAGATTCGGACCGAGACTCCAATAACCGATCCGAGTGCACCCCATGTGAAGCATTGAATAACTAAAGCAAATATCTGAAAATGGGTTGGATTCAGGAAAAAGTGACCACCAATTAGCGGTATGTTTGTCTCCGAATCTAACCCGGTTTCTCCAGGATATGGGTTATGTCTTTATGTGTATTCTGGGAAGGTTTTATTAGTGCCCCATCGGGGTATTGTCTCCGATTACCTTTTTCTAGCACTATAAATAGAACTCTTCCTTGTCCTTTGTATTCACCCAATTCTTGGTGGCATTCTCTCTACTTGGAGTAAGCCTTGGAGCAAAAAACTCAAGGTGGAGAAGAATGCTACTAGTAATGTGAGTCATTTAATAAAATATTTTTTCAATGGTTTGTTCTCATGTTGTCTCTTTTTTATGCATGTTTAGCTTAGTCTTGTTTCTTTGATCTTAGGCTAAATTAGTTAAAATGTCTCCTTTATTCTTTAGTATAATTCCTAGCATAATGTGTAGTGAGTAGTTCCATCCCCCTTTGGGGGTGGGATGATGTTCATATATATTGTGAAGTTTGGATGTTTGATGAATTTTTGATTGTGTAGACTTGCATGTTTTGTATGTTCATTGGGGGTATTTTAGTCATCTACATGTTGGGGAATTTTGATGGGTTTTGCCGTAAGATTTAAACACTTCTCATGCTTAGTTTTCTCATGTTTATTGATAGAAATTTCCTGTTGAATATGCTACATGTTAGTTATGTGTTTGTATTTGTGTTTATTTGCTTGATTGATTGAATAAACTTTGTTTTGATGGGTTTTGTCATAACATTTAGACACCTCCCATGCCTACCTTTCTTCTTCACATGAGTTTGTGGTTTTTGATGAGTCTTGTCATATCTTTAGACACTTCTCATGCTGAGCCTAATCTTATGATAATCAAGTAGTAATTGCCGATACATTGTGTGAATGGATTGATAGGTTTTGGCACATCTTTAGACACTCCCTATGCATGACAACACACACACACACACATACATGCTTACATGCATCACTCATCACATATTTCACTTCATATGTGCACACACTCCACCCCTTAGGGGTTTCTCTTTCTGATTTCCAATCTTTCATGCTTTCTTTCGCATTTCGTACTTATTAGTTTAGTGTAGTTTAGCTTTAGCGTAATCACATCTTTTCTCCCTTTATTCGCCACTTGATTTCTGAAAAAATAGAGGCTACTCACCTCCCTGCGGATCGACCCGTACTTGCCACCGCTTCATCGCGGATGTGCACTTTATTTTAAAACGTTTAAACAAGTTTTTGGCACCGTTGTCGTGCAGGTGCCAATCCAACACGGGTTTGGATGATTCAAGTGGATTTAAAAAATTTTGTAGTTTTTCTTTGTTTCAGGAGGCTCTAAAGATCAAGGGAAGGAACCACAAGAAATTGGGAGGCCAACAGAGATAATAGACCGCCAATCAGTAGTTGTGGACCGCCAACTGGCGGACTGGTGAGCTCTGCCTGCACTCTTTTTTCTTCTGGTTGTTTGTTGTTTCAACATAGTGGTCTGGGGCTCAATTTGGCATGTTTTGACTTGCAGTTTGCCCCCAGATCAATAATCAATCCCCTTTTATGCAACTTGGACCCTAAAATCCAAAGCAAAAGATTAGGCATTCTTGCTTATTTAGGTCATGCATCATGTACTTGACTTAGGCACGTAGTTTGTCTTTTGTTTTAACATTACTTTCAGTTGTTGAGCGCTGCCGTGAGGTACGCATCTCCTAGAGTATTCATGCATTTGGTATGACCATGCATTGCTTAGTAGGAATTGCATTGCAACAAGTGTGAATTGCATTTCTAGATTTGGACTCCAAAACGCTACTAAGGAGGGGTTGTCCCATATAAGATAAGGTGGGGGATTTTATCACCCTTTCCTTCACCCCAAAAACCACACTAATCAAGAGCCTAATTTTAAAATCAAGTAGACATTGGCCCTAAGGATCTCGGGCTCATTAGGAGAGTGATCCGGTCGCGACCGTCATGGAGTGATCAGTGTCGCCCACTCTGTCGATAGTAGGAGAGACGAGATCTCTGGATCTTGGCTCACTTGCTGGGCTTTGTGGTCCTTGTCGTAGGGAGGTGAGGCGTGTTGAGGCCACGTGACCTTGCAGTTAGGCGTCATCTAGTTGTATGGACCTATAGCGACCATAGGTTTTCTCAGCCATGTTTGCTTGTGTGCTTCTACCAATACCTACCTGTTGTAGCATAAGGACTTCTTCCCTTCTCTTCTGAGTCATTCCCTCTCATCTGTGTCTTCCCGTCTTCTTTCCTACGCACATTCTGCCTTTATTGTTTAAAAAAAACCAAAAAAAAGTTTTTTTCTATTTTGTCTGACTCGTGTGGGTGTGCAATCTTTGCGCATGCCTGTGTGGTTACGAGACGTCATGGGTCGTTTGACGAGATTCGTCATCGATCTATCCTCGATTGTTGACCTTACGAACACATCCCCGTCCCGTGTTCTACACAATCCCGGGACCATGACCGGTCGTCAACCACACGAGGGCGACCTAGATTTTGGATTCACACCACCTTCTGGTCCAGGAGGTGGGGATCCACAATCTCATTACTTGGTTCCCCATGCTCCCATCCCCCTCCGCGATCGATGTTATCTGAGTCGTACTGCTCTACCTTCGTGCATCGTATTGCCCGAGGCAAATGAGAACCACTTTGAGGTTAATCATCAATTTGTCTCCATGCTCCCTCACTTCACTGGGAAGGGTGACCCCTATATCTTTCTCAGGGAATTTGAGGAGGTATGTGTTATGTTCAAGCTGCAATAACTTAGCACAGACTCCATCCATCTTAGACTTGTCCCCTTTGCACTAAAGGATGATGACAAAAAGTGGTTGTACAACAACCAAGCGACCTAAACAAGTAAGAATGTCTAGTCTTTTGCTTTTGGATTTTAGGGCCAAGTTGATTAATGGGGGAGTGATTAATGATCTGGGAGCAAACGAGAAGTCATAGAATGCAAAATAGGGCACCCAGATAACACAAATTATAGAATGAACTACCAGAAGAAATTTAAGAGCCAAACACCCTCACCATGCCGCCAATTGACGGTCTCCAACCGCTGATTGGCGGTCCGTTTAGGTCCTCTGTTCCTCAAATTTGTCCAGTAGACTCCCCTTGATCCGATGGTTCCCTAAAACTAAGAAAACTGGAAACAAAAAATTAAAAACCCCTCGAATCGTCCAAACCAACGTCTGGACAGAGCACCTCCCCGGCAACGGCGCCAAAAACTTGATTGATTGTTTTATATTAACCGCAAGTGCACGGCCGCGTTGAAGCCGTGGCAAATACGGGTCGTCCACTGGGAGGTGTGTCGACAATTGGTTTGTTCCAAGGCGAGAGGTAAAAAGAAGGAGAGAAAGGTTGGTTACACTAAACTAAACTAAGATGCAAAAAGGAAATGAAGATAAGCAACAAAATAAGCCCCATAGGGGGTAGAGAAATAATGTGAATATGATGATGTGTGTCTGTGTGTGTGTTCAATTAAGCTCCTCACAACATGTAGTCCATGAAATCATAAATCTACATCCAACTTTGCCTCCACATGAATTAAGATAAGACTACATCATTAAAACATACAAGACAATAATTGGAATGAAGCTAAATGAACTCAAGTATAAAGACTAGACCCTACTATGCCTCCACATGAATTAAGATAAGACTACATCATTAAAACATACAAGCCATTAGCTAAGATAAAGGCAACAACAGCTCATACACTACAAATTGTGTTTCCAATATCAACTTCATCCATATCCTAACCTTATCATTCCCCATCAAATAGGTCCACTAATCAAAGCATAAGCTAAGCTTCATTCAAGAGCATTAACATATCAAAGATAAGAGTGAAAACCCATTAGATGGTGATGGAAATCATATAAAGCTCAAGGGATAAAGATAACACACACTTAATACACTACATGATTATATCACATATTTCTCCACCCCCCAAATGGGGATGGAACTACTCACACATATTTCAACTAACTACTCTAATAAAATGAAGCATTATACTGAAATGAAACTATACTAATCAAGTAAGAAATATTAAAGAAGCATAAAACAAAACAAGCAACAAAGCAAACACATAAAAGGAAATTAACTAAGCAAGAATTAACAAGCTAAAGAAAACATCTATTATTAACTCACTCAAATTACAAGCAGTTGTTCCTCCACCAGAGTTTTGCTTCAAGGCTTCACTCTTAGTAGGGAAGATGCCACCAAAGAGAGAGTTAGATACAATGGGAGGTGAAGAGTTCTAATTATAAGCATGGAAAAAGCTAATCTAGGACAATCCCCCGATGTGGGACTAAACCAATACCAAAAATAGCCTAAACGAACATTAATACAAGTCAGGAGACATTTGGGCGGATCCTGAGTAATATGGACCGGCAATTAGCGGTCCAAAAACTTCGGATCGCGTTGGAATTTGTTGTGGGCTTTTCTTTCTGGTATTGTTGGCCTTTGATGCGGTTACTTGACTTGTTGGAGCTCTGAATCGAATTGGTAAAATACTCCCCATGATAGTGTGGAGTATTCTGTTTTGCTCTTAGGTCCTTTTGTCTTACATTCAGGTCCTTCTCCCTTGCATCTTAGTCCCCAGATCTCACAATTCAGTCTTTTTCCCAGCTTTTGGGTCCTTTTATGCTTCATCTCTTCAAACCTATTTATTCCTGAAAAGTAAACATAAAACTCGTAACATAGCATTGTTTAGGTGAAAGATAATGGATATAAGATACAAATATAACCATGAAATGATGCCAATCACTCCCTATCCTATTAGAGGTCTTTAAGAAAGTGACACAATGGATAATATATTAGAGGTCTTTAAGAAAGTGAAGGTTAACATCCCTTTGTTGGATGTCATCCGACAAATACCTCAATATGCCAAAGTGTTAAAAGATCTTTGCACAACCAAGAGGAAGACCAATGTTCCTAAGAAAGCATTCTTAGCTGCAAGTGTAAGTTCACTTTTGTGCAATTCTACATACACAAAGTATAAGGACCCTGGGTGTCCTACTATTCGATGTACGATTGGGGACACTAGCATGAGTAATGTATTGCTTGATTTAGGATCAACGGTCAACCTCCTCCCATTTCTTGTTTATCAACAGTTGGACTTAGGAGAATTGAAATCAACGAAGATTGCCCTCCAATTGGCGGATAGATCCATTCGTGTCCCAAAGGGGATTATCGAGGACGTGCTCATCAAAGTTGGAGATTTTATATTTCTGGTAGATTTTGTCGTCCTCGACACAAACCCTGTTGCGAACACACACTCTCAAATACCTTTGATTTTGGGTAGACCATTTCTGGCACCCCCAATGCCTTAATTAATTGTAGAATTGGTATCATGAAGCTCTCATTCGGTAACATTAGTGCCGAGTTTCATGTGTTCAACTCTGGTAGGCAACAAGAACCCTTGGACCAACCTTTAAATCTCAACCTCATCCGCCAATTAGAGAAAGCACCACAAAATAAACAAACACCCCTAACACCAATGCAACCCTTTGAGAATGTTTATTTGCCGAGTGAAAACTCATTGCCTGTCTTTGCAATGCAACAGAGTGAGCTGGCATCAAACATGAATGTACAAAGGGAGTGTTTGTTAGATGATTCAGTTGAGACTGTTAGTGAGGGGGACAAACCTCAGCATATGCCCATTCCAGAAGGTGTCTCTACCCCATGTCCCACGGCTGTTGAGTTTTTTTTTTGCTTCATTTTGACTCCAACAATGACCCACCTGCGAGTGAGCTTATGATTGATAATATAAAGGAGCTTGGGTGGTCCTTGTTGGATGACTTGGGGAGAAGCCCCATTCTTAGTGAAAGTGGTGTGCCACATCCTTCGAATGAGATTGAGGAACTCATTATGATGCACCCGCCTATTGATTGGAGGGTTTTGTTTGATGAGCAACTAAACCATAGTGAGGCAACACAACTCCACTCATTCATGTTACCCACACCCAACCAATATCATGAGGGGTTCGAGCCTTTCAGCTCTGACCTTTCACCCCTCATGGCACCTCAGAGTACCAATGAAGCGGGCCCATCTTGGCAAATCTCTGGTCCGCATGACTCGATGTTCTCATTTGATGTTCCTTGACAAAATGAATATGAAAATATCCTTGTTGATGTATATATCTTGTTTAGAAAAGAAAAAAAAGAAGACAAAACAAAACAAAAAACAAAAGACTCCACAAGTGAGCATTGGTTGTTGTGGCCCCAACCCTTGAGTATTTGTGCTCCATTTCTTCCACATATTTGTATCCCTTCTTAAGTATTTCACAGGTTTTCTTGAAATTTCGGTTTATGTCCATCAACATAACCATGAACTTCCCTTTATGCTTCACGTTGGTAAGATCTTTCTTTTTCATGCATGAATCCATGTAGTATCGTACTTACATTCATTGTGGACAATGCACGAAGTAAGTGTGGGGGGGTGCTTTATGTTTGTATATATGTGGAGTCGAGTCTTTTTCATTTTGATTTTCTTTTTCTTTTGTTTGTATTGTTAGGGTCATGATAGTGTACTGCATTTAATATTGATATATTTGTCTGCTATGATCCTTGGTTGACGTGTCTTCTTTTGCTTGCCTAGTGCTTTAAAATTTTCACATTTCTTTCAAAATCTTCATGTGTTTGCGAAATAAAATGTTTTGTGGGTTTTGCGTGTGTTTAGCATGTGCAAAACCATTGAGACACAAAGTAAAAGGAAAGTGATTGACATCATATCATGAATATATTTGTGTCTTATATCCATTATCTTGAACCTAAACAATACTACATAACAAGTTTTATATTTGAGTTTCAGGAATAAACAGGATTGAGGAGAAGAGGCATAAAAGGACCCAAAAGCAAGAAAAATGACTAAGTTGCAAGACTTATGGACTAAGATGCACAAGAGAGGGACCCGAATGTAAAACCAAAGGGCCATTGAGCAAATGAAGGAACTCCACACCATCATGAGGAGTATTTTGGCAATTCGATTTGGGCCTGAGCTCCAACAACCGACTTGGATGCATCACACATGAAGAAATCGAGCCAGACAACCACACACCAAAACCTGACCTGATCCAAAGCATATAGACTGCCAATTGGCGGTCCAAGACCGCTGATTGGCGGTCTATTTTGCTCCAGATCCAATAAGTTTTAGTCGGGTCATGTATTAGGGTGTTTTATGTCTATTTTTGGTGGTGTATTAGTCCCATATCGAGGGATTGTCCCCGATTGCCTTTTCTATGGCTATAAATAGAACTCCTCCTCCTCCTTTTGTATTCAACCCATTGCTTGGTGGCATTCTCTCTACTTGGAGTAAAAGCCTTGAAGCAAAAACTCAAGGTGGAGAAGAATGTCACTTGCAATGTGAGCCATGTTAATAAAATAAGTTTTCTTAGTTTCTTTTAATATTGTCCTGTCTTTTAATTCTTGCATGTTTCTTTAGTTTAATTTCCTTTCATTTAGCTTCTTTAATATTTCTTGCTTGCTTAGTTCAATTTCGTTTCAGTAGAATGTTTCATTTTAGTAATTTAGGTTGTAGCTAGTGTAATGATTAGTGAGTAGTTCCATCCCCATTTAGGGGGTGGAGAAAAATGTGATGTGATTATGTGATGTATTAGGTGTGTGTTATCTTAATCCTTTTTGCCTTACATGATTTCCATAACAATCTAATGGGATTTCACTCTTGTCTTTGATATGTTAATGCTCTTGAATGAAGTTTTGCATATGCTTAGACTAGTGGTCCTATTTTATAGGGAATGATGAGGTGAGGATATGGATGAAATTAATAAAGAAAACATGACTTGTAGTTGCATGTACTCTTGTTGCCCTTACCTTGGTTGATGTCTTGTATGTTTTAATGACATTGTGTTATCTTATTTCATGTGAAGACATAATGGGGTTTGGTCTTTATACATGAGTTCATTTAGCTTCATTCCAATTAATTATCTTGTATGTTTTAATGATATTGTGTTATCTTATTTCATGTGGAGGCAAAGTTGGATTTAGTTTTATGATTTTCATGCACTACATGTTGTGATGAGCATAATTGAACACACACACATACACATATCTTTGTATTCATATTCTTTCTCTACCCCCTATGGGGTTTAGTTTTATTGCTGAATTTTCCATTTCCTTTTGCATTTTAGTGTAGTTTGATCATAACTCCTTTCTCTCCTTTCTTTCCCACTCACCTTCGAACAAACTAAAGTCGACACACCTCCCTGTGAACCTACCTGTATTTGCCACTGCTTCAACGCGACCGTGCACTTGCGGTTAATTAAAATGTTCAATCAAGTTTTTGGCACCGTTGCTGGGAGGTGCTCTGACCAGACTTTGGTTTGGACGATTTGAGTGGGTTTCATTTTTTTGTTTTTAGTTTGGACGATTTGAGTGGGTTTAATTTTTTGTTTTTAGTTTGGACGATTCATGTTTGGATGATTCGAGTGGGTTTATAGACCTTCCACGCATTTGTCTTTTCTTTTCTTTAAATTATTGTTTGTCGATTGTTGGCGTGAGGTACATGCACCCATTCTCTCATTCATGCATGGGAAAGCATGCATTAGTTCGTAAGGTGCATCGGGACAAGAGTGAGGTGAGTGCTTGTTTTGTGAGTTGCTTGCTAGCCTAAGATTTCAAAACATCTTGAAGGGGCATCAGCTATAGTCTTCAAAGATAAGGTGGGGGATTTCATCACCCCTCCCTTAGCACCAAAAAGCACACTCAAGTAAATCCTTAATCTAAAAGCAAGTAGACATTGGCCCTAAGGATTTCGGACGCATTAGGAGAGTGATCGAGTTGAGACCGTCATGACCTGATCGGCATCGCCTGCCTTGTCGATAGTAGGAGGTACTGGATCTCCGGATCTGGTATCACTTGCTAGGCATTGTGGTATTCATTGTAGGGAGGTGAGGCGTGTCGAGACTAGTTGTAACACCCCCAATCTGGCGGGTACGCACACTGGGAAAGACTACAAGTGTCGCGATCAGAGACCTCCGCGACGACCGAAGGAGTTACAAAAGACAGACCAAACAACGACTCGATAATACGTAGAGATATCATACATAGATAGACTAACGTAAAACATAACTAAAAAGTGAGAGATTATCCATATATGGTAACAAGGTCAAATGCATTACATCGAGTTCAAAAGGGAAATACATCATAAATAATGCGGAAGCAAAATACAAACTGAAGAATCTGGTCGACGTGCCCCTCGTGTACAGAATCTTTGACTACTCGTCCAGTCTGCCTTGTGGAAACCTAAGTACCTGCAAGCACCGCATTAACAAATGCGTGAGTTTTCAATTAAGAAAACTCAGTATGCCCCTGGCCCAATCAGAGTTATATGGAAGAATGCATGCAATCTATCAAAGACAAAAGCATCCGTAACAGAAATAGAAAAGCACATAATGCATCAGAAGGCTACAACTCCATCAGTCGTGCTAACCGGGTAACACCCACAGAAATCCCTCCAAGGGAACCATAATACCAACCATGCCGGTCAGAACAGAACAGAAAAGCATTAAATGCAACAGAAGGCTACGGCTCCATAAGTCCTGCCGGTCAGGCGCACCCGAACCATTCCTCGAAAGGAACCAGAACACCAGTCTCACTGGTCAAAGGCGGTCACTCGATAGTGACCCACCGCTTGGCACAAAGCGGTTCTCGGGATAAGTGTCCCAATTCGCGGCAAGTGACCTACATGGTGCCATCACGAACTTGGGAACACCTACCCTGAGATAGAATGGCAGCGCGCCTGCCCAGGACTTATCTTACGCCTGCCTCCCAATGTAAATGTCTTATACGAATGGCCTCTGGAGCTAGAGGACCCACTCATGGCCCATCGGCCCAGAAAACAGAACGTGCCCTGAATAATTAATCAGATTAAATGCAATGCAAGCTACTTAAGCGTCTAAAATCTAATGCATCTACAGTGTATGGAATGAGCTCAAGGAGGGGTATCCGGATACCCTCCTAACAGCCCCGAACCAACTCGGAAATCAGACATACCAATCAGGAATCAAACCACACTCACAACAACAAGCAATCATGACCAGATCGGCAATTCAAGGTAACCAACAAATCGAGTCATCTATGGGTCATGATGAGGAAGTCATAAGGTCTGATTTCCTAAGTGCCACGCATAATCAACCATAATACTACACAACGGTAATATATAACCATGACATGAATGATAGAACAAGCGCAACAGTAAGAGATACCACGGATAACCACTACAAGCATTCAATAGTATGAATGCTAAATTTCGGAACATATATGCGTTGGAAACTTAGGACTTGATCTGATATTATACGAATATAATCACGAGATAATGCATGAAAATATTATCTTTAATCAGCAACACATCACGTGGGTTTAGATCATGCATTAGTTAGTAAGGTGCATCGGGACAAGAGTGAGTTGAGCGTTTGATTGGAGAGTTGGTTGCTAGATTTAGGATCAAAACGCTAATAAGGAGGCGCTGTCCCATAAAAGATAAGGTGGGGGATTTCATCACCTTTCCTTGGCCCCAAAAATCACTCATAATAAAAGCCTTAATTCTAAAAGCAAGTAGACATTGGCCCTAAGGATTTCGGACGCACTAGGAGAGTAATCTAGTTGACACTGTCATATCCTGATCGACGTCGCTTGCCTTGTCGATAGTAAGAGATACTGGATCTCCAGATTTGGTATCACTTGCTGGGCATTGTGGTATTCGTTGTAGGGAGGTGAGGCGTGTCGAGACTAGTGACCTCGAAGTTAGGCGTCGTCTAGCCTAATGACCCATAGCCATAAGTAGTTTGACCAGTGCTTGCTAGATTAGGCTTCTACCCTCTCCCACTACCCACGGTAGTTTTAGGGATTCTTCCCTTCTCCTCTGAGTCATCTTGTTCTCACCTACTTCTATGTTCTAGTCTCCTCCCCTTTACACTCTCTGTTAGCATTTTAGGGTCGAGTCGAGCACTTTTTGCAAGCTTGGCCTCGTGGTGGTGAGAGTGGTCGAGTCGAGAGTTTTTTGTAGATGGATCATTACATGGGCGACCATCCATATCATTGTTGGGACCAGGACAATTCTCCTTGGTATTCTGGACCCATGCAACATGGGGTGGCTCAGACTAACACCCTTTATGGTTGGGACAATCTTAATTGTGAGGCTGAGCAATCGTCAGATTGGGACAATATGAGAGAGGCAGAGACTGCTAGACCACCATCTAGTTATGTCGAATCATATGGTGGTCAACAATCTGAGACTTTAGAACAAACGTTGGCCTCTTTCATGCGTGCGGTAGACGATATGAGTGCACCGGTGGCTCCAGTTGTCGTACGATGCAATTGTTGTGGGTTGAGTGGTCATGTTATCGGGGAATGTCCTTATGTTCCCCCAAACCCTGAGTATGAGCATACCTTATCCGAAAATACTCAATATGACCATTACACATCCGCGTACAGCCCGAGAGGGATGGATTCATGGGGAGAAAATTCTTATTCAAATTCTTATACATCATTTTCATCCAGTATCCTCCCGAATACCCAAAATTCTACCAACACCCCACTCCGAATCATTGGACTCATTCTCAGCCCATCAACACCCAATCCCAAAATTTCTCAAATTCTGACTTGGACCTCATAGTTGACCGCATACCTGATTCCTTAAAACAAACTTTCCTTACATTCATGGAAACCACTCAATAGTCCATACAAAATATGGCACTACAAGTGAGTCAAATGAAACAACAATTACGTGAATGTGAGGAGGGTAACTTTTCTTGTCAACATGAGGATTTATCTTCTGATATCGAACCACCACCACATCCACAAATTCAAAGCACAATCTTTCAAAGTCAAACTCCTAGTCAGTCTGAGGGACTTGGGGTTTCAATTCACGATCACTTGGTGCAGGATTCGATTCCAATTGAGAAAAACATGGACCAATTTCATTATTAGTCTGCACAATATTGTGTCTTATCTTTTTTTCTCGTGGCCCTTGAGCTGCATGATCTTCATGTTGTGCCTCTTAAGAACTCACATCTAGTGGAGCAAGAGCTCCCAAATACCCTCAATTTCAAACAACCTGATGAGAGTTTGCCTCTTACTATTGTTCCTGATCATCTTGGAAATGATGGAACATCAAACAACTACATTGCGAATGAGGGTATTAGGACTTCCTTGGAGGATACCTTGGGTAAGAGACCCACTTTTTGTTCTCCTGGTTAGTTGGACATGCCTAACGAGGTTCTTGACCTCGTTCCGACCCACCAGCCTGTTGGTTGGAGAGTTTGGATTGACGATCATAACTTCAATTCAACAACGGGAGAAACTCTTCTTTCGTTGCACATTATGTCCCAAACTATTGAGAGGTTCAAGCTCTTTCAGTTTGATACTTTGAATGAGACGCCTTTGCGTCTAATTCATAAACCTCTCCTTTCATCTTGTGCTCTTTGTGAGGGGGCCCACACATGAGTATTCTAGCCCTGTGTGGTGTCATGTTCCCATTCCAAGTACATTTACCCATTATTTAGGTTACCATTTGATGTCCTTTGACAAATGAAGATGGGAACTTATTTTAGTACATAGTTATATTTCAAAAAAGAAAATAATAATAATAATAATAATAATAATAATAATAAAAGGCTTCATGAGTGAGAATTCATTGTTGTGGGCCTCAACACTTGTGTATTTGGGTCACATCTCTTTCAGGTATTTGTATCCCTTCTTTAGCATCTCACAGGTTTTAAGGAAATTCAGGTTTGTGTCCATAAACATAACCATGAACTTCTCTTTGTACTTCACGTTGGTGGGATCTCTTCTTTTTCATGCATAAATCCATGTAGTATTTTGCTCATATTCATTGAGGACAATGCATGAAGTAGGTGTGGGGGGTGTTTTACGTGTGTACATAGTGGAGTCTTTTTTCCTTTGATTTTGTTTTCTTTTGTGTGTATTGATAGGGTCATGTTACTGTGCTGCATTTAATATCGCTATATCTGCTTGTCATGATCCTTGGGTGACTTGTCTTCTTTTGCTTCCCCACTGCTTTAAAATTTTCACATTTCTTTCAAAATCTCCATGTGTTTGTGAAAGATTATGTTTTGTGGGTTTTGCGTGTGTTTAACATGTGCAAAACCGTTGAGAGGCAAAGTAAAAAATAAAGGTCCCAAAATTGTCTTGAACTTGATGCATTAGGATATCTTGTAGATCGGCCTTAGGTCTTATCGAGTCGTTAGGATGCACCCCAGTTTTCCCTCGGGGGCGAGTAATCATAGGGTTTTAGTACTCAAATAATTAAAGAAGTCCACCCTGAACCTAGTGAGTCAATTATTCGTGTCTGTTAATTTAAGGAAGTTTGTTGTAGTCAATGACCCTTTAAATCTTGTTGTGAGACATTAAGTGTAGGGGTTTTGGTTCATGTGTAGATAAGAAATAACTGAGTAGGTGTTCTCTCTTCTCGCACGGCTACTATCACTCTGGAAAATTAGGTCTAAAGGGACTTTGTGCGTGGTGCTGTTGAGTCATTTGACTTGGGATGCACCGACCGAACTCCCGTTACACGGGTAGTAGGGATTGCCCTATGTGGAGATTTGGGGAAAGGTGTACGTGATAGTGTAAGTCCTCATAGGCAATGATGGACGAAACCTGACCCTGGGAGAATGAAACTCCAACTAATAAAAAGAAAATAAGAAAAAAAAATTAAGAATAGAAACAAAAAGAAAAAAATGGTAATGCAAATAAGAACCTTAATGGACTTTAGACTTTGTATCACTTGAGGATGTTGAGGTTGTCCATGTCTTTTCACTTAAGTCCTTATTTAACTTGCACGAATGGTTCATTAGGCTAGGTGTGTGGACTGAATACCTATATAGAGTCGGCCCCGTAGGATTACCGCATCCGGTGATCGATAAAAATGAGTCCATCGAGTCGAGTTTCTAGATTGAATAATGCATCTCTGTTCGGATTTTGTGGGTATATCCGCTGACAAACCTCAGGAGACAACACTCCTCCTCCTTGGAGACAAGGAGGTTTAACGACTTGTTGCCCGTGCTAAGTGCAACCGTGATTCCTACGAAAGTGAGTTAGGATTTCTAGTTCTTTGTATGCTTTTCTCTTTCTTTCTTTTGCTCGGGAGTAGCAAATGTTAGGTCTGGGGGTATTTGATTGACATCATTTCATGCTTATATTTGTGTCTTATATCCTTTAATTTAGCCTAAGAAATGCTACGTAACGAGTGTTATGTTTATGTTTCAGGAATAAATAGGTTTAGGAAGAAGAGGCTCAAAAAGGACTCAAATGCAAGGAAAAAGACTGAGTTGCAAGACTTATGGACTGAGATGAAAGAGAGAAGGACCCGGATGTAAAACCAAAAGGATTAATGAGTAAATCAAGAAGCTTCACACCTTAATGAAGAGTATTTTGGCAATTAAATCCAGGCCCAACCATCAACAACCAAATCAGGTTCATCAAACACCAAGAAATCAAGCAAGAACCAAGCCAAAGAAATCCAGACCCGATTAGAAGAATATAGACTGCTGATTCGCGGTCCGAGACCACCAATCAGCGGTCAAGATGTCTTCAAAACGCACATACTTTGGTCGGATGTTAGATTAGGTTGTATTTAGTCCATATTTGGTATTTGTTTAGTCTCATACCGGGGGATTGTCCCGGATTAGCTTTTTCCATGCCTATAAATAGAACTCTTCACATTCCTTTGTATTCACCCATTGCTTGGTGGCATTCTCTCTACTTGGAGTAAAAGCATTGAAGCAAAACTCAAGGTGGAGAAGAATGCCACTTGTAATGTGAGTCATGTAAATAAATAATTGTTCTTAGTTTCTTTTAATCTTGTCTTTTAATTCTTGCATGCTTCTTTAGTTTTATTTTCCTTTCAATTAGCTTCTTTAATATTCCTTTCTTGCTTAGTTTAGTTTCCTTCAGTATAATGTTTCATTTTGTTATTGTAGTTAGTGTAATGATTAGTGAGTAGTTTCATCCCCATTTGGGGGGTGGAGAAATATGTGATGTGATTATGTGATGTATTAGGTGTGTGTTATCTTAATCCTTTGAACCTTATATGATTTCCATAACCATCTAATGGGATTTCACTCTTGTCTTTGATATGCTAATGCTCTTGAATGAAGCTTAGCATATGCTCAGACTAGTGGACCTATTTTATGGGGAATGATGAGGTGAGCATATGGATGAAATTGATAAAGGACACATGACTTTTAGTGTATGTGCTCTTGTTGCCCTTACCTTTATTAATGTCTTGTATGTTTTAATGATTGAGTAAATCTTATTTCATGTAGAGGCGTAGTGGGGTTTGGTCTTTATACTTGAGTTCATTTAGCTTCATTCCAATTATTGTCTTGTATGTTTTAATGATATGATCTTATCTTATTTCATGTGGAGGCAAAGTTGGATTTAGTTTTATGATTTTCATACACTACATGTTGTGATGAGCATAATTGAACACACACACATACACATATATTTGTATTCACATTCTTTCTCTACCCCCCTTCGGGGTTCAGTTTTATTGCTTATTTTCCATTTCCTTTCGCATTGTAGTGTAGTGTAGATCATAACTCATTTTCTCTCATTTCTTTCCCACTCGCCTTCGAACAAACTAAAGTCGACACACCTCCCTGTGGATCGACCCGTATTTGCCACCGCTTCAACGCGGCCGTGCACTTGCGGTTTTTGTTTCCATTGATTTTTGTTTTCCTTTGGTTTCCTGTTGACCACAAAATCCATTTTCTGACAGTTTCCTGTGCACAAACAGGACCTTAAAGTTTAAATTTTCCTTTGTTTTGGGGACATTACAGTTAATCCAGACCATACTTGTCTTCAACTTGAAGTAGTTTGTCTGCTTAGAAATGGGACCAAAAGTTTATATCAATCATTCGATTTGGGAACATGGCGCTGGACAAGTGGGATCAAGTAGCATGGGGCAGCAAATAAATCACAGTTAATTAAGTTGGTTGTTTGGAGCAAGAGCTTCCTTTGCACAATGGGATTGGCAAAATTCAGACTAGAGCGAAATTGAGGAGAAGATTTCAGATCCAAATATTCTTGCATAATGGGAGGATTAGTAGATGATTCTATTATCTACTGAATGTTTCTAAAGATTCGCACAATAAGGACCTAGGCAGAAGAATTATTGAGTTGAATGTTTCAACTTGAAGTTGTTCTACTAAATGATTAGGAATAAGGCCCTAGGATGTAGAATAATGACCTTTATATTTGATGATATAATAGAGACTATGGATCTGTTACCTTTAAATTTTGTTGACACACGGTCGTGCTTGACGATAAAATCAAATTAAAAATTCAAATCGTTGACTTTGATCTACAACGTATGTACATGAAACATGTCAAAAATCATAAAATTTGGAATATGCTTTATGTAATATTTAGATATGTAAAAATGAACTCTCTCATTCCTTAAAAACTCCAATTTATAAATGTTATATGAAATAATTATCAAATTTTATGATTTTCGAGATCCTTAATCTACTTATGTTTTAAATAGAGATCTACAATTTGGATTTTCAATTTAGTTAGATTTAATTTTATCGTCAAAGACAACTGTGTCAACAACATTTCAGAGTAGTACTAGATCCCTCCTCAATATAATAAGATGTACACTGACTTGATGTGTGTAAGTGATAGGTCGGGGAGGCATATGTTGTCTCTGAGCCGATTTATCTTGTTGAAGCTCTAATCTGGGTTGTAATTTTAGAAAGAACTATGTTACAATGCTAGAATTTGTATGCATGTGAATGTATATAGATCCCTCTCTACATTCACAGCATTTCTCTTCTCTATATCTCTCTCATCTCGTCTCTTTCTTTCTCATTCATTTTTCTCTTTCACTACAATTATTTTTTATAGTAAATAATATTTAATAAAATAACCATTTTACTAAAATAATTTTTCAAAAAAAAATAGAAAACATTTTAAGAACAAGTAATAAAACGAATGAGAACAAATAATATTAGAAAAAATATTTTTTAAAAAGATTTTTACAATTTTATATTTTAATAAAATAATTTTTTACATATAAAAAAATATTTAACTATAAAAAAATTGTGAGAGAAAAATGAATGAGAGAGACTAGATGATAGAGAGAGAAGAGAAATGACGTGAATGTAGAGAAAGAGAAGATTTAATGGAAAAGTACGAGTATATTTTGCAAACTTTTTAATACAATAAAAACTAGTAAATTGCAAATATTTCATAGTTGATTTTGCAAATTTTTAAATTAAATAATAATATACTACTTAACTGTGTTAATAGAGGTGTTAACGAAAAGTTAGCATAATGACATGTTTTAGGTTCAATGGAATCCAAGCAAATAAAAATTTTAATCAGCATCATTATGATAAATATGAGTTTTCAAGTGACGTTTCGACAATTTCAATATTACGACACACAAGCTAAAAGCCCATTAACAATTTAACTTTTTGGAAAAAACTTGACCGTATAAGAATCTGGGAGCTTTGAAATTCAAATTTTGCCATATTGCCATTTTTGAATTTCGTTTTAGCTAAAGTTTACGGAGCTACTAGAAAGCAATGTTTTCAGAAGGAAAGAAATCAAGTTTGATGATAGACTATATAATATATCCCATGGCCGTGTCACCTGTAACCTGTTAGACCTTCAACTACTAGAAAGCAATGTTTTGAGAGGAATAAAGAAATCCATGTTTCCCCGGAATACACTTTAAATGTTGTTTGTAATGGCTTCTGAAAAGGTTACAGCAACTACTTGGCTACAAATTCTACCTATGAGGCATTTCTTCCACGCCATAATCCAATTACACCACCTATACAGGTTCTTTAAAAGATCGATCACCGTGGGGAACCACTATCCTACTCCAAGAAGTTTGCAGAAATTGGCCAATCTTCTATGAAGGTCAAATACCAACAAACTTTGATCTCACCATGACCACATCACAGGTGTCCCAGAATTTGCAAAGGGAACGTGTGGTGGATCCACAAAAAGTGTTGTTGCCGTTGCTGAAACCCTTCGGTAAACCCTGTCTCCGTTGTAGCAGAAGCCGATTCAGTCCTTCGATCCTTATCATCAATTTCCATTAACGCACTCTCTTCAGTCTCCATTTCCTCATTTTCTAATGAGTTATTGAGTAACTTGGTCTCTGTCTCCACATCACTTGTGCCTGTGGGCAATTGGGGTGGAAGCCAGGGAACAACAGCCGTGCAGGTGTTTTGTATGCTTGATGATTCTTCTTTAACATGCGCCAGCATTTGTTCTGAGAATTTTGCAGCACAGACATGTAGGTATTAACAATAATCATCATCAAAATTTCCATACATTACGACAGTTTCTTTAAATCATGTTTATCAGCAAGATTTCATATTTGCTGAAAGAGTTAAATTTCAGTAACTTCTAAACATAATGTAGGGACTTACTCTTAAATTGTGATATCCAAGTTGAATTTACATGGTAAGAAACATTGAAAGGTTCTGAGGCCGGTGACTCGACCGGTTTATACAACACGATAGCTTTCTCTTCATTCTCAGGAAGGAGAGGTTGAGAATCGGTAGTAACTGCAGTTTGTGATCCACTACCGCCCTGCCCACGATCACAAACTAAAGGCACCGAAGGTTCTTCTTCTTCGACAATTGGAGGTAATCCCAGATCCTAAAAATGCCAACATTCAAACAAAAAAGAGAAGAAATAAAAAGTTCAGTAATCAGTAACACCAATAGTTTGAAAATGAGAAGTTGAAAACGTAGGACTAACATATGTAAAAAGGAGAAGAAAATGACAAAGCTAATGTGCAGGAGCAAAAACAAAACATGGTTATCATGTTTCGATCATAAGTAGCAAACAGTATTGAAAATGTAGGGCCAAAATCTGTTGAAGGAAACCTAGCAGAAGCCAAGCAAGCATTATGACTATGTAATTTTTTATAAAAGTGTCTTTCAACCTTTTGAAAGAGCAAATTGTTGAAGGATTCATATCTTATTCAATACAAACCAACTAGCATCACAATTGCACAAAAACGGAAATGTGCAATAAAGTTTTGCAGCCTCATCCATACGAAATCTCAACTGGTGAGTAAAATTGAAAAGAAACTCATATATATGTCAAAACACCAAACACATAAACGTGAAATAGCTATAAAATGTTTAACTGAAACAACAATTTATTGGCTGCTATTTCTTTCAAATGCTTCACAGCTTAAGTGTGAAGCACCCAATTCAGAAAAAGTTAAGGAACAAAACAATGACCTTCCCTATATTCCGGTTTCTCAAATACGATCAACAAACCAAATCAATTTGTTTTCCTTTTAGATAGAAAGACAAAGGACACGGAATCAGCCAAACCACAACCAAACGAAAAGACCAAGAAGCTCGATAAGCGATTGGTAACTCAAGTACCGCCTAATTAGCGATCACCAAACCAGATCAAAGATCGAATTTAACCTAATGAGAAACACAAGAGGAACGGGCGAATCTCGTACCAGACGCCTAATCTTCCTGGCGGGCGAGGAGAGGGAGAACTCGGAGAACTCGTCGGAAACATCGGAAACGTCTTTCCTCTTTGTCTTCAGCACTCCTGCAGTCTCCGCCGCCATCGGGAACCCGACGAACATAACTGAAACCACGAAGTTGTCAGGTGGATGGATGATCGGAAAGTGGAGCGGAAATGAGGAGGATTATAGAGCGCGAGAAAGGACTTCGTGAAATCGACCGAATGAGTTTCGCCCACTCTCTGGGTGTCTCTAGAAAAGGGCCGGTTTGGTTTGTTAGACGACGGCGACTGGGTAAGGGTGGTATTGTTAGGTGGTGGACCCTAATTAACAACCGAATAGTGACGTTTTTTAGTTTTACCCGATTCGGTCGGTGGAATTACTCTATAAGAGCATCATTAACAGCGTCCGGGTAGTTTCCGGGCATCCTGGGTTCTCTCTCAGTCATGTCAGCTTTTCTGTCCGCCACGTCAGCACAAATCAACCTCCCTATAAAATCTTTAATCATTACCCAATCCACACAGTCACGCTACAGTATGTGTTGCCACGTCATTATTTTTATTCTTTTCTCTAAAACTCTTTCAACAATCAACAAAATATATTAATAATCATTATCGTAATTATTTAATATCAACAATTCATTCGTTTTTAATTAACATTTAATTAATAAATACGAAAATATTATTAAAATTTAGGAAACCACATTACATAGTACATTAACTGGAAATGTAAAAACTAAAACTAAAAATACATTATTAAATACCAAACTTAAAATACATCAAGACGCATTTCCTCCAAACCGTTGCCATATATTGTCGATCAAATCGGCTTGAAGGTTCAAATGTGTGGTGCGATCACACACTTGATCTCTCCTTCTCAAGTACCTGGTAATATCCACTACACGGTCAGTGAAATACCGAACCACGTCTTCTCCTGAAAATGTTGTCAGGATAAACAGGGTCGTTAGAAAAATAATCGGCAATCAAACGGTTGTAACCAAGCTCCCTATCTCTATCTGGGTTCGAAGTTCGCCTTCTGCGCCTCTTAGGACGCCAGTCCACCACTTGGGAGACATACTCCGTTAAGCAGTTCAACACTTGATCGTAAACTTCGTCATTGAATGTTGAAGATGATGAAGACTTCGAACTGGAAGACTTATCGGGTGAAGACATTGTTCGTAGATGATTGAGAGAGAACCAATCAGGAGGGGTACATTTATAGTTGTGAGAAGTAACCTACAGTATGCGCGTGACTAGGCAAAAGACAAGACGATTGCATCGAGGCTTGGAATTCTCAAGCATCGAGGACCTACAGTATGTGCGTGACTCACAAAAGACGAGATGATTGCATCGAGGCTTGGACTTCTCAGGCATCCGGGACCTACAGTATGCGCGTGACTCACAAAAGACGAGACAATTGCATCGAGGCTTGGACTTCTCAGGCATCGAGGACCTACAGTATGCGCGTGACTCACAAAAGACGAGACGATTGGATCGAGGCTTGGACTTCTCAAGCATCGAGGACCTACAGTATGCGCGTGACTCACAAAAGACGAGACGATTAGATTGACGACCTACAGTATGCGCGTGACTACTTGAATATATATACCTCAACCACCTTAATTCTCTACTCACCTCTATTCCGATCTTACTTCTTCCACCATAACCTCACAATGTCCTCTTCAGAAGACAATGGTTCACCATGTTGGCTTTCTGGCCTTAATCTATGTTTTGATGATTTAATTAACCTATTCTTAATTATGATCATGTAGAGTAGCACACATATTGCATTTCATATATATTTGCTTTGTGCTAACCTCTACAGGTGATCAAGACTCAATGAAGAAAGAAAAACAAGTCAAGACATGTAATCAAGCTCATTTGAAGACATGTATTTTGTATTTATTTGAGTCTTTAGGAACTTGTGTATTTTGAGCATACTTGAGATAAAATCAACTTAAACACACACTAGGTTCCCTATAGAAGTCACACACAAAAATTCACATTATTTGGACTTCCATAGATCACCAAAACTTAGACCGGAAAACACCAAACCTGAACTTTAGTTGTCTGAACCAAAACGGTTGACCGCAACATGTCGTTCGGTCGACCGGATGATCAAGTAATCCAGTTTGTGTTTCCCTATCTAGTTTCGGTCGACCGCACCATCTCTTTCGGTCGACCGTTTGAACTTACTGTTCCGACCGTTATTCTTGTCGTATATACCCAACGGTCGTATTCGTATTAAAACTATATACACCGCATATACTTTACCAAATGGTCGAACCATTTGCCCAGTTCGGTCGACCGTTTAACCTTGTCAAGAATTCCCTGCTATCGGTCGATACGATCTTCGTATCCTTAACGAACCTAAGCGTTCGGTCGACCATTTTACCTTTCGGTCGACCATTTCTGGACAGATTTGCAGCCCGATTTTCTGCTTTGTGTGCTTTGCACAAAACCCAATCAAATCTTGTCCCAACGGCTCTATTCTCTCTAATGCCTATATAAGGAGTTGTAAAACACATTTTAACACAACTCTCCCACTACAAACTTGTCCCAAACATTAGAGAGAATCCCAAACACTCAAAGCCTCCAACTTCCACACTTTAGTCTTAATTCCAATCCTACTCAAGTGTGCTCAAGAATTAGAGAGTGTTGCTCCACTCAATTGTTTGTCAAAGGAAGCAAGGACTTTGGTGAAAGCCCGAAGTGTTCCTCTCGGATTGTGAGAGAAGAAAGTCAAGCTCGCGAGGTTGTTCGCGGAGTTTGTTTTGTAAAAGGCATTCTCTCCAGGCCCGGAATGGGGAGTGGTTAGTGAAGACGTAGGCGGATCTCGCGGAGTCGAGCGGAGCTTACAAGAGAGGACTATGACCCAGGTGGGGTGCCGAACCTCTATAAAAACCGACGCGTCTTTGTGGTTTGCATTATTCTTCCTTTACTTGCTTATTTGCTTTAAAATTCCACTGTGCATCTTAACTTAGTTAAACAAGTAGGTGATTAGATTAATAGTGATTAGTGGACCCATAACCCACACGATCCTACACACCAGAGTACCGACGATCTCTACGTCGTCCACCCCCAACCCAACACTTTTTCCCCTACCAAAATGTTCCACAACCAGGATTCCACCCGTTATACCAAAGCCAACTTACCCAACAACCAGGATTCCACCCGTCCCTCCAAAAACAATTTTTCCCACACCCAGGGTTCTACCCGCACAATCAATACCAACCGCCAACTCAGGAAGAAGGGCAAACGCAATTCCCAATGGTTATGTATACTCGCCTCCTAAGTGGCAAAAGTAGTGGAAATGCAAGCCGCATTACACCTGATGTGAATGACGAAAATGTCGTTCAACCTACATGTCGTGAGAGAACACGCAAAACCACGACGATGAGGTCGCAAAAATCGTGGTCCACACAAGAGGATCAACGACTCGTCTCGGCTTACATGGATGTAAGTGGCGATGATGTGGTTGGGACAAACCAAAAAACGAAGTCCTTCTGGAGACGTGTGGAGCGCATCTTCAATGACTCAGGCGAGCCAGGTGCAGTAGAGCGTAACGATGAATCATTGAAGGGGCGATGGAGGCGTACATCGCCATCTGTGAACCAATGGGTTGGTTGCTTCGACCAGGCGGTGCGGAGGAAGAGAAGCTGTTAGAACGAGGACGATGTCATCCATGATGCGCACACCATCTACGAACGAACACACAATACCAATTTTCAGTACGTGCATGTGTGGCTTTTGTTATGCAGGTACCCTAAATGGGAGTCTGTTGCGCTTGGACTTCCCACCAAAAATGTCATTGTAGAAAGTCTGGAGAGTTTTAGCAGCGGGAAAAGAAAAAGCACCGAGGACGATGGGAGTCACGCAACACCGTCAACAGATGAAATGGTGTTCGAAACATGTCCTTGTCCTGAAAGTGTTTGAAAAGCTAAAAAACGAAGGGGAAACAACCATTTCAGGCATAACTTGATCCTGATATGTTAGAACTGGGGAACCAAATTGAATATAGCGCAAAAATGAAAGAGGAAAAATACTTGCGTTACGAAAAACGGGTGGAGAGGAAACGCATCGAAGCTGAGGCCAATTTCCAAAGGGAACTTAACAGCAAGAAACTTGATGTCCTATTTGCTCTGATGAAGAAGGAAAACAAGGACGAATTCGATAAAGAAACACTTGCTGAACTCAAGGAGTGGGCTAAATCACAAAGATATCTGTAGGTGCTCATGTTTTCATTTGCAATGTCAATATGTTTGTTGTAGTTTATCAGTATTGTGGTAGTTTAAATTTCGTATCCGTAGGAGGATTGCCATTCCTTTCCTTATTTTTGTTATATTTCGTATTCTGTATTTGTATTGTATTTTTTTCCGAAGTGTATGAGTGATTGACATCATTTCATGCTTATATTTGTATCTTATATCCATTATCTTACACCTAAGCAATGCTACGTGATGAGTTTTATGTTTGAATTTTAGAAATAAAGAGGTTTGATGAGAAGATGCATGAAAGGACCTAAAAGATAGAAAAAGGACTGAGTTGAGAGACTCGAGGACTAAGATGCAAGGGAGAAGGACCTGAACGTAAGACTGAAGGACTAAAGAGCAAAACAGGAAACTCCACACCATCATGGGGAGTATTTTGGCAATTCAATTCGGGTCGTAGCTCCAATAAACAAAGTAGATGCATCAAAGATCGACAAAGAAACCCAGGAAAGCCCACAACAAAACCCGGCCAGATCTGGATCCTGTAGACCGCCCCAATTGGGGGTCCGGATCTCCCCGGATCCGCTAAGATTTCTGGAGCGTATGTATTAGTGTTTGTTTAGGTTATTTTTGGTATTTGTTTAGTCCCATACCGGGGGATTGTCCCGGATTACCTTTTTCTATGGCTATAAATAGAACTCTCTCTCCTCTCATGTACCCCATCTCCTCTCTTTGTGGTCATGTTCTCTACTAAGAGTGAAGCCTTGAAGCAAAACTCTGGTGGAGAAAGAGGCTGCTTGTAATTGAGTGAGTTAATAATAGATGTTTTCCATTAACATGTTGTTTCTTGCTTAGTTTAATTTCCTTTAATATGCTTGCTTGCATGTTTGTTTTGTTTTATGTCTTTTAGTTAACTTGTTGTTTAGTCTTTCTATAATTAGAGTAAGCATGCCTTCTTTCCTAAGTATAATTGTTAGTTTAAATATGTGTGAGTAGTTCCATCCCCTTTGGGGGTGGAGTAGTTGTATGCACATGTTATGTAGATGGTATGAATGCTAGATATAATTGTTTGTGAGAGATATTAGTATGCTTGCTTGAATTAATACGAACTTTAGTTGATGGTTTCTGCCATAGTTAGGTACTTTCCATGCTTGTATATTCTTAATAACAACCTTGCATTGCTCATATTAATCACCTAGGTTAGTGTTGTAAATGATAGGTCTTGCCATTAGGTACTTCTTATGCATTAACAAATACTAACTAACTTGAGCTTCTTGTATGCATTCACCACCACACTTATTTCATGTGCACACACACACACACTCCACCGCTTAGGGGTTTTCCATTCCTGAGTTTTATCTTCACTCATTAGTTGATTAGTTTAGTTTGTTTTGTGATTTCATTTCATCTTTCTAGTTTACTAGTTTAGATTAACGTAGTTTAGTGTAACCAGCATTTCTCTCCTTTCTTTCTCATTCGCCTTCGCATAAACAAAAAGTCGACACACCTCACTATGGATCGACCCGTGTTTGTCACCGCTTCAACGTGGCCGTGCACTTACTGTTTAATATAAAACGAAACAATCAATGAGTATTGTACTACTATTTCTTATTTTGTGTATGATTTTTTTAATTTTACTTTTATCTAAATAAATAAATAAAAGTTAATTAATCATAAAATATTTTTTCAATTAATTTTCAATACCTAATTAATTTAATTCAATTTACCTAATTAATACATTATCCTAATTATATATAAATAATATTTTTTCTTTAAAAAAACAAAAACAAAACAAAAAAATCGGGACCAATAGGGGGGGCCACGTGCCCCCCCGCCCGGGTGCCCAGGGCACCCCGCCCTGGGCGTGCCCTCCCGTTAAGGGAGGGCAACTTGGGCGCCCTTCTTGGGCTCCCTAGTAAAGAGCACCCGTTATGGGTGTTCTAAGAGCCCCCTTAACGGGTGTCCTTTTTTGGACGCCCGGGATGGGCGCTCGAAATGCCCACCCTTAATAGGAAATCCCCCCGGGCACCCGATCCGGGGGGGGGGGGGGGGGGGGTGCGACGTGCCCCCCCCCCCCCGGATTGGTTAGTTTTTTTCTTTTGGTTTTTTAGTTAAAAGAAAAATGTTTTGGTATATATTTAAATTAAGGTATTGATTAGTTAAATTGTAATTTAATTAATTAGGTTTTGTAATTTAATTGTAGTTAATGTATTGATGTTGTTTGAATTTTCTAATGATTGTACAATTATTTCATAATTAATTAAATTGGTTTTGATTTATTAAGATCTAGTTAAATTTAAAAATAAAACAAATCATATACAAAATGAAGATAAGTTTTGATTTATGCTCTGTGTAGTCACGCGCATACTGTACGTCCTCAATGCTCAAGTGGTCCAAGATTCGATGTTATCGTATTGTGCTCAATGTAGTCATGCGTGCATGATGAGAATTTTATTTATACCGCAAGTGCACGGCGTCAATGAAGACGTGACAAGTACGGGTCGAACACAAGGAGGGAGAGATTTGTTATTTGTGTGATTTTCGAGTAGGGGAAAGAAGGAGAGAAGAATAAGTTTGGTTTTGAGATTTTTGGTTTTTAATTTTCTAAAGCATGAAACATGAACAAATAAAACTAAAATAAGAACAAAGATGATGAATTCCGTTGGGTGGAGGTTTACATATTGGGTTAGATTAGAGAATTCAGAAACTTATAATAAATCATATTAGTTATAAAGCATTACATGATAAATGATTTAACACAAACTCAAGTAATCAAAATATACTAATCACGAAATTAAAATAATAACTTTATTCTCTTCTCATCACCCTAAATCCGTCACCTCCACCCTTTGGAAAGAGTTAGAAACTCATAGATGGAGGGAAGGAGAAGGGGTCCTAGAGGAATTACAAAAGAAAACTAAAAATAAGAAATAAAAGACAGAATTTTATTACTAAAACTATGGAACAAAACAAGAACTAAGAATTAAAAACTAAGGTTAAAATTAAGAAAATCCTCTACAACATCGTTTCAGGGCTATTTATAGCCGATACAAGGGACGTAGGTATAAAATAGGAAAGTACACGCGTCAACATGCAACCGGTAAAAAATTTAGAGCATGGATCTAATTTTGTGCGGCGGATTCGCCGCATTTTGTACATAAGGTGTGACGGATTCACCACCTTTTTAGCTCCGATTTAATCCGGATTTTTCCTGTGTGTTTATGGTATGATTTCAATATCCTTTGCGCATCTGGATTGATTCTTTCCTTTCTTTTGAGCTCCGACTTTATTTCTTTATATATTTGGAGATCCACATTGATTTTTCTTTAGACTTTCTCCATAATAATAAAAGCTACTCGTAATTTGTAATTAGGTCCTTGGCTTTTTGCAATTAAGTCCTTGTCTACTTTTGTGCTTAAGTCCTTGTCCTTTTTGTAATTAGGTCTTTGAATGTGTTTATGCTTGGATGGACTTCCATTTGAATCCCGATAATCTTGAACTTGGTCTTTATGACAGGAATGAGTCTCTTGCACGCATTTATGCTCGGGATATGGGTAATTTGCATTCAGGTCCCAGTATTCTGTAAATAAGACTAAACACATACCTTAGTAGTATTTATTTATCTAAAATTAATCTAAATGAAAGACATATGATGCAATGTATGCAATGCATCAGTACACTAAAATTTTATTTCTCACATCTACCAATACAGTTATCATGAATGGTTTACCATATCTCACTAATACACTTCATCCACTACCGTTGTCTTCATCCAATAAGTCCTCCATGTCAAAGTCCTTATCGTCTTCATCATCCGATGACGAAGCTTACGAGCAAGTGTTAGACTCCTTAACGGAGTATGCCTCCGAAGTGGTGAAACAACAAAGTACACGTCCTAAGAGGCGTAGAAGGCGAACTACGAACCCAAATAGAGATATGGAGCTTGGTTACCGTCGTTTAATTGCCGATTATTTTTCTGACGACCATGTTTATCCTGACAACATTTTCAGGAGAATATTTAGGATGTGAAAGCATGTTTTTCTTCGCATTGTAAGTGTCGTTGAGGCCTCCGATGTCCTCTTCCAACGTGTACCGGACGCCACCGGTCGGATGAGTATCTCCGGCCTGCAAAAATGTACTATGGATATCCAGATGCTAGCATATGGTGTAGCGGTTGGAGCACAAAAGCTTCAGGGATTCTAGAGCTCACGGGGAGGCTACTGGACGAGTTGGAGCACAAAAGCTTCAACAAGGACCGTCAATCAGCGGTCTTGGACTGCCAATTGGCGGCCTGGTGAGCGTTTCTTGCTCTCAGTTTTCTTCTGGTAGTTGGTTCTTTCATTTTAGTTTTCTGGGAGCACTATTTTGCATGTTGTGACTTCTAGTTTGCTCCCAGATCATTAAACCAATCCCCATTAATCAACTTGGCCTTAAAATCAAAAGCAAAAGACTAGACATTCTTACTTGTTTAGGTCACACATCATGTACTTGACTTAGGCATGTAGTTGTCTTTTCTTTTAGCTTTATTTTCAGTTGTTGAGTGCTGACGTGAGGTACGCATTTCCTACACTCATTCATGCATCTTGTATGCCCATGCATTAGTTAGTAGGAATTGCATCAGGACAAAAGTGAGTTGAGTGTTTGATTGGAGCGTTGATTGCTAGATTTAGGATCAAAACGCTACTAAGGAGGGGTTGTACCATAAAAGATAAGGTGGGGGATTTCATCGCCCTTTCCTTGGTCCAAAAAATCACTCTTAATCAAGCCTTAACTAAAAGCAAGTAGACATTGGCCCTAAGATTTCAGACGCACTAGGAGAGTAATCTAGTTGAGATCGTCATGGCCTGATCGGCGTTGCCTACCTTGTCGATAGTAGGAGGTACTGGAACTCCGGATATGGTATCACTTGCTGGGCATTGTGGTCCTCGTTGTAGGGAGGTGAGGCGTGTCGAGGCTAGTGACCTCGAAGTTAGGCGTCGTCTAGCCTAAGGACCCATAACGTTAAGCTTATTGAGTTGTGCTTGCTAGTTAGGCTTCTACCTGATCCTATTACCCATGTTAGATCTAAGGATTCTTCCCTCCTCATCTTAGTCCTCTCCTCATCTATTCTCTACGAGTAGTCTCCTCCTATGTGTACACCTTTCTTTTGTGTGTTTTTTAGAGTCGAGTCGAGCATTTTATGTGAGGTTGGGCTCGTTCTGGTGAGAGCGCTCGACTGAGAGAGTGCATTTTTCTAAGATGGACGGTCTTGGTGATCGACCATCTCCGCCTCGTGCTCCTTTGGAGCATGAGGCCGAGTCGTCTCGTGGTGATGGGGAGACCCGGGTCCATTCATGGATTACTTCAGTCGGCTCCCACCACCACGTGGACCTCCTTCTCCTCCTCCTCTGACTCAAGAGGAAGGGAGATTCGGTCAGGATCGAGTTCTTGGTGCACCACGACCTTTAGCTCGACAGGATAGAACAATGACTTTGTGGGAGCGGACCCATCCTGTTGGGCCGCGCAGCCTTCTTGCATAGTTCTTCCCCCTGCTCGCGGGAACAACTAAGAGTTGAAACCTCAATATGTGAGCATTCTTCCAACCTTTACTGCCAATAAGGAGGATCCGTATATTTTTATACGCAAATTCGAGGAAGTATGCTCCATGTTCAAGCTTCAACAACTTGATGAGGATTCAGTCCAGTTGAGGATGATTTCTTTCGCGTTGAAGGATAACGCGAAGAAATGGATGTACAGCCTCCCGGCGAGCTCTATTCGATCTTGGGATGACTTTGTGACCGTATTTCTGAAGAGATTTTTCCCTCAAAGGAAAACTCAACAGATATAGCACCAGATACATCAAATGTATCACACTGAGACCGAATATTTTCATGCTTTCTTTGAGAGGTTCAAGGACCTTCTCCAGCAGTGCCCTCATCATGGACTTGAGTTATGGTAGTTGTGCCAAATTGTTTATGAGGCCTCAACTACAACACCCGCACATTGTTGGAGTCGATGTGTTTGGGTGATTTCCAAATGAAACCCATCAATGTGGCATGGGACACTTTTGAGTTAATGGTTGAACATACCTTCGAGTGGGACACCATGAGAGAGCTACCAGCCGCCAGGTCTTCTAATCGGGCTGTATCATATCATTTTGAGTCAACTATCGCGTCTGAGGCAAAACTGGCTGCTCTCATGCGTAGGATTGAGAGTTTAGAGTTGGACCGAGCTCCTGTAGCTCAAGTCACTACTCCTGGGTGTAGTAGGTGTGGACTTACGGGCCATGATGACTTGGAATGCGCTGACGCTCCAAGGGATACTGAGCATGCAAATGCAATGTATCAACAGAGGTCCCGTAACAACCCGTACAGTCACTCCTACAACCCGGGATGGCATAACCATCCTAACTTCTCTTGGGGGCCTAGTGGGGGTCACGGTCAGAGCTCGCACGCTCAACCTCAACCTCCACCTTATTAACCTCCACGCCCATCGGCGACCTACCAACCCCCACATCAAAGATCTCAGCACCATAATTACCAACTTGCTCAGGCCTCATCGTCGGGTTATTCCAACCAGACTCCACCACCCCAGCAGGTTGACCCCAAGGACCCTTTTAGTGATCCGACCCTTCAAGCGTTCATGCAGAGCATGCAAAGTACAGTCAAGGCTTTGGAAATGCAAGTTACCAGTTGGCTCATCAGTTCCATGAACGCGAGAAGGGTCCGTTCCCGAGTCAACCTGTGGTAAATCCCAGAGGTCAACCTGCGCATGCTAGGCAGAATGTACACAATGTTGAAAGTGAACCTTCCCAACATGCCAATGTTGGCCATACCTTGAGATCGGGAAGGGTTGTTGACAAAAATGTGGAAATGCCTGAAGCCAACCCTATTGGCGAGACTTTCGAGGAGAGTCTTGAGTTTGTCAAGGAACCTAATTCTGAGACTCCTCCTTGTGATTGTTATGTCCCCAAGGCACCATTCCCTCATAGGTTGACTAAAAAACGTGATGAGCATTGGGACAAGATCATTGAGGTACTTAGGCAAGTAAAGGTGAACATCCCGTTGTTGGACGTTGTTCAACAAATGCCACCGTATGCCAAGTTCCTCAAGGACCTTTGCACCACTAAGAGAAAAACAAATGTTCCCAAAAAGGCCTTTTTGGCCGCCAATGTGAGCTCAATATTGACACAACCCATGCAAGTCAAATACAAGGACCCAGGTTGTCAAACTGTCTCTTGCTTGATTGGGAATGTGACAATCTCTCAAGCTTTATTGGATTTAGGGGCATGTGTGAACCTCCTGTCTTACTCTGTCTATGTCAACCTTGGAATATACGATCTTAAACCAACGAGGACAACCCTCCAGTTGGCTGACAGATCCGTCAAAATTCCACGAGGGAGTGTGGAGGATGTCCTTATCAAAGTGGGTGAGTTCGTATTTCCAGTTGATTTTATCATCTTGGATACTGAACCCGTGTCCAACCCACAAGGACAAATCCTGTGATCCTTGGGAGGCCATTTCTTGCGACATCTAATGCTTTGATCAATTGTCACAATGGCTTGATGAGATTGTCTTTTGGAAACCTACGGCGGATTTCAACATCTTTACTCTTGGTAAGCAACCTAGGCTCTTCGACGACATTGTCGGAGCCAATTTCATCCAGGACACGGATGAGCCCGAGTCATTAGGCATGTTCGACTCACATCGACATATTATTGAGGTGCATAATGACCAGGTTGCGAGTGAAGAGGATCTTGAGGAATCCGCTAGTGTATGTCTGGACGAGGAGGCACATCTGGGTGCTTGCTCCTCTTACCCCGTGGCCCTTGAGCCACTTGAAACTAACTCTGAATCCGACAAGGACCCACCTCTGGTCGAGCTTAAACCGCTCCCCGATAACCTAAAGTACATCTTTTTAGGGGATAATGAGACATTGCCACTCATTATTGCTTCTGATCTTGCACAAGATCAAAAGGTTGCCCTCAAAAGAGTACTCTTTGAAAACAAAGAGGCAATCGGGTGGTCCCTGAAGGATATCAAGGGAATTAGCCCTGGTATTGTTCAGCATCGGATCCACATGGAAGAGGATTCTAGGCCCCGCAGGGACCCACAACGAAGATTGAATCCTGTACTGAAAGAAGCCGTCCAAAAGGAGCTTCTTAAGTGCTTGGATCATGGCATAATCTATCCTATCTCTGATAGTTCGTGGGTGAGTCCTGTCCATGTGGTTCCCAAGAAGTCAGGCGTGACGGTTGTGGAGAATGAGCATAATGAGCTTATCCCAACACGCCTGCAAACTGACTGGCGAGTTTGCGTTGATTATCGCAAGCTCAATGCGGTAACGCGGAAAGATCATTTCCCGTTGCCATTCATTGATCAGATGTTGGAAAGGTTGGCCGGACATGAGTATTATTGTTTTCTTGATGGATACTCCAGTTACAACCAAATTCCCATCGCCCCCGAGGATCAAGAGAAAACCACATTTACTTGTCTCGTCGGCACGTTTGCCTACCGTCGCATGCCCTTTGAGTTATGTAATGCGCCGGCAACGTTTCAAAGGTGTATGATCAACATCTTCTCCAATATGGTCGAGCGTTTGCTTGAGATTTTCATGGACGACTTTTCCATATTTGGCGCTTCCTTTGATGAGTGTCTTCGTCACTTGAGCCTTGTCCTCATGCAATGCCATGAGAAGAACCTCATTCTCAATTGGGAGAAATGTCACTTCATGGTGAAGCGAGGGATTGTACTTGGACATGTGGTCTCAAGTAGGGAAATTGAGGTCGATCCCGCCAAAGTGGGTCTTATTGCTAATCTCCCACCGTCACGTAATGTGAAGGATATCCGTGCCTTTTTGGGGCATGCTGGATTCTATCGGCGGTTCATTCGGAATTTTAGCAAAATTGCTCGACTTCTCACCGCCTTGTTGGCTAAGGATGCCATTTTTGAGTTCACACCGGATTGCCACCATGCCCTTTTGACCTTGAAGAAAGAGTTGATTTCAGCTCCCATTATTAAGGCACCGGTGTGGACTGAACTCTTTGAGTTAATGTGTGATGCATCTGACTTCGCTGTGGGACCAGTGCTTGGGCAACGATTGGACAAATTGCCTCATGTGATCTACTATGCCAGTAGAACACTCAATGGATCCCAATTGAACTACACTGTGACCGAGAAGGAATTCTTAGCAATCATATTTGCTTTGGAGAAATTCTGGTCGCACTTGATTGGCTCCCACGTGATTATCTATTCTGATCACACAACCATCAAGCACTTCATGGCGAAGAAAGATGCAAAATCCCGACTCTTGAGATGGATCTTGTTGTTACAAGAATTCGATCTCGAGATTCGGGACAGAAAATGGTGTGAAAATGTTGTAGCAGGCCATCTGTCTCGTCTAGATACGACCAAGCTACAGGACCAAATTATTGATGACAAATTTACTGACGAGCTGTTGTTCACGATCGAAGATAACCCTTGGTTTGCTGACATCGTGAACTACCTCGTGACCAAGCAACTTCCTATGGGTTGGTCAAAATCTGACCAAACCAAATTTAGATCTTATGTCAGATTCTTTCACTGGGACGACCCCTACCTATTCAAATACTGCTCTGACCAAATTTTCAGGAGGTGCGTCCCAGATACGGAGTTCCAAAGTGTGCTCCATTTCTGCCACTCTAAGGCATGTAGAGGACACTTTGGAGCAAAGAAAACTGCTGCCATGGTGCTCCAATCTGGATTCTACTGGCCCTCTCTTTTCAAGGATGCTTATGACTTCTGTAAGCAATGTGATAGGTGCTAGCACCTTGGCAGGATTGGTCGACGTGACATGATGCCTTTGCAAAATGTCCTTGTTGTCGACATCTTAGATGTGTGGGGCATCGACTTCATGGGTCCCTTCCCGAACTCGTTCGGGAATGTTTACATTCTGGTGGTCGTTGACTATGTGTCTAAGTGGGTTGAGGCTATACCCACAAAGACCAATGACAACAAGGTGGTCACCAAATTCTTCAGGGACATTTTTGCGCGATTTGGTACTCCTCGTACCATAATCAGTGTAGTGTTACCCACTTCTATAATCGCTCATTTGAAGCGCTTATGAGGAAATATTCGATCACCCACAAGCTTGCGACCCCATACCATCCGCAAACTAGTGGGCAGGTCGAAGTTTCTAACCGTCAATTAAAGCAAATTCTTGAGAAGACGGTTAATTCCTCGAGGAAGGATTGGTCAACCAAGTTGAATGACGCATTGTGGGCTTTCCGCACCGCGTACAAGACCAATTTGGGTATGTCCCCATATCGGGTAGTGTACGGCAAGGCTTGCCACCTACCCGTCGAGCTGGAGCATCATGCTTTCTGGGCGATCAAGAACCTGAATATGGATCTTGATCAAGCAGGAGTACAACGTAAGCTCGACATTGTAGAATTGGAAGAGCTACGCAATGATGCGTACGAGAATGCCAAAATTCATAAGTCCCGAGCAAAGATGTTTCACGATCGCATGATTATGCGAAAGGTGTTTACGGCCAGGCAGAATGTGTTGCTCTACAATTCCCGGCTTCATCTGTTTGCGGGTAAGCTCCGCAGTCGCTGGTCTGACCCTTTTATTGTCCAAGCCCTATATCCTCATGGAGCGATTGACATCATGAACCCAGGGAATGGGGACGTGTTAAAAGTTAATGGACAATGCCTCAAACCCTACTTGGAGGGGGCACCAGCCGAAGTCGAGGAGGTCATGTTCCTTCATGAACCTCTCTCGCACTCAACCATTCATGCTCCTGCATGAGTGGTTGAGCTTTCAAGTTTCCATTAAAAAAATAAGAAGAGAGAGAAGACTCCTTCAGTGAGCATCGATTGTAGTGGACTCCAACCCTTGAGTATTTGGGCCCATTTCTTTCATGTATTTGTATCTCTTCTTTAGCATCTCACAGGTTTTGAGGGAAATCCAGTTTGTGTCCATCACTATAACCATGACCTTCTTGTTGTGCTTCATGTTGGTGAGATATTTTCTTTTTCATGCATAAATCCATGTAGTATCATGCTCCCACTCATTGAGGACAATGCATTAAGTAGGTGTGGGGGTGTTTTTACGTGTGTACATAATCGAGTCTTTTCCTTTGATTTTTGTTTTCTTTTTGTGTGCATTGTTAGGGTCATGTTAGTGTGCTGCATTTAATATCGATATATCTGCTTGCCATGATCCTTGGGTGACTTGTCTTCTTTTGCTTGCCTAGTGCTTTAAAATTTCACATTTCTTTCAAAATCTTCATGTGTTTGCGAAAGAAAATGTTTTGTGGGTTTTGTGTGTGTTCAGCATGTGCAAAATCGTTGAGAGACAAACTAAAAAGAAAACTCCCAAAATTGTCTTGAACTTGATGCATTAGGATATCTAGTACAGTGGCTTTAGGATTTATCGAGTCGTTAGGATGCACCCAGTTTCCCTTGGGGGTGAGTAATCATAGGGTTTCAGTGCTCAAATATTTAAAGAAGTACACCCTGAACCTAGTGAGTCAATAATTCATGTCTGTTAACTTAAGGAAGTTTGTTGTAGTGAAGGACCCTTTAAATCTTCTTGTGAGACATTAAGTGTAGGGGTTTTGGTTCATGTGTAGATAAGAAATAAGTGAGTAGGTGTTCTCTCTTCTCGCACGGCTCCTATCACTCGGGAAAGTAGGTCTGAGGGGACTTTGTGCCTGGTGCTTTCGAGTCATCTGACTTGGGATGCGCCGACCGAACTCTCGTTACACAGGTGGTAGGGATTGCCCTATGCGGAGATTTAGGGAAAGGTGTACATGATAGTGTAAGTCCTCATGTGCAATGATGCACGAAACCTGACCCTGGGAGAATGAAGCTCCAACTCATAAAAAGAAAAGAAACAAAAAGAAAAAAATGGTAATGCAAATAAGAACCTTAATGGACTTTACACTTTGTATCACTTGAGGATGTTGAGGTTGTCCATGTCTTTCACTTAAGTCCTTATTTAACTTGCACGAATGGTTCATTAGGCTAGGTGTGTGGACTGATTACCTATATAGAGTCGTCCATTGATCGACAAAATTTGTCCAACGAGTCGAGTGTCTAGATTGACTAATGCATCTTGTTCGGATTTTGTGGGTATATCCGCTGAAAACACTCAGGAGACAACACTCCTCCTCCTTGGCAACAAGGAGGTTTAACGGCTTGATGCACGTGCTAAGTGCAACCGTGATTCCTACGAAAGTGAGTTAGGATTTCTTGTTTCTCGTTTGTTTTTCTCTTTCATTGTTTTGCTCGGGACTAGCAAAAACTTAGGTGTGGGGGTATTTGATTGACATCATTTCATGCTTATATTTGTATCTTATATCCATTATCTTACACCTAAGCAATGCTACGTGACGAGTTTTATGTTTGAATTTCAGGAATAAAGAGGTTTGATGAGAAGAGGCATGAAAGGACCTAAAAGATAGAAAAAGGACTTAGTTGAGATACTCGAGGACTAAGATGCAAGGGAGAAGGACCTGAACGTAAGACCGAAGGACCAAAGAGCAAAACATGAAACTTCACACCATCATGGAGAGTATTTTGGCAATTCGATTCGGGTCGTAGCTCCAATAATCAAACACCGACAAAGAAACCCAGGAAAGCCCACAACAAAACCCGGCCAGATCTGGATCCTGTAGACCGCCCCAATTGGGGGTCCGGATCTCCCCGGATCCGCTAAGATTTCTGGAGCGTATGTATTAGTGTTTGTTTCGGTTATTTTTGGTATTTGTTTAGTCCCATACCGGGGGATTGTCCCGGATTACCTTTTTCTATGGCTATAAATACAACTCTCCCTCCTCTCATGTACCTCATCTCCTCTCTTTGTGGTCATGTTCGCTACTAAGAGTGAAGCCTTGAAGCAAAACTCTGGTGGAGAAAGAGGCTGCTTGTAATTGAGTGAGTTAATAATAGATGTTTTCCATTAACATGTTGTTTCTTGCTTAGTTTAATTTCCTTTAATATGCTTGCTTGCATGTTTGTTTTGTTTTATGTCTTTTAGTTAACTTGTTGTTTAGTCTTTCTATAATTAGAGTAAGCATGCCTTCTTTCCTAAGTATAATTGTTAGTTTAAATATGTGTGAGTAGTTCCATCCCCTTTGGGGGTGGAGTAGTTGTATGCACATGTTATGTAGATGGTATGAATGCTAGATATAATTGTTTGTGAGAGATATTAGTATGCTTGCTTGAATTAATACGAACTTTAGTTGATGGTTTCTGCCATAGTTAGGTACTTTCCATGCTTGTATGTTCTTAATAACAACCTTGCATTGCTCATGTTAATCACCTAGGTTAGTGTTGTAAATGATAGGTCTTGTCATTAGGTATTTCTTATGCATTAACAAATACTAACTAACTTGAGCTTCTTGTATGCATTCACCACCACACTTATTTCATGTGCACACACACACACACTCCACCGCTTAGGGGTTTTCCATTCCTGAGTTTTATCTTCACTCATTAGTTGATTAGTTTAGTTTGTTTTGTGATTTCATTTCATCTTTCTAGTTTACTAGTTTAGATTAACGTAGTTTAGTGTAACCAACATTTCTCTCCTTTCTTTCCCATTCGCCTTCGCATAAACCAAAAGTCGACGTGTTTGCCACCGCTTCAACGCGGCCGTGCACTTGCGGTTTAATATAAAACGAATCAATCAATGAGTATTATACTACTATTTCTTATTTTGTGTATGATTTTTTTAATTTTACTTTTATCTAAATAAATCAAAAAAAGTTAATTAATCATAAAATATTTTTTCAATTAATTTTCAATACCTAATTAATTTAATTCAATTTACCTAATTAATACATTATCCTAATTATATATAAATAATATTTTTCTTTAAAACAAAAACAAAACAAAACAAAAAAATCGGGACCAATAGGGGGGGCCACGTGGCCCCCCGCCTGGGCGCCCATGGCGGGTTAAGGGAGGGCAACTCGGGCGCCCTTCCTGGGCACCCTAGTAAAGAGCACCCGTTAAGGGTGTTTTAAGAGCAAACTTAACGGGTGTCCTTTTTTCGGACGCCCGAGATGGGCGCTCGAAATGCCCACCCTTAATAGGAAATGCCCCCGGCGCCCGATCCGGGGGGGGGGACGTGCCCCCCCGGATCGGTTAGTTTTTTTGTTTTGGTTTTTAGTTAAAAGAAAAATGTTTTGGTATATATTTAAATTAAGGTATTGATTAGTTAAATTGTAATTTAATTAATTAGGTTTTGTAATTTAATTGTCGTTAATGTATTGATGTTGTTTGAATTTTCTAATGATTGTACAATTATTTCATAATTAATTAAATTGGTTTTGATTTATTAAGATCTAGTTAAATTTTAAAATAAAACAAATTATATTCGAAATGAAGATAAGTTTTGATTTATGCTCTGTGTAGTCACGCGCATACTGTACGTCCTCGATGCTCAAGTGGTCCAAGATTCGATGTTATCGTATTGTGCTCAATGTAGTCATGCGTGCACTAAAATGTTATTTCTCACATCTACAAATATAGTTCTCATGAATGGTTTGACATATCTCACAAATACACTTCATCCACTACCAATGTCTTCATGCAATAAGTCCTCCATGTCAAAGTCCTTATCGTCTTCATCATCCGATGACGAAGCTTAGAGCAAGTGTTAGACTCCTTAACGGAGTATGCCTCTGCAGTGGTGGATCAACAAAGTACACGTCCTAAGTGGCGTAGAAGGCGAATTACGAACCAAAATAGAGATATGGAGCTTGGTTACCGTCGTTTAATTGCCGATTATTTTTCTGACGACCATGTTTATCCTGACAACATTTTCAGGAGAATATTTAGGATGCGAAAGCATGTTTTTATTCGCATTGTAAGTGTCGTTGAGGCCTCTGATGTCTTCTTCCAACGTGTACCGGACGCCCTCGGTCGGATGAGCATCTCCGGCCTGCAAAAATGTACTATGGATATCCAGATGCTAGCATATGGTGTAGCGGCTGATGTGGTGTACGAATACTTAAGGCTAAGTGAATACACGGCTAAGAACGTACTTGAAAATTTCTGTGATGGTGTAATCCACAACTTCGGTGGTGAGTACCTACGTAAACCAAATGTCGCTGATTTTTCACAACTACTTCACATTGGTGAGCAGCCTGGGTTCCCAGGCATGGTGGGAAGTATTGATTGCATGCACTGGGTGTGGAAAAATTGCCTAGTTGGATGGAGGGGCCAATATCAAAGGCGTAGTGGCAATGTCACTCTTGTCCTTGAGGTAGTGGCGTCAGCTGATTTGTGGATATGACACTCTTATTTTGGCACACCAGGTTCATGCAACGACTTAAATGTCCTACAACGCTCTACCATTTTCGACGACGCAATGGATGGACGGGTTCCACCTGTGAATTGTGCGGTTAACGGTTCTCGATATGATATGGGATACTATCCTACATATGGTATTTATCCAAAATGGGAGGCATTCATTCCGTCCGTTGTTCATCCACAAACACTGAAGGACCGGTTATTTGCTGAACGACAAGAAGCGGTACGCAAAGATGTAGAACATGCATTTGGAGTCCTGCAAGTACGGTTCGCAATCGTGAAGAAGTCATCTCTTGCATGGAGTAAGGTTGTGCTTAACAAGATAATGACATGTTGCATTGTAATGCATAATATGATAGTGGAGGATGAACACGACTCTTATGCTCAATTTGGAGATTGGAATGAATTCATTCAGGATCAACCTGGAAATTCAATGGACGACCCAGTACAGTATTTCACTAATCGTATAGTGGATTTTAACAGGTATTTGATGAGGAGAGATCAATTGCGTAATCGCACTACACATTTGAACCTTCAAGCCGATTTGGTCGACAATATATGGCAATGATTTGGAGGAAATATGTCTTGATGTATTTGTAGTTTTAGTATTTAAAAATGTATTTCTAGTTTTAGTATTTAAATTTCCAGTTAATGTACTATGTAATGCGGTTTCCTAAATATAAAAAATATTTTCATATTTATATATTAATTGTTAATTCAAATCGAATGAATTAATTAAATTGAGTGATTACAATAATGATTATTAATATATTTTGTGGATTGTTGTGAGAGTTTTAGTGAAGAGAATAAAGATAATGACGTGGTAGCAAATATTGTAGCGTGACTGGGTGGATTGGATAATGGTTAAGGAATTTGTAGGGGGGTTTGATTGTGCTGATGTGGCAGAGAGAGACGTGGCTGAGAGAGAAAACAGGGCGCCCGGAAAGTGCCCGGGCGCTGATAAAAATGGTCTAACCTCACTCCCTTGCTTGTCGACTTTTGATGATGGTCCAAGATGGCTTTTAAGAATCTTGTCATTGAAATTTGATAGGAAAAATTGACTTTCTATGTCTCAAGTGGCCCAAGCTCTGGAAAAAAACTCACTTTAACATCCTCTGAAAAATATGTTTATCTTTCCACTTCTTCCCAAAATACCCCTACCTATCTTTCCACTTCTCAAAATTTGTTACAGAGTTCATAAGAGAGTCTTCTTTATTGGGATTGATAACGTTGATATGCCCTCTATATGATGACCTCGATATGCACTCGATAGTGGCTCGATAATTTAGTCGACCCACAACAACAAAGTTTCCTTCCCTCCAGATGTCACGTCAGTAACTAAGAGCGAAACGTGAAAACTGTACAATGGCGGTACGATGTGACCTCGATATGATGAAGCAAGAGAGTCGTCTTTGTTTGGCTCGATCAACTCGATATGCACTCGATAGTGGATCGATAGTTTACTCGACCAACAACGACACGATTATTGAGGACGTTTTTTGTTGTTTCACTTACCTTATCACCAAACGTATACTCAGCAATTAAGAAGGAAGCGTGAAACTGTACTAATGTGTGGTTCGAGGTGATGTTATGTTGGGATCGATGAGCTCGATATGTACTCGATCTAAGCTCAATAGGTAACACGACTGTCAATGTCACGTACGTTTTCTTAGGGTATTTTCGACGGTCGGGTTTCCTTCTGTCGAAACGTCTCGTCATTTGTGGGCAAAGTGTGAAAAACCATACCAGTGGAAGGCTCAATATGTGCGCGATATGATGAAGAAAGAGAGTTCTCTATATTGGGATTGATGAGCTCGATATGTACCTGACATGAGCTCGATTTTCTCTCAACCTTTCTCAACCATATAAGCACAGACTGAAACGCGAGATAATCGGGGGTGTTTTTTACGGTTCGGTTACCCTCTCTCACATGTTGCGCCTGTCATCAGGGTAGTATAAAACACTTCTCTTCTTTCGGTCTTACATCATTACACTTCTCTTGCCAACGCCTTCTTCCCTCAACCACATTCCAGACCCAGAATGATATGCAACGACGATATCGCCGATGTCTCACCCATCAAAGACATCCTCTGCTTGTGCAGTTACGCCACACGACGGGTGTCTGTCGGGTCCTCAACCGGGTCAGTGCAAGTGACCTGGCATTGCGAGGGCCCGCGACGCCAGAGATGCACCTTCTATATGCATGACGCCATGTCTCCGGTACGACCGCCCCCGGAACCACTAGAGGAGGTCAAACAGACCCTGGCAAAATTCCACCACATGATCACCAACGTGGAGCGTCGTCTGGCCAGCGTACAAGACACGGTGGTAGACCTCCTCATCGACATTGATAGATTTTAATCATCTCTTTCTTTATTTTTCAGTTACCTATGGTTATAAGTTAATGTCCATTGATTCACATAAACCCTAAACATTTGTAATTTTTGTTAAACCTTAAACCCTAAATAGATTCAAATAAATGATGGTTCATTTAAGTCCTAGATCATCGAACTACTATCGAGGTACTAGGAGAGAACAAGGAGAGAAACTTCATTCAGACTGTTCGTTTGAAAAGATTCAAATAAATGATGGTTCATTTAAGTCCTAGACCATCGAGCTACTATTGAACTACTATCGAGGTAAAAGGAGAGAACAATGAGAGAAACTTAATTCAGATTTTTCGTTTGAAAAGATTCAAATAAATGATGGTTCGTTTAAGTCCTAGACCATCAAGTTATTATTGAGCTACTATCGATGTACTAGGATAGAACAAGGAGAGAAACTTCGTTCAGACTCTTTGTTTGAGAAGATTCAAATAAATGATGGTTCGTTCAAGTCCAAGACCATCGAGTTATTATCGAACTACTATCAAGGTAAAAGGAGAGAACAAGGGGAGATCACAAACAAAAAATACAAACACACAAAATTATAAATCTCTTCCAAATTGAAAGAGAATGATCTGCTCAGATGTTGCCTGCACGCCCAAAAGATAGTTTTGTTTATCTCTTGGCTCTGACTCAACTTTGCAGCCATCCAGAGAAGCTTCCGCATTCCTAGGTCCTTTACGCCGGTAGTACTAGTGTTCCTTCGTCCAAGACAAACTACTAACAGCGAAGGGTTGGCTCTGAGGAGCCACAAACATAGAACTTTTTGCTAATCTTGTTCAGAGTGTTGGAGCACAACTCCGTTGCCTTCAAATCCCGGTATTTCAACCGAGGGACAGCCTCCCCATATCGGTCCACCAAGGATGTACTCAACTTCGTCAGAGTAGTCGTCACTGGCAATGTGTTGGAAGACAATTTTTTTGGTGGGGGAGATGAATTGAATACAGAACTAAATGGGGGGGGGGGGGATGAAATACACAACTAAATGGAAGACACCCTAATCTTTGATTTTATAGACTCTGTAATGAAAGGTTGCGTCTCTTCGCGCAATAATGAAATGTTGTGTCCTCAAAAGGAAGGAATGCCAAACAGTTGTGTTTCTTCGCATAATAATGACCCGTCCTTTGTGGGACGTTTCACTTCGACATGTGACAATTTATCATGTTGACCATCGATCGCAATAAAGCCCATATCGAGTTTCTATATAACACATATTGAGTCAACCAACCATAGCCCAGTATAACTATCAAGCATACAAATCAACCCGCATTATCTATCGCGTACTGTCAAGTACCATCGAACCCAATCGATTTCTAAAACAATTTAAAATATTGAGACATAGAGAGGGAGAGAGTTCCAGAGGATGTTAGTGGTTCCACGATTTAGACAGGGTATTTGGAAAAAAATGAAAATATAAGCATATATTTTCAGACGATGTCAACACTACAAGAAAAGGCTTTTCCCAACGGAATACCAGCAACGGAATCTCCTTCGGGACTGTGGCCGACGGAATGGCCATCGGTACTGGTCACAATCTTCCGACAAGATTAGGACAAAATATGAAAACCCTACCTGACCCTCAAAAGTACATTGTCGAACACCAACACAACATCACGCTTCACTACCGTTACCTCCTCCACCTCCAACCCCTCCACTGTAATCGCCTCCTTTTCTGTGCCCAACCTCCTCTCCCATAGTCACGAACTCCTTTTCCTTTATTGAGATGTCATTCTCCCTCTCCTCTTCTTCTTCCCTCATCAACTATTGGATTAATCTAGGATTAATAAGATATTTGCCCAAAGCACTGACACATGGCGCGTCCCTATTAAACTGCACATTTAAGGGTTTAGGGTGGAGTCGTCTATATAAGGAGGGGAGCCTCCCATTGGATAGAAGAACAAGTGTGCAAACCCTAACCTCCACCCACCCTAGCCGCCACCTTCTCTCTCTCCCATTTCGTCCCTCCACCTCCACCAAGCTCATTCCGTGGACTCTTGGGTTGTGGACTCGCGCTCCTTCTCCAATAGAGTAGGAGACCGACCAGTGAAAAGGATTCCGTAAGGTGACCTCCAATCTTCCTTCCGCTTCCACAGGTTCTCTCCAAGAAAGGTACTCCTGAACCTGTAGAATCGTTGTTTGCTAACATTGGTACCAGAGCCATCTCAGTTACCTTCGAATCCTCACCATGCTCGACGAATTTTTGTTTCATAATAATCTGATTTGAGATAAAAATTTGGTGGTATGTTTTTTGGAGAAAGAAAGATAACAGAAAAATCAGCATTGCTTATTTACATGATGCGCATGTTTTGGTTCATTAGAGCATGCATCTAGGGTTAGATTTTTCTCCTCCATTCTTCTGCATGTATGCATGGTTTAAGATGGATTTTTCCTGATTTTATTTCGAGCCAATATGATATGTTGCTCTCCTATCATTGCACATACATAGATGGGTCTGTTTTTTCTGTGTTGTTACCTCTATTCTTTGCGTATGTATTAGATAAAATCAGAAAATATTTTCCATGTTGATTCTTCTAAATCATGCACATGTATACATGAAATCAGATGTCTATTTTTCATGATTTTTCCGAATTAGGGTTAGATATTATTTATTATGGGTTAATTACAGTTTGACCCCCTGAACTATGCCTTGGTATCACTTTGCCCCCCTGAACTTTCAAAGTTAACAGTTACCTCCCCTGAACTTTAATTTTGTAACACTTTGCCCCCATGAACTTTAAAAACTCATTATTTAACACACATTCGACGTTTTTTTTCCTAATTGTTTTTGTTGTATCCCTAATACACTCCTAAACCTATATTTACGTGGAAGTTTGGATCGAAACGGAAGTCGGATATGGTTGGAATTTGGGTCAAATTGAGTGTCAAACCGACCCAAATTCCAACCATATCCGACCTCCGTTTCAATCCGAACTTTCACGTAAATATAGGTTTAGGAGTGTATTAGGGATACAACAAAAAAATTAGGAAAAAAACGTCGAATGTGTGGTAAATAATGAGTTTTTGAAGTTTATGGGGACAAAGTGTTACAAAATTAAAGTTCAGGGGAGGTAACTGTTATCTTTGAAAGTTCAGGGGGCAAAGTGATACCAAGGCATAGTTCAGGGGGTCAAACTGTAATTAACCCTATTATTTATTCTAATCTTTGAGCATGTATACATGAAATCTGTGTTAAGCCTATCATGATGATCTTCTATTTTTTGCGCATGTTTTATATGATAATCAGTAGTTTAATTCTCTGATATTTTTTCATGCTTGAATTAGATGATAATGTTTGTATGTCATTTGTATATCATCATGCATGTCGGATTGCATGGATGGATCAAATGTTGTTTTCTCTGATTCGTGTACATGCATGACTAGATCTCATGTTTGCTGGAATTTCGTGTATATGCTTGTTTATTTAGCTTTTTTCAATATGAGCATGCATCTAGAGTAGATGTTTATTGCCATATGCATATGCATGATAATTGTGTTGCCTTGTTGCTCCAAAGAATTTCGGATATGGCTATTTTTGGAGCATTAACATGCATGTGATTGATTGGTTTCCTTACTGAAAAATGCGTATATATGCTTGCTGTTCTCTTGAAAATTTCGAATTTTTTCTTTCCAATACAAGTAGCATAATTATTGTTGATTGCATGCTTATATTGATTAAGGAAAGAATTGCAAATTCTGAAATTTTTTAGAGCATATTATGGGCTGGAGTTTTGTCGCCTTAAAAGTATTTTTTGAATGCTTTCCTTTGATGCACATATATGTGTTGATCTCATTTAAGGAATTTCGGATTTTTTGGAATGATAGCATGCATTTCATTTGAAATATTTCCTTTATGATTAAATCCACATACATGTGTTGATCTCATTGAGGATTTTTCTGGATTTTTCTTTCCTAATGCGAGTAGGATAATTTTTACGCTCTCATTATTATGTTGATTGGGGAAAGAAAAGAAAATTTCTGTTTTGAGATACTATTATGGAGATTGATTGGTATTTCCATATACGTTTTTCTTATGCTCCATATATGCGTTGTTTCCTTATATATTACTTCCTTCTTATTTGGAAGTGGTGTACACTTTATTCATGCGTGTGATTGTGCTAACGTATGGAAAGATTGCGCTTGTATGGTATGAATGGTGTGAATGGATGCTAATTTATTTTTGCTGCCTTATTGAGAGTTGAGCGTAATTTCATTCATTCATTTCCATTTGCAATAGATATCGCAATGGGCAGTAATATTTATGGACTGTGGACTGTTTATTGCCCTATGGAGACGAGGGGCTCCTTTATTTTTATTATTGCGATATTATTGCTATAAGGCTTATGCGGGTTCCCATCTACAGTGCTAAATCCCTATGGGGGATCCTTAGCTCGATATGGAAGTAATGTAGCAATTAATTTCTGTGTGATCTTGATTGGAATGTTCTGAAAGGAACATTGTTTTTGGAACTTGCATGCCTAGTGGGAGTTGCAAGGTAGAAGTGTTTTGTGTAAACCACCTTTCAACCGGCGGATAATTATTTATTTGCTGCTGATTTGCCATGATTTATACGTTTTTTAGGGTTATTAAATCATGATGGAGCGCAATATATGAATTGGTAAAATAGCTTTATTAACTATTGCATGAGGATTTGATCAAACGCTTTATGTTTTCCTTTGGTCTGAATGCTATAGTTATTAAGTTAGTTTATTTTTTTATGACTACTGTGGCTCGTTGTATTTTATGCTAGACCTCATGTATCGCTATGTGGTTTTTTGTCCTAGATTTTTATGGTTGCTTCCAAAAGCATTGTCGCTGATCTGACTCAAGGAGATAAACTCAATGAAAGAAATTACGATTTGTGGCATCGTGAAATTGAGTATCTCTTAGAGGATCACGACATGTTAGAAAATATAACCCAAACTATGTCTCCCCCCGAGGAGGGGAACAAGAAATATGGATGTATATAATGCATGGAAAAAGAAAGACCGTATTGCTCGCATTACAATTCTGAGTTCGATGCGAGATGATCGGATACTACGGTTCGAAAAATTTGCGAACTGCAAAGGCCTTATGGGAAGCTGTGAAGTTTCAGTACGGAGTGACCTCCGTCACAAGGGCCCGTCAGCTTGGACTCATGTTTGATGGGTATAAAATGCGTCAAGGTCACACGATGAGGCAGCATGTTACCGCAATGTCAAACATTATAAGCGAGCTGAGCGTTGTCGATCGTGCTAAGACCGATGAGGAGCAAGTGTCTGCTCTCATCAGATCATTGCCTTCGAAGAGTTGGGAACATATGAGGTCCATCTGACTCATGCTGATGACATCAGGACATTTGACCAGGCCGCAAAACACCTAGAGCTGGAGGAGGACCGCATGCTTGCGGAAGCCCCTCTAACTGAAGTGTTTGCTGCTGAGGCTGGCGCTCCTCGGAGGAGTGCAGGTTTTAAGCGCAAAAGAGATAGAGCTCAGGGTTTTAAAGGCAAGAAGGGTGCAAATAAAAACAAAACAAAAAACAAAGCTGGAAAGAAACGACCTCGAGTATCCAGAGGTGGGAAAGATAAGTCTAATGTGACTTGTTTTAACTACCGAAAGACTGGACATTTTGCTCGTGAGTGCACTGAGCAAAAGGTAATTACTGTGTGTAATCCCTTGAATTGTAACATGACTAGTTCTGTGATGCTCACTGATCACTCTCCTGTGTGGATTGTGGATTCAGGTGCCACGGACCACGTAACAAAGGATCGTTCTGCCTTCGTGGAATATCGTCGTGTTCCAAGTGGGAGGCGAATAAACATGGCGCACAACACTAACATTGAAGTTCTTGGAGTTGGCACATGCAAAGTGGCTTTGCGAAGTGGCCGGATCCTATTACTTCACGACGTGTTATATGCACCAGCTATACGGCGAAATATTATTTCTGTTGTTGTTTTGATGAGACATGGTTTTCAAGTTGTTTTTTAGAACAATGATATAGGTTTATACCTTGCTAACATTTATTATGGACGTGCCTTTCTTTCAGACGGTTTTATTGTGTTGGACGCAATTTATGATTTCAATCATAACACTAGTGCCTTTATGAGTCAAAGTCCCATGAATAATGATTCAGTTATGTGGCATGCTAGACTAGGTCACATTGGTGTTGACCAGATGAACAGGTTGGCAAAGGAGGGGGTATTAGGAGAATGCTCCAAATTTGAATTGTCGACCTGTGAATCTTGTCTAGCTGGAAAGGCAACTAGAAAACCATTCGGAAAAGTCATTAGGGCTACTTCTCCTTTAGAACTAATTCACTCGAATATTTGTGGGCCTTTGAATGTGCGTACTAGACATGGACAAAGTTACTTCATCACATTTATTGATGACTACACTAGATATGGTCATATTTATCTTATTTCTCACAAGTCAGAAGCTCTAGAATGCTTTAAGAAATTCATGAGCTTGGTAGAGAATCAATTGGATAATAAGATAAAAACTCTCAGAACGGACAGAGGTCGGGAGTATCTCTCCATAATGTTCAAGGAATTATGTGATGAAAAGGGGATATCTAGACAACTCACTATGCCTTATACTCCTCAACAAAATGATGTTGCCGAGAGAAGGAATAGAACGTTGCTAGACATGGTTAGATCCATGATGGCGCATGCGAGCTTGCCAATTTCGTTTTGGGGAGATGCTCTAATGACTGCTGCCTATATCCTCAATAGAGTTCCAACAAAATCGGTTGTCTCAACTCCATATGAGTTATGGACAGGTCGGAAGCCTGATTTTAGTCTGCTGCATCCTTGGGGATGCGCGGCATACATTCATTCTACTAGTCACCGATATGGAAAACTAGGACCTAGAGGGAATAATGTATCTTTGTAAAATACAGTAATCTCTCCAAAGGTTATGTTTTTATCGGGTTAGACGAGAATGAAAGAAGGACGGAACTGGAGTCTAGGGATGCCACATTCTTGGAAAATGTTTTTCCAACTCTTGCTGGAGCTATCAAAGAGTCAGTGGACTTCTTTGAACAACAAGATGAGGACATTGACACTCCAAAGGATCAGGATCTGGAAGTTGAACATGAGGTTCTACCAGTCAATCCTAATGAGAGCAGCAATGCTGAGGATCCGATAGCTCTCACGGAGGATGAGCCATCAGATACCCATCTGGGTCGAAGTAAATGTCGGCTCATTCCTCGTAGGCGGTTTCGCTTAGAGGAAGAGGCCCTCATGATAGCTCAAGAAGAAATTGATTATGAATCATCTGGGATGACAGTAATCTATGAGCAAGAACCGGAGACCTTGAAAGAGGCTTTGGAAGGTCCAAATGCGAAAGAGTGGTTAGAAGCTATAAAGGAAGAGTTGGAGTCGATGAATGTTAATCGAGTCTGGGACTTGGTTGACTTACCGCCGAACCGAAAGGCCATTTGGGCCAAGTGGATCCTCAAGATTAAGAGGAAGGCGGATGGATCTATTGATAGATTCAAGGCTAGACTGGTAGCTAAAGGCAACACCCAAAGAGAAGGCGTGGATTTTGAGGAAACTTTTTCACCCGTGGTTAGGTTTGCCTCCATCCGCCTTCTACTAGCTATTGTAGCTCAGATGGACTTAGAGCTTTACCAAATTGATGTAAAGACTGCTTTTCTCAATGGAGAGCTTGAGGAGGAGATCTATATGGATCAACCTCAAGGTTTTGAAGTCAAAGGACAAGAGCTCAAAGTGTGCAATTCTCAATAAGTCCTTGTATGGCTTAAGACAAGCGTCTAGACAGTGGAACATTCGCTTCCATCAAGCTATATCAGAGAATGCATTCTCTATGCTTGAGGAAGATCACTATGTGTACGTTAAGATATCCAATGGTAAATTTGTCATTCTGACCTTGTATTTTGATGACATACTCATGGCTGGCAATAACAAAGAGTTGCTGAAATCCACTAAAGAGTGGTTGTCCTCCACGTTTGATATGAAGGACATGGGTGAAGCTAGCTACGTCCTTGGTGTCAAGATAGTTAGAAATAGGTCCAAGAGACTTCTGGGATTGTCTCAAGAGACTTATATTAACAACATCTTGAAGAAATACTATATGGACAAATGCAAACCAATCGACACTCCTGTTGAGAAGGGTTTGCACTTGAGCCTTGATAAGCATCCTGAGACTCCTGAAGAGAATGCCAAAATGAGCAAGGTTCCATACTCAAATGCTGTGGGAAGCCTTATGTACGCTATGATGTGTACTAGGCCAGACATCTGTTATGCTGTGGGCATGGTGAGTCGATACCAGTCCAACCCAAGCATGGAGCACTGGAAGGCGGTCAAGAAAATCATGAGATACCTCAGAGGAACGAGTCACTACATGCTGTGTTACCAAGCATCAGATCTCCGCCTAATTGGCTATAGTGACGCCGATTGGGCTGGAGACATTGATGAAAGGAAGTCTACCTCTGGTTATGCTTTCTTGCTGGCTAATGGGGCCATCTCATGGTCCAGCAAGAAGCAAACCTGTATAGCCCTGTCGACTATGGAAGCAGAGTATGTTGCATGCTCTGCAGCAGTACAGGAGGCAGTTTGGTTGAGGAGGTTCTTACAACATACTGGGCTTGTAGAGACATCTGATGAGCTTGTTGTTGTCTATTGTGACAGCATGACTGCCCTTTGTTATGTGAAAGACCCCAAATATCATGGAAAAACCAAACATATACAGGTTAGGTATCATTTTGTGAAGGACATCATAGCGAGAAAGGAAGTTGTGTTGAGACATGTGTCTACTAGTCTTATGGTAGCTGACCCTCTTACCAAGGCTATAGCTAAGGACTTGTTTGTGTCTCATGTGAAGTCCTTAGGCTTATGCAGACTTTGATGTATTGGCATGTCTAACTTCCTTTTATGAGTGATTGTTCTTTCGACTATATCGGTTTGATTGATGTAGTTGTTCTAGCATAAAATATTATTCTGTCAATAGGCTGAAGAATGCTTACTCACACTAGCATTCACCTATGGTGCTTTTGATAGCGAGCAGAGATGAGACTGATCATGAAGAGATTTTGTATGATAGATCCAGAGTAGTTCATGATAGGACAGTCGCCTTGATTAGGAATCAAGATGAGATCCTCTATGTTGGTGAGGATTGACATGAATGTTCCCACAATTCATGTGACCTATAGAAGCCAAGTGCGAGCATCACATGTGGCACCAGGTAACACCTGTATGGTGTTAAGGCGACAATGATGAAGCTCGGGTCAGGCGCAGAGGGGGTGCAACTGGACTAAGACTTGTATGGTGTTGAGAGACAGACATACTGTTGTGTGCAGTATGATCCACCATAACATGTTTGTCATACAACATGTGCTGAGCGACCATTTGGAAGTGAAAGGATGGATCCCTGCTCCTTCACTGTGTGAGTCCAAGACTTGATTGTCATTTAGTTGCCCTCAGTGACCTTCGACGACACCATGAAGCAAAGAGTTGATGTGGCTACTTTGGGATGTTATCTATGACCATGAGAGATTCGGTCTAAAGAGGCATCGTCGGGAAAGGAGTCAACTCTGAGTGTAATGGTGGTCTGGGGTGAAGGGAAAGGTTTGACTCGACTGCATTAAAAGTATTTGCTGGGCCCAACTGTATTGGATACAGTAGCAAGTACCTTGAGGACAAGAAGGTATTCTCTCCGAGGGATCGTGATACCGTTCATGTCAAGTGAGTTTCTGAGTAAACCTGGGGAACCGTGATGTGCATTTTTGACTGCTTATTTATTGGTTTTTGAGGATGTTGTCATTCTGGCCTTCTAGTAAGGTTTCTAGTTTGAGACTCCTAAATTGCAGGTGCATCACCGGTCGCACGACCCATTTGTCCGTATGATCGGAAGAGTACATGTGTCGGGGACACATATGGTCTTGTATCAGGGATACATGATCAGAGACTTGCATATTGTGGATGCATTCTTGGAAGAGAGAAATAGTTGTATATATCAGGGATGTATACATATGTGTCAGGGACACATATGTAGAGGTGACACATTGCCATCTTATGATTGTATGTATCGGGGATATATACGTATGTGTCAGGGACACAAAAGAAGATGACGTGTTGTTGACGTGCTATTGTGCAAGTGGGAGATATTGGATTAATCTAAGGATTAAGATGATGTTTGCCTAAAGCACTGACACGTGGCGCACTCTCATTGGTTGCGCATTAGGGTTTAGGGTGGGGCCATCTATATAAGGAGGGGAGCCTCCCATTGGATGGACTAATTGGTGTGCAAACCCTAGCCCCACCAAACCCTAGCTGCCACCTCTCCCTCTCTCTCCCATTCGTCCCTCCAATCCAGCAAGCTAATCCGTAGACTCTTGGGTTGTGGACACGTGCTTCTTCTCCAAGAGAGTAGGAGACCGACCGGTGAGAAGGATTCCGTAAGGTGACCTCCAATCTTCCTTCCGCTGCCACAGGTTCTCTCCAAGAAAGGTACTCTTGAACCTGTAGAATCGTTATTTGCTTACATTATATTCTAAAGGCTTTGTTATTTATGGATATGTATATTAGAAGTACAATTTATGGATATTATTTATATGTGGATGTAGATTAATCTACGTTATTGTATTTCATGTTAAGTTGGATATTTAATGTCATTTCTTGTGTTAGATGCATTTTAATTGTAATTGTTTTTTACTTTTATGCAAAAAAATTATATAAAAAAATTCTTTAAATTTTTGTTCTATTGCCGACGGAAATTCTGTCGGCAAAGAGCCTCTCGACGGGAACTTTTCACTAACTTTTGCCTTCGAAAATTCCGTCAGCAAGTACTATTACCAATGAAAATGGGGCCTTTTGCCGACGGATGGTTCAATGTCAAAATTAACGTTTTTTTCATAGGTTGGGCCACTTGAGGTATAGAAAGTCAACTTTTCCATTTGATATTCAAAACTCGCTTTCGATAAAAGAAATTTCATAATCAAAACAAAAAGTCTACACAATATTAGTTAAGCAGCATTCTAATTGCACGGACCAAGAGTCAAATGGTCAAGGGTTCTGTTTGGGTACATTTGGGGTTTGTGTTTCCAAATCTAAAAAGTTCGCACTACAACAAAACCACTTTTGCCGATGGATTTTTGTCGACGGATGGTCTGTCGGCATGGTTGATCACGGAATATCCGTTGGCATGAGGGAAACTCTGTGAGGTTGGGCTTGAAATATTTGTTTTTGATCCAGTTTAATAGAGGCACGCGCCAAACCAAACGGGCCAACGAAAGTTCCGTTGGCAGGATGAACTATCAGTCGGGTCAGGCGTGAAATATTAGTGCTCACGCCCGATTAGTTTGTCCTGTGCTGAGCGTGTGCCAAAACTAACTGCCGACGGAATTTCCATAGGCATGATAGTTAATTAGGGGGGCGGGAATACTGATTCCTAGTCCCACCCGACGAAACCCTAAATCTCTCCCACGATATCCGTCGTCGCCGCTGTGTCTCCGATTCTGACTGCCGTTCGTGTCTCCCCTGTCATCTTGTTGTGCCTAATAAACAACACACGTGATTATACAAAGGAATATATTTATCTTGTAGTGATCGATTGTTACTGTATGCTTTCATAAACAGCATACATATGGGTTTTATCTTGTAGTGTATGCTTTAATAAACAACATACATATGGATCCAATGCAACCTATAATTCAAGTGATTGCTCCACTTGTTTGTTATTAAGTGGAAGACAATGTGATTAGTTGGGTATTCCAACTCCAACTCATACAAACCAACAAATAAGCATCCACATCCAATTTCATTATGCTTGTGGTCATTACAACCCACCGACATTTTAATTGCATCCTACCTAAAAATATGGTAACATGGGTGTTTTTTTAAATATGGAATGGATGGAGTTGGAGGGAAGGAGGTGGCGTGGTTTGATCTTTGTGTTGACCAAATTAAAAGCGTGGATGGTTAAGTGATAGGTTAGCGAAAATGATTAATGACCGCTGTTTCGGACGCCCCTTGAGAATGCTGTTGAGTTGGCGCAGTCCATGTCAGCGGCACAGCCGAAAGAAATCGGCATTTTCCTTCCCTTCTCCTTCTTTTTTCTTTTGTTGCTTCCCAATGCGTCTCAAATCACATTAAATGTGTCTCAAATCAGTCCACCCATCATTTTGGTGCTCCTACACAGCAGATGGAGTTTCTTCTTCCTTTTTTCTCATTTTTGGCGCATTATCTTATTTCTTCCTTCTCTTGGATCTCCTCTCATCATCTTTGTACTCCAACAGAAGTCGTTAATGTGTCTTCACAAGTGGAGCAACCCTGAAACGTTCCGAAGGAGCAAATATGTTTTCATTCTTTCGAAGACGCCAAAACATTTTACGTAGCCTATGCTGATTCATGTGGCTTTGGTGTTAAGATAAGGCTATCTCATTACGATCGTGGTGTTGTTATATGGGCCACACTGACTTGCTCCAAGGAGGTTCAAGCTCCAGCAAACCAAGGACAAGGGAAACTAAAGCATAGGTTATCCAGTAGGGTCTGGTGCACTGCTCGGATCAGGGTCTCTGGAAACCCAGCGAGGGGGTACCGCATTAACTATATGCAAAGAGTGATCGAATCCTTGATTTCTTCAATTCTTGCATGGTCAAGGAATATGACCACCCAATTTTTCCAAGTTTGCACTTGCAAAATTCAATAACTCATCCAACCCTTTTATGTATTCCACTGTGAATCTATCATCAATCTGTAATCAAGATTTGTCTTGTACAATTGACATCCTATAGAAGTCACCCCAAACACTCATTATATCTAAATATCAAAATTTTAAACAATTAAAATTATTAAAAATTTCCGCAGAACCTCCTCGAAAATTTTAAATATGAAACTATTTTCAACTTGTATTTCAACCACAAACCCAATCGATTTCAATAATCTATCACTTAACAATATTATACTAACAAAACATTCTACCTTTTAATATAACTTAATAAACTTTGGGTCAAAATGGTGGATCACCTTATATGCAACTAGGAACCTAAACTTCAAGCAAACAAATATAAGCAACTAATCCACTAAGCAAGTAGTTCGAGCCACTTTGCTTTTTAACAACTATAACCAACTAAACTTCGTCCAAACAAATTAATCAACTAAGCGAACAACTATATATAAGTGAAAAGTTAACTAGAAACATGTTAACATACGACTTTTTATCATAACTTTACCTTCAATATGGAATCTCATTTTGTTCTGGTTAAATTAAGAACCTACCTAACTTTAGGAGTTAAGAATTTGACTTACCTTTAGACTCTATAATTTAGAATACTTCGTAAATTAGCAACACTAAGAATATTTTTTATTATAGAGCTTTAATACCTAACTATATGTAATTAAACACAATTGCCGAGCATATATAAGGAGTATATCAAATTGTAATGATTTTTACTCCTTATGTCGGTCTCTCAACTTGTTGACCTCTAGCACATGATTTCAACTCAAGCAGTCTCTAAACTAGTTGATCTCACGAACGAATACATTACCCACCTCAAGTTTGGACAAGCTATAGTGATACTACAATCAATGTTAATATTTTTAAGTTCAAATTCACAAAACATAATTACTTTAAATCACATTATCAAAGACATTTTTATAGATTTTGTCTTGTGCCGACCATTTCCTTAGCCTTATGAAGTTTCCCATTTCTATAAAACAAAAACAAAAGGAATTCAAAACAATAATCTATCCAAAAATGATTAATGGCCACTGTTTAGGATGCCCTTTGAGAACGCTGCTGAGTTGGCACCATCCATGTCAGCAGCACAAAAGAAAGAAATCAGCATTTTCCTTCTCTTCCCCCTTCTTTCTTTTGTTGTCTTCCCAATGCGTCTCAAATCACATTAAATGCGTCTCAAATCACATTAAATGCGTCTCAAATCAGTCAATCCCTCATTTTGGCGATCCTACACAGCAGATGGAGTTTCTTCTTCCTTTTGTCTCCTTTTTGGCACATTATCTTATTTCTTCCTTTTCTTGGTTCTCTCATCCTCTTTGTACTCCAATGGAAGTCGTTAATGTGTCTTCACCAGTGGAGCAGGCCTCAAACGTTCCGAAGGAGCAGATGTTTTTTCATTCTTTCGAAGATGCCAAAACATTTTATGTAGACTCTGCTGATTCCTGTGGTTTTGGTGTTAAGATAAGGCTATCTCATTACGATCGTGGTGTTGTTATACGATCCACACTGACTTCCTCCAAGGAGGGCCAGGCTCCAGCAAACCAAGGACAAGGGAAACTAAAGCATAGGTTATCGAGTAGGGTCCGGTGCACTGCTCGGATCAGGGTCTCTGGAAACCTAGCAAGGGAGTACCACATTAACTATGTTGATCTTAAACATAACCACGCCATGCTTGAGGAGGATCAAATACGTTTTCTCAGACAAAAATGATTTGTCCCTGATGCCACCAGAGCACGCATATCGTGTAATGATTCTGCTGGGATATGGACTGCTAAGACCATACAAGCTTTTGTGGTCGAGGTTGGAGGTTATGAGAAATTGACTTTCAATGAAAGGGACCTAAGGTGTGTTTTATTTCTTCCTAACATAATTGAAGTAAAACATTTTGCCTAGTCTTAAACATTTCTGTGTGCAGGAACGTTGAAGTCAGAAATTTGAAGATGGGACCTAGCGATGCACAAACTCTTCAGAACTATTTCGTTAGGATGCAGAAGATTGATTCCATGTTTTTCTATGTAATGGATATGGATGACGAAGGAAGACTACTGAACGTGTTATGGGCTGACTGTCGTTCTAGAGCTGCCTATTCATACTTCGGAGATGCAATATGTTTCGACACAACCTACATTACCAACAAATACGACATGCCCTTTGCCCCATTTGTAGGAGTTAATCACCATTTCGAGTCAGTTTTGCTCGGTTGCGCTTTGCTGTCTTCTGAGACCACTGAAAATTACATTTGGTTGTTCCAAACGTGGTTGTCGTGCATGAACGATACATATATACTTAGGACCCTGTTCAGTTTGAGGTGTGGGCATGTCCAGTTTAAGGTATGTAGTTGTCCATATTATGGTGTGTATGTGCAGAATACGTTGTGGTTATGTCCATATCAAGTTTACGTGCATGTTGATTGAATCAGTTATAATAACCACAAGTGCACGACCGTGTTGAAGCGGTGGCAAATACGAGTCGATCCACAGGGAGGTGTGTCGACTTTGGTTAGTTCGAAGGCGATTGGGAAACAAAGAGAGAAGAGATTGATTAAACTGAACTACACTAAATGAGTAAGCAACAAAGAAGGAAATGAAAGCACAAAACGAACTAAACTAAGCTAAGCAACTACTAATAGGAAAGATGAAATTCAGGAATGGGAAACACCCTTAAGGGGTGGAGTGTGTGTACACATGATGGTGAATGCATACAATAAGCTCAAGTGTAGTTAGTGTTTGTTAATGCATAAGAAGTACCTAATGACAAGACCTATCATTTAAAGCACTAACCTAGGTGATTAATATGAGCATGGAAAGTTTGTTATTAGGAACATAAACAAGCATGAAATGTACCTAAACATTATGGCAGAAACCATCAAGTAAGAGTTCTTATTAATTCAAACAAGCATACTAACATTTCTCACATACAACAATGTTTAGCATTCATTCCATCTACATAACATGTTTAGACATCTACTCCACCCCAAAGGGGGATGGAACTACTCACACATATTTAAACTAACATTCATGCTAAGGAAGGACAACATGCTTAAACTAATTCTAAGAAGACTAAAACAAACAAGTTAACTAAGTATGCAAGAATTGAAAAGAGGCAATATGAAGAAAACTTAACAAAACATCTATTAATACTCACTCAATTACAAGTAGCCTATCTCCACCAGAGTTTTTGCTCCAAGGCTTTTACTCCTAGTAGAGAGGAAGGCCACCAAGAGAGAGATGGGATAAAAGGAGGAGGAAGAGTTCTATTTATAGCCATAGAAAAACGTAATCCAAGACAATCCCCCTGTATGGGACTAATACAATACCAAAAATAGACATAACACCCAATTATACATGACCCGACTAAACCGTATCGGATCCGGAGCAACCCAGACCGCTAATTAGCGATCTACAGGGTTTGGATCCGATCTGGATTTTGTGTGGGCTTTCCTAGATGGCTTTCTTTATGTGTGATGTATCCAAGTTGGTTGCTGGAGCTCCGACCCAAATCGAATTGCCAAAATACTCCCCATGATGGTGGAGAATTTCTTGATTTGCTCATTAGTCCTTTGGGCTTACATCCGGGTCCTTCCCTCTTGCATCTCAGTCCCCATGTTTTGCAACTTAGTCATTTTCCTTGCTTTTGAGTCCTTTTTTGCCTCTTCTCCTCAATCCTGCTTATTCCTGAAACTTAAACATTAAACTCGTTACGTAGCACTGTTTAGGTGAAAGATAATGGATAGAAGACACAAATACATGCATGATATGATGTCAATCACCTGTCTGGATTAAGTTGCGTGTCTGCCCAGATAAAATGGTGCGTATGTCCGGACTAAGTTTTGAGTTTGTCCAGAATGCGTTATGGTTCTATCCAGAATACGTTGTGGTATGTCCAGAATATGTTGGGTGTATGTCATGTTTAATTTGTGTGTCTGTCCAGATTAAATTGTGTAGTTGTGTGTCCGGAATAAGTTGTGTGTCTGCCCGGAATAAGTTGTGTGTCTGTCCGGAATTAGTTGTGTTTCTGTCCGGTTTAAGTGTGTGTCTGTCCGTAATTAGTTGTATTTCTGTCCGGTTTAAGTTGTATGAATGTCCATATTAAGTCGTGTGTCTGTCCGGATATAGTCGTGTGTCTGTTCGGATTAATTTGCATGCCTGTTCCGAATACGTTGTCGGTATGTGTGGAATTAGTTGTGTTTCCGGCCGGATTAAGTCGTGTGTCTGTCTGGATATTGTCGTGTGTTTGTCCGGAACAAGTAGTGTGTATGTTACGAATACGTTGTAGGTTTGTCCAGAATTAGTCATGGGTCTGTTCGGAATACGTTGTGTGTCTGTCCAGATTAAGTTTTCAAAGTAGTTTTTCTTTGAATATATACCATTGAATATATGACTCACTCCTTTTAAATTGCCCCCATCATGCAGATATAAGTCCCCCAGCGATCATAACAGATCAATGTGGTGCCATTACTGTTGCTGTAAGGAATGCCTTCCCAGACGCGAGGCACAGATTTTGTATATGGCACATAATGAACAAAGCTCTCGCGAAGTTGCCGACGCAGTATCGGAAGCACATGTTATTTGATCTAAAATTGATTGTATACGATTCCAAAACCCCAGTAGAATTTGAGCGTAATTGGCAGGGTTTTCTTGGTGATTTTGATCTCCATAACCATAGTTGGCTCCAATCGATTTATGCAATCCGAGGGTCCTGGATACCAGCATTTGTTGGAGATTGTTTCTTCGCGGCAATGGCATCTATTCAGAGAAGTGAGAGTATGAACTCTTTTTTGGAAAAGTACCTGACATCTAAGACCACACTTAAGCAGTTCGTTCAACAATACGAACTCACGCTCCACCACAAGTGCGAGAAGGAAGCTCAATCAGATTTTGATTGTCTTCATAAGTGTCCCCAATTGGTTTCAATGTATCCATTCGAGAGGCAGTTGAGCGAGTTGTATACGGTAGGGGTCTTCAAGAAAGTAAAATTGCAAATTGGGAAGATGATATACTCCGATATTATGGAGGATTTCAATACGGATGACGTATTTCATTACAAAGTCTTTGAACGTGTATTGTCTGGTGAGCAACTACTGTCGAAGTGTTTCCTAGTACAAATCAAATCTATGAACTTCACATGTGATTGTAGAATGTTTCAGCATGTTGGTCTTCTATGCTGCAACGTTTTTGTTGTCATTGCACGCTTAAATCCTAATGCATTGCTCCCGGAGTCTTACATCGTTAATCGATGGCTGAAGGATATTCGAAGGAGCTATCGAGATAAGATGTACCCAGACGATGGTGTAATGGAGAAGGATGTGCTTCGTCATCACGATGACATAATGGGTCGTGACGTTTTGATCACACAGGAAGCCTTCATTTCACACGAAAGGTATCTTGAGGCCGTTAAGTCTATTGAATTGCTTAAGGCACGTATGCAAACTACCCAATTCCGTACTCAACTTGATGAACCTGGGACCGCGAGTACATATGTTCTCAATCAAGATAAGGTCAGACGTCCTAGAAGACCGATGACTAGACGTCGAGTTTCTTAAGCTGAGAAGATAATTAAAAGAAGCCACAAAAACCACGTCGAACAAGAGATGAGAAAGTTCAAGATGAAGGTTACATCGCCGCTGCACGCAGTCGCACCGAAACCAGGGGATCCTGATTTCTATGATTGGGACTTGAATCTGTATTACGAGGAACTTCCTTCTTCATTTAAGATTTCTTGTTATTTTTAGTTCTTGTAAAACGATGAAACGTCTACGCACTCCAGTATAAGTTGTGGTGGATTTTCAGTTCTTATGTTGTGTGTCTGTCCAGATTAAGGTGTTTAGGTGTCTAGTTTAAGTTGTGTCTATCCCCGTTTAAGCTTTTGTTATGTTCAGATTATGTTGTGGGTTTGTCCCAATTATGTTGGGTGTCTATCCAGATTAAGGTGTTCAGGTGTCCAGTTTAAGTTGTGTCTGTCCGGTTTATGTTTTTGTTATGTTCAGTTTAAGTTGAGTGTTTGTCCAGATTATTTTGTGGGTATGTCCAGAATAAGGTTATAGTCTGTCCGGATTAAGTTGGGTGTCTGTCCCGTTTATGTTGTGTGTATGTCCAGATTAAGGTGTTCAGGTGTCCATTTTAAGCTTTTGTTTGTTCAGTTTAAGTTTAGTGTTTGTCCAGATTTTGTTGTGGGTATGTCCAGATTAAGGTTCTAGTCTGTCCGGTTTACGTTCTGGGTCTGTCCCATTTATGTTGTGTGTCTGTCCAGATTACGGTGTTCAGGTGTCCAGTTTAAGTTGTGTATGCCCAATTTAAGTTTTTGTTATGTTCAGTTTAAGTTGAGTGTTTGTCCAGATTATGTTGTGGGTCTGTCTAGACTAAGGTTCTAGTCTGTCCAGTTTATGTTCTGGGTCTGTCCCGATTATGTTGTGTATGTCTAGATTTAGGTGTTCAGGTGTCCAGTTTAAGTTGCGTCTGTCCGACTTAAGTTGTTGTTATGTTTAGTTGAAGTTGAGTGTTTGTCCATGTAACGCCCCCCGATCTCGCGGGTACGCACACTGGGAACCAACTCAAGTGTCGCGATCAGAGACCTCCGCGACGACCGAAGGAGTTACAAAAGACAGACCCAACAATGACTCTATAATACGTAGAGAGATCATACATGGATAGACTAACATAAAACATAACTGAAAAGTGTGACATTATCCATATATGGTAACAAGGTCAAATACATTACATCGAGTTCAAAAGGGAAATACATCATAAATAACGCGGAAGCAAAAGAGAAACTGAAGAATCTGGTCGATGTGCCCCTCGTGTACAGAATCTTAGACTACTCGTCCAGTCTGCCCTGTGGAAACCTAAGTACCTGCAAGCACCGCATTAACAAATGCGTGAGTTTTCAATTAAGAAAACTCAATATGCCCCTGGTCCAATCAGAGTTATATGGAAGAATGCATGCAATCTATCAAAGACAAAAGCATCCGAAACAAAAACAGAAAAACCCATAATGCAATCAGAAGGCTACAACTCCAACGGTCGTGCCAATCGGGTAACACCCGCAGAAATCCTTCCAAGGGAGCCCGAACACCAACCATGCTGGGCATAACATAACAAAAAGCATCAAATGCTACAGATGGCTACAACTCCATAAGCTGTGTCGGTCGGGCGCACCCGAACCATTCCTCAAAAGGAACTAGAACACCAGCCTCTCTGGTCAAAGGCGGTCACTCGACAGTGACCCACCGCTTGCCACAAAGCGGTGCGCCGGATAAGTGTCCCAATTCGCGGCATGTTTTCTACATGGTGCCATCGCGAACTTGGGAACACCTACCCTGAGACAGAATGGCAGCACGCCTGCCCAGGACTTATCTTACGCCTGGCCTCCCAACGTGAAGGTCTTATGCGAATGGCCTCTGGAGCTAGAGGACCCACTCGTGGCCCGTCGGCCCAGAAAATGGAACGTGCCCAGAATTATTAATCAAATTAAATGCAATGCAAGCTACTTAAGCATCTAAAATCTAATGCATCTACAGAGTATGGAACGAGCTCAAGGATTAGTATCCGGATACCCTCCTAACAGCCCCAAGCAAATCAGAATCAGAATATCCCAATCAAGGATCAAAAGTACTCACGACAGCAAGCAATCACAATCGGATCGGTAAATCGATATAACAACAAATCAAATCATCTACGGGTCATAATAAAGATGTTTTAAGTTCTGATGTCCTAGGTAACATACATAACCACATCATAACACTTCACAACAGTATTATATTAGTATTAAAGGAACAACAGAATGTGTATAACATCATGATGTATCATGATCAATACTACAAGTAATCGAAAGCACACATCATAAATTTCAGAACATACATGCATTGTAAGCTTGTGATTCAGAACATGGTCAGAGATTATATGGACAGGAATTAATACATAATGTACCCGTAATCCAATATGGAAGGCATGCCTCTGAATTCAGGAGTCTAATGCATTCATAATCGATATATGTATACATACAAGCATGCTTATATATTTGCACCCTACTATACTTCATAGGATGTATAGCATAGATCTTAGGTGGATAATGATTTCGTCACTTGTGTGAGCATACCAATATATCAGATAAGTCATACAAAAATCAGATTATTCTCATGAGCTAACCCTGTCGAGATAAAATCAGACTTGATAAACTCATCACAACAATCAAGTCGATGCATGCATCTATACCAATTTCATTAACATCTAGATGGAATTATGCAACTTCTACTCAGAGGAGAAGTCATGAATATATCTTAGGGAATTGACAAATCATAGCATATACATGTATCAATCATTCCTGGACTAAAATCAGAATGAGTCATGCTGTATTATTTAGACATACTAGCTAGATGACGTATAGATATGAGATATGAAATCAGTGACGACTTACGAACTACCAACATAACTAAGTACGAAATCATGCAAGATTAGGTGATCTAAATCAGTAACAATTCATGTAACTAATGTCTGATTGAAATCATGAAACCATACATGAATCTAAGATCCAAATCAGCAAGCACCTCATGCCAGGAAATCTGGAAGAATGCTAAATTTTGCAGAACACATGATCTGTAATCAGAGATGATCTACAAACTATCAACATAACTAAATACGAAATCATGCAAGATTAGACGATCTAAAACAGAGATAATACATGAACATGTAACTATGATCTCTAATCAATAATTGCAATCAAATGTGATCTAATTTCAGTGACTAACGTGGAGTGCAACAGAACACAATCGTTAATGAACATATGGTTGTGCATGAATCTGAAATCAGTAGGATTTATATTGTAACATCCCAAAACAGCGGAAATTTAAAAATTTATAATCAAGTCAACAGAGGTCAATAAACAAAGACGGGACTGCTACTACTCATAAAACATAAAAGCAGTGCACCATATTACATCAGAGTTTGTCAAAACGATACATGATTACAACAGAACAACAAAAGAAGATATATGTAATCATGTCGACCTCAGTGGTCCGAATAGAGGATCCGATCCCAAGATACGCGCGCCCGCTGATCACCACCCAACTGTACCTACTGCGGTCCTGAAAAAGATGCAACAACAATGCCTGAGTTTCCATAATGAAACCTCGTATGCCAAGCTCACCTATATGCATGCAGTAGTACAAATGAACATATCATACTAGTAGCATGTCATGTCATCAACAGAAAGGAAACAGTCCCCTGAAGGGTAACATGGGACATCAGTCCGACAATCATCATCGGGTCACCTGAGGAGACCTAACGTAGGCACATACGGTCTAATGGAACAAGACGCGACACCCCCCACACGGGGCTACACTAATCATGGGGTTCGGCAAGGGGCATCCGCCAGGTCCACGCCATAAGAAACAGATCTGTAACTCGTGGTCGAAACCACACCAACGGAGCCGTCGCTCGGTCGGTCCATCAATTAACATCTCAGTAGGTGCCTAGCTAAGGAAAACATAACCGGAACAGCATCGGCCCATCATATAACATAGCCGGAACAACATCGGCCCATCAATCATCATCGCCGGAACAGCATCGGCGACATCACCGGCACAACATCGGACGGGTCCAGACCGAAGTCTGCCAGGTCATCAGGCTCCACGAGCCGCAAACACCAACGTCGCTGCTATAAAAGCAGGGCAGCAACCTCCATCGCCATATAGGCCGGTAGTCACCTCACCCAACGACAGTTGCGTGCTCGCACAATCATCATACAGTGGGATCCGCGATCCCTCAGGCCTGCTACTCTACAATGAGTCCAATCAATCCATCACATTAGTCACGATCCATACATGGAGGTGACACGTCCCGAACACCCACACTCTTACACACGGCGGTCCCTGGGTAGGCACGCGTAACGCGCCCACCATCACCTCCCGGCTCACGCACAAGGCGAGGACACGGGTTTCCATGGACAAAGTTGGCATTCAAAAAGGGAACCAGGAATTCAGTCCTGTGCAAAAACGGTCGACCGAAAGAGTCAACTCGGTCGACCATTTCCTCAAGGGAATTGGTCGACCGATAGTCTGGATCGGTCGAACTATTTGCGCAAAACTTAAGTCCCAACGGTCTACCGAAGGTCTAAAACCGGTCGACCGAAACGAGGTCAAAATCTGGAGTCTGGTCAACATCAATTTAAAACTATCAGTCGACCGACTCAGGGGTCTCGGTCAACCGAAAACTAACAGGGCATCCTAGTATTTCTACGTCATATAACGGTCGACCGCAAACAAGCATAATAACCAGTACACTTAAGTTCCGGTCGACCGAACACAAGGAACCGGTCGACCGAAACACAACAGACAAACAAAATATACTACATTCGGTCGACCGTTGGTCGTCTTCAACCTCGCGCCAGCCGAGGTTTTTCACCAAAACTCTTCGTCGGAGTGGTCTCCGACCTCCCCCGACCGACCAACACAACCCTCCCACGAGGGTTAACAACAAAAACACACTAAGGAGCGGCATACCTCAAAGAAACGACGAACTCGCCGGATCCTCGCTCGCGCACGTCACCTCCAGAGATCACCTCGCGCGCTCGCATCCTTGCACGACCTCCACTGGATCTGCCTCCGCCTCCTCTGGTGCTGCTAGAAAGGAAAGATGAAAGGAGAGTGAGAGAGTGAGCAAGTGAGGGAGAGAAACGGATTTCTCTTCAATTAAACCCAAACCAAAACTTCACCAACAATTGCCTACACACCCAACCATCACCCTCCCCTCACGCCTACTGTTCACGCCCCTCCTCTTCCCCAAGCAACCACTGTAGCACACCTCTTCCCCATGCTAGCCACACCACTAATCTCCATTCTCCTCCTAATCCTCATTAGCACCCATAATGGGTTTAGGGTTCTAACAATCCTCCCTCCTTAAAAGGATTTCGACCCGAAATCAAAACAACAACTCACCAAGAAGTTCTGGATACTACCTTCGGACTTCCTCCTCGATCTCCCAAGTGGCCTCGCGCTCACTGTGATGCTGCCACCTGACCTTCACCATCAGAATGGTCCTCCTCCTGAGCTGGTGAAACATGCGATCAACGATCTCGACTGGTCTCTCCTCGAGTGACAAGTCCTGCTGGATCTCTGGCACTGCAATCTCGATCACGTGAGCTGGATCCGCAACATACTTCCTCAGCATCGATACATGGAAGATGTTGTGAAGACCCAAAAACTACGGTGGTAACGCAATTCGGTAGGCAACCTCTCCAACTCGGTCGAGGATCTCAAACGGCCCAACATACCTCGGACTGAGCTTCCCCTTCTTCCCAAACATCATCACACCTCAGGCCGGGGAAATCTTCAAAAACACATGGTCGCCCTCCTCGAAACTCAACACCCGTCTGCGTCGATCAGCATAACTCTTCTGCCTGCTCTGTGCTGTGGCCAGTCTCATCCGGATCACATCAACCTTCTCTGCATACATCTGCACAATCTTTGGCCCCACTAACTGCCTCCCGCCCACATCACTCCAGCATACCGGTGATCTGCAAGGCCTCCCATACAATGTCTCGTACGGTGCCATCCCAATACTTGAATGGTAGCTGTTGTTGTAGGCAAACTCTATCAGCAGCAAGTGCTCATCCCAGTGTCCTGCCCAATCCAGTGTGCATGCTCTCAGCATATCCTCCAAGGTCTGAATCGTCCTCTCTGACTGGCCATCTGTCTGCGGATGCAATGCTGTACTGAACCTCAGACGCGTCCCCAAAGCCTGCTGCAGACTCCCCCAAAATCTGGAAGTGAATCGAGGGTCTCGATCGGAGATGACGCTCACTGGCACTCCATGCAACCTGACTATCTCCTCCACGTACAACTTAGCCAGACCCTCCAAAGGCAACGTGGTCCTGATCGCTAAGAAGTTCTCCGACTTGGTCAGTCGATCGACTATCACCCAAATCGCGTCGTGGAATCTCCTCGTCTTCGGTAACCCTGTGACAAAATCCATCGTCACGTGCTCCCATTTCCAGTCATGAAGCTCAATACACTGCATTGGTTCCGCTGGTCGCTGATGCTCAATCTTCACCTGTTGACAGACTAAGCATCGCTTTATAAACTCTGCAATGTCCCTCTTCATGCCCTTCCACCAGAAGTTCCGCTGTAGGTCCTTATACATCTTCGTGCTCCCCAGGTGAATGGTGTATCTCGCTCTGTGTGCCTCCTCCATGATGTCATCTCTCAGCCCATCGACCTTCTGCACCCAGATCCGACTCTTGAACCTCAAACCACCATCAACCCCTACACCGAATTCTGACTCAGCTCTGGAAGCCAACTGTAGTAGACCAGCTAACTCATCATCCCCATGATGAGCCTGCACCACCCGTGAGACTGTCTGTGGCTCCACCCGAAACCCAGCAATCACTGCTCCCTCTGAGCCATCTGTGAACGACCTCCACTCTGACAATGCCTCGAGTAGCCTCCACTCCTGGATGCACAGACTCGCAACTGTAACCTCCACCTTCCTGCTCAGCGCATCTGTAACCGAATTCGCCTTCCCCGGATGATAGTAAATGGTGAAGTCGTAGTCCATATTGAACTCAAGCTATCTGCGCTGCCTCATATTCAGCTCCTTCTGCGAGAACAAATACTTCAGGCTCTGATGATATGTGAAGACCTTGAACTGCTCGCCATAAAGATAGTGCTGCCAAGTCTTCAACGCGTGAACTACCGCTGCTAACTCCAGATCGTGAGTAGGGTAGTTCTTCTCGTGCACCTTCAGCTGCCTCGAAGCGTACGCCACCACCTTCCCGTGCTGCATCATAACACAGCCCAAGCCAATCCCTGACGCATCATTGTATATCACATAACCTCCACTGCCACTCGGTAGAGTCAGAATAGGTGTTGTCGTCAATCGCCTCTTTAGCTCCTCAAAGCTGTCCTCGCACTTCTGGGACCAAACGAACTTGACGCCCTTCTGCGTCAACGCTGTCAGCGGCGATGCAAGTCTGGAGAAATCCTAGATGAACCGTCTGTAATACCTTGCCAGCCCCATAAAACTCCTGATCTCCGTCACGCTCGTCGGGGCTCTCCACTGAGTTACAGCCTCGACCTTCACCGGATCCACCGAAATCCCATCCGCTTACACAATATGCCCCAGAAAAGCCACCCGATCCAACCAAAACTCACACTTCGTGTACTTGGCATAAAGTTGATGATCCCTCAAGATGCCAAGCACAATCCTCAGGTGCTCTCAATGCTGCTCCCTGTCAGGCGAGTATACCAAGATGGCGTCCACGAATACAACGAAAAATTTGTCAAGGTACGACTGAAAGGTCCTATTCATCGGATCCATGAATGCTGCAGGTGCATTCGTCAGTCGAAATGGCATCACCAACAACTCGTAGTGGCCGTACCACATCCTGAAGGCTGTCTTCTGAACATCTGCCTCCCTGATCCGCAACTGGTGATAACCCGAACGCAGATCGATCTTCGAGAACACTCTCGCCGTCTGCAACCGGTCAAACAAGTCATCAATCCTGGGCAAAGGGTACTGGTTCCGAATGGTAACCTTATTCAACATCCTGTAGTCGATGCACATCCACAACGATCCATCCTTCTTCTTCACGAAGAGCACATGCGCTCCCCATGGAGAAACAGTCGGTCGAATGAACCCGAAGTCCATCAACTCCTGCAACTACTTCTTCAGCTCTGTCAACTCTGCAGGTGCCATCCGATAAGGTGCCTTCGACTGAGGTGTCGTACCCGCTGCCAACTCGATGCCAAACTCGATCTCCCTGTGCGGCGGTAACGACGGAATCTTTGTTGGAAACACATCTGGGAACTCCTGCACCACCTCTATATCCTCCAGCCTCCTCGTCTCAGGATCAGGAACAACCAGCGTGGCCACAAACGCTCTGCATCCCTGCTGTATCAGTCTCTGTGCCTTAACTGCAGACACAATCAGACGACCCCCTCTGCTCCTCTTACCTCTGATCAAAACATCTGGCAAGCCCTCCATCGGAATCAGGATCTTCTTCTCGTGACAAAAGACTCGCACGTCGTACAGTGATAGCCAGTCCATCCCCAGTATGACGTCGAAGTCCTCCATCGGTAACAAGACCAGATCTGCTGGAAAATCATGGTCTCCCGAAGCAACTGTGGTGCCGGGAAAAAAGCTCCCCACAGTGCCCACCTAACCCATGGGCGTGCTGGCCTCCAAAACATTAGTCAGCAGCACATGTTTCTGACCCAACTCGCCAGCAAACTTCTCCGAAATGAAGGAGTGAGTGGCGCCGCAATCACACACCACACGCGCTACTAAGCCAGAAACAGAAAGTGTACCTTCCACGACGGTGTTGGAGTCCCTCGCCTCCTTAGCCTGAATAGTGAAGACTCGCCCGGTCTTCCTGCCCTGTCCTGGTGAAACAACGGATCGGCTGCCTCCGCTCTTCCCTGCAACTGGTGGCCCAAACCTCTTGATAGGCTCTCCCTGCCTATTCGGACACTCCCGAACGAAGTGACCCAACTGCCCGCACTCCATGCAAGCTCCTGAGCGCTTGAAGCACTTTTGACCAGGGTGGAACCTCCCACAGAAAGTGCACGCTCCAAACTGACATGCCCCTCCACCCGGGTTCCCTGCTCCACGGCCGACAGCTCGGCTACCGGTGCTCACTGGTGCCTTCCTTGCCTCCTGAAGACACTCCCTCTGGTCCTGCTCAATGATGGTAGCATGCTTCACCACATCAGCAAGGGTCCGTGGCATGCTGTTGATCACACGTGATCGGAGCGGCTGCCTCCGTCCCTTCACGAACTTCCTCGCCCGCTGCTCTGAGGTCACACAGATCTTTGGGCAGTAACGCTCCAGAGCGTTGAAACTGCTGATGTAACTCGCCAGAGTCATCTCCCTCTGCTCCAGAGACATGAACTCCTCCCTCTTCCGATCCCTGACGTGCTGGGGAAAGTACTGCTCATTGAACTCCTCTAAGAACTCCTCCTAGCTGACATCCTCATGATCCTCAAACACAACCGTGGATGCGATCCTCCACCAGTTGGCCGCCTCGCAATCAAACACATAGGTGGCCAAATCAACCCTCCTCTCAGGTGCAACTCCAATCGCTCGAAAGATCTTCTGCATCTTGAAGATCCAGTCCTCCGCCACCTCTGGGGCACTCCTGCCATCAAAACTCGGTGGGTGTTGACGCATAAACCGATCATGCTCAGCGCCCATCCGGCCCTGCACATTCTGGGCTGCCTGACGCTCCAAAAACTCGCCCAACCTGTCCCAGTTGGCGCCCTCAGTGGCGTCGCTGGGATCACGCGTAGAACTCCGCACGCGTCTAGGAGCCATCTGACAGAAGAAACAATCACAAACTTCAGCCATGAATGCATGCTAAAAGATAAAATGCATGCGTCCTATTACTACAAGGGTAATTTCATTGGGAACCGCATAGGAATCGACCGCTCTGATACCAAATTGTAACATCCCAAAACAGCGGAAATTTAAAAATTTATAATCAAGTCAACAGAGCTCAATAAACAAAGACGGGATTGTTACTTCTCATAAAACATAAAAGCGGTGCACTATATTACATCAGAGTTTGTCAAAACGATACATGATTACAACAAAACAACAAAAGAAGATAAATGTAATCATGTCGACCTCAGTGGTCCGAATAGAGGATTCGATCCCAAGATAGGCGCGCTCGCAGATCACCACCCAACTGGACATACTGCGGTCCTGAAAAAGATGCAACAATAATGCCTGAGTTTCCATAAGGAAACCTCATATGCCAAGCTCACATATATGCATGCAGTAGTATAAATGAACCTATCATACTAGTAGCATGTCATGTCAACAACAGTAAGGAAAACAGTTCCCCCGAAGGGTAACATGGGACATCAGTCCGACAATCATCATCGGGTCTCCCGAGGAGACCTACTGTAGGCACATACGGTCTAACGGAAAGACACGACACCCCCCACACGCGGCTACACTAACAAAGGGTACGGCAAGGGGCATCCGCCGGGTCCGCACCATAAGAAACAGATCTGTAACTCGTGGTCGAAACCACACCAACGGAGCCGTCGCTCGGTCGGTCCATCAATCAACATCTCAGTAGGTGCCACCCTGAGGAAAACATAACCGAAACAACATCAACCCATCATATAACATAGCCGGAACAACATCGGTCCATCAATCATCATCGCCAGAACAACATCGGCGGCATTACCGGCACAGCATTGGACGGGTCCAGACCGAAGTCTGCTAGGTCATCAGGCTCCTAAGCCGCAAACACCAACGTCGCTCCTATAAAAGCAGGGCAGCGACCTCCGTCGCCATATAGGTTTGTAGTCACCTCACCCAACAACAGTTGCGTTCTCGCACAATCATCATACATTGGGATCCACGATCCCTCAGGCCTGCTACTCTACAATGAGTCCAATCAATCCATCACATTAGTCACGATCCATACATGGAGGTGACGCGTCCCGAACACCCACACTCTTCCACACGACGGTCCCTGGGCAGGCACGCGTAACGCGCCCACCGTCACCTCCCGGCTTACGCACAAGGAGATGATACGGGTTTCCGTGGATAGAGTTGGCATTCAAAAAGGAAACCAGGAATTCAGTCTTGTGCAAAAACGGTCGACCGTTTCCTCAAGGGAATCGGTCGACTGAAAGTCTGGATCGGTCGAACTATTTGCGCAAAACTTAAGTCCCAACGGTCTACCGAAGGTCTAAAAACGGTCGACCAAAACGAGGTCAAAATCCGGAGTCTGGTCAACATCAATTTAAAACTATCGGTCGTCCGACTCAGGGGTCTCGGTCGACCGAAAACTAACAGGGCATCATAGTATTTCTACATCATATAATGGTCGACCGCAAACATGCATAATAACCAGTACACTTAAGTTCCGGTCGACCGAACACAAGGAACCGGTCGACCGAAACACAACAGACAGACAAAATACACTACATTCGGTCGACCACCCGAAGGGCCCGGTCGACCGTTGGTCGTCTTCAACCTCGCGCCAGCCGAGGTTTTTCACAAAAACTCTTCGTCGGAGAGGTCTGCGACCTCCCCCGACCGACCAACACAACCGTCCCACGAGGGTTAACAACAAAAACACACTACGGAGCGGCATACCTCAAAGAAACGACGAACTCGTCGGAGCCTCGCTCGCGCACGTCACCTCCGGAGATTACCTTGCGCGCTCGGCTCCTTGCACGACCTCCGCTGGATCCGCCTCCTCTGGTGCTGCCAGAAAGGAAAGATGAAAGGAGAGTGAGAGAGTGAGCAAGTGAGGGAGAGAAACGGATTTCTCTTCACTTTAACCCAAACCAAAACTTCACCAATAGTTGCCTACACTCCCAGCCATCACCCTCCCCTCACGCCTACTGTTCACGCCCCTCGTCTTCCCCAAGCAACCACTGTAGCACACCTCTTCCCCATGCTAACCACACCACTAATCTCAATTCTTCTCCTAATCCTCATTAGCACCCATAATGGGTTTAGGGTTCTAACATATATAGTCGTGCATAATGCATGGGTAGTGATCTGAAACCATTAAAGATTCATACGAATAAGGTCAGAACGAAAGTATGAAACATTACATGATTACAAGACTAATATCAGTACACACACCATGCGTGAAAAACTGGATAGTATTGATAAATCATGCATAACGTTAGATCTGAAACCAATGATGATTTATGACATATATATATACATACTAACGAGTTATGAAGTCATGCCAATAGAATCACGAATCAATGATTCAACCCAGAGAATGATTATGCTACTGCATGATAAACATATTAACAGAACCATCAAAGAATCTCAAATCAGATCATACGTGTAGAGTTGCAACTCACGCAACTGCATGCAACAACCCTACCTGAAGCACTCTCCACGTCCCAGCCTCCTCCCTACTAGTTTACCATCAGATCACCACAGGGAACATGGAGTAGGGGGCATGATATGGGGAGAGATACTCGGCCAGCCATTAAAGGTCCGAGTTGTACCTAGTGGTGCGAACCCTAGCCCGACTAGCCCCTAGTGTTGTGCAGTAATCTGCCCCACACCCACCACTACATCCTATTCTAATGGCTAGAGGCATACCTGAGTTGTAGGGACGTCTGAGCTAGCAGAAAACTCCAAGAGCTGCACCCAAGAGAAGCCTTTGCTTCTACTCCACAAGCTGTCGGATCCACCAGCAGGAACCAGAAGTGGTGGTGGTGATGGGGAAGGGTTTGTGGCGTGGGAAAGAGAAGAGAGAATAAGGGTTGGCTGATGTAGGGTTGCAGAAGTTATGTGTTTCAAGAAATAATTACGAAAGGCAATAAATCAATCCACTTGATGGCCCCATCAAAACTTTCCATAATGCACCCAATTCAATTTTGCAAGGATTCTTTGAGATCATCTCCTGCTGACATGGTAACTTGTCCACCTCACCCACATGCCAGCCCACAACATCCAATCCGAGCCAAACCCAAAATTAAGCCCACACGCACACGGTTTGCACCCGATTGACCTGATTAAGCCACCGATTGCAAAAACTGCTCGATGGGTCGCACAAAACCACAAACCACATAAACTCGCCCAAAAAGGAATCTTTACCAAGTCCGAGCACGAAGTCACAAGCAAAAAAAACACGCCAGGAAGACATCAACAAAGACCACAATAATAAATAAGACTTTAATAATGTGGCAGGTGAGTGGGTCTTACAGTCCAGATTATGTTGTTGGTAATTTGTACGGAAAAATAGAAAAAACAGTGTTTGTAATTTGTACGTGTAAAAAAGAAAACAGTCCAAAAATTGGTCTTCAGATTTGCACACACGATCGGTGGTCCCTAAGTAAGCAGACCGCCAATTCGCCCCTGATACAGTGAATGCTCTTGGGGTCCTTCTCATTCGTCGGGTCAAGCTTTTGCATTAGGAACCTTATTCAGTATAAAACATAGGGACCACAATCGTTTCTTCCCGATGGTTGTCGTTGGCTATTCTTCCTGAGGATTCTCAATGGCCAATCAACCTTCAGTATGTCCCTCCAGTATTTAGCCAACTTTGCTGCTGCACATTCATGTGCGCCTACTATCTAGTTTGGATCTTCACCTCGATCTAGCTCCCTAGAGATATTGTTGAACTGCAGGATCTCTGCGGACGAGCCGTGGACAACCACCAGAGTCCAGTGACCTGCAGACCAACATGATTGTGCGATTAAGGTCTCTCTCGGGGACAAACCGTTTATTTTTGGGAGGATAAAATCATCAATTTCTCTGCCTTGGCCACCCACAATTCTCCCTGACTCAAATGTTGATATGCATATAAGCTTTTGTGTTGGGTGTCTTCCTTCGAGAACCGAAATCATAGCTTCAATAGTTTGGTCGCCTATATCCATCCCAGGCGTTATAAGTTCCTTCACGTCGCCGCGTAATAGACTACACATGTCCACTCTCCAGATCACCTCTCTCTGGTCCTTACTGGGTGTGGTCAAGTTCAATAACATGTTGACCTCATCAGTTGACAAGGTCCCCAATGTAGTCATGTCAACATCAAGCCTCGTCCCCCCTAAGTGGACAACCAACCTGTAATTGTCCTCTACTTTTTCCTTTTTTTTCTTTAGGCTCCTTTGGGCTGCTGTTTAAACGTTTTAAAATAACCGCAAGTGCACGGCCGCGTTGAAGCGGTGGCAAATACGGGTCGACTATGGTTCTTCAGAAATCAAGTGGCAAACAAAAGAGGGGAAGAGATATGATTTTGCTAAGCTACACTATACTGGACTAGTAAGTAACACATGTAAAAGAAAACAACAAACGATGGACTAAAACTAAACTGAGAAACGTGATAAGTAAGCTATGAGTCAGAAATGGAAGATCCCTAAGGGGTGGACTGAGTGCACACATGTAATAAGATGGTGAAGATTGCATTCAATAGGCAAAAATGTAGGTAGTGTTTTCATGTATAGGAAGTGTCTAATGGTTATGGCAAAACCTATCAATCCAATCACTAACCTAGTTGATTAACATTCACATACACAAGTTGGTTATTTCAGAACCTAAACTAGCATGGGAGGTGTCTAATAGTTGTGGTAAAACCCATCAAGTGAAGTGTTTGTACTCTAAACAAGCAAGCATAAATTCACATTTATCAACACATTTCAAAATCAAGCATTCATTGCCATTCATTAATGCATGTATGAACATCATCTCCACCCCCAAAGGGGGATGAAACTACTCACTAATCATTAATCTAACAACCATATAAAGAAAGGAAGACATTCTAATTATACTATGATAAAGAAAACAAACAAACTAAACATGCAAGCATCAAAATAAAGACAATATAAAACTAACAAAACTATGAAGAATTATTTTATTTACATGACTCACATTACAAGTGGCATTCTTCTCCACCTTGAGTTTTTGCTCCAAGGCTTTACTTCAAGTAGAGAGAATGCCACCAAGCAATGGGGTGAATACAAATTTATAGGTATGAAAAAAGGTAACCGGGGACAATCCCCCGGTATGGGACTAATGAAACCTTCCCAGAATACACATAAACATATAACCCATGTTCTGGAGAAACTGGGTCGGATTCGGAGACAAACGTACCGCTAATTGGCGGTCACTTTTTCCCAGATTCGACCCATTTTCAGATACGTTCTTTAGTTCTTCAATTCTTCACATGGGGTGCACTCGGTTTGGTTATTGGAGTGTCGGCCCGAATCTAATTGTCAAAATACTCCTTATGATGGTGTGGAGTTTCTTGATTTTCACATTGGGCCTTCGGTTTTACATTCGGGTCCCTCTCTTGTGCATCTTAGTCCATAAGTCTTGCAACTTAGTCATTTTTCTTGCTTTTAGGTCCTTTTATGTCTCTTCTCCTCAATCCTGTTTATTTCCTGAACCTCAAACATAAAACTTGTTACGTAGCATTGTTTAGGTTCAAGATAATGGATATAAGACACAAATAAATGCATGAAATGATGTCAATCAGCAGCTCTGTCTTTTCTCTTTTGCTCCGCTTCCACCTTCTTCTTCTTAGCCCACTCTTCATCATCTTTCCTCTGGTGCTCCGTGGTGGTTGTAGAGCGTTGTCTTTTTAGACCCCAGTTTGGTTTCCTTTCCTCCCTCTCTTCTTCCTTCTCCTCCACTCTCTTCTTCTCTTCCCTCTTCCTTTTTTCTTCCTTCTCCTCCTCTCTCTTCTTCGCTTCCCCCTTCCTGTCTTCCTCCTCTCTCCTTTTCTCATCGCTCTTCCTCTTTTCTTCCTTCTCCTCCTCTCTCTTCTTCACTTCCCTCTTACTCTCTTCCTCATTCTCCTCCTCTCTCCTCTTCTCCAATCTTCTCCTCTATTCTTCTTTCTCTTCTTTCTACTTCTCGACTCTCTTCAGACATGATTAAGGTGCATCAGACATGAAGAAATCAAGCCCGAAAACCACACTCCAAAACATGACCAGATCCAGACCATATAGACCGCCAATTGGATGTATGTTTTACTCCAGATCTGATAAGGTTTAGGCGGGTCATGTATTAGAGTGTTTTATGTCTATTTTTAGTAGTGCATTAGTCCCATACCGCGGGATTGTCCCCGGTTACCTTTTCATGCCTATAAATAGAACTCTTCCTCCTCATTTGTAGATACTCATTGCTTGGTGGCATTCTGTCTACTTGGAGTAAAGCCTTGAAGCAAAACTCAAGTGGAGAAGAATGCTACTTGTAATGTGAGTCATTTAATAAAATAATTGTTCATAGTTTTGTTCTCATGTTGTCTCTTTTTATTGCATGCTTAGCTTAGTCTTGTTTCTTTAATCTTAGTCTAAATTAGTTAGAATGTTTGATTTTTCTTTATATGAATGATTTCTTAATGTGTAGTGAGTAGATCCATCCCCTTTGGGGGTGGAGATGATGTACATATATGTTGTGAAGTTTGGATGTTTGATGAATTTTGGATTGTGTAGACTTGCATGTTTGTATGTTCATTGGGGGTATTTTAATCATCTAGATGTTGGGGGATTTTGATGGATTTTTCTATAAGATTTAGACACTTCCCATACTTAGTTTGCTCATGTTTATTGACTGAAATTTCCTGTTAAATATGTTACATGTTAGTTAAGTGTTTGTATTTGTGGTTGCTTGCTTGATTGATTGAAGAAACTTTGTTTTGATGAGTTTTGCCATAAGATTTAGACACCGCACATTCTTAGCTTTGTTCTTCACATGAGTTTATGGTTTTTGATGAGTCTTGCCATATCTTTAGACATTTCTCATGCTGAGCCTAATCTTATGATAATCAAGTAGTAATTGTCGATGCATTGTGTGAATAGATTGATAGGTTTTGCCACATCTTTAGACACTTCCTATGCATGACAACGCACACACGAGCACATACATACATGCTTACATGCATCATTCATCACTAATTTCACTTCATATGTGCACTGACTCCACCCCTTAGGGGTTTCTCTTCTTGATTTCCAATCTTTCGTTACTTTCTTTCGCATTCCTTACTTACTAGTTTAGTGTAGTGTAGCTTAGCATAACCAAATCCCTTCTCCCTTTATTCGTCACTTGATTTCTGACAAACCAGAGTCTACTCACCTCCCCGTGGATCGACCCGTACTAAAACTTAAACCGGACATACACAACTTAAACTGGACACCTGAACACCTTAATCCGGATAGACACACAACATAATCTGGACAAACACTCAACTTAAACTAAACATAACAAAAACTTAAACGGGACAGACACAACTTAAACTTGACACCTTAATCTGGACAGACACACAACATAAATGGAACAGACCCAGAACGTAAACCGGACAGACTAGAACCTTAATCTGGACAGACCTACAACATAGTCTGGACAAACACTCAACTTAAACTGAACATAACAAAAGCTTAAGTTGTACACCTGAACTTCTTAATCTGGACAGACACACAACATAAACGGGACATACACCCAACTTAATCAGGACAGACTAGAACCTTATTCTGGACAGACCCACAACATAATCTGGACAAACACTCAACTTAAACTGAACATAACAAAAACTTAAACCGGACATACACAACTTAAACTTTACACCTGAACACCTTAATCTGGACAGACACCCAACATAAATGGGACAGACCCACAACCTAATCTGAACATAACAAAAGCTTAAACGGGACAGACACAACTTAAACTAGACACCTAAACACCTTTATCTGGACAGACACACAACATAATCGGGACAGACACCCAACTTAATCCGGACAGACACCCAACTTATTCCGGGCAGATAAGATCATCAATTCAAATAACAAGAACTGAAAATCCACACAACTTATACTGGGGTGCGTAGAAGTTTCATTGTTTTACAAGAACTAAAAATAAAAGGAAATCTTAAATTAAGGAGGAAGTTCCTCTCAATAAAGATTCATGTCCCAATCACAGAAATCAGGATCCCCCGATTTCGATGCGACTGCATGCAGTGGCGATGTAACCTTCATATTGAACTTTCTCTTCTCTTGTTCGCCGAGGTTTTTGTGTCTTCTTTTAATTATCTTCTGAGCTAAAGAAACCCAACGTCTAGTCGACGGTCTTCCTTGACGTCTGACCTTATCTGGATTGAGAACAGATGTACCCGCGGTCCCATGTTCAGCAAGTTGAGTAGGGAATTGTGTAGTTTGCATACGTGCCTAAAGCAATTCAATAGACTTAACGGCCTCAAGATACCTTTTGTGTGAAATGAAGGCTTCTTGTGCGATCCAAACGACACGACCCAATATGTCGTCGTGACGACAAAGCGCATCCTTCTCCATTACGCCATCGTCTGGGTACATCTTATCTCGATAGCTCCTTCGAATATCCTTTCGCCATCGATTATCAATGTAAGACTCCGGGAGAAATGCATTAGATTTAAGCATGTAATGACAACAAAAACGTGGCAACATAGAAGACCAATGTGTTGAAACATTCTAAATCACATGTGAAGTTCATAGATCTGATTTGTACTAGGAAACGTTTCGACAGTAGCTGCTTACCAGACAATACACGATCAGATACTTTGTAATGAAATACGTCATCTGTATTGAACTACTCCGTAATATCGGAGTATATCATCTTCCCAATTTGTAATTGTACTTTCTTGAAGACCCCTACCGTACATAACTTGCTCTGCCTCTCGAATGGATACATTGAAACCAATTGGGGACACTTATGAAGACAATCGAAATCTGATTGAGCTTCCTTCTCGTACTTGTGGCGGAGCGCGAGTTCGTATTGTTGAACGAACTGCTTAAGTGCGGTCTTAGATGTCAGGTACTTGTGGAAAAAGGAGTTCATACTCTCGCTTTTCTGAGTAGATGTCATTCCCGCGAAGAAACAATCTCCAACAAATGCAGGTATCTAGGACCCTCGGATTGCATAAATCGATTGGAGCCAACTATGGTTATGGAGGTCAAAATCACCAAGAAAACTGATGAGAATTAAGTTTATACCGCAAGTGCACGGCGTCAATGAAGGCGTGACAATTACGGGTCGAACACAAGGAGGGAGAGATTTGTTATTTGTGTGATTTTTGAGTAGGGGAAAGAAGGAGAGAAGAATAAGTTTGGTTTTGAGATTTTTGGTTTTTAATTTTCTAAAGCATGAAACATGAACAAATAAAACTAAAATAAGAACAAAGATGGTGAATTCCGTTTGGTGGAGGTTTAGATATCGGGTTTAGATTAGAGAATGCAGAAACTTATAATAAATCATATTAGTTATAAAGCATTACATGATAAATGATTCAACACAAACTCAAGTAATCAAAATATACTAATCACGAAATTAAAATCATAACTTTATTCTCTTCTCATCACCCTAAATCCGTCACCTCCACCCTTTGGAAAGAGTTAGAAACTCATAGATGGAGGGAAGGAGAAGGGATCCTAGAGAAACTACAAAAGAAAACTAAAAACAAGAAATAAAATAACAGAATTTTATTGCTAAAGAGAAGAACAAAAACTAAGACTAAAATTAAGAACATAAAACTAAGAACATCCTCTACACAACGTTTCGGGGCTATTTATAGTCGATACAAGGGACTTAGGTATAAAATAGGAAAGTACACGCGTCAACACGCAACCGGTAAAAAAATTAGAGCATGGATCTAATTTTATGCGGCGGATTCGCCACACAAAATACATAAGGTGCGGCGGATTCGCCACACAAAATACATAAGGTGCGGCGGATTCTCCACCTTTTTAGCTCCGATTTAATCCGGATTTTTCCTGTGTGTTTATGGTATGATTTCAATATCCTTTGCGCGTCTGGATTGATTATTTCCTTTCTTTTGAGCTCCGACTTTATTTCTTTATATATTTGGAGATCCACATTGATTTTTCTTTATATTTTCTCCATAATAATAAAAGCTACTCGTAATTTGCAATTAGGTCCTTGGCTTTTTGCAATTAAGTCCTTGTCTACTTTTGTGCTTAAGTCCTTGTTCTTTTTGTAATTAGATCTTGAATGCTTTTATGCTTGGATACGTTTCCATTTGAAACCCGATAATCTTGAGCTTGGTCTTTATGATAGAAATGAGTCTTTTGCACGCGTTTATGCTCGGGATGTGGGTAATTTGCATTCAGGTCCCTGTATTCTGTAAATAGGACTAAACACATACCTTAGTAGCATTTATTGATATAAATTAATCTAAATGAAAGACATATGATGCAATGTATGCAATGCATCAAATACCCCCACACCTAGATTTTGCTAGTCCCTAGCAAAACAGAATATAAGAAAAATAAAAATAGGGAAATCCTAACTCACTTTCGTAGGAATCACGGTTGCACTTAGCATGTGCAACAAGCCTTTAAACCTCTAAGTTTCCTTAGAGGACGAGTTTTGTCTCGTGAGGGTTTTCAGTTGACACACTCACAAAGTCTTAATTCCATTAATAACTCTCAATATCTCCACCTCAACCTTATACATCTCACTGAGAATTCTTGCATGCTCATTTTACAAATCTAACTTATAAAAAGTCTGACTTGGTCTTTGTTCCTCCAACATTCACACCACTAACCCTTCTACACATGTTATTACTTAAATTATTTTGCACGCCTCCTCTGGTGGTGAAGTATCATTCGGATCAACCATGGCATGGATCATTCCTTTAACTTTGGGCCTTGAGTATCTTAAAAAAATCCGTGATTCAACACATTTGCTTTTTGACACTTTTATCTTTTTTGCATTCGTGTAGCGAGTTTGGTCGATAATCCCGAGCTGGCAGACTCAAGTTACCGGGTTTCAAGATACCCCTACGGACCAGTGACTCAAAGGCTTGGGCTTTTGTAATCATTTGCAAAATATGCTTTCCTCACTTTATTCTTTTATTTTTACTTTTATTTTCCTCAAGGCTTAATTGCTATTAGAAGTCCACACTTCCCGGTATATTTTCCTCAACCTCTACTTTTTATCAACCACTTCAAAGATTTGATTCATCCAATTTAAGTGCATACATGTCTTAAAGGGTAATGAGTTATTTCTTTGGAACTTAGATTTATGTCATAGTTTCTACAAGCAGAACTATATAATAAGTAACAAAAACTCAATGTAATTTGTACTAGGGTTTTGGCAGTTCAATCTTAAGCTATGTCCTGGAACATTGATTTTTTTTAAGAACAGAAAAATAAAACACATAGATAGACACCCCCACACCTAAATCATGCATTGTCCTCAATGTATGCAAAGAAAAAGCAAATGCACGTATTACCTGAGTCAACTTGCGGTAGAGGGGTTAAATTTGCTCAGAGTCAACCATAGTCAGAACTGGATTGAATGACACCATGTTGGTGCATGTATCCAGTTGAATTGTTCCACATGTTGCACTGAGGCACAGATTCCACACCCCTCACATGTATTGGTTCTCTTATTTGCTCGAGTGATGGTGGGTGTGTCGAAGAATTACTCCCTTTTTTTACTTCCTTTTTGATTTCGTGATGATTTATTTGATTCAGAAATCTGATAGATACGTGCTCTCATCACCACATCACTTTGATTGCATATTATTTCTGGCTCACTATCAACATGAAAGATATTAAATTCAGCTTTTAAGTTCCCAAAAGATAATTGCATGAGCCCATTTCGACAGTTGATTAATGCTTCAGAAGTGGCTAAAAAAGTCTGCCTAGTATCACAGGGATTTGTCTCTTAGGATCGACAACAGGTTCAGTGTCTAGAACGACAAAATCCACTGGGTAAATGAAGTCACCCACCTTGATCAAAACGTCCTCGACTACACCTCTTGGTTTCTTAATAGAGCAGTCAGCAAATTGAAGAGTTGTCTTAGAGGGTTTTAGTGGACCAAGGTTGAGTTGCTCGTAGACAGAGAATGGGAGTAGGTTAACACTAGCACCAAGGTCTAGAAGGGCTTTGTTGATATAAGTATCTCCTATTGCACATGAAATTGTGGGACACCCAGGATCCTTATATTTTATAGGAGATGTGTTGGACAAAATAGAGCTTATGTTTGCAGTTAAGAATGCCTTCTTTGGTACGTTCGTTTTTCTCTTTTTAGTGCACAGATCTTTTAAGAATTTAGCATAAGCAGGTATTTGTTGAATCATATCTAAGAGTGGAATATTCACCTTAACTTGCTTAAATACTTCCAAGATTTTCTCCATTTGTGCACTAGAGTTTTTCTTGAGTCTATTGGGGAATGGAGCTTTAGGAACATAGACTCGCTCAGGTTGGGTTATGGGTTCAGGTTGAGTAGGTGAGTTGGGTGTTTCAGATTGGACGTCGGGTTCAATGGTTAGGTCATATATGGTTGCTTGGTGGCTAGATTGATTAGGCACTCTAGGATTTACCACATTGTTATCGACTTGTCTTCCGGACCGTGATGATACTACAACATTTATTTGTTGGAACGGTCCTTCCTCATTAACCATTTGAACCGGTCTAGGGTTGTTATTTCCCGAAGGTGGTTGATAGGGCTGATATTGATTATTAGATCTTGGGTTCACCTCAGGTTTAATTGGAAACCGACACTTTTCTCTTTCACCTACTATTTGTGCTAGTTGGCTGACTTGTGTCTCTAGCCTTTGGAAGGACTGGTTGGTTGTTTGTATAAAGGTTTTCATCAAATTTTCCAAGCTTGTCAACCTAACCTCATGATCTCCATTGTTACTAAACCCAGATGATGTATTATTTTGGTTATACGGGTTTGGTTGTTGTCTAGGAGGTTGACCTTGTTGGTTTGATGAGAAATTGGGATTATTACGCCAACTCGAGTTATAGGTTGATGCGTATGGGTCATTTCTAGCATGGTTAAACGTGGCATTAACTTGTTCCCAGTCCACACAATCCTCCATTAAATGACCAGTCTGACCACATCTAGAGCAATGGATAGACGAGGCTTGATTCACTCGGGTTTGTAGCTCTAGACTTTCCATTCTGCGCATAAGGGTAGCTAGTTTTGCTTCAGCCGCTATGTTGGCATCTACAGCTAAGACACCTGGTTTGGGTTGACTTGCTATTCTAGATCCAATACTCGGGTTAAGCGGTGTTCTAGCATTGTCCCATTGCATACTATTTTCAGCTAAATCCTCAAGAAAAGTCCAGACATCATTTTCATTTTTTGACATAAAGTTCCCTTGGCTTACGGATTCTACCATAACCCTAGATGTGGGTGTCAATCCCTCATAAATAATTTGACACAATTGCCATCTTGGAATTCCGTGATGAGAGCATTGGGTCAGCACACTTTTAAATCTTTCAAGATAGGAATAGAACGGCTCGCTCTCAGATTGAATGAATGCAACAATTTCATTCCTAATCCTCATAGTCTTATGGTTGGGGAAATATTTCTTTAAAAACACTTGAACAAACTCGGCCCAACTCCTAATGGATCTTTCGGCTAGACTATATAGTCATTTCTTAGCGTCGTCCTTCAGTGCTAGAGGCACGAATTTCAGACACACTACCTCCTCAGGGATATGCTGGTATTGCATAAGAGAGCAGATTTCCTCAAATTCTCTAAGGAAGAGATATGGGTCTTCCCTAGAGGTGAACTTAGGCAACATACTCATGTATTGTGCCTTATGTTCGAAGTCGCGACCCTGGATGGTGGGCATAACGATGCACGATGGCTGAGCAGCCATCGCTGGGTAGCATCGCTCCCTCAGAGTTATAAGTTGTGCAACAGGTGGGTTCACTACATTCTCACCCATTGGATCCGGGTGAGGTGGTGCAGCAGATGGATTGGGGCTAAGTTCCAGACTGGAATCTAGATGAACTCGTGAGAGTCGATTACTCAAGTCCCGAATCCAAATCTGAGTGCACCGGGTTGAATAATTTTTGAATTCAAATTCGAAATTTAAATTCCAAATTTAATTTCAAGAATTAATTACAAATTTTTTTCGTTTTTTTTATTTTTTTTTTATTTTTTTTTTGAAAATGGAAACAAACAATAGAATGGGGAAAGATGAGAAAGGAATCCTAATCTAGAGAATTGAGGTGAGAAGAGAAAGAAGACTCAGATGAGAAGGGAAACTTAATTCTAAAGATAGAAAAGAGGGTCGGTCAGAAATTTCCTAAGCAAGCACGGTTCAAACAATCCTAGACCTAGTGTCGCTTAAATCTAGACGACTCCTAACTGGTTGAGTCGAATTTATTCGCTTGATTCACCTCCCTCACTAATCAAACCAACTTGGCCAGGCCGTGTATAGCTAGTGGGGGCGCTTCCGACAGAGTCGGTGCCAATTAGACAACTACTTCGCTTGGAAGACTTACGTCAACACAAAAACACTTTCTAGACACCAAATTAAATTCAATCAGCTTCAAGTCATAGCAAGTCAAACCAATCTTCTCCTTAATTGAGTCCGAGTCCTTAGGGGTCAATGTCTAATTGATTTTAATTTTAAGGCTTAGGTGACACTTTAAGATTGTGATTTGTGAGCCACGGAAGGGTGATGAAATCCCCACCGTATCTTTTCCTACGGAGTTACCCTTAAGATAGTTTAACTTAAATCTAGCAAAGATAGTCAAACAATGGTCTTTAGATGGGGGCAATTGCAAGGTTGTATGCAAACTAAATTATATGCTTAAATGCAATCGTTAAAACCGCGATACGTACCTTGCCTCCAGCACTCTTCAACAAGAATTAATTTGCAAGAATTTAGCAAGAATAATGCAAACAAAACATTATATGATGCATGCACTAAGTTCTTCTAGTTTTGCCAATTTTTAGGTCAGAGTTGAATTATTGCCAATTATGGAATTTAAGCTTAACACGTGCAGTTCTACAAAAGGAAATTTTCCGAAACTAGAAAGTACGAGGAAAAAGGCAACAAAGGTTACCTACGCAATGCTCAGTCGGGTTCACCGCCCGCTCTCGAAATTTCCAGATGCTCTACGCGTCCACCCAGAGATGGAGACGACCCCAGAAAAAGTTGAAGCCCAGATGCTTCAAATGTGCGGCGATTCCGCCGTAGGTTCCTCTTGATGTACGGCGAGTCCGCCGCCCTTGTTGCTCAGGCTGCGTTCAGATTTCGCCGCGCGCTCTGTTGTCTCCTGAAACACAAATCCAAATACTTAGATCGCGCACAAGATAAACAGAATAGAATCGAAATCAACAAAAAAAACAAAATCTGCGTCGCCTCCCCGGCAACGGCGCCAAAAACTTGATGAGAATTAAGTTTATACCGCAAGTGCACGGCGTCAATGAAGGCGTGACTAGTACGGGTCGAACACAAGGAGGGAGAGATTTGTTATTTGTGTGATTTTCGAGTAGGGGAAAGAAGGAGAGAAGAATAAGTTTGGTTTTGTGATTTTTGGTTTTTAATTTTCTAAAGCATGAAACATGAACAAATAAAACTAAAATAAGAACAAAGATGGTGAATTCCGTTGGGTGGAGGTTTAGATATCGGGTTTAGATTAGAGAATGCAGAAACTTATAATAAATCATATTAGTTATAAAGCATTACATGATAAATGATTCAATACAAACTCAAGTAATCAAAATATATTAATCACGAAATTAAAATAATAACTTTATTCTCTTCTCATCACCCTAAATCCGTCACCTCCACCCTTTGGAAAGAGTTAGAAACTCATAGATGGAGGGAAGGAGAAGGGATCCTAGAGAAACTACAAAAGAAAACTAAAAACAAGAAATAAAATAACAGAATTTTATTGCTAAAGAGAAGAACAAAAACTAAGACTAAAATTAAGAACCTAAAACTAAGAACATCCTCTACACAACGTTTCGGGGCTATTTATAGCCGATACAAGGGACTTAGGTATAAAATAGGAAAGTACACGCGTCAACACGCAACCGGTAAAAATTTTAGAGCATGGATCTAATTTTGTGCGGCGGATTCGCCACCTTTTTAGCTCCGATTTAATCCGGATTTTTCCTGTGTGTTTATGGTATGATTTCAATATCCTTTGAGCGTCTGGATTGATTCTTTCCTTTCTTTTGAGCTCCGACTTTATTTCTTTATATATTTGGAGATCCACATTGATTTTTCTTTAGATTTTCTCCATAATAATAAAAGCTACTCATAATTTGCAATTAGGTCCTTGTTCTTTTTGTAATTAGATCTTGAATGCTTTTATGCTTGGATACATTTCCATTTGAAACCCGATAATCTTGAGCTTGGTCTTTATGATAGAAATGAGTCTTTTGCACGCGTTTATGCTCGGGATGTGGGTAATTTGCATTCAGGTCCCTGTATTCTGTAAATAGGACTAAACACACACCTTAGTAGCATTTATTGATATAAAATTAATCTAAATGAAAGACATATGATGCAATGTATGCAATGCATCAAAAACCCTGCCAATTACGCTCAAATTCTGCTGGGCTTTTGGAATTGTGTACAATCAATTTTAGATCAAATCACATGTGCTTCCGAAATTTTGTCAGCAACTTCGCGGGAGCTATGTTCATTATGTGTCATATACAAAATTTGTGCCTCGTGTCTGGGAAGGCATTCCTTACAGCAACAGTAATTTCACCACATTGATCTGTTATGATCGCTGGGGGACTTATATCTGCATGATGAGGGCAATTTAAAAGGAGTGAGTCATATATTCAAAGGTGTATAATAAAAGAAAAACTACTTTGAAAACTTAATCTGGACAGACACACAACATATTCTAGACAGACCCATGACTAATTCTGGATAGACCCACAACGTATTCGGAACAGACACACTACTTAATCCGAACCAACACGTGACAATATCCGGACAAACACACAACTTAATCCGGACAAAAACACAACTAATTCCTCACAGACCGACAACGTATTCGGAACAGACACGCAACTTAATCCGGACAGACACACGACTATATCCGGACAGACACGCGACTTAATCCATACATACATACAACTTAAATCGGACCGAAACACAACTAATTCCGGACATACACACACTTATAGAGGACAAAAACACAACTAATTTCGGACAGAAGCACAACTAATTCCTGATAGACACAACTTATTTCAAACAGACACACAACTTATTCTAGACACACAACTACACAACTTAATCTGGACAGACACACAACCAAACTGGACATACAACCAACATATTCCGAACATACCGCAACATATTCCAGACAAAACCACAACGCATTTTGGACAAACTCAAAACTTAGTCCGGGCATACCCACCACTTAATCTGGGCAGACACACAACTTAATCCGAACAGGCACGTAAATTTGATCTGGACATAACCACAACGTATTCTGGACATACACACACCTTAATCTGGACAACTACATACCTTAAACTGGAGAGGTCCACACCTCAAACTGAACAGGGCCTTAAGTATATATGTATCGTTCATGCACGACAACCACGTTTGGAACAACCAAATGTAATTTTCAGTGGTCTCAGAAGACAGCAAAGCCCAACCGAGCAAAACTGACTCGAAATGGTGATTAACTCCTACAAATGGCGCAAAGGGGATGTCGTATTTGTTGGTAATGTAGGTTGTGTCGAAACATATTGCATCTCCGAAGTATGAATATGCAATGCAGCTCTAGAACAACAGTCATCCCAAAACACGTTCAGTAGTCTTCCTTCGCCATCCATATCCATTACATAGAAAAACATGTAATCAATCTTTTGCATCCTAACGAAATGGTTCTGAAGAGCTTGTCCATCGTCGGGCCCCATCTTCAAATTTCTGACTTCGTTTACAACGTTCCTGCACACAGAAATGTTTAAGACCAGGCAAAATGTTTTACTTCAATTATGTTTGGTAGAAATAAAACACACCTTAGGTCCCTTTCGTTGAAAGTCAATTTCTCATGACCTCCGGCATCGACCACAAAAGATTTTATGGTCTTAGCAGTCGATATCCCAGCAGAATCATTGCACGATATGCGTGCTCTGGTGGCATCAGGGACGAATCGTTTTTGTCTGAGAAAACGCATTTGATCCTCCTCAAGCATGGCGTGGTTATGTTTAAGATCAACATAGTTAATGTGGTACCCCCTTGCTAGGTTTCCAGAGACCCTGATCCAAGCAGTGCACCAGACCCTACTCGATAACCTATGTTTTAGTTTTCCTTGTCCTTGGTTTGCTGGAGTCTGGCCCTCCTTGGAGGAAGTCAGTGTGGCCCGTATAACAACACCATGATCGTAATGAGATAGCCTTATCTTAACACCAAAACCACAGGAATCAACAAAGGCTACGTAAAATGTTTTGGCATCTTCGAAAGAATGAAGAAACATCTGCTCCTTCGGAACGTTTGTGGCTTGCTCCACTGGTGAAGACACATTAACAACTTCCATTGGAGTACAAAGAGGATGAGAGAACCAAGAGAAGGAAGAAATAAGATAATGTGCCAAAAAGGAGACAAAAGGAAGAAGAAACTCCATCTGTTGGGTAGGAGCACCAAAATGAGGGATGGACTGATTTGAGACGCATTTAATGTGATTTGAGACGCATTGGGAAGACAACAAAAGAAAAGAAGGGTGAAGGGAAGGAAAATGCTGATTTCTTTCTTTTATGTTGTTGACATGGACTGCGCCAACTCAGCAACGTTCTCAAAGGGAGTCCTAAACAGTGGCCATTAATCATTTTTTGATAGATTATTGTTCTGAATTCCTTTTGTTTTTGTTTTATAGAAATGGGAAACTTGATAAGGCTAAGGAAATGGTCAGCACAAGACAAAATCTATAAAAATGTCCTTGATAATGTGATTTAAAGTAATTATGTTTGGTGAATTTGAACTTAAAAATATTAACATTGATTGTAGTATTGCACTATAGCTAGTTCAAAACTTGAGGTGGATAATGTATTCGTTCGTGAGATCAACTAGTTTAGAGACTGCTTGAGTTGAAATCATGTGCTAGAGGTCAACAAGTTGAGAGACCGACATAAGGAGTAAAAATCATAACAATTTGATATACTCCTTATATATTCTCGGCAATTGTGTTTAATTACATATAGTTAGGTATTGAAGCTCTATAATAAAAAATATTCTTAGTGTTGATAATTTACGAAGTATTCTAAATTATAGAGTCCAAAGGTAAGTCAAATTCTTAACTCCTAAAATTAGGTAGGTTCTTAATTTAACCAGAACAAAATGAGATTCCATATTGAAGGTAAAGTTATGATAAAAAGTCGTATGTTAACATGTTCCTAGTTAACTTTTCACTTATATATAGTTGTTCGCTTAGTTGATTAATTTGTTTGGTCGAAGTTTAGTTGGTTATAGTTGTTTAAAAGCAAAGTGGCTCGAACCACTTGCTTAGTGGATTAGTTGCTTATATTTGTTTGCTTGAAGTTTAGTTGCTTAGTTGCATATAAGGTGATCCACAATTTTGACCCAAAGTTTATTAAGTTATATTAAAAGGTAGAATGTTTGGTTAGTATAATATTGTTAAGTGATAGATTATTGAAATCGATACGGTTTGGGATTGAAATACAAGTTGAAAATAGTTTCATATTTAAAATTTTAGAGGAGTTTCTGCCAAAAAATTTAATAATTTTAATTGTTTAAAATTTTGATATATAATGAGTGTTTGGGGTGACTTCTATAGGATGTCAATTGTACAAGACAAATCTTGATTAAAGATTGATGATAGATTCACAATGGAATACATTAAAGGTTTGGATGAGTTATTGAATTTTGCAAGTGCAAACTTGGAAAAATTGGGTGGTCTTATTCCTTGCCCATGCAAGAATTGAAGAAATCAAGGACTTCTTAAGAGACACGAAGTTTGTTAACATGTTCTGCTTAAGGGATTTATTCCGGATTATCCTATGTGGGTACGTCATGGTGAAAAAAATACTTGGAAGAAATAAGAACTTTTAGTCATCCGCCACTTCAACTTCAAATGTTGTTGACGATATGTAAGGAATGTTGAAAGAAATTTATGGAGATGGTGGAGGTGAAGAAGTAAATGTGGAAAATGACAGTAGTATTTATGAAGATATTGTGGACGACGAATACGAAATGGAAGAAGTTGAAGTTGTTGGTGATCTTGCTCGTCTGTCGGAACTTGTGAAAGATGTTGAAGAACCGTTGTATGAAGGATGTAAGAAGTTCACAAAGTTGTCGTTCTTGTTTTGTTTATTTCATCTGAAAATCTTGAACGGTTGGACCAATAAGTCTTTCTATATGCTTCTTGCTTTGCTTTGAGAAGCTATTTCAGATAGCGGTAGAAATATTCCGTCGTCATATTATGAAGCTAAGAAAATCATGAAAGAGTTAGGACTCAGTTGTAAGAAGATTGATGCTTGTCCTAAAGATTGCATGTTGTATTGGAAAGAAGATGCAAAGAAAGACATTTGTGATAGATGTAGGTCGTCGAGATGATCACAAGGAGTAGATGAAGAAGGTGTAGTTCAGAAAAAATTATGGCTAAGGTGCTGAGGTATTTCCCTTTGATCCTAAGACTACGTAGGTTGTACATGAATAAGGACGTGGCGAAAAACATGAGGTGGAATTCTGAAGAGCAAAAATGTAATGGTTCTCTTCGTCATCCTACCGATGTGCTTGCTTGGAAGCACTTCGACAAAACCTATCCAGATTTTGCTGCAAAACCAAGAAATATTAGGTTGGGTTTGGCAAGCAATGGGAGATCGCGTGAGGAGTTTGCGCGGGGTTCCTGCGGCCGTGCCACTGTGGTGGCCGGTCGTGGGGCAGGCTGGCGTGGCCGGAAATGGCGGCAGCTAGGGTGAGATCGGCTGTGATTCTGGGTTTGGCGGTAATGGATTGGGTTTGGGTATTTTGCGGTGTAGCCATCGATTTTAGTTGTTTTGGGTTAGTTGTTTGATAGTTTAATAATTTCGGATTAAACCCTGAATTTAATTGTATTTGATTTGTTGGTAATTGGATGGATTAATTGCAGAATAATTACTGAACTTTATGATATTGGGTTGAATAATTAATAGTTGGAACAATTGTTAGAAAATCCTGGATTAAATGATATTTGGTTAAATAGTTGATAGTTGGGTTTGTTTGCTAGTAAAACATGGACTTAGCTAGATTGAATGAAATATATTAATGTGAGGGAAATTGTTCTTTTCTTCGAGACTTTTTGGATATTGTGGTAATTACATGTTGGGTGATTTACTGTTTTCCCTTGGATTTATGTTTATTGCTTTATGATTGGTGGATGCTTAAGGGAACTTATGTCATGTCTTGTTGGGGTCGTTGACCCATGCTTTTGGGGTAAATTGTATTTACCCATTGCCTTGTGAGATTGTGAGGGGTTCGTGGAACCGATTGTTCACCCACGATGTGACGAGTGGTCGTTGGAGCGTTGCTCAAGAACTCGGGCGTGTGGTCGGGTATCGAGATTGGTGTGTGAGGCACGTATGACTAGATGTTAGGGTGTTTCACTTGTTGGGCGGTCCAAGATGGTTTTCCAGCGTTGTTACGAGTTAACGCTGGAGCTGGGCTCGCGGGCTCGGGCGTTGTGGTTGGATTTCCAGAGTCATGTTTCCCCATATGTTATTGAGGTTCGAAAGGGAGGGCTCCAGTCTGTGCATCCATGCCTGGGAGAGGCAGCTGTGGAGCTTTGCTCGCTGGCCCATAGGTGGGAGTGGTGCGGCGTGACGCCATGTGGTTCATGCAAGGGGGTTCGGGTGCACGAACTCGCCTTGTGGGAGTACCTACGTGGGTCAGCAGATGGTCGGGGCTTTGTGTGACACGTGTGTGCAGAGTGGTGTCGTTTGAGAGCGTTGCCTTGTGGGCCGATCGCGCGATCTTGTCGAGGGTGCACGCTCGACCTGGTTGGGCACGTGGTCGCGTCTGGATGTGTGACAGTTTTGTCGTGAGAGCAGGTTGAGTGTTGCCTTGTGGATCAAATGCGTGGTGGGGTCGAGGTGCACGCTCGACTTTGCTGGACGCGTGGTCGTATTGGGACACGAGACCAGTGTGAGCCGTCAGGGACGGCTAGACCTTGTTGGGTGTCTGGTTGGGTGGTGTACTGAGTCTTGATTTGAGAATCAGGCGTGCATGTTCGTGTGCAGGTAGGACGCGGTAGGTGACTGAAGGCGACTTGGGCTTGGGACGCGTGGACTGGATCTGTTGAGCTCAGTGTCATATTCTTTATTTCCTACTCCTCTCAGTAGTTATGTAGTATGATTCAAAGTTCTTGTATTTCTCTTCCGCATCGTACTTTGACTTTGACATTCTAATATATTTTAATTGAGGCATTGAGTTTCAGTTAATGTCAATTTTTCGCTTTATCTTAGTGTTGTGTCCCCGGTACGGATTAGGGGCGTTACAGTTTCCCCGTAGGATGATGACGGCGGCGACGGAGGGGAGGGTGGAATAGGTGACGGCCAGGGAGTGGAGGAGTGGGAGGCGGTACTCCGAGAAGCCGCTGATGAGGACGGTGAGTTGGTCCCTGCGGAGAGTGCGTGGGTGCGGGAGTTGGCTCAGATCGCAGATGTCACTTTCCGCGGCGGTGAGTGGGAGGAGCAACGTGATGGCTGAGATCCAGATCAGAATCCCCATTTGGAGTTTGTGGTGTTCACTGCTTTGGGACCACTCACCACTTGTGAGGATTGATTGATTTGTGATGGAGGTGCACTCAAATACACTCTTCTTCTTTTTCTAATCCAGAAACAGTGGACAGAGAAAAATAAAACAAATAACGGCTTTGTGCTGTATCCTATCAAGTTTGCTTGCCCAAAGTGATGGTGATCTCGATTTCTGGGAAGGTTGTGCCTGTTAATGGTTTGGTGGTGCCTTCCTCTCTTTCTTCGATGCGGAGCTGTTTGCTGTCATGGAAAGCGATGGAGAGGAAGTCTTTGATGCTGCAATCCCATTGCCTTCCTCTTCGACAGGGGGCGTTCGAAGAGGTTAGGGAATTGCTTTCTTTTTTGTGCTTTATCTATTTACTACCTGAAACATTTCCTCTCTGCAAGACATTTTGTTGTCCTTTGTTCTGTCGACAACATAAACATTTTCTACGGTAACTTGTACTAAAAATATATTTACCACCAAGTACAAAAACAAAATTAGTAATCCTTTGGAAAGGGTAACCGAGGAAATGGGCTCATCTTTATATTGTTGCTGATTGTTCTACTGTATGCTGATTTGGACTTTGTTAGATTTATATTTTCAGAAGTTGCTCAAGCTGGGGTGGGATCTTCTAAGTATGGGTTTAAATCATAATTAGTTATTACTTCATTCAATAAAAGACAAGTTAAGATGTGTAGAAAGTAATAATTCTTAAATTAGAGATGAATGAAAAACATATGGCGAAATGGCTCATATGTAGGGACAGACCCACTAGGGGGCCAGCAAAGGCCATAGCCCCCCACTCAATTGTATTTCGGGGATATTCAAACAGAATTGACCTATATTCAAATTTGAATTTGAAATCAGTAAACTTTTATATGAACCAATTCTGATTTAAATTTTTATCAGTAAAAGTCTACTGTTGAATATCAACCAAATATTTTTGAATTTCACTTAGTTACCGTAAGTCAACGTGTCAAAGCCCAATTTATCTTTCTTGAAATGGGCTCAAACATGTTTTTACTTGTATTTTTTTCATAAAGTATAATTTTCTATGAATACCTGTCTCATAATTTTACTTACATAATATAAACTAATGGCAGTTTAAGACAAAGCAACAAACGTATGCATAGACGTTCATATAATAGTTATATCCAAAGAAGCAAAGATATACAAGTCTCATGGCATATATATGAATTAATTGTTTTATATAATTAATGATGTAGAAACACATTGTTATATAAACTTTTATGTTATTCTATTTAATAAAATATTGAAATTTGGATTTGAAATTAGCAACATCATGCGAATTAGAATTTGGAAATGGTAAGGTTTATAGAAACTCAAACTCTAATACTAGGTGTATCTGGTTCATGTTCTATCTACTTGCATCTATGCTTATCACCGTGTCTCCACTAGGGGAAGTCAATTTCAATAGACATCAACGACACCATCACGACTAGGTGCGTAACTGGGGCGAGTATTATCCGTTTACCTGCCGCCCTATTTAATAAACAGGTACGGGTACAATTTTTATTCCCATTTAAAAAAGTATACTCGTTTACCCATACCCGCTTTACCTGTTTAATAAATGGAGTGGGTACGGGTATACCTCTACCTATACCTATTTACTCATTTACCTGTTTAATTATTTAATTAATATATAATTATAGTTAAAATAATAAAACGTGGGGTTTTTGTTGGCAAAAGTGGTTGTTTCGAGACTTTTTGGGAGAAAACGAGTGATTTCTCATCGTTTTGACATAATTCCTAATCTCGAAAATAGTAAATTTAGCATCTTTTTGGCTTAAATACTTCTCATCCAATGATTAGATTCTTCCAAGTTGCGTTTTGTTAGCAAAAATACCCATTTTGTTAGCAAAAATTATACCCGTCCTATACCCATTTATTAAACGGGTATGAGACAGGTACATGTATAACAATATTTAAACGAGTATATACTTGTACCCGTTTAGTTAGGCCGGTATGCATACGGTTATGACCATACCTGTCCCGTTTACACCCCACAACCTTCAGTTTTCGTGTGCATATTCTGCACGAATTCTTGCCTTTAAATCTTTCACCGATGCTGATACCAACCTGTCTGGGATTCCAACATCCAAAACCCACCCAAACACCCACAGTAAGCTTGCATAAACTTTTGGTTTAGGCCTTAATCCATATTTATTTTGATGATTAATCAAACTAATCTTAATCAATTAACCTAATCAATCAAAGTAGGAAAACATGATTTCATGCGTTGCATATATACTTGTATACATGCAATCATCTTAATAGGTTGATCAAGAGAAATATCATTGAAACAAAGACATCAATAATTAAGACTTATAATCAAAGCTTAAGGAGAAAACTTGTAATTTCTATGTACAATCCATAAGATCATATGTAAACTTGAACACTAGGATTTTGTCGCAGCAAAGTTAGGTCGACCGAATGACAATAGGTTGACCGAATTGCCTTGGACCTTAGAATCTGTCACAGCCAAGTTAAGTCGACTGGGTTGGATTAGTTTTGAAGTTTACTCTCTGCAATTGTCGATTAGGTCGTCTGAATGACATTAGGTCGACTGAACTGTCTTGGATTAGTTTTGGAGTTTATTCTTTGGTATTGTCAATTAGGTCGACTGAATGATATTGGGTCAACCGAACTGTCTTGGATTAGATTTGGAGTTTATTATATGGAATTGTCGATTAGGTTGACCGAATTGCCTTGGACTAATTTTGGATTTTACTCCAATTGACACATTTGAATCTTGCCTACAACGGACATTTGAAGCATAACTGTCAGCGCAAAACTTGCCCCTTTTTTTGGTCATCCAAATAGACTACGATCGATTGAATTAACCTAAGTTTGATTACAACCAATCTTCGCTCTTATATTGAAATGGTGCACTGAACTCTTTTCGGTAAACCGAAATTTCTATTGGTTGAAATTGAAGTTCTTTTCTGGAGCAACCAAATGGTCATCCGAATATACGTAGGTCGACCGAAGCAGCACAAAATTCTGCCCGAGTTTCAAGCAAACTTTGTTTCGCATTGGTTCGTAACTCCACAAACTCCCCAATGGTTCTATTTGCTTTGCAGCCTATATAAGCTTCATTCAAGAGACGCAAATAAAAACACTACACTTTCAATTCATTTATAAGTTTTGTGCTCTCAACTCCCAAGCCTTCAAAGCTCAAATACACTCAAAGTCAAACTTTATCACCTGCATATCCATTTCCAATCATATATCCAAGTGTTCTCAAGTTAAAGTGTTTAGTTAGATAGTGATTCAACTTTCATATCCAAGAATCACCAAAGGATTGTAAAGCATCCAGGAAGCTCTCTCTCGGGTTGTGGGAGGAGATATGAGCAAGACGATGATTGTTGGCGAGGTTCGTTGTTGTAAAGCCGTTAATCTCGGCACGGAATGAAGATGGGTCAGTGGAACCGTAAGTGGGACTCGGAAGATTGAACAGGGCTTGGGAGGAGGACTAGGGGACCGAGTGTGGTGCCGAACATCTCTAAATCCGACGTCCATTGTGGTTTGCACGTTATTTTCTTTAAATCCCTGATTTACTATTTTAATTTCACATTTAGTTTGAGATTAGATGGTCATCGATCCTAACAGAAACAATAAAGACAAACAAGCACACATAATGGATATGAAGAAAGATCACATACTATAGGAGTAGAAGATTTATGTGGAAACCCTTTTCAAACATGAGAGGAGACAACCAAACAATCACCAATCAAGAGAGAATCCAATATTTAAGAAAAAATTACAGAGGGGGACTTCAACTCTCCATCTAAATTTATCCTCCATTCAAAACATCCTAGCCAAAACTAGGTTGTCCCTATTATGTATTTCTCAGACACAACCAATACTCCAAACAGCCTAAGGTGTTCCATTACATGTTTATATACATGCAGAACTTCAGATAGACCCCTAAAGTAATTCCTAGAAAATATGATTACACGACAATAGGCACATTGTCTTCATTCATATTGTTGGTCATCACCTAGTCTTCTTAGTTGATTCCCTGCTTGCTGGGCTCTCGACTAGCTAACAAAAATATCCAGTTGTTAATCTGTTTGTCAATTGGGGCCCTATGTTACCCTATAAACCCCGTTCACAGCTGAGTTGACATGTAATCCGTACATCCAGTAAATTTATTAAAATTTGGATTCCAGTGATTTAGTGCTTGATCAACTGTTAAAAAGTTTGTATTTGATGTAACCAAAAAAGCAAAAAGGAATACATCTTTCAAGTAGATTTTTGAAGTTAGATTGGAACACTTTTAGCATTGCATTTTTGTTTCTTTATTTTCATTCCTAAACCAGTTTAAATAAAGTTTTGTTGTGACCGTGGATGCTTGACAAAGTAGTCATGTTCCTCTTTTTACTAAAAAAAATCAAATTTGTGTTCATAGTTTTTCCTGAAACGAGAGAATTAAGAACTATGCAATTTCCTAGAAAACAAAACAGGGATCACACTTGTCAAACAACCTTACTTGAACAGGATCTGTTCTAAAAGGATCGTACTACTTTTTTTAGGGCAAAAACAAAAATTATTTGGATCGTATTATTTACTCCTTAAGCTTTAAGGAGATGGGTTAAACAATTGTTTATCTTTGATGCATTGCTTGTTCAGCCTACCTTAAAAGTTAAATTTAGAAGAGAGTAACAATACAAGTTTTGGAATAAAATGCACTTCAAAGGGAGATCATCTTTGATTTCAGTGCTGGTATAAGCAGGGATGTGTTTCTTCCTTTTCAAAAAATGATGGTTTCACAACTCGATTTAATAAATATTTGATTTTCTATCTTATTGATTGAAGTTATGCCTTCTTATTATGATAAGACAGAAGTTCTGCTAACTTCGTGTTCCTAATGTTGGGGAAATTTTATGTGGGCTTCAAAGTCATGGTCAATTAAATGCTATATAATCAATTCTTCAGGAGCAGTACGTGGTAGAGTTGATCTGACCTAGTTCTTGTTAACTTGTGAGATAGGATACTTGAGTTCGGCGATTGATTTAGCAGTCACAGAACTCAAAAACCCTCTGGCCTTTAAAAAATCCTATTTGGTCGTGTTATTGAACACTAAGATCATATCATTGATTTAACTTTCTATTTCTTATTTTGATTACAATAGATGTGGTATGTCTAGGAATGCTTAGGTCTGTCATGGGGTACAAAAATTACGAAGGATCTGCTGGGCTCGTCTTCTTTGGTCATGAGATTGCTGTTGATCTTCTATGTTCTGTACGAGAATAGATGATCGCCAAATGCTAGGTGACCATCAGTTTCATACCCAAGCCTTAAATGTAATTAGTAGATCTCGAGATCAAAGTAATAAAATTGGAGTAAGAGATTGCTATCTGTTCTTCACCTAATAAATTCTCTTGTAACGATGAAAATAATTTTTACCTACTGATAGACTCTCCGAATTCATTAGAAATAGACGTCATATTGTTAGGTGAATAGTTTTTTTGTTGTTGAAACAGACGACATATTTGCTAGCTAGACGACATATTTGTTAGGTGAATAGCTGATGAGCCAACTTTGTAGGTTCATGGTAGACCTAGGTATCGGGCCTGGGCTCGTGTCTAGGGGGCACGGCCCGCGGGCCCGGTTGTCCTGGCATGGCCCGTCCAAATTTTTATTTTTGTTTTGTTTTTAAAAAATACCTAAAATACCTCAAAAAATCTACAAAATACCTAAAATACATAAAAATACCAGACCATCGTGCTGGGCCTGGGGCTATCGTGCTGGGCCGGCCCGGTACCCAGGTCTAATTCATGGTGGTCATTTTGCATTAAATGGTGCTCCAGACATTTGGAAAATTCCAATAATGCCCCTCTCCCGTTAAATTTGCTACAAGGCATATTTGTGAAAACCAAATTTTATTTAAACATCTAAAGTATGTAGTTAGTAAATTTTAAAATGCAAGGTAAATAATAAAGTACACTTAATTCATGGTTAGAATATGACAAACAAAAGACAACATAAAATTTTAATACAATATTTTGGTACATGAACAGATGATGCCAGTTTTCTTACAACGTTCCTTTTCACAAATTTCAAAAAATGAGGAAATTATTTTCAGCAACACTAACTGCAAGGGACTTGTGTAGAAATTTGTCTAATTTTGTTTCGTATAAAACCTTAATCAGTATATATTTCATTCATCAGATTTACATCATTCCGATTGAGGGATTTGTGATCTTTTGTCATGTTCCTCAATTTGCCAAAGGTTACGACGAATTAGTGAAATTAATTTAACTGACATTGTCAAACGTTCATGTATTTCAGTCTGATTTTATCTTTGTTTGGTTATCTGCTAACAGTAAGTTTTCTACACTATTAAAAACGAGTAAGTTTTCTACCATTATAAACCACCACAGTAACATGGTTTTTGGAACTATCAAGCCTGATCAGTTGAACAGACACTTGTTTGGTTGGGTAGGCTGACTCAACCGCAAAGGCAATTTTGAGTGGAGTTATTGGCCAGCCAGTTCAACTGGTAGAACTATAGATTTTCTTTCTATGTTGGTGGTTTACTCAAATAGGTTGTTTATTTTCTGCAATAGCATTTTATCATATATATGTTACATATATCCTTTGCCCATATCATCAATAAATTTATTCCCTAACTGGTTTTCCAATCACTCCTTGACTGGATTGATTTCCAGGTTGAGATTCGGTATGTAAAATTTAAAACTAAAATAGAAGCTTCATATTGTTGGATATATTGCATCTTTGACTTTCATCATTTCTTTTCATTACTATCCAATATGGGTATTGAAGACTCTCTAGTTATTGCATTATTTTGTCTATATTTTGTTGGAATAGGTATTCTTGATCATTTTTTCTGTGACATGCAATTAACATCTAACCCTCGTAGTGTGCTTGTATAGGGAAATTCATTCTGCTAGTTTTTTTAAGCGAAACCACAGTATACAGGAATGCCCCTTCCGGTGCTGTCTAATTATTTTATTTTTGAAAATTGAAATAGGATGCTGAAATCGTGTGTGAACCCTGCAATGGGTATGGTTGGTTGCTCTGTGATTTTTGCGAAGGACAGAAGACCAACGTTCAGACCGATAATAACCGTATCTATCGTCGATGTCCATCATGTAAAGCTGTAAGACTATTTAAAGGCTTTGGGGGAAAACTTCAATAATTGCACCTGCTTCTCATTATCTTCTTCCAATGATTATTCTCTGCAATTACTCTTTTTTTTCTTCCTTAATTGCTACGACTACTGTATATTTGTCTCATAATAGAACTTATTTTGTTGCAGATTGGATATGTGCTGTGCCCAAAATGTAAAGTTTTTAAATGTGTCACTTTCCCGGATTATAGTGACGGAGAGTTGTCCACAGTTTAACCATTTGTTTTGTTGAGTTCATGATATGCTTGTCAAGGATTCGTACATGTAGAGAAAGGTGGATTCAGAAAGGATATTATTCTTCACTGCATTTCGATGGAAATTTGTTTGATCGGATTGCTGAAGTTAAATGACTTGATTTTAGAACCCAAAGATGATATTGTATCATTGTTTAGTTCCACCTTTCTTCAGGATATTAATGAAATCTCCTCCTGTGAAATTTCCATCTGTGCAACATCGGTGAGGCTTCATTTGGAAATAGACCTGGTCTCGAGTCTCGGTTAGGGTGCAAACGAGTCTGAGTTGACCTAAAATTTCGAGCTAAAAGTATTAATCTGCGTTATTACAAAATATAAAAAAATAATTACAAATTGAGCAATAAAAATTTCGAGACGAGTATTCAAGTTGAGTTTTATTTTTTTCAAGTTCTAGGGATTTATTTACCGAATTCAGTCTGAAGATTTATTTTCATCAAGATTTTTCACTTTCAAGTAAACCAGAGTGGAAAATGTTTTTCGAGTTAGAGTTTCGAGCTCAAACCAAAATTCATGGTCCTAGTAGGCTACAATTACTTAAAACAATCCTAATAAAATCACCCGTTTTGTCATGTCTCCCATGTTTCTTCATTACAGGTTTTGATTCTTGTAATAAGGTAGATGTCAAAACGTTTTCGTGGTGCGTCCTCATTGTATTATTTCAGCTCAATCGCTTCGAAGGGTATCCAAAATGCCACGCTTTTGTGGAGGAATCATTCGGGATTCAAGTTATCAAGTATACTCAATACTACAGTCGAACCCGTGCGTTGCACGGGCACCGACGTTACTCATAAAAAAACTTATTGTATTTTCAAAATGTCCTTGTATGTTAGTACATACTGTATTTCTTTGTTAATTGCAGAATGATATTAAAGTAATATATAATCCTCACAAAATATTTTAATTCCTATTTATCGAATTTCATGATAGAGCTATCAAGTTCTGCTCGTCATCGAAAGATCGCTCGATTTTGCTCGGATATGTAGGATTTCGTACTCCTATGTATGTATATATTTAAAAAATGATACATACATACAAGATCGATTTTCATATTTTCGACAATTTCATATACAATTTCATATGTTATAATGTTGTAGATCACATTATATCATGTAATATATTATCATATATAATGTCAAAACATTATACCCCATAATATTATACAACTCATACGAATTTATTTATTATTCTAACCATGTCGTCTTTACGGCATATTGATTTTATTATTTTACCACATGCATATTATTTCATAACACATGAAACTTAATACATCATATATGAGAGAGATGTTGCCTGTTGAATCGTCCGACGATTCGCCTCCAAGTATTCACCAAACTCTAAACAAGATGAGAGAGAAATGAGCTAGCCAATCAATCTCTAAATCAAGGTTAGAATCTAGCTAATAATCCCTCTAAAGCTCTTGAGAATTTAATCTCCAAAAACTTGAATAATTAAGAGAATTTTCGGATGGATTAATGGGGTGTTTAGGGAGAGAGAATTTTTTTGCATTAGTATTAACAAGGAAGAGATGATGAACCTATTTATAGGATTTCCTCTAACTCACATCGTGTGCAAACCACTTACACATGATCTCTTGTTTACATCTCCACCAAACCACATCATGTGCAAACCACTTTGCACATGATCTCTTGTTTATTTTGCTACATCATCATCTCATAACTACCTTTGACCAAGGTGGATTAAATCCAAACATTAATTAGTAAAACTTCTTTTATTAATATATGAAAAAACGTGGTCAAACGGTTAGACCATTTTCACTGTTTTTGACTCTACCAAATTTTGGATTAATATCCAACAAAATTTGAACTTCTAGGTTTTAGCTAATTCATATGTTATAATGTTGTAGATCACATTATATCATGTAATATATTATCATATAAAATGTCAAAACATTATACAACATAATATTATACATCTCATACGACATATTAATTTTATTATTTTATCACATGTATATTATTTCATAACAGATTAAACGTAATACATCATATAAAATATAAAATAATATTTCTTGTTTTCCAGTTTTGTGGTGTGACCTATATGAGTATCTAAGTTATGTTGGCAATGATATAAAATATTTTATATCATAAACTATAAGCGGTATCTAGCTACACATTATAGTTACCCAAATAACAAAGATGTTTTGCTCACTCGAACTAAACACGATCTACTTAGTGATATGTAAAATATCAATTGTGTCGATCCCTTGCCTCATGACATTAAGAATATTATACAAAGTAGAAATGTGTCAGTTTGTATTATATATTCATTTCTTGATCTCTTAAGCTAATTATAAATATGTAACTTAACACAAGTCACATTGTGCACATTATAATTACGCTTTGTCAAAGGACCCACTAATATTATCACTCAAAGTAAGAGAGCAATGATAATCTTTTGACTAACTATCTTATCCAGCATAAGTGATGTTCAACCGACTATTGTCTTTTTCACTATACTCATTGATAGCTTTTGATAACAATCAAATTGAACAATTCTTATGTAAAAAGACATAAGTCTCATATTTTAGGATTCAAGACACAGTGAAAACATTAATGACACGTAACACAATTCCAAAATATTTCACTTGCTAGGTCTATTCAATATATAAAAGTTATAATTTTCCTTTTTTATATACTCGTGTCGTCAAATATTTGTAGAGCTACAATAATCGATGACCAACACGACAATCTTATCTCGGTAATTAATGTTCTATGTCAATTACCATTATTGTGAATAACTTTTGATTTATGTAAACCATTATCTTCCTTAACACTTCTAAAAGACGAATACATTAATCAAGGAACAAAAGTAATAATTGACATCCAATTCATAATAATTGACATATAAAAGTAAATTTTTTAGAACACAATACTTTCAATCTCCCACTTGTTATCAAAATTTTCTTTCACTTATATTCCCAATGGATAAAACAATAATAACTAGAGTAACCCTCTCAAATCACTCATCAAGGCACTCCACATGGTTCCTCAGACCTATGGACGCGAAATGCATTTCGCCTTTGACTTTGGATAAGGGTTTGGTGAATGGATCAACTGTGTTGTTGTTTGTGTCCACCCGTAATAAATCTATTTTGCCTTCGTCGATGAAGTCATGTGTGACAAAGTACTTGCGATCCATGTACTTCACTTTGTGGTGTGATTTAGGATCCTTGATTTGCGAGATAGACGCACTATTGTCGCAAAATAGCTATATGGGTCCCTCACTCGAGTGAACTACTCCAAGCTCTTTAAGGAACTTCTTAACAATTAGTTCGGAAGTAGTGGTTGAGTTAGTCGTATTGGTTTACTTCCAACTACGCCAACTCACGACTCCACCATTCAGAAGGAAGACATATCCTTATTGCGACCTCCTATTGTCGGAATCACTCATGAAACTCGCATCCGAATAGCCCTTGGTTATTAATCATTTTGTCCTTCATAAACAAGAAACTTATCTTTGGTCTGGTTAAGGTACATACCTTAGAATATTCTTGACCGCAGTCCAATGCTCAGGACCTGCGTTGGATTGGTGACGACTTGTCACGCTCAGAGCATATGAGACATCAAGTCTTGTGCAAGTCATGGTGTACATGATCGATCATATTGCCAAAGCATAAGGAATATCTTTCATGTACTCCAAGTCTTTGCGTGATTTATGACGTTAAGACCTCTTGAGTTGCACACCCTACTCATTGGCACATTGCCCTTTTTGGAGTTTTTCATGCTGAACCTTTCCAAGACCTTGTCAATGTATGTACGTTGACTTAGGGCCATGAGTCTACGAGATCTATCTCTATATATCTTGATTCCCAAGATGTATTGAGCCTCACCCATGTCTTTCATTGGAAATGCAGATTTCAACAAACTTCTCGTTTGCTTAAGCAAAGGTATATGATTTCCCATGAGGAGATTAAAAATACTATGTGGCTCCCACTAACCTTCTTGTATATATAAGGCTCTTCCTTACTTTTGACGAAGTGAATTTTTTTGACTTCCTCGTCAAAGCGCTTGTTCCAACTCCTTGATGCTTGCTTCAATCCATAAATGGATCTTTGAAGCATGCATACTTTCTCACTATTCTTTGGATCTTCAAAACTTTGATATTGTACCATGTACACATCCTCCTCCAAGTTCTCATTAAGGAACGCTGTTTTGACATCCATTTGCCACATTTCATAATCATAAAATGCGGTAATAGCGAGAATAATCCGAATAGACTTGAACATGGCAACCGGTGAACAAATTTCATCATAATCAATTCCTTGAATTTGAGTGAAACCTTTTGCTACAAGCCATGCTTTGTAGGTTGTTAAGTTCCCATACATGTCCATCTTCCTCTTAAACACCCATTTATTTTGAACGACTTTATTTGCTTGAGGAAGGTCAACCAAGTTCCATACTTGATTATCATACATGGATTCTATTTCGGATTCCATGGCCTTAAACCATAGTTTGGAGTCTTCTCTTTCCATTGCTTCTTGAAAAGTTGAGGGATCATTGTTATCAAGTACCATGATCTCATGAAGTCCCAAATACGTATCAAGTTTCTTCCTTTCCCTCGTAGACCTTCTAAGTTCTTTTGGTTCTACGTGTACTTTTCGAACTTCTTTCATAATTTCTTGCGGAATTTGTTCAAGTTTGATTCTCGAACGTACACTTGGCGGGGATGATTGAATTTCACTCACAATTTCTTGCGAGGGTCTCTTACTCATGCTCCCACTAACCAAAGGAACCTCGGCTGCGCCTTTATGATCTTGAATTTTATCAATTATATCATGATCTTGTAAAATATCTTGAGTTTCCTCAAACACAATTCTACTCCCACTACCTTTTATTCTTTCCAGAAATTCTTTCTCTAAGAATACGACATCCCTCTCGACAATCACTCGATTGGAGGTTTTATGCCAAAAGTAGTATCCTCTTGACTCACGAGGATAACCTATAAAGAAGTGTTTATTCGTTTTTGGTTGAAGTTTGGTCGACATCAATATTTTGACGTAGGCATCACAACCCCAAATCTTGAGAAAATTGAGCTTAGGTGTTTTACCACTCCATAGCTCATAAAGCGTTTTCTCTACGGATTTGGATGGACCATTATTTACTGTGTAAGCTGCAACTTCTAGTGCATAACTCCAAAAGTAAAGCGACAATTCAGCTTGACTCATCATTGACCGAACCATGTCGAGCAATGTCCTATTCATCCTTTCGAATACCCCATTCCACTGAGGTGTACCAGGAGGATTGAGTTGTGGTACAATACCACACTCTTTTATGAACGAATCAAATTCGGTACTTAAGTACTCACCTCCACGAACGGTTCGTAGAGACTTGATTTTCTTGTTGAGTTGGTTCTCTACTTTTTTTTGCAAGACGAGTTGGTTTTCTACTTCATTCTTGAATTCTTTGAACTTGTTGAAGGATTCACTTTTGTTTCTCATTAGATAAATATAGCCATAACGACTATAGTCATCCGTGAACGTAATGAAGTACCTAAAATCGTCTCTTGCACTTGTACTCATTTGACCACATACATCAGAATGTATCAAATCCAGCAAGTTATTCGCTCTGGAACCTTTCTTCTTGAAAGACCTCTTGGTCATTTTTCCCATTAGGCAAAGTTCGCATGTCTCCAATGATTTAAAAACAAGTTGACCAAAAAGGTTAGCTTCTTGCAATTTCTTGATGCGTTTTTCATTTATGTGACCAAGACGATAGTGCTACAAGAGTGAATCATTCATGTGAGTAGTTTTAAGCATTTTGTTATTGATGTTTAAAATTTGTCTATTATTTAATTCAAGCAAATAGAGTCTATTTCTTATGAAAGCATTTGCACAGAAAATTCCATTCTTCGATATAGACAAGCAAGAGTTTGAAATATTGAGATTAAAATTATCCTTATCCAAGTATGATATAGAAATAATATTCTTGTTAATCGAAGGCACATAATAGACGTTCTTTAAACATAAATTTAAATCACTAGACAATTGAAGCTCCACGGAACCTTGTGCAATCGCAGCAATGCTTGCACCATTTCCGACCTTCAAAATTATCACGTTCTTCACGAGTTCCTTCCTATCCTTTAGTAGCTGCACTTAGAAATAATGCGAGCACAAGATCCGGTATCAATTACCCAATCATGGACAGAGGTGGTTAAATTTATTTCAATAACAAATATACCTTTAGCCTTTTTGGGGCGTTTTTGCTCAATTACCTTGTTGTCAAGATCCTCCTTGTACTTGGGGCAATTCGGGCGGATGTGTCCTTTTCCACCGAGTGGTAACACTACGTATTAGGAGTCGTAGATTTCAATGAATTCCCCCTTGAGGTACTCGCACGAGCCCCTCCTACTCCATTGCCCTTAAACGCCTTTTTGGCCAATTTGTTTTTTCCTTTACCTTTGGTGATCTTCATGCTCCCACCATGAATGGCTAGGACATTCTTGTCCCGACCCTTGACCATGTCAATTTCAGCTATTTTGAGAGCGTTGTGAAGCTCCTCAAGACTCACCCATTTTTCGTGCACATGACAGTGCATAACAAAGTCCTTGTAGGACAGGGCTAGAGAGCCAAGAATCAAATCTTTCGTAATGTCATTGGGCGTCGGGGAAGAGAGCTTTGACAACTTCTCAAGGTATCCTTGCATAGTAAGAAAATGCATAGATACTGATGTTCGCTCCCCTATGTGGCACTTTGTGAGTGTTATGGTGGTCTTATAGCGCTCTTTTCTAGCACTATCCATGAACATCTTTGTTGAAGCTTCGATCTTCATGGGTTTTGAATCCAAGTATTTTGCTTGAAGTGAGTCACCCATGGATGCCAACATCAGATCGTGAACTTGGTTCTCTTGGTCTTCCCACTTGGCTTTAGCCTCCTCCTCATTTTTGGTTGCCTTCTCATTTAATTTTGGGATTTCACCATCCAAAATATAAGATAGTTTCTCAAACTTCAACACGATATTGAGCTTGAGTTGCCAGCTTTTGAAGTTGGAGCCATCATTTGCCAAATGATGTTTTTCAATCATAGATCGCACAATAGGTTGATTATTCGACATTTCTACAAAATAAATTTATATGGAATTTAATGTCAATTTTATGTTTGAAAATCAATACCGCAAATAAACATGTCCATAAATGCAGAAATTCAAGATCCTATCAATCATAATATAAACTAGCTAAGGGCTATCGACTGTATTATAAAATCAATGTAAGAAAACATGTTCTAATCATAACCATTTCGAAAATTTTGCATTTTCAAACTCTTATCACTCTTGTCATTTTAATTAAGAGGGAATTTGACCAAACCTCCTAAGGAAAACTCTTTTTCACAAAACCGACCTACGGCTCCGGGTCTTGTTATGAAAACTTATTTAATTTGATACGAGATATGTTTATCCATTGTATTCACAAATAAATATACTCGGTGTCCACTAAGGGTGAATCACACCTTGCACATCTATTCATGGCACACCAATATACAACCTTATATCTCCCACTATTCCGAAAGATCGAGGAAGCTATCTCCCGCTAAGAGCGAGCAGAATATTCCTCGATCGATGTCTGCTAGTGGATGAAATAAGAAAAAAAATACTCTTAATTTTTGGTTGGAAAATTAAACATTTATATGTGATTTTAGAATTTAGGTGATCATGCATATTTATATTTATACACATCCTAACATTCATTCATACAATCACATACATGTTAAACACACAAACATAAATTAGATCCATTCACACACATATTTGTGTGAGTTTATATGTTCCCACATCCTTGACCTTTGCACCTTCTCCGCGACTTCCTCTTGCACCATGGATGTTGATATTCCAAAAATATAAACATGCATCTCACAATTTCGAAAATTGTCTAGTGCAAGTCCTATATCAAAACTCTCTCATATGCATGCATCTACATAAATAATTGACTTTTACATATACATAAGCCCCTGTGATTGAATATTAATAATAACATCCACATTCATTAACACATGGCTTCGATGGAATATACAACCTCACATATCCCTGCAAAAGAGAACTAGAGCAACGCATGTACATATACTATATATTACTCGATTTAGTTTATCTTTCATTTCTTAATCAAACAATTCAAAAAAATTGAAATCTTTTAAAGAGATTTTATACATCCATAGTTAAAAATACAAAACATTTGAACCGATGTTTATCCAATTTCTAAAAAGTTTTTTTTAAGGAAAGATAAACTTATGGGTTTCTTTCGTTTTGTCGATTCCTTATAAAATAATCATTTAATATAAAACAAAATTTGTACGTATTACACATAAGTCTATATCTTAATTCTAACATTCATATGATGTGTTCTGAAATATTTAAAACTATCACAAGAATTAATTAAAATTAAATAAACAAAACTGTCGGAAAACTCGAAAAAGACATCAAACATGAATTGTTTCGATTGGAGATGGTAAACTAAAGTAATTATATAGCCTAATCATTGAAAATATGAACTAAATGCTATGATACCGTTGTAGGATTTCGTGCCCCTATATATGTTTATATTTTAAAATTTATATACATGCATACAAGATCGATTTCCATATTTTCGACGATTTCATGTACTATTTTATATTTATTCTAATATCATGTAATATACATATATATTAAAATAAATAGAAGAGGATCATACCCAAAGGTTCTCTAAAACCTTTATGAAGATCCGAAGTTATGTTGCTCGTTGAATCGTCCGCCGAGTCGCCCCCAAGTGTTCACCAAGCTCTAAACAAGATGAGAGAGAAATGAGCTAGCCAATCAATCTCTAAATCAAGGTTAGAATCTAGCTAATAATCCCTCTAAAGCTCTTGAGAATTTAATATCCAAAAAATTGAATAATTAAGAGAATTTTCGGATGGATTAATGGGGGTGGTTAGGGAGAGAATTGTTTTATATTAGTATTAACAAGGAAGAGATGATGGACCTATTTATAGGATTTCCTCTAACTCAGATCGTGTGCAAACCACTTACACTTGATCTCTTGTTTACATCTCCACCAAACCACATCATGTGCAAACCACTTTGCACATGATCTCTTGTTTATTTTGCTACATACCATCTCATAACTACCTTTGACCAAGGTGGATTAAATCCAACCATTAGTCAGTAAAAATTCTCTTATTAATATATGCAAAAACGTGGTCAAACGGTTAGACCATTTTCACTGTTTTTGACTCTACCAAATTTTGGATTAATATCCAACAAAATTTGGACTTTGGGGTTTTAGCAAATTCATATGTTATAATGTTGTAGATCACATTATATCATGTAATATATTATCATATATAATGTCAAAACATTATACCCCATAATGTTATATATCTCATACGACATATTAATTTTATAATTTTACCACATGTATATTATTTCATAACACATTAAACTTAATACATCATATAAAATAGAAAAAATTCATATTTCTTGTTTTCAAGTTTTGTGGTGTGGCCTATAGGAGTATCTAAGTTATGTTGGCAATGATATAAAATATTTTATATCATAAACTATAGGCGGTATCTAGCTATACATTATAGTTACCCAAATAACAAAAATATTTTGCTCACTCGAACTAAACACAATCCACTTAGTGATATGTAAAATATCAATTGTGTCGATCCCTTGCCTCATGACATTAAGAATATTATACAAAGTAGAAATGTGTAATATTTGTATTATATATTCGTTTCTTGATCTCTTAAGCTAATTATTAATATGTAACTTAACACAAGTCACATTGTGCACATTATTATGTAACTTAAATAGGTGGATGTCAAAATATTTTTGTGGTGCGTCCTCATTGTATTATTTCAGCGCAATCGCTTCGAAGGGTATCCAAAATGCCACGCTTTTGTGGAGGAATCATTCAGGATTCAAGTTATCAAGTATACTTAATACTACAGTCGAACCTGTGCGTTGCACGGGCACCGACGTTACTCATAAAAAAGCTTATTGTACTTTCAAAATGTCCTTGTATGTTAGTACATACTGTATTTCTTTGTTGATTGCAGAATGATATTAAAGTAATATATAATCCTCACAAAATATTTCAATTCCTATTTATCGAATTTCATGATAGAGCTATCAAGTTCTGCTCGTCATCGGAGAATCGCTTGATTGTTCTCGGATATGTAGGATTTCATGCACCTATGTATGTATATATTTTAAAAAAATGATACATAAATACAATATCCATTTTCATATTTTCGACGATTTCATGTAAATTATGTTCTATTTATTATAATATCATGTAATCTACATATATATTAAAATAAATAGAAGATGATCATACCCAAATGTTCTCTAAAACCTTTATGAAGATCCGGAGTTGCGTTGTCCGTTGAATTGTCTGTCGATTCACCTCCAAGTGTTCACCAAACTCTAAATAAGATGAGAGAGAAATGAGCTAGTCAATCAATCTCTAAATCAAGGTTAGAATCTAGCTAATAAACCCTCCAAAGCTCTTGAGAATTTAATCTCCAAAAACTTGAATAATTAAGAAAATTTTCGGATGGATTAATGGGGTGGTTAGGGAGAGAATTTTTTTTTACATTAGTATTAACAAGGACGAGATGATGGACCTATTTATAGGATTTCCTCTAACTCACATCGTGTGCAAACCACTAACACATGATCCTTATTAATCTCTCCACGAAACCACATCATGTGCAAACCACTTACACATGATCTCTTGTTTACATCTCCACCAAACCACATCATGTGCAAACCACTTTGCACATGATCTCTTGTTTATTTTGCTACATCATCATCCGATAACTACCTTTGACCAAGGTGGATTAAATCCAACCATTAATCAGTAAAAAATCTCTTATTAATATATGCAAAAACGTGGTCAAACGGTTAGACCAATTTCACTGTTTTTTACTCTACCAAATTTTGGATTAATATCCAACAAAATTTGGACTTTGGGGTTTTAGCAAATTCATATGTTATAATGTTGTAGATCACATTATATCTTGTAATATATTATCATATATAATGTCAAAACATTATACCCCATAATGTTATACATCTCATACGACATATTAATTTTATTATTTTACCACATGTATATTATTTCATTACACATTAAACTTAATACATCATATAAAATATAAAATCATATTTCTTGTTTTCCAGTTTTGTGGTGTGACTTATATGAGTATTTAAGTTATGTTGACAATGATATAAAATATTTTGTATCATAAATTATAAGCGGTATCTAGCTACACATTATAGTTACCCAAATAACAAAAATATTTTGCTCACTCGAACTAAACACGATCCACTTAGTGATATGTAAAATATCACTTGTGTCGATCCCTTGCCTCATGACATTAAGAATATTATACAAAGTAGAAATGTGTCATCTTTGTATTATATATTCATTTCTTGATCTCTTAAGTTAATTATAAATATGTAACTTAACACAAGTCACATTGTGCACATTATAATTACACTTTATCAATGGCCCACTAATATTATCACTCAAACTAAGAGGGGCAATGATCATCTTTTGACTAACTATTTTATCCAGCGTAAGTCATGTTAAACCAACTATTGCATTTTTCACTATACTCATTGATATCTTTTGATAAGAATCAAATTGAACACTTCTTATGTAAAAAGCCATAAGTCTCATATCTTAGGATTCAAGACACAGTGAAAACATTAATGACACATAACACAATTCCATAATGTTTCACTTGCTAGGTCTATTCAATATATAAAAGTAACAATTTTCCTCTTTTATATACTCGTGTCGTCAAATATTTGTAAAACTACAATAATCGATGACCAACACGACAATCTTATCTCGGTAATTAATATTCCATGTCAATTTCCATGATTGTGAATAATTTTTTATTTATGTAAACCATTATCATTTAGAGCTCTACAGTTAAGGACCAAGAGCCTCTTCCTTAACACTTCTAAAAGACGGATACATTAATTAAGGAAAAAAATATTTGCACATTCAATTCATAATAATTGACATATAAAAGTAAAATTTTTAGAACACAATCCTTTCAGGATGGTGGCTCGGATCGGTTTTAACGAGCCGAGTACGAGCAAATAAATCCGCTCGACGAACTAAACGAGCCGAGCACGAGCAAACCCTGCTCGCTCGGTTGTTCGCTTGCCTGCTCGATTATACGTAGATACATATATTTTTGTGTTTTACTTTTATAGTATCCACAAACAACTGATGACTCAGTGGTTAAGTTGATCTTGCTTTCGATAGAAGTGTCTGGAACAACATCAAATCACCGTTAATTCAACTTATTGATCATGATTGTTAAATAATAATTACAAATATAGAACATCAACAACAAATATTTCTCATCACTCTATTTCCTCAATGCCCACAAACACAAATTAAGTCAATATGATCCCAAAAAAAGTACAGGATCTGCCAAATCTTCCGTTAATTTTTTTGAAATGAAGGTAATGTTCCAATTAACGTCAGTGGAGTGGTGTATTATTTATTTTAAGATGACCCAAAGCCCATACAGGCCCAAGCAAAAAATAAATTAAATGAAGGTAATGCTTCCAATCACTTTAAAGAAGAAGTAACCCAAGCAAAAACTTATGGTTGTGTTTAGTCCCATACCAGTGAAAGTTGGGGTTATGTCAGCTAATGAGATTCTTCTCAGCTCCAAATCAGCGGTGACATTCGATAGGGCACCATGGCAAGGGGTTTGGCCCCTGGTTAAAGCTCAATCTTTTGATCTACCTTCCTCCTTGGAGGTAGTTCTTTTGGCTACTGTGGAGGCATAACATCCTTGTTTTCCTCTATTACTTCTTGGTTTGCTTGCGGAATATCACCCTCCTTTGGCACGTCATCCACCTTCATGGATGCTAGGAATGACTCTTGTCCTATCTTTATTTCCTTCACCAGTTGCATAATTGACATAGTGAGGACATGTACGGGTTTAAGAGAGGTTTGTACTAGATGGGTTGTGCCTTTCTCAATGATGCATAGAAGGGGTGGGGGGAGTTTAGCCTCAACACTATCTTGTGGTCATCCAAGGCAACAACAGAGAAGCACACCTTTCCTTTCTAAGTCCCCAAATCCACATATGTTGCTTGTACCACCCCTTCAATAGGCCTAGCACCAGCATTCAGTCTTTAGCCTCCCTTTTGCCTTCGAGATGGGAAGTCCCAATCTTTTTGTTGGATTTCTTCCCATGCTTATGTGCATATTTTTTAAAATTTTATACATGCAAGCAAGATTGTTTTCATATTTTTCAACAATTTTATGTACAAAACTTCCTAATTGTATTTCAATATATATAATATACTATTTAATATTGAAATACATAGATTGGATCATACCTAGGGGATTATCAAATCCCTTTTACCCATCAGAAGTCGGGTTGCACGTCAGATTGCCTCGGAATCACCTCCAAGTGTTCACTAAACTCTAAACAAGATTAGAGAGATCGAAGCTAGTCAATCAATACCTAATACGAGGTTAAAATCTAGCTAATAACCCTTTCTATGCTCCAAAGAAATTAATCGCCAACACACAATTAAAACTGAGAGAATTTCTGATGGAATGATAGAGAAAATATGAAGGAGAAGAATTTTTACATTCATGTAGACAAGGAAGGAAGGAGGGACGTATTTATAGGGTTTCCTCTAACCCACATCATGTGCAAACCACTTACACATGATCCATTGTTAATCTCTCCACTAAACCACATCATGTGCAAACCACTTTGTACACGATCTCATGTTTATTTTGCCACATCATCATCCTATATCTACCTTTAACCAAGGTGGATTAAATTCAACCATTAGTCAACAAAAATCTATTATTAATATATGCAAAAACGTGGGCAAACGGTCGGACCATTTTTTAGTATTTTTGACTTTACCAAATTTTGGATTGATATCCAACAAATTTGGGCTTTCGGTTTTAGCAAATTCATATGTTATAATGTTACAGATCACATTATATCATGTAATATATTATCTATCATATATAATGTCAAAACATTATACCTATGGGTGTAAACGGGGCGGGTAATACCTGGTCACCTGCCGTGGTCGGGTACCAGTACAAAAACTCATACCAATTTAAAAATTCATACCCGTATACCCATACCCGTTTACGCGGTTAATAAATGGGTCAGGTATGGGTATACACATTACCCGTACCCATATACCCGTTAAGATATATTGTATATGTTTTATATTTTATATATAATATATTTTATATACTATATATTATTTTTATATACTACATATTACCGCCATACCCGATTACTCGCCCCGTACCTGATAACTTAACGGGTATGGGTATAAATCGTTTTGGCCAGTATATACCCGTACCCAACCCGTTTACACCCCTAATTATACCCCATAATATATATACATCTTATACAAATTTATTTATTATTCTAACAATGTCGTTTTCACGACATATTAATTTTGTCATTTTACCATTTGTATTTAATTTCATCTGATATGAATTTTAATACATCATATAAATATAAAATTATATTTCTTGTTTTCAAGTTTTGTGGTGTGACCTAAAAGAGGATCTAAGTTATGTTGGCAATGATATAAGAAATTTTATATCATAAACTATAAGCAGTATCTAGCTACACATTATAGTTACCCAAATAACAAAGGTGTTTTGTTCACTCGAATAGAACACGATCCATTTAGTGATATAAATAATATCACTTGTGTTTATCCCTTGCCTCATGATATTAAGAATATTATACAAAGTAGAAATGTGTCATGTTTGTATTATATATTCATTTCTTGATCTCTCAAGCAAATTATAAATATGTAACTATACATAAGTGAAATTGTGCACCTTATAACATTACTTTATCAAAGTGCCCAACAATTTCATCACTCAAGTCAAGAGGGGCAATGATAATCTTTTGACATATCATCTTTTCTGGCACAAGTCATGTATAACAAACTATTATCTTTATTACTATACTCAATGATAGTTTTTGATAATAATCAAATGATACACTTCTCATGTGAAAAGACATAGGTCTCATATCTTAGGATTCAAAGACACAATGAAACATTAATGACACAAACACAATTCAATAATGTTTCATTTGTTAGGTCAGTTCAATATATGAAAGAAACATTTTCTATTTTATATACTCATGTTGTTAAATACTTGTAGAACTACAGTATCCTTTAACCAACATGAAAATCTTAACTCGGTAATCAATGTCCCATGTTAATCATCATGATTGTGAATTATTTTTTGATTTATGCAAACTATTATCTTTTAGAGCTCTACAGTTAAGGACCCAAGAGTCTCTTCCTTAACACTTCTAAAAGATGAATACATCAATCAAGGAACAAAATGTTTACACATTCAATTCGTAATAAAAGACATGTAAAAGAATACTTTTAGAACACACGTTCCTTTTATTTTTTTGCCTGCATAGGAGTCATAAAATTGTGGCTTGCCCTAGTGGGTCCACCAACATTTGGGTTTGCTTGCCTTTAACTTTTGCCTCTACATACATCAAGCCCGTCAGTGGCTAGTGGCATATTTGTTCTTGATTAGGTGGCCAACTACCCAAGGTGCTGCTTGTCGGTGGTCTTTCTGTCTGAGTTCCAATGTGCAATTATGTACATTGTGGAAGATAGTAAGCTCAAACATGGGTGAGTGCACTTGTTTTTGCCCCTCATTCTCCAACCATAATTAGGATCGTTGCAGGTGATATACCACACCTCTTTACCAAACTTCTTCACTACAAATTCAAAATTATTCTTCATTGTAAAGTGAGCATCTTTAGTTTTCAATTCACCCTTGCTTTCAAAAGTCTAACCAAGGTGGAATTCTCCGGATGATTCGTCGGTATAGGACGTATGTTCCAATATATCTTTTCTTGTTAACATTGGAGTGTTGGATTTTCAGCCTTAATCCATGTTTTAATGATTTAATCAACCTAATCTTAATCACAATCAAATGTAGAGTAGCACACATTATGCATAGAACATATATTGTATTGTGCTAACATCTACAGGTGATAACATCTATGGAATCAAGTCAAGACATGTAATGAAGCTCTTCAAGACATGTAATTTTACCATTTATTTGAGTCTTAGGAACTTATGTAAACTTGAGCATACAAGAGTTAAAACTTACTCACACACACTAGGTTCCGTGTAGAAGTCACACACCAAATTTCAGATCAATTGGATTTCAACAGGTCACCCAGACCTTAGCTGGAAAATCACTTAAACTAAACCTAAACTGTCTGTGCCAAACGGTCGACCAAAACATGTTTACTATTCGACCGTTTATGACATATCCTCTAAGTAACTTTTCCCAGTTCAGCCGGTTGACCGCCTTTGACTTTTCGGTCGGTCGTTTCTCATAATTTTTGGATAATCGTTAACCTTGTCGTATTATACAACAGTCGTATTCGTATTTTCTACCCAACCCCAAAAATACATTTGGCCACCGGTCGAACGTTGACCTGAAAATGGTCGACCGGATGAACACAATTCTTGAGCCCAAAAGTACCTATTATTTTTCGGTCGAACGTAACCAATCTTTGTGTTTGACCGATTAACCTTAGACATGGCCAAAAACCCCTGAACAGTCGACCAACCCATTATTTAGTTTGATCATTCACTTAAGTCATAACCTAATTGGTCGATCGTTCTTCCCGATTTGGTCGACCGTTGTGGGACAGAATGACAGAACTTCAATTTCTAATTTGTGTATCTTACACACAACTCACACAATTCTTCCCCAACGACTATATCTCTCTAGGAATTTATAAATAGAGGTCCATACACATTATTTAAATAACCCTTATACTTCCAATTACTCCATACACTAGAGAGTCTTCTCCCAATCTTCATTTCCCAATCCTACGCTCAAGAGCCTAAACTTCACACCTTTAATCAATTCCACATCATACTCAAAGTGTGCTCAAGTTGGAGAGTGTTTGAATCACTCAACCTCCGTTGTCAAAGCAGCAAAGGTCTCAGTGAAAGCCTGAGACAACTTCTAAAGGTTTCGGTGAAAGCTCCAAGCGTTCCTTCTCAGATTGTGAGAAGAGGAAACAAAGCTTGTGAGGGTGTTCGCAAGGCTTGATGTGTAAAGGAGTTCTCTCCCGGCCCAGAACGGGGAGTGGATAGTGAAGACGTAGGCGGAGCTCGTGGAGTCGAGCGGAGCTTACAAGATAAGAACTAGGCGGGAGGTCGGACCTCTATAAAAACTACCATGTTCACTTGTGGTTTGCATTGCTTTCTCTACTTGTTTTTAAATTGATTTCCGCTGCATATTTAGTAGAGATTAAGCTAATTTGATTAGATTAATTAGGGTCATATAGGATCCCACATGGAGCACTCCAACTTATGTGATCTTCTTTGTTATTTTCCGTCCAACTTGGATGGTTGCTGTTTGTCTCAAGTGTTTGGTATCCTGGAGTTCCGAGTTATGGGTGTCTTTCCATTGGGGGCAGTGAGTGTGGGAGTGGCCAGTCTTCATTACCATCTCCTTCACAATCTTCTTCCCAATTTTCGTCTTCGTCACTTAAGTTCACAGCAGGATCATCATTCACATAGGACTCATACTCATTCTATTGGTGGGGGACATCAACTTTAGGAACAACTATCTCACATCCGATAGCCATGAGATCTATTTGGGAACAAAAGTCCCAACCTGACTTCTAACTTCTTTATTAAAGATGGAATTGGGCGATGGTTCTACAAGTGCATTTTTTAACCAGAGTCACACATAAAGGGATCATGTCTTGTAATATTTCAGAGACAAATAAATGAACGTCAGAATCGTTTGTAATTTCAACAGGTCTATATGGTTTCCCATGCGTTTTGTAAGGGGCCTCCAGTGTGAGCTCATACTTCAACTTATCAACGCCTTATGTAAATTTTCAAGCAGTTGCAAGTATGTTACATCTTTTTATATCATGATCCCTTTACTCTTGCCATCCTTGAAAAGTCAATCTCTACCATCCATTTCCCAAACACCATTGTGTGTAGCCAATACATTAATAGTTGAACCTGATACGACATAAAAACAACAAAAAATGGTGAAAACAGTGGAATTCAGATTAATAGTCATAACCCTTCAAAATCTATCGAGGTTCTATCGAGTTTGTATCAAGTAACTCAATCAAACTTTAATCAAGTATAACTATCGAGCATCCACATCGACTCGCACTATCGTGTATCGTCTAGTTGACTCTAACTCGATCGAACTCTAAAACAATTTTAACTATCGAGCACACCAATCGAGCCTATCTATCGCGTATCCTCGTGTACAATCGAGTACCGTCTGAACATCCTTTATTGTAGCTTGAATGAGGGTGAATACAATAGGAGTATAGGGTGTGAAAGTGCATATTAAATATGACATATACTTCAAATACATAATGAGGGAGATAGTAGAACAAAAGAAACTAGAATTAGCCTCCTCATGCATAAATATGAAATTTTCACTATGCAAAATCAGTGAGAACATAAGCGAGATGAACAGTCGCTTCACCGATATCACAAACTCTCTCAAAGTTCTTGGAAGAAATTTCAGTAAGGGAGATATGGCAAGAATGTTCCCCGGTCGCTCGAGAACGAATGAGAAGACAAGGTCGTCGCAATTGAAGAAGCACATGACCTTTCCCAACTAAAGATGGAGGACTTGATTGGAAACCTCATGACTTATGAGCTCCAAAAAGTAATCGAAAGGTGAAAGAAGCCTCCAAGATGAAATCAACCTTGGCATTTCATGCAAAATTCGATGGACCAATGATTAGAGTAGAAGATGAGGACATTGAGGTCCTTGCCAAAGACTTCTTCAAATACCTCAAGAAAGATAAGGGAGAAATGAGAGAAAGAAGAGGAAGAAGAAGTGATATGAAGGAAAAAGAAAAGGAGAAGGAAAAGAGTGAAAATGAGAAGAAAAAGGAGAGAAGGAGAGAAAATGAGAAAAGCAAGAGAAGAAGGAAGAAGCTCACAAAGCAACATGGGATGATTCTTCATCTTCATCCTCATCTTCTCTACAAAGTAGAAGGGAGGTTGCCCACACATGCTTCATGGCTATTGAAGATGAACAAAGTGAGGTTGCTTCAAGCTCTTGTTCTACAAAATCTAATTCATGCTCAACTAATTCATATTCTAGTGATAGCTCATGCTTTAAACAAGAAACATATAGTTTTGATGAGCTTCAAAATGCCTTTCATGATTTAATTAAACAATATGAGATCATTTGTGATAAGAACAAGAATGCTAGAAAATTGATAAATGATGTCCAATGCCAAATTGAAATAATCATGAATGAGAAGAATGAGGTGATTTCCAGACATGAAACAAATGCATTAGAACTTGCTAGTCTAAAAGCAACACCTAAAATTGATGAACAACTAGATCTTAGAGCTTGTAATGTGAAATTAAGAAAAGACCTAGAGAAGTTCACTAAGGGAACAAAAATGCTTGACATGCTTCTAGGTAGTCAAAGACAATCACTAGACAAACATGGTTTAGGATATAATGTTTCATATGTTAAAAACCATGTTTCTTACACTACTTTGAATGGAAAGCAATTTGTTGTTAATCAAAGTTCCTCAAGTGTATGGGCTCCCAAAACCAAAATGGTTTGGGTTCCTAAGTTAACATTCAAGGACCCAAGGTTATTTGGGTACCTAAATCTACACTTGTAGGTACTTGAAAGAAGATGGGAGATCAGTAGTGACTGGCAAAGCATGAAAGTTGAATATCAAGTCAGTTGCACTATCAAAAGGAGAATTGGAATCACAATTGAGGAATGTGAGTTGGGCAATCTTTAATCCTCCTAAGCATATAGATTTGGTTCCAATATTAATTTGAATGCTTGATTGTCATATCTTATATTTGAAAAATACATCATATGCTTATATGTCAACATTTGATTGATGTCAAAAGGGAAGAAAACATAAGAATTGAGCTTAATTGATATAACCTTATGAATATTCATAGGAGGAGGTTAATGAATATCATTTATATGGAGTAATGAATTGCAAAATTCAAGGGGAACAAATTCATTACATTAGATGACGGGAGAGAAAATTAGACATCTCATGATCATATAGTTTAAATTTTGATTGATGTCAAAGGACGAGAATAAACTTGAAATTAAAATAATTGAACAAAAACTATGCACATTCATAAGGGGGAGCATCTTATATGCATGATTTACATATTTAAATTTTAATAATTAAGATATAGGTTGTCATCATCAAAAAGGGGGAGATTGTTGCTTTTTTGGCATTAATCTGTGTTTTGATGATTTAATCAACCTAATCTTAATCAGAATCAAATGTAGTGTAACACACATAATGTATAGAACGTATATTGTATTGTGCTAACATCTACAAGTGATCAAGACTCATGAAAAATGGAATGAAGTCAAGACAAGTAATCAAAGCTATTTGAAGACATGTAATTTTACTTTATCTTGAGTCTTAGGAACTTGTGTAAACTTAAGCATACAAGAGTTAAAACTTACTCAAATACACACTAGGTTTCTTATAGAAGTTACACACAAAATTTCACATATATTGGACTTCAATAGGTTACCCAAACCTTACTCGGAAAATCAATAAACCTAAACTGTCTGTACCAGCGGTCGACCGAATGAGTTCTCTGTTAGACCATTTATAATAGACTCTCTAAGTGAATTCTCTAGGTTCAACCGGTCGACTACCTTGACCTTTTGGTCGACCGTTCCCGTATTTTTTGGACGACTGTTACCTTTGTCGTATTATACAACAACCGTATTCATATAAACTTACCTAACCCTTAAAATACAATTGGCTACCGGTCGAACGTTGACCTTAGAACGGTCGACCGGATGAAGACTTTTCTAATGTCCAAAACTTCTTGTTTTCAGTCAAAACATTTATCCCACCTTTCGTTCGACCGATACAATTTATCGTGGCCAACCCCTAGATCGGTCGACCGACCTCTGTCCTGGTTCGACCGATGACTTAAGTCATAACCTAATTGGTTCGACCATTCTCTAGTTTGTTCGAACGTCTTTTTATTCTTAAAGAAATGGTCGACCGTTCTTCCCAATTCAGTCGACCATTGTGGGACTGAATTACATAACTTCAATTTCTATTTTGTGTATCTTACACACAACTCACCTAACTTTTCCGCAACAGCTATATCTCTCTAGGAGCTTATGAATAGAGGTCCATACACCATATTTAAATAACTTTCACACTTCCAATTGTTCTATATACTAGAGAGACTTCTCCCAATCTTCAAAACCTTAAATCCTACACTAAAGCTTAAACTTCCACCACTTTGATCCAATTCCAATCATACTCAAAGTGTGCTCAAGTTAGAGAGTGTTGAATACTCAGGTTACCTTCTTTGTCAGGTTTCGGTGAAAGCCGAAGCATCCCTCTCGGATTGTGAGAGGAGCTTCCAAGCTTGGCGAGGGTGTTTGCAAGCTTGAAATGTAAATGCGTTCTCTCCCAGCCTGGAACGGGGAGTGGATAGTGAAGTCATTAGCAGAGCTCGTAGAATTGAGTGGAGCTTGCAAGAGAGGAAGTAAGATCCGGTGGTGGATCTGAAGCTTTATACAATCGCCTTATGTCTATTGTGGTTTGCGTGTCTATTCTCTACTTGTCTTTAAATTGTTTCCACTGCTTATTTCGTAGAGATTAGACTAATTTGATTAGAGAATTAGGACCACACACGATCCTACACAATCAAGCTTAATCGAGCACAACTACGTCGCAAAAGGGAGATTCAATCAAAACTAGAACAAACCAACAAAACACATCAAGCCATCGACAGATCTATTCGAACAAAACTTGAACAAACCAACAAAACACAAAGTAACACTGATGGGAATTTTATTTATACCGCAAGTGCATGACGTCAATGAAGACGTGACAAGTACGGGTCGAACACAAGGAGGGAGAGATATTGTTATTTTTGTGATTTTCGATTAAGGAAAGAAAGAGAGAGAAATAAGGTTGGTTTGAGATTTTGGATTTTTAATTTTCTAAAGCAAGAACAACAAAAACAAACTAAGAATAAAGCAAATATGGATGAGAGTCCAGCGGGTGGGGGTTTAGATATCTGGTTTTGTTTAGAGAAATCTGAAACTTATAATAAATCACATTAGTTATAAAGCATTACACGATAAATGACTTTAACATAAACTCAAGTAATCAAAATATACAACACGAAATTAAAATAATAACATCATTCTTCTTCTCGTCACCCTAAATCTGTCACCCCCACCCTTTGGAAGAAGTTAAAAACTCATGGATGGAGGGAAGGAGAAGGAGTCCTAGAGAAACTACAAAAGAAAACTAAAAACAAGAAATAAACCAACAGAAATTTATTGCTAAAGAATGGAATAAAAACTAGTTTTTCTACAACATCGTTTCAGGGCTATTTATAGCAGATACAATAGACCCAACTATAAAATAGGAAAGTACACGCGTCATGACACGACTGGACAAAATCCGGGGCCACGGATCGAAAGGGGTGCGGCGTTTTCGCCGCAAGTTGTATGTGATGTGCGGCGGAATCGCCGCAATTTTAGCTCTGATTGGATCCAGATTTTTCCTGTGTGTTTATAGTATGATTTAAATGTCCTTTGCGCGTCCGGATTGATTTCTTTCCTTTCTTTTGAGCTCCGAATTAATTCTTCATATATTTGAAGATCCAAATTGATTTTTCTTTAGAACTTCTCCAAAGTAATATTTTGGTACTTGTAATTTGCAGTCGGGTCCTCGGTTTTTTGCAATTAAGTCCCTGGCTACTTTTGTGCTTAGGTCCTTGGCCTTTTTGTAATTAGGTCTTTGAATGCTTTTATGCTTGGATGAACTTCAATTTGAACCCCGATAATCTTGAACTTGGTCTTTATGACAGAAATGAGTCTCTTGCACGCGTTTATGCTCGGCATATGGGTAATTTGCATTCAGATCCCTGTATTCTGTAAATAAGACTAAACACATACCTTAGTAGCATTTATTGATATAAAGTTAATCTAAATGAACGACATATTATGCAATGTATGCAATGCATCAAATACGCCCACACCTAGATTTTGCTAGTCCCTAGTAAAACAAAATGTGAGAAAAATGAAAACAGTGAAATCCAAACTCACTTTCGTAGGAATCACGGTTGCACTTAGCATGTGCAACAAGCCTTTAAACCCCTAAGTTTCCTTAGAGGATGAGTTTTGTCTCGTGAGGGTTTTCAGTTGACACACCCACAAAGTCTTAATTCAACATTTCATTAATAATTCTCAATATCTCCACCTCAACCTTTATACATCTCACTTAGAATTCTTGCATGCTCATTATATAAATCTAACTCATAAAAAGTCTGACATGGTCTTTGTTCCTCCAACATTCACACCACAAACCCTTCTACACATGTTATCACTTAAATTATTTTGCACGCCTCCTCTGGTGGTGAAGTATCATTCGGATCAACCATGGCATGAATCATTCTTTTAACTTTGGGCCTTGAGTATCTTAAAGTGATTCAACACATTTGCTTTTTTTGACACTTTTACCCTTTTTGCATTCGTGTAGCGAGTTTGGTCGATAATCCCGAGCTCGCAGACTCAAGTTACCAGGTTTTAAGATACCCCTACGGACCAGTGACTCGAAGGCTTGGGTTTTAATGTGCGTTCCTCACTTTTTTACTTTTTTTTACTCAACACTTAATTGCTATTAGAAGTCCACACTTCCCGGTATATTTTCCTCAACCTCTGCTTTTTATCAACCACTTCAAGGATTTGATTCATCCAATTTAAGTGCATACATGTCTTAAAGGGTAATGGGTTATTTCTTTGGAACTTAGATTTATGTCATAGTTTCTACAAGCAGAACTATATAATAAAGAACAAAAACTCAATGCAATTTGTACACGTGTTTTGGCAGTTCAATCTTAAGCTATGTCATGGAGCATTGATTTTTTTTTTAAACGAACAGAATATATAGATAGATAGATAGATAAACACCCCCCACACCTAAATCATGCATTGTCCTCAATGTATGCAAAGATAAAGCAAATGCACTTATTACCTGAATCAACTTGAAGTAGAGGGATTGAATTTGCTCAGAGTCAACCATAGTCAGAACTGGATTGAATGTCACCATGTTGGTGCATGTATCCAGTTCAATTGTTCCCCATGTTGCCCTGAGAGTTCTGAGGTAAAGATTCCACACCCCTCACATATGTTGGTTCTCTTATTTGCTCGAGTGATGGTGGTTGGGTAGATGAATTACTCCCCTTTTTCTCACTTTCTTTTTGATTTTGTGATGAGTTATTTGATTCAGAAATCTTATAGATACGCGATCTCATCACAACATCACTTTCATTGCATACTATTTCTGGTTCACTATCAACATGAAAGATATTAAATTCAGCTTTTAAATTTCCAAAAGATAGTTGCATGAGCCAATTTCGACAATTTATCAAACCTTCAGAAGTGGCTAAAAAGGGTCTGCCTAGTATTATAGGGATTTGTCTCTTAGGATCGACAACAGGTTCAGTGTCTAGAACGACAAAATCCACTGGGTAAATGAAGTCACCAACCTTAATCAAAACATCCTCTACTATACCTCTTGGTTTCTTAACAGAGCAATCAGCAAATTGAAGGGTTGTCTTAGAGGGTTTTAGTGGACCAAAGTTTAGTTGCTCATAGACAGAGAACGGGAGTAAGTTAAGACTAGCACCAAGGTTTAGAAGGGCTTTGTTGATAAAACTATCTCCTATCGCACATGAAATTGTGGGACACCCAGGGTCCTTATACTTTATAGGAGACGAGTTGGACATAATAGAGCTTATGTTTGCAGTTAAGAATGCCTTCTTTGGTACGTTCGTTTTTCTCTTCTTAGTGCACAAATCCTTTAAGAATTTAGCATAAGCAGGTATTTGTTGAATCATATCTAGGAGTGGAATATTCACCTTAACTTGCTTAAATACTTCCAAGATTTTCTCCATTTGTGCACTTGAGCTCTTATTGAGTCTATTGGGGAATGAGGCTTTAGGAACATAGACTCGCTCAAGTTGAGCTATATGGTCAGGTTGACTAGGTGGGTTGGGGTTTTCAAATTGGACTTCAGGTTTAATGGTTAGATCACATATGGGTGCTTGATGACTAGATTGATTAGGAGCTCTATGATTTACCACATTGTTATCAACTTGTTTTCCAGACTGTAATGATACAACTGCATTTATTTGTTGGAACGGTCCCTCCTCATTAACCATTTGAACCGGTCTAGGGTTGTTACTTCCTAGAGGTGGTTGATAGGGCTGATATTGATTATTAGGTCTTGGATTCACCTCAGGTTGACTAGGAAACTGACCCTTTTCTCTTTCACCTACAATATGTGCTAGTTGACTGACCTGTGTTTCTAGCCTTTGGAAGGATTGGGTGGTTGTTTGCATAAAAGTCTTAACCAAATTTTCCAAGCTTGTCAACCCAACATCATAATCTCCATTGTTACTAAACCCAGATGATGTATTATTTTGGTTATACGGGTTTGGTTGTTGTCTAGGAGGTTGACCTTGTTGGCTCCATGAAAGATTGGGATGATTACGTCAACCCGGGTTATAGGTTGATGCGTATGGGTCATTTCTAGAAAGGTTAAATGCGGCATTAACTTGTTCCAAGTCCGCACAATCCTCCATTATATGACCAGTTTGACCACATCTAGAGCAAGGGATAGAAGAGGCTTGATTCACTAGGGATCGGGTTTTTAGCTCTAGACTTTCCATTCTACGCATAAGGGTAACTAGTTTTGCTTCAGCAGCTACAGTAGCATCTACAGCTTAGACACCTGGTTTGGGTTGACTTGCTATTCTAGATCAAATACTCAGGTTATTCGGTGCTCTAGCATTGTCTCATTGCATACTATTTTTGGCTAAATCCTCAAGAAAAGTCCAAGCATCATTCTCGTTTTTGGACATGAAGTTTCCTTGGCTTACAGATTCTACCATAACCCTAGATGTAGGTGTCAATCCCTCATAAATAATTTGCCATAATTGCCATCCTGGAATTCCATGATGAGGGCATTGGGTCAACAGACTTTTAAATCTTTCTAAATAGGAATAGAACGGCTCGCTCTCAGATTGAACGAATGCAACAATTTCATTCCTAATCCTAATAGTCTTATGGTTGGGGAAATATTTCTTTAAGAATACTTGAACAAACTCGGCCCAACTCCTAATAGATCTTTCTGCTAGACTATATAGCCATTTCTTAGCGTCGTCCTTCAATGGTAGAGGCACGGATTTAAGACGCACTGCCTCCTCAGAGGTGTGTTGGTATTGCATAAGGGAGAAGATTTCCTCAAATTCTCTAAGGAAGAGATATGGGTCTTCCTTAGAGGTGAACTTGGGAAACATACTCATGTATTGTGCCTTCAGTTCGAAGTCGCGACCCGGTATGATGGGCATAACGATGCACGATGGCTGAGCAGTCATCGTTGGGTAGCACCGATCCCTCAGAGTCCTAGGTGGGTCCATTACATTCTCACCCATTGGATCCGGGTGAGGTGGTGCAATAGGTGGATTGGGGCTAAGCTCTAGACTGCAATCTAGATGAACTCGTGAGAGTCGATTTCTCAAGTCCCGAACCCAAATCTGAGTGCACCGGTTTGAATCAATTTTTGAATTCAAATTTGAAATTTAAATTCCAAATTCAATTTCAAGAAACAATTACTTCTTCTTTTTTTTAATTTGTTTTTCAAAAATGGAAACAAACAATAGAAGGGGGAAAGATGAGAAAGGAATCCTAATCTAGAGAATTGAGATGAGAAGAGAAAGAAGACTCAGATGAGAAGGGAAACTTAACTCTAAAAGATAGATGAGAGGGTTGGTCAGAAGTTTCCTAAACAAGCACGGTTCAAACAATCCTAGACCTAGTGTAGCTTAAATCTAGACGACTCCTAACTGGTTGAGTCGAATTGGTTCGCTTGATTCACCTCCCTCACTAATCAAACCAAATTGGCCAGGCAGTGTATAGCTAGTGGGGGCGCTTCCGACAGAGTCGGTGCCAATTAGACAACCACTTCGCTTGGAAGACTTACGTCAACACAAAAACACTTTCTAGACACCAAATTAAATTCGATCAACTTCAAGTCATAGCAAGTCAAACCAATCTTCTCCTTAATTGAGTCTGAGTCCTTAGGGGCCAATGTCTAATTGATTTTAATTTTAAGGCTTGGGTGGCACTTTAGGATTGTGATTTGTGGGTCACGGAAGGGTGATGAAATCCCCACCGTATCTTTTCCTACGGAGTTGCCGTTAAGATAGTTTAACTTAAATCTAGCAAAGATAGTCAAACATTGGTCTTTAGTTGGGGGACAATTGCAAGGTTGCATGCAAACTGAATTATATGCTTAAATGCAATCGATAAAACCGCGCACGTACCTTGCCTCCAGCACTCTTCAACAAAAAATAATTTGCAAGAATTTAGCAATAATAATGCAAACAAAACACTATATGATGCATGCACTAAGTCTTTCTAATTTTGCCAATTTTTAGGTCAGAGTTGAATTATTGCCAATTATGGAATTTGAGCTTAACACGTGCAGTTCTACAAAAAGGAAATTTTCCGAAAATAGAAATTACGAGGAAAAAGGCAACAAAGGTTACCTACGCACGCTCAGTCAGGTTCCCCGCCCGCTCTCGAAGATTTCCAGTTACTCTACGCGTCCACCCAGAGATGGAGACGACCCCAGAAAAAATTGAAGCCCAGATGCTTCAGACGTGCGGCAGATCCGCCGCAAGTTGTTCTTTAGATGCGGCAATTTCGCCGCCCTTCTTGCTCCGACTGTGCCTGGATTTCACCGCGCACTCCGTTGTCTCCTGAAACGTAAACCCAAATAATTAGATCACGCACATGATAAACAGAATAGAATCGAAATCACCAAAAATAAACAAAATCTTCGTCGCCTCCCTGGCAACGACGCCAAAACTTGATTGGAATTTTATTTATACCGCAAGTGCACGACGTCAATGATGACGTGGCAAGTACGGGTCGAACACAAGGAGGGAGAGATATTGTTATTTTTGTGATTTTCGATTAAGGAAAGAAAGAGAGAGAAATAAGGTTGGTTTGAGATTTTGGATTTTTTATTTTCTAAAGCAAGAACAACAAAAACAAACTAAGAATAAAGCAAATATGGATGAGAGTCCAGCGGGTGGGGGTTTAGATATCGGGTTTTGTTTAGAGAAATCTGAAACTTATAATAAATCACATTAGTTATAAGGCATTACACGACAAATGACTTAACATAAACTCAAGTAATCAAAATATACTAACATGAAATTAAAATAATAACATCATTCTTCTTCTCGTCACCCTAAATATGTCACCCCCACCCTTTGGAAGAAGTTAGAAACCCATGGATGGAGGGAAGGAGAAGGGGCCTAGAGAAACTACAAAAGAAAACTAAAAACAAGAAATAAACCAACAGAAATCTATTGCTAAAGAATGGAATAAAAACTAGTTTTTCTACAACATCGTTTCGGGGCTATTGATAGCAGATACAAGGGACCCAAGTATAAAATAGGAAAGTACACGCGTCATGACACGACTGGACAAAATCCAGGGCCACGGATCGAAAGGGGTGCGGCGTTTTCGCCGCAAGTTGTATGTGATGTGCGGCGGAATCGCCGCAATTTTAGCTTTGATTGGATCCAGATTTTTCCTGTGTGTTTATGGTATGATTTAAATGTCCTTTGCGCGTCCGGATTGATTTCTTTCCTTTCTTTTGAGCTCCGAATTAATTCTTCATATTTTTGGAGATCCAAATTGATTTTTCTTTAGAACTTCTCCGAAGTAATATTTTGGTACTTGTAATTTGCAGTCGGGTCCTCGGCTTTTTGCAATTAAGTCCCTGGCTACTTTTGTGCTTAGGTCCTTGGTCTTTTTGTAATTAGGTCTTTGAATGCTTTTATGCTTGGATGGACTTGAATTTGAACCCCGATAATCTTGAACTTGGTCTTTATGACAGAAATAAGTCTCTTGCACGCGTTTATGCTCGGCATATGGGTAATTTGCATTCAGGTCCCTGTATTCTGTAAATAAGACTAAACACATACCTTAGTAGCATTTATTGATATAAAGTTGATCTAAATGAACGACATATGATGCAATGTATGCAATGCATCAAACACCCACATCAATTTTTTGCAATTTCATTTACCCATTCTTTTTTTGACCGGTTTCTCCTCCGAGAACACTAAAACATCTTGTGCATTCCGGTGGGGGTCTAACGGGAGTCCAAAGGGGACGATCTCAGCTTGATATTGGCTAATGTGGGCTCTATCTGGTCTTCACTCCCAACTTGTAACTCTGAACTCGATACTCCTGAAAGAGAGAAAGAAAGGGAGAGAGGAAAAGAAGGGAACAATTTATGCAAGGGTATTTGGAGCAGAAGTAGAAACATAAGCATATTTCTCAGAGGATGTCAATGTAGGGGCTTTTTTCGATTTTGGGTCACTTTGAGCATAGAAAGTCAAATTTGCCTTGCTAAATGTATTTAGGTCAGTGCATTGTTATTTATGAGATTATGATTGTTAATATGGCGGCGATGTAGTATGAATAATTTGTTGTTGTCACATAAATATGTATAAGTCATAGTTTTTGTATTTCTAAAATATTATTCATATTTTTGCATTGTACGTACTATTATTATTTAAAATAAGCCGCAAATATGGAAACGAATAGCACCAAGACGGTGGGTGAAAGCTCTAACACAAACCCTCTTCTTTGCTCGTCCGGACTCATCGCGTCCTCATGGAAAGAAGTCTCTCGTGATCAATCGAAAGGACCCCCTCTCGCTACGCAAACATGCATGATTAAGGTATCGTTAGTCTATTCTTCCCAATTGAAGATAAAATTTATAACAGATTGACATCATTTCATGCTTATATTTGTATCTTATATCCATTATCTTACACCTAAGCAATGCTACGTGACGAGTTTTATGTTTGAATTTTAGAAATAAATAGGTTTGAAGAGATGAAGCATGAAAGGACCCAAAAGCAGGGAAAAATGACTTAATTGTGAGACCTGGGGACTAAGATGCAAGGGAGAAGGACCTGAACGTGAGACCAAAGGACCAAAGAGCAAAACAGAAAACTCCACACCATCATGGGGAGTATTTTGGCAATTCTATTCGGGTCGGAACTCCAACAAGTGAAGTAGATGCATCAAAGACCAACAAAGACATCCAGAAATACCCAGAATAAAATCCAACATGATCCGAACCATATAGACCACCAATTGGCGGTCCAAGACCGCGAATTGGCGGTCTATTTTGGCCCAAATTAGCTAATATTTTGGTGGGTCGCGTATTAGTGTGTATTGAGTCCATTTCTGGTATTTGTTTAGTCCCACATCGGGGGATTGTCCCGGATTGCCTTTTTCTTTGGCTATAAATAGAACTCTTCACCTTCTATTGTAACCTACCCATTGCTTGGTGGCATTCTCTATACTAAGGAGTGAGCCTTGAAGCAAAAACTCAAGGTGGAGAAGAATGCTACCTTCACTGTGAGTCATTGTTAATAAAATAATTGTTCTAGTTTCTTTTAATCTTGTCTTTTAATTTGTGCATCCTTGTTTAGTCTTTCCTTTCCTTTTAAGTTTATTTAGTATTTCTTGCTTGCTTAGTGTAGTTTCATTTCAGTATTATGCTTCATTTTGTTAATATAGTTAGTATAATGAGTAGTGAGTAGTTCCATTCCCACTTGGGGGATGCAGAAATATGTGATATGATCATGTAGTTTATTAAGTGTGTGTTATCTTAATCCCTTCAGCTTTATATGATTTACATAACCATGTAATGGGTTTTCACTCTTATCTTTGATATGCTAATGCTCTTGAATGAAGCTTAGTTTATGCTTTGATTAATGGACCTATTTTATGGGGAATGATAAGGTTAGGATATGGATGAAGTTAATATTGGAAACACAATTTGTAGTGTATGTGCTCTTGTTGCCTTTACCTTAGCTAATGTCTTGTATGTTTTAATGATGTAGTCTTATCTTAATTCATGTGGAGGCATAGTAGGGTCTAGTCTTTATACTTGAGTTCATTTAGCTTCATTCCAATTATTGTCTTGTATGTTTTAATGATGTAGTCTTATCTTAATTCATGTGGAGGCAAAGTTGGATGTAGTTTTATGATTTCATGCACTACATGTTGTGAGGAGCTTAATTGAACACACACACATCTTTATATTCACATTATTTCTCTACCCCCTATGGGGGTTTAGTTTTATTGCTCATCTTTCATTTCCTCTTGCATTCTAGTGTAATTTAGTGTAATCAATCTTTCTCTCCTTTCTTTACCACTCGCCTTCGAACAAACCAAAAGTGGACACCCATATTTGCCACCGCTTTAACGTGGTCGTGCACTTGCGGTTTAATATAAAACGAATCAATCAATAACCAAAAATTATAACCTGAATAGAAGGGCTTATGTGACTTTTTGTCGTGTTTAGACATCGATAAACTAAAAGGAAATTTTGGCATCCAAACGGAATGCGAACCGCCAAATACCACATTTGTCGTGAACAATCACATTTTCTTTCAAAAACTGGAACCATTTCAGGACATCCAAATGCAACCTTTGACTTCCAATTAATTAATGATAGATAATCGTTGTTGTTAACTTCTAATCAATGATAGATTATAGTTGGCGATGGTTCTGATTTTTATTTTGATGGATGATATTTCATATTATTTACAATCAGGTTACCACTAAATAATGCAATCAAACCTCAACAACCCTAAAAACCAGTTAGCCCTTCAATCGTAAAAAAAAAGCAATGCCATACCCCCAACCAAAGCAAAATAACAACACAACTAAAGCACCATCTTGTAATGATATTTGACATATATAACTTTTTATCTCAAATAGGATCTTATTGATACATGATCTTACGTATTAACAGTACTAGGCCTTGAAGCAAATTAACGATTTCCTTAGAGGAAAAATACAATAAGGATAAAGATGGAACTGAAAGTGTTGGCTTTTTGGCCTTAATCTATGTTTTGATGATTTAATCAATCTAATATTAATCATAATCAAAGTAGAGTAACACACATTATGCATAGCATATATATTGCCTTGTGCTAACCTCTACAGGTGATCAATACTCAAGGAAGAAAGGAATTCAAGTCAAGACATGTAATCAAGTTATTGAAGACATGTAACTTTATATTTCTTTTCAGTCTTAGGAACTTTGTGTACTTGAGCATACTAGAGTTAAAAACTACTCACACACTAGGTTCCTTATAGAAGTCACACTCAAAATCTTAGATCATTTGGACTTCAATAGGTCACCCAAACTTAGATCGGAAATTACTAAACCACAAACCAGAACTCCTTGTGCACATTCGGTCGACCGAACCACCTTCGTTCGACCAATTGATCATTTAATCAATAGTGATTTAAACAGCTCAACCAGTCGACCGTCTACACATGTCATTTGACCGTTAGACTTGTCGTATTTTACCAACGGTCATATTCAATTTATTATCCTTAACCCAAGAATACAATTGATAATCGGTCGACCGTGGACCTAGTTTTTGTCGACCGAACATAAATATTTTTGACAACCCCATAGTGCATGTTATTTTCGGTCGACCGAACCAACCTTTTTGTTCGACCGTTAACTTAAGTGAACTTAAGTTGTAGCCGTATTTCGGTCAGTCGTTTCTCGCTCGGCCGACCGTTGCTTTTCTGGACTTTCCTGGACTTCATTTCCACACGACCTCCGGTTGATCGTTAAGCCCGATTCGGTCGATCGAAGTTGCCCAAAACTGTGCCCTGTGCTTTTCTCTCTTGTGTTTCTTACACAAACGCTTACCCTATTAATCCCAATGGCTATAACCCCTTAGGAGTTTATAAATAGATGTTACCAAGAAATAATTTGACAACTCTTCCACTCCAAATTGTCATACACATCTAAGAGAAACTCCCAAGGTTTCAATTCCCCAATCCTACTCTCCAAACCAAACTTTCCACACTTTAGATCAATTTCAATCATACTTTAAGTGTACTCAAGTTAGAGAGTGATTGTTCCACTCAACAATTGTCTGCCAACAAGCAAGGACTTCGGTGAAAGCCCGAAGTGTTCCTTCTCGGATTGTGAGAGGAAGAAATCAAGCTAGCAAGGATTGTTCGCAGAGCTTGCTGTGTAAAAGGCTTAATCTCGGCCCGAAACGAGATTGATAGTGAAGACATAGGCAGAGCTTGCAAGATAGGAAGTAGGCGGGAGGCCGAACCTCTATAAAAATTTCTTAGGCATCTTTGTGTGGTTTGCATTGTTTTCCTTACTTGCTTTTGTTTGTTTATTCCGCTGCATCTTAGATTAAGCAAGTAGGAGATTAACTTAAAAGTGATTAGAATTAGGGTCATACACGATCCTACATTTGGTATCAGATCATAGGTGCTAAATTTGATATACTTAACCATATTTTAGCATGACATCTTCATCATCTAATCACGTAGAAGGATTGTGCACAACTAGACCCCCTTTGCTAAATGGTTCTAACTATGATTATTGGAAAAATAGAATGGAAATATTTTTTATTTCTAATGATCTTAACTATTGGATTTTCCTTCAAAATCATTACACCCCCCTAAATGAAGAAGAATTGGTCTCATTAACTAGAGCCAAAATGAAAGAATATGAAATGAGCTTTAGTATAACAAACATCCTATTTTGTGGATTAAATGAGGGTGAATACAATAGGATTAAAGGGTGTGAAAGTGCACATGAGATTTGGTATAGACTACAAATGAATCATGAGGGTGATAGCAAAACAAAAGAAACTAGGATTAGTCTCCTCATGCATAAGTATGAATTTTTTCCTATGCAAATCGATGAGAACATAAGTGAAATGAACACTCGATTCACCGATATCACTAATTCTCTTTTGGTTCTTGGAAGAAATATTTGTGAATGAGAAATGACAAGGAAGTTCCTTTGGTCACTCAACAACGATTGGGAAGATAAGATCGTCGCAATTGAAGAAGCGCATGATCTTTCCAAACTAAAGATGGAGGAACTCATTGGAAAACTCATGACCTATGAACTCCAATTGAGTCATAGAAAGGAGAATGAAGCTTCCAAGAAGAATCTAACCTTGGTATTACATGCAAAATCCGATGAACCAAGGAGAAGAGAGGAGAATGAGGACATTGAAGTCCTAGCTCAAGACTTCTGAAAATTTCTCAAAAAGGATAAGGGACAAAATGAGATAAAGAGGAGGTAGAAGAAGTGAGAAGAGAGAAAAAGAAAAGAGAATGAGGAGAGTGAAATGAGAGAATGAGAATTGATAAGGAAGTTCCTTTGGTCACTCAACAACGATTGGGAAGATAAGATCATCGCAATTGAAGAAGTGCATGATCTTTCCAAACTAAAGATGGGGGAACTCATTGGAAACTCATGACCTATGAAAGGAGAAGGAAGCTTCCAAGAAGAATCCAACCTTGGTATTACATGCAAAATCCGATGAACCAAGGAGAACAAAGGAGAATGAGGACATTGAAGTCCTAGCTCAAGACTTCTTAAAATTCCTCAAAAAGGATACGGGACAAAATGAGAGAAAGATGAGGCAGAAGAAGTGAGAAGAGAGAAAAAAAGAAGAGAAGGAGGAGAGTGAAAATGAGAGAAGAGAAAGGGAGAAGAAGAAGGAGAGAAGGGAGAGGAGAAGAAAAAAAGAGAAGAGAAAGAAAGGAGGAAGCTCACAAAGCCACTTGGGATGATTCTTCATCCTCATCATCATCTTCTATGCAAAGTAGAAGGGAGGTTGCCCACTCATGCTTCATGGCTATTGAAGATGAACAAAGTGAAGTAGACTCTAACTCTTGCTCCACTAGATCTTATTCATGCTCAACTAAATCATACTCTAGTGATAGCTCAAAATCTAATGCTAATGATGATCATATACACATGATGAGCTTCAAAATGCATTTCATGATTTAGTTAAACAATATGAGATTATTTGTAAGAAGAACAAAATACTAGAAAGACTATCAATGATCTCCAAAGCCAAATTCAAATAATCATGAATGAAAAGAATGAAGTGCTTGCTAGACATGAAACTAATGCATTAGAACTTGGTAGTCTAAAAGCAACAGCTATACATGATGAACAAATAGATCTTAAGGCTTCAAATACTCAACTTAGAAAAGATCTACAAAAGTTCACAAAAAGAACTAAAATGCTTGACAAGCTTCTAGGAAGTCAAAGGCAATCTTTGGATAAACATGGTTTAAGATATAATACTTCTTATGTTTAAAACCATGTAATTCATATTATCTTGAATGAAGAGCATTTAGTTGTAAATCATAGTTCCTCAAGTGTGTGGGCTCCTAAAACCAAAATGGTTTGGGTGCCAAAGCTAATGTTCAAGGACCCAAAGTTGTTTGGGTACCTAAATCTACACTTGTAGGTGCTTAGAAGACTCAAATTCAAAGCTTGTTGCACTATCGAAAGGAGGATGGAACCAACATTGAGGAATAACGATTGGTATTTTTTTTATCCTCCTACGCTTAAAAGATTTGGTTCCAATATGAAATTCGTATGCTTAATTGTCATATTTTTATCACATTCATTGATCAATTAGGATATGCTTCATGTACATCTTTAAGGGGGAGAAAAAGGAAAATATTGCCTAATTGATATCATTCATTGCATATCGTATAAATTTGGGAGAAAAACACATCCAATGCTTAATTGTCAAATTTTCAAGTGGATGTCAAAAGGGGAGTAATACATCGCATGCTTACATGTTAATATTAATTTGATGTTAAAAGCGGATAATAGAATTGAACTTAATTGTCATATCATACTCATATTGATAGTGGGAGCTTAATGAATATCTTTTAAAAAGGGTAATGAAGTGCAAAATTAAGGGGGGGCAACTTCATTACAAGAATTTTGGGGGAGAGAATAAATTCAATGAAAAATCTTATTTTTGATGGATGTCAAAGAGGGAGAGAATATTAGGGGTAACTTGAAATTTGCTTAAATATTGAACAAAAACTATGCACACTCATAGGGGGAGCATTTATATGCATAGTTTACATCTAGAAATTTCAAGTATTAAGATATAGGTTGTCATCATACATTTATATGCACGACATGGCAGCTGGATCCCCCAGTCCCACACGGTCCCAGATCCGGCACGGGTTGGGGTTTTTTTTTGTCCGGTTGGGTGTTGAATTAAGTATACAATCACAATTTAGTTAAATAAAACACAAACATAATTTATTTTTCCCCAAAGTAACCAATTTATTTATTAGAAATTGTTAACTCAATTCGAGAAACAATATATTGGTTACATATAAAAAAAGCCCAAAGGCTAACTAAACCTAAGGAGTAATGAAAAAACCCTAAGGGGTATTAGGAAAAAATTACTCCTTAAAAAAAGTGGTTTAGTTAATTTGTCTTCAATCTTCGTCATTGTTGTTGTGAATAATCATGTTCTGCATTCTATCCGCAGCATCGAGCCAATTCTTTCAGACATACGCTCATCTTGATGGACTTGTCGAACAAGCTTTGCCTCTTGTCGGACAAGATCGGCTTACATGCACTAAAAGCAGCCTCCAACGTCACAATTGACGTCGGAGAACATAATAAGTATCATGCCATCAAAGATACTAGTGGAAACCTACCTGAATTCTTTCTCCACCAGTCTTAAACATTAAAACATTTTAACTCAGCAGTACTTAAGTAAATTTCAGTGTTTAGATATGCAATTAATTCATTTTGGGTCTCAGTTTGCACAAATTTAGCATTTTTTACTTAACCAATTCCATTGCGAGCCATCATCATCTGAATTCACTGCAGTTGGAGGTGGTTGTGATGATGAACAAGCAACATTTGAACCCATTTGTCTATTTAGTCTTTGATATTCTTCAAAATAATTGTTTAAAGAAGATCTACATTTATCTGCATGCTTTTGAAAAATTTCATAATTCATGTTTTCGTAAATTTGTTCCAAGTAAACTTGTAAACCAGTAATTTTAAATCTAGGATCCATAATTAAAGCTAAAGAAAAGTAAAGTGGAGGAGGATTCGAATATTTATTAAACTTAGTCTCCATTACAGTTAAAATCTCATCAACACTAGGATTTCCCCTATATTTCGCAAATAGATTGTAATTGGACGTATTTCTTAAATAAATATGTTAGAGGTCGGGTAATATTGTCCACTTAATCTTTTAGTGAAGGTGAAAATAGGTTTTAAAAAAGCTAACATAATATTACAAATTTCCCAATCTTGGTCAATTAAAAATGCCCCTTTTTGTTTTTCATTATAAAAAGATTGAATTGCAAGATGACGATCAACACAAGATTTTAACATTTCATAGGTAGAATTCATCTATGGGGACATCTAATTTAAATTTCCTAAGTTTAACATCATTATATACACAAAATTCTCTAAATTCCTGATATCTAGATATACTACTACAACTTACAAAGGCTATTGCATTCCTAACATTTCCTAGGTATGGTTTAATTAATTGAAGTCCATGTTGTACTACCAAGTTCAAAGTATGACAAACACATCTGATATTAAAAAGTGAACAATCTAGAGGTGGCTTACAATAACTTATGAGCATTCTTATTGCTGCACTATTATTAGTAGCATTATCAAATGCAATGTACAAATTTTATTTTCAAGATAATTAACTACGATGACATCTTTAATGTGATCAAATATAACCTTGGTAGTGTGTGGATGCAAAATAGGTAAAAAAGAAATAATTTTTTTCATTAACAACCATGAATCATCTAGATAATGAGCAGTTACGCAACCATAATGATAATTATTTGGACCGGTCAAAATATCACTAGTTAATGCTACCTTATTGTTCATTTCAAAATAATAACTAATCATGTTTGTTATTTGTTTATCGAGTTTATCAAATGCAATTTTTTTAAGAGTTGATAGAAAATTGGTACCCTTAGGGATTCAGATTCACATGTGCTAAATGGTAATTCATCTCTAATTATGAAATCAACAATTATTTCTCTACTTTTAATTGGACAATAATTCCGAAAAGATAAATTTTCACTAGCTGTGTCTAAAACAGATTGACGTGAATCCATTACTGACCCAGGATTGTTCTTAACTTTACATACTTTAAATGTCGACCTAAATGACCGGTTCCCCCACTTGACTTACCCGAATATACATTACCACAATGTCTACAAGTAGCAATTACTTTACCATTTTGATATCTACCTTCTTGAAAATGTTTCCATACTGGGCTAGTTTGTTTCCTAAAACTGGTAGTAGTTATTTAGGGTGGTATATCCGGAAGGAGTTGTACAGTATCATTATCTTCAGAATCTGATGTTGAACTCATACAAATTACTAAATATGCAAAGAAAAACTTAATTTTTTCCATAAAAGATAACGTCATGATTAACTAAAAAGATTAGAAAAGCCTAGGAAATGAAGAGCGGAGTCGCGAAATAAGAGATCAACGGTCTACTTGTAGCTTTAGGCTTCATTCTTTAGCTCAAACTCGACCCGTACCCACCAAAATCAAAGCAATTAGAGAAATATAATAGAAGATTAGATAAGATTAGAAGAGAGTTGGAGAGAATTATGTGAACAAAATGAGAGGATTGGGGGTTTATATAGGATAGGGGAGGGGTAGTTTAGGAAAATTTTAAAATAAAAAAAAGCCCAATGGCTCTTAGAGCCGTTGGAACCGACGTCAGCATTCCAACGACTTTAAGAGTTGTTGGAACAGTGTTGTGCCAGGCATGACTTGGACCGGCCCGGCACCCAGGTCTTATTCTATCCAAAGCACACAATAACAATTAATAACACAACCCCTTCAAGAAAAAATCCTTTTCGTTAAAAACAAAAGGTGCCATGTAGAAAGCAGAACATCTATGTTGAGCATGAAAGCGAACTTGATGCAAACAAGAGAGTATGTGTTGTGGTGAATACTCCATCTCTCATAGTGAGAACTTCATCAACATCAAACATATCAAATAAAAAATTGTACTAAAATTAAAAGATAAAAAAGCATATCAAAACTCAAAGATCTATCCACCTTACCAGATCCGCACATCACGATGACGATCAAGGGTGTGTTTGCATGACAAAAAATGGTCAAAAATTTCAAAAAAATTGACTTTTCTCTCTCTTGCATCAAACACCCTAAACAAAGTGGTAGTTTATTCCAAAAACTCAAAAAAAAGTTTTTCCACGTTTTACATTTTTGTCCCTTTTGGAATCAATATTTACAAGACTTTTCTACTTGAAAAAAGAGTTGAGAATGGTAAGATACACTTTCCTATGAAAAGTCAAAGAACTAGATAAGAGGCAAGTTTTTGGCTCGTCTTAGTTTTTAGCGACAAGAAAATAGTTTTTTACTTAATGTCACATCATGTCTTTTACGCTGGAAAAACTTTAAGGTGTGTTTCGATGACCATACAATCGTAAATTTTCTAAAAAATTTGATTTTTCTCTCTCCTGCATCGAAACACTAAACAAATGGGTAGTTTCTTCCAAAACCTTAAAAAACTTAGAAAATAAGTTTTACACCAATTCCACCATTACGAATCGAAGGTTCGGGACTTGTGGCTCGATATTCGTTGACTCTGTTGTTCCAAAAGAAGCAGGATGGGTCGCCTCTTCTGCCACTTTTTGGCGACTTACACTTTCAACCTGATGAACCGCCTCGGCAAAATAGCCCCGTAACTTCGGGAGAAGCGGTACCCGTTTTTCCAAAGGATACATTGTTTCCCCGTTGAAATCAATATTTACAAGATTTTTCTACTTGAAAGAAAATTTGAGAAGAGTAAAACAAACTTTTCTCATGAAAACTCAAAAACTGGGTGGAAGATAAGTTTTTGACTCTTGTACCACTTTTTAGGGAAAAGAAATCAGTTTTTTACTTTATGACTTTGTTTGGATGTAGCTTTCTTTGAAGAAATTCTTAAAAACTCTTTAATAGATGTCAAAAGTTTGTTCTCAAGATCTTCAATTTTTGTGATTGTGGTTAATTGTACATGTGAACTTACCAAAAATAAAAAGAAGTTGAGTTTTTACACATGTGATGAGGGTAGGAATTGGTATTTCACAAGTGAGTGTATGAAAAGCCGAAGAAAAGCTCTTCTTAGAGTTTTTCAATCCAATCCCAAAAAAGCATAGAAAAACGTGATAGGGGTTAAACATTTTTGCTTGTCCCTCTCCATTTCCTTACATGGATGTTGTGTCCACGCGGACACACGTGGGTGGAGAGCTGAGAAAAGCTCTTCCCACGTGATATCAACCTTTTTCACACCATATCTTTTATGTTGGAAATACTCAGTATGTGTGTTTGGATGTCACAGAAACAATGTAGTTTTTAGCTTGTCTCATAGTGATTTAACATAAAGTGAAAAACTAGATTTTGTCCCCTAATATAAAGACAGGAGCCAAAAGCTTGTCTCCCATCCAATTTTTTGATTTTTTATGGGAAAAGTCAGCTTTACCATCTTCAAATCTTTTTCCAAGTAGAAAGTCACTTCAAAAATACTGAAAAAGCTCATCTTTTGAGCTTCTCTCACTTGTGGGAAGTATTTGGATGCAGGTGAGAGAAAAGTCAATTTTTGTGAGAAATTTGATCAATTTTTTGTCATCCAAACGCACCCACAAATTCTAAGGTTGTGTTTGGATGTATGGCCAAACGGGCTTTTGGAAACGGAAATCCTCTACTGTAGTAGCTCTGTCCACTCAATGGATGAAAGGCAGCTTCTCGGGTAGAACTAGAAAAGGCTCTGAGATAGTGAGAGTGTTTCCACACGCCAAGAAACATCGTGTCGGTTTCCACACGCCAAGAAACATCGTGTCGGTTTCCACACGCCAAGAAACATCGTGAGTGTTTCCACACGCCAAGAAACATCGTGTCAGTTTCCACATGCCAAGAAACATCGTGAGTGTTTCCACACGCCAAGAAACATCGTGTCGGTTTCCACACGCCAAGAAACATCGTGTCTGAGATAGTGAGAGTGTTTCCACACGCTAATGGATCTCTCACACTCTTCTTCATCCACCCTCTCCATCCTGAGCGCCGACCTGCAGATCTTACTTCCACTGCCCACCCCGTTGATGATGGCCAACATAGGTCGAGGCCCTATGGATCCTATTTTGCAGTCTCACTGCTTCTGCGATCTACCGGCTAGGATTTGGGTTTTCGAAAGGCCAGGGAGGCCGGATCGTCATTTGTTGCAGTGCGGGAAGGATCTGGTTTTCGATCACCTTTCCTTTTTGTTAAGTTTTTCTTTAAAAAAAATCTTGTTTTCGATCACCGACGATTTCGGGCCAAACCCTAACCTTTTATTCAATTTCGTAGGTGACAACATTTTCAGTCGCACCTCCATGCTTGTTCTTCATTCCTGAGGAATCTGCCACCCATTGCCTCTGGTCGCTCTTCGGCCACATCGAACGGCGATTCGACCAGCAAATGGAGGTGCTACGGAACCTCCTCGACCACTTTGAGCGCCTAGAGAGGTGTAGGGAGGCGGCACAGCGAGCACGACGAGGTATGGGTTTTCGGTTCAATTTTTCCACATGTTAGAATAGTACCTCAACTTCATCCCATATACTTTGTGCATGTTTGGATTGATGGTTTGGAATAGTATTTTTTAGGGAAAACCACTATTCACTCCAAACTCCTTCCAACCATCCCAATTTATACAATAGTATGGGGTGTTTTCAGACCGGGTTTTCAAAAAACTGAAATGGGTATTAAAAAGGACAAACTCATATATCAAAAATGACAAACTCATATATCAAAACTGAAAGGCGGTTCTTAAGTGCATGGATCATGGTATAATCTATCCTATCTCTGATAGTTTGTGGGTGAGTCATGTCCATGTGTTTCCCAAGAAGTCAGGCATGACGATTGTTGAGAATGAGCATAATGAGTTTATCCCAACACGCCTGCAAACTGGCTGACGAGTTTGCGTTGATTATCACAAGATCAATGTGGCAACGCGGAAAGATCATTTCCCATTGCCATTCATTGATCAGATGTTGAAAAGGTTGGCCGGACATGAGTACTATTGTTTTCTTGATGGATACTCCGGTTACAACCAAATTCCCATCGCCCTCGAGGATCAAGGGAAAACCACCTTTACATGTCCCTTTGGCACGTTTGCCTACCGTCGCATGCCCTTTGGGTTATGTAATGCGCCCGAAACGTTTCAAAGGTGTATGATCAGCATCTTCTCTGATATGGTAGAGCGTTTCCTTGAGATTTTCAGGGACGACTTTTCCATATTTGGCGCTTCCTTCGATGAGTGCCTTCATCACTTGAGCTTTGTCCTCAAGTGATGCCGTGAGAAGAACCTCGCTCTCAATTGGGAGAAATGTCACTTCATGGTGAAGCGAGGTATTGTACTTGGACATGTGGTCTCAAGTAGGGGAATTGAGGTTGATCCCGCCAAAGTGGGTCTTATTGCTAATCTCCGACTACCACGTAATGTGAAAGATATCCGCACCTTTTTGGGGGATGCTGGATTCTATCGGCGGTTCATTAGGGATTTTAGTAAAATTGCTCGACATCTTACCGCCTTGTTGGCTAAGGATGTCATTTTTGAGTTCACACTCGATTGCCACCATGCTTTTGGGACCTTGAAGAAAGAGCTGACTTCAGCTCCCATAATTAAGGCACCTGGTGTGGACTGAACCCTTCGAGTTAATGTGTGATGCATCTGACTTCGCTTTGGGAGCAGTGCTTGGGCAACGATTGGACAAATTGCCTCATGTGATCTACTATGCCAGTAGAACACTCAACGATGCCCAATTGAATTACACTGTGACTGACAAGGAATTCTTAGTGATCATATTCGCTTTGTAGAAATTCCGACCGTACTTGATTGGCTCCCACGTGATTATCTATTCTGATCACACAACCATGAAGCACCTCATGGCGAAGAAAGATGCAAAATATCGACTCTTGAGATGGATCTTGTTGTTACAAGAATTTGATATCGAGATTCGGGACAAAAAAAGTGTGAAAATGTTATAGCGAACCACCTGTCTCGTCTTGAGACGACCAACCCACATGACCAAATTACCTTACTAGCAGTCGTTCACGATCGAAGATAACCCTTGGTTTGCTGACATCGTGAACTACCTCGTGACCGAGCAACTTCCTGTGGGTTGGTGAAAATCTGACCAAACCAAATTTAGATCTTATGTCATATTGTTTCACTGGGACGACCCCTACCTATTCAAATACTACTCTGACCAAATTTTCAAGCGGTGCGTCCCAAATAACGAGTACCAAAGTGTGCTACCATTTTGCCACTCTTGGGCATGTGGAGGACACTTTGGAGCAAAGAAAGCTGCCGCCAATGTGATCCAATCTGATTTCTACTGCCCTTCTCTTTTCAAAGATGCTTATGAATTTTGTAAGCAATGTGATAGGTGCCAGCGCCTTAGCAGAATTAGTCGACGTGATATGATGCCTTTGCAAAATGTCCTTGTCATTGACATCTTTGATGTGTGGGGCATCGACTTTATGGGTCCTTTCCCGAATTTGTTCGAGAATATTTACATTCTGGTGGTCGTTGACTATATGTCTAAGTGGGTTGAGGCTATCCCCACAAAGACCAATGACAACAAGGTGGTCACCAAATTCTTAAAGGACATTTTTGCACGATTTGGTAGTCCTCGTACCATAATCAGCGATAGGGGTACCCACTTCTGCAATCACTCCTTTAAAGCCCTTATGAGGAAATATTCGATCACCCACAAGCTTGCGACCCTATATATCCCGCAAACTAGTGGGCATGTCGAAGTCTAATCGCCAATTAAAGCAAATCCTTGAGAAGACCGTTAATTCCTCGAGGAAGGATTGGTCGACTAAGTTGAATGACGCGTTGTGGGCGTTCCGCACCGCGTATAAGACCAATTTGGGTGTGTCCCCATATCGGGTAGTGTACGGCAAGGCTTTCCACCTACCCGTCTAGCTTGAGCATCGTGATTTCTGGGCGATCAAGAACTTGAATATGGATCTTGATCAAGCAGGGGTGCAACGTAAACTCAACATTGTGGAATTGGAAGAGCTACACCATGATGCATATGAAAATGCCAAAAATTATAAGTCCTGAGGCAAGATGTTTCACGATCACATGATTATGCGAAAGGTGTTTACGGTGGGGCAGAAGGTGTTGCTCTCAATTCCCAGCTTCATCTGTTTACGGGTAAGCTCCGCAGTCGGTGGTCTGACCCTTTTATTGTCCAAACTGTATTTCCTCGTGGAGCGGTTGACATCCTGAACCCAGGGAATGGGGACGTGTTCAAAGTTAATGGACAACGCCTCAAACCTTACTTGGAGGGGGCACCAGTTGAAGTCGAGGAGGTCACGTTCCTTTATGAACCTCTCTCGCACTCAACCATTCATGACCTGCATGGATAATTGAGATTTCATGTTTGTACATAGTGTTGTTAGTTATATATCAAAAAAAAGAAAACAAAAAAAGAAAAGAAGAAAAGAAAGAGTCCATGAGTGAGCATTGATTGTTGTGGGATGCAACCCTTGAGTATTTGGGCCCCATTTCTTTAACGTATTGTATCCCTTATTTAGCATCTCACAGGTTTTGAGGGAATTTGAGTTTGTGTCCATCAACTTAACCATGAACTTCCCTTTGCGCTTCAGGTTGGTGAGATCTTTTCTTTTTCATGCATAAATCCATGTACTATCATGCTCACATTCATTGAGGACAATGCAAGAAGTAGGTGTGTGTGTGTGGGGGGGGGGGGGGGGGGTTAACGTGTGTACATAGTCGAGTCTTTCTAATTTTCTTTTGCGTTCTTTCATTTTATTTTTTGTGCATTGTTAGGATCATGTTAGTGTGCTGCATTTAATATTGATATATCTGCTTGTCATGATCCTTGAGTGACTTGTCTTCTTTTGCTTGCCTAACGCTTTAAATTTTCACATTTCTTTCAAAATCTTCATGTGTTTGCGAAAGAAAATATTTTGTGGGTTTTACGTGTGTTTGACATGTGCAAAACTATTGAGAGGCAAAGTAAAAAGAAAGCTCCCAAAATTGTCTTGAACATGATGCATTACGATATATAGTATACCGGCTTTAGGTCTTATCCCGTCGTTAGGATGCACCCCGGTTTTCCTTCGGGTGGGCGAGTAATCATAGGGTTTTAGTACTCAAACATTTAAAGAAGTCCACCCCGAACCTAGTGAGTCAAATTATTCCTGTCTGTTAGTATAAGGAAGTTTGTTGTAGTCAATGACCATTTAACTCCTAATGTGAGACATTAAGTGTAGGGGTTTTGGTTCATGTGTAGATAATAAATAAGTGAGTAAGTGTTCTCTCTTCTCGGACGACTCCTATCACTCGGGAAATTAGGTCTGCGGAGACTTTGTGCGGGGTGCTTTCGAGTCATCTGACTTGGGATGCACCGACTGAACTCCTGTTACACGGGTGGTAGGGATTGCCCTATGTTGAGATGTGGGGAAAGGTGTACGTAATAATGTAAGTCCTCATAGGCAACGATGCACAAAACCTGACCCTGGGAGAAAAACACACCAACTAGTATAAAAAAAGAAAAGAAAAAGAAAAGAAAAAGAAAAAGAAAAGAGAAGAACAAAATGAAAAAGAAAAAGAAAAAAAATAGTAATGCAAATATGAACCTTAATGGACTTTACACTTTGTATCACTTGAGGATGCTAAGGTTGTTCATGTCTTTCACTTAAGTCTTTAATTAACTTGCACGAATGATTCATTAGGCTAGGTGTGTGGATTGGATACATATATAGAGTCGGCCTGTAGTATTACCGTGTCCAATGATCGACAAAAATGAGTCCATTGAGTCGAGTTCTAGGTTGATTAATGCATCAATGTTCGGATTTTGTGGGTATATCCGCTGAAAACCCTCATGAGACAACACTCATCCTCCTTGGCGACAATGACGTTTAACGGCTTGTTGCACGTGCTAAGTGCAACCGTGATTCGTACGAAAGTGAGTTAGAATTTCCCCGTTTTTCGTATGTTTTCCGTTCCTTCATTTTTCTCTTTCTTTGTTTTGCTCGGGACTAGCAAAAGGTAAGTGTGGGGGTAATTGATTAGTAGCATATCATTCATCATATTCATGCTATGTATCCTTTATTTTACCCCAATATTGTGCTACTAAAAATGTTGTTCGTAGTGTTTCAGGAATTAGGTAATAAAGAAGAGGAAGGGATCAAAAAGGACCTAAATGTAACAAGTATGGACTGATTTGGAAGGTTCTAGACCTATTTATAATGCACAAGGACTAGATTGCAAACCAGGAAGGACCCAAGTGCAAACCCGAAGGGACCTGATTGTGAAGTGCAAAATATGGTGACACATGACTCGAATCAAATCAATATTTTGCCAATTAAACTCAATGTGATTCGAGCGAGAAGACTAGGACTTAACCCACGTGCCAAATGAAGAAATAAAGTCGGACGCAAAATTTCAACAGGATCAGACGCATTTGACCCGCCAGTGGCGGATTTGGATCCGCCGCTGGCCGATCAAAATTCTCCAATTTGGTTGAAATTTTGGTCGTTGTTCGGGTTGTCGGGTCAAAGCATTCCTGGACTATCAGATGTGATTTAGAGCCATCCGATTATTACCAGATTAATCCTAACTATGTATTAGTATATATCATTGTAATCGCCCTTATCCCTCTTCTTCTTGCTTCTCCATTAGTTTTCGGTTTTATTTTGCTGCTGCTTAGTGTAGTTGGAGGAGAAGAAGCACACTTTGTAATCCTTTCATTTCAATCAATAGTGAGTTTTTGTTCTTTAAATACATGTCTCTTACTTTGATGCAATTTCTTTGATGTTGTTGTTTAGTTAATCTTGTTTTCAATTATTTACATTATGGGTTCTTGTTGTTTTTATGCTTTCCTTAGTGTAGAGATGAGTAGAGAGTAGTTCATCACCATTGAGGGGTGGAGAAGAAGGTAATTGATCATGTGATGGATTAGTGTGTGTGTTTATCTTAATCTTTTGAGCCTTACATGATTTCCATAACCATCTAATAGGTTTCACTCTTATCTTTGATGTGTTAATGCTCTTGAATGAAGCTTAGCACATGCTTAGATTAGTGGGCCTATTTAATGGGGAATGATGAGGTTAGGATAAGGATGGAGTGGAAGAAGGGAACAAGGCATGTGCATGCATGTTCTCAAGTTGGCTTTATCCAAATTAATATCTTGTTTGTTTTAATGATTGTGATAAATCTTATTTCATGTGGAGACATAGTTGGATTAGAGACATTTTGCATGTGAACATATTAACTTCATTTCATTTATTGTCTTGTATGTTTTAATGATAAAGTTTTATCTTACTTCATGTGGAGGCAAAGTTGGAATTGAGTTTTGTGGATTTCATGTATGACATGTTTTGATGAGCACATTTGAACACACACTACACCACACATTTTCATATTCACATTCTTTCTCTACCCTCCGAGGGCTTTAGTTTTATTGTTTGTTTTCGATTTCTTACGTGTTGTAGTTTGATTCCGATCACATCTCTCTCCTCTTATTTTCCCACTCGAGTATCGTGAATCCGACCTACGCACGCTCCTTGTGGATCGACCCATGCTTGCCATCGCTTCGACGCGGCCGTGCACTTGCAGTTATTTTAATTGATTCAATCAGCCACCATATCCATGCATTGAAATATTTATACTATTGTGAATTCTTATAGCTTTTGGTTTGTAATTTTTCTGAAATTTGTTGATGTGTGGTAATGGATCGAATCAACCTTCATGTGTGCTAGGATGAATGTGTTTGATCGTTTTATATTTAGACCGCAAGTGCACAACCGTCGGTGAAGACGGGGCAAGTATGGGTCGTCCGCAAGGAGGTGAGCAGCCTCTGGCTTGATTGAAATCAGGTGGCGAAAAAGGGAGAAGTTTTTTGGATATGCTAATCTACTATGTTAAACTAGTAACAAGAAATGTAAAGGCAACAAACAACTAACGAAGCAAACTAAGTCGAAAGAACCAAAAGTGGAAGTGCAAATCAGGAAGAGGGGCCCCTGAGGGGTGGAGTGAGCGTACACAAACAAAGAGATGGAGAAGAATGCAATCATTAAGCACAAATGTAGGTTGTATTTTCATGTATAGGAAGTGTCTAATAATTATGGCAAAACCTATCAATCTCATTACTAACCTAGTTGATTAACATTCACATATACAAGTTGTTTATTTCAGAACCTAAACAAGAATGAGAGGTGTCTAATATTTGTGGCAAAACCCATCAAGTTACAAGTTCTATCCTAAACAAGCAAGCATACATTTATGTTTATCAACACCTTTCATTCAAAGCATTCAATTCCATTCTCTTTTGCATGTATAAAACATCAACTCCACCCCCCAAAGGGGATGGAACTACTCACTACCCATTACACTAATTATTATTCTAAGAAATAAAAACATATTAACTAAGTCTATTAAAATTATTGAAATGAAATTAAACTAAGCATGCAATCAACATAAAAGAAACAACATAACAAAGAAAAACTTTTATTTATTTCAAACTCACAATACAAGTAGCATCTTCCTACTTCAGTATTTGCTCCAAGGCTCCACTTCAAGTAGGAAGAATAGTCACCAAGTATGTAGTGATTACAATGAAAGGTGAAGAGTTCTATTTATAACCATAGAAAAAGGTAATCGGGGACAATCCCCCGATATGAGACTAATACAACACCAGAAATAGATCTAATTCTCTCTAATACATGATCTGGCCGAAGCGTATCGGATCCGGAGGCAACCCGACCGCCAATTGACGGTCTACAGAGTCGGGATCCGCTCTGGATTTCGGTTGGGCCTTGCTGGGTTGTGTTCTTCATGTTTGATGCACCAAAGGAAATTGTTGGAGTTTAGGCCCGACCCGAATTGCCAAAATACTCCTCATGATGGTGTGGAGTATTTTTATTTGCCCATTGGTCATTTGATCTTACATTCAGGTCCTTCTCCCTTGCATCTTAGTCCTCAAGTCTGTCAACTCAGTCTTTTTTCTTGATTTTAGGTCCTTTTATGCCTCTTCTCTTCAAACCTATTTATTTCTAAAACTCAAACATAAAACTCGTTACGTAGAATTGTTTAGGTGAAAGATAATGGATATAAGACACAAATAAATGCATGAAATGATGTCAATCAGAATGGTTGTACGTTAAGGTACCAATGTTTAGGCTACTCCTTTTGATGGTTATAATTTGAGTCCTTCTGCACGGACGCATGCGTCAATGACATACCTTATGTGTTGTCCAGTCAGCAAGCCATGCGATTCCTCAACAACACGCCATTTTTTTCAAAAAAGAAAAAAATTGTCGGTTTCTTGCGTGCGATGGTTCCTTTTTCCGCCACAACCATAAAATGTGGAAAAGACATCAAACCGGCGACGGTTCAGAAAACGAGGAAGAAATCGAAAGGCCAAAAGCAGCAAACATCTTCTCTCGGAGTATCTTCTACCTTTTTCAGAATCTGTCGCCCGTTCAGGACTCCTTTTTCTTCCACCTTTTTCCCTGTTACAATGGATTCTCCTTGTTGTGCTTCCTCCAGTGAAGTGGTCGTGCACCAGGTTTGTTGATGTAATCGTTGTTTCTTTGTTGGTTTGATTTTATGAACTTGCTGAAGTTGGTTTGTCTGTTTTTTTAGGAGTCTACCTACTACTTTCAGCCGTCGAAATGCACCTGGACACTGATAGAGAGGCGGTTGGCAAAGATGGCAGACGCTAAGAAGGACATATTCCGGGGGACCCCCTCCGGTCACTTCCTAAAGCTGACTAACGTCCCGGTCGATAATGACATTCTCGATTGGTTCGTCGAACACTATACCCAAGGAGGTGGGGTTGAGGATCGGATCTGAGGTAGTCCACTTTACTGCAGAAGATGTTGCCATAATTTTGGGGCTAAGACTGGGTGACAAGACAGTACAAATGCAACCATCAAATTGTAGGATTTTGTGTCCTTATGTATGTGTATATTTTAAAATTTTCAATACAAACATACATGATCATCGATTTCATATTTTCATTGATTTTACGTACATGTATATGTTTATTCTAATATCATGCATTTGTACACATATTAAAATAAACAAAAGAGAGGATCATACACAAAGGTTCTCTAAAACCTTTCAGAAGATCTGGTGTTCCATTGCTCGTCAAATCGCCCGTCGATTCGCCTCCAAGTGTTCACCAAACTCTAAACAAGATTAAAGAGAAAGGAGGTAGCCAATCAATCTCTAATTAAGCTTAGAATCTAGATAATAACCCCTCTTTAAGCTCCTGGGATTTCTACCTCCAAAACTTAAAACTATTAAGAGATTTTCATGGTGATTTAGAGAGAGAATTTATGCATTAGCATTAACAAGTAGGATGAGGGGTCCTTTTATAGGCTCCCAAAACATCCATATCAAGAATTGTTCTCTAGTCATGATCTCTTGCGTTTTCTCTCCTAAAATTAATCTCAAATTGCTACATAAGCATCCTAAAAACGTTTGATCAAATCTGGATTTAATCCAACCTATGATCTAATTATTCTCTTAATAATTCAAGCAAAAATCGTGTTGTTCGGTTAATCGAGAATTTTTCTCGGTCAATTGAATCATTTAGTTTTAACACATGTTCAGATGACCGTGAGCTAGATAGTCGACCAAATATACATGAGAAAAATTCTCTGGAAAATTCAGACGATCCGCGTCTTGCTCCGGTCGACCGTTGACCCACCAAAATTTCTCCTGGTGAATTTCTTCAGACAACCGTGTCACATTTGGTCTACCAAAAATATCCCAAGATAGCTCCTAGATATTTTCTTTCGGTTGACCGTTCACGCTCGGTTGACCGAACTCAATTGTCCAGGTACTCCAGACAATTTTGGTCAAGCAATTGTGTTTATCCGTTCCCCGTTCGGTTGACCGTTCCGAACACACGTTGGTCGGCCGAATCCTAAACGGTTTACCGTGCTGACCCGATTTTGCCTTTGTCAAATTTTTTATTTACATCCAACAAAATTTGATCTTTTGGGGGGTTTTAGCAAACTCATATCTTATGTAATATATTATCATATGTAATATTAAATTATTACACCTCATAATATATACACCTCATATGAATTTATCCCTGATTCCAATTATGTCAATTCTCATGACACATTGATTATATTGATTCACCACATGTGTCCATTTTCACATGAAACCTGACACATCTCATGAACTGAAAATCAAGCTTCTTGTTTCCCAGTTTTGTGGTGTGACCTATAGGAGGATCTAAGCTAAATTGACACGATATTAAACACTTAATATCTCAAACTATAAGCGGTATCTAGCTACACATTATAGTTACCCAATTAGCATAAATGTCTATGCTCCACTCGAACTAAACACGATCCATTAAGTGATGTAAGTGCACCACTTGTGTCCGTCCCTTGCCTCATGATATTAAGAATATATACAAAGTAGAAATGTGTCACCTTTGTATTATATTCATTTCTTGATCTTTTTAAGCTAATTATAACTATGTAACTTAACTCAAGTTACATTGTGCACATTATAATTTTGCTTTATCAAGGGCCCACTAATATCATCACTCAATTAAGAAGGGCAATGATAATTGTTTGACAAACTATCTTTTCCAGCACAAGTCGTGTTCAACCAACTATTGCCTTTATCACTATAATCATTGATAGCTTTTGACAATAATCAAATTAAGCACTTCATGAGTGAAAAGATATAAGTCTCATATCTTAGGATCCAAGACACAGTAAAACATTAATGACACGAAACAAAATTCCATAATGTTTACTTGTTAGGTATATTCAATATATAAAAGTAACCATTTTCCTCTTTCATATACTCGTGTCGTCAATTATTTGTAGAGCTACAACAATCGATGACCAACACGAGAATCTTATCTTAGTAATTAATGTTCCATGTCAATTACCATGATTGTGAATAACTTATGATTCATGTAAACCATTATCTTTTAGATCTCTATGGTTAAGGACCAAACACATCTTCCTTAACACTTCCAAAAGACGAATACCATAATCAAGGAACAAAATGTTTGCACATCCAATTCATAATAATCGACATATAAAAAGAAAACCTTTAGAACACATTCTTTTCACAAATCTCGAAAGGCGAGAGGGGGAGGCCGTTGTTAACGTTCAGATCCACGCTTAGATGTTGGCTACCAGTCATATGGGGGAGCATGAGTACGTTTGTGTCCTCATTTGTTACATCTTCAACCATTTTTTGTTCCAAGATGACACGTTTCGAACAAAAGTTTGGTTCATGGAGTATTTGGCTGACCTCAGACGCCTCCACAAGTACGCCTGGGCAAAGGTTGTTCATGAAGCCCTTGTGCTGGGGCTGGAGAAAGCAAGTGGGGATCTCCAGGAAAGGAGATCATCCGGTAACTACGCTAACAAAAAGGGGAACGTCGATGGTTGTGTTGCCATGCTACAAGTACGGGTTTGCATTTTCTTTCATGAGTTTGTCCTTTTTAATATATGGATTTGCCCTTTTAATCTATGGTTTTGACCTTTTTAATATAGGATTTTGTCCTTTTTAATATATGAGTTGGGCATTTTAAGACACTGGTCTTGTCCCTTTTTTATTTTTTGGTTTGTCCTTTTTAACTAATGGGGTTGTCCTTTTTAAGCTATGGGTTCGTCATATTTGAACTTTGGGTTTGTCCTTTTTAAGATACGTGGTTGTTCTTTTTAAGCTATGAGTTTGTCCTCTTTAACACATTGGTTTCCCCTTTTTAACCTATGGGTTTTCCATTTTTAACAAATGGGTTTGTCCTTTTTAACCTATGGGTGTGTCCTTTTTATTGTATTAGTTTGTGCTTTTTAATTTCATAGTTTTCCCTTCTTAATAGATGGGTGGGCCCTTTAATAGTCTTGCATACACATGTGTGGCTTTGTGAGAAGTTTAGGTTAGGGGAATCCAAAATGGGTCCCTACCCGAGGATGAATATGTTGTTTCCAATGTTTGGTAGATGGATAATTATGAAGAAATGGGAGGAACGCGGCATCACGCTCCCTAAAATTTACACTGGAGAAATCAGACTGGCCCACCCACCTCTCCTTACACCGAAAGAGAAGGAACTCATTGGTTTGGCTCAAATTCCTGATCCAACCAATCACATAGAAATTGATTGTGCTTCAACAAGCACCAAACCCATGGTGCAATTGAGAGACTACAGCATCCCTAGGGACCCGCTGCTTCAAGAGTTGGAACTCGTTGGGCTGCAAGCCGAAGTTGCCCTGAAGGAAGCAGCTGAAGAGGTAAAGAGGCTCAAGGAAGAACTGAGGAAGTCTCGGGAGGAGATTGGGATGCTGAGGGAATAGATTGCATCTCTTAGAGGAGAGAGTGCAACTCAGCAGAACTATGAGGAGGAAGAGATGGAGAGAGAAGAGAGGAAGAGAGAGGAGGATAAGATGAGGGAGGAAGAGAAGGAAAAAGAGAGGGAGATAGAAGAGAGGAAGAGAGAGGAGGATAAGATGAGGGAGGAAGAGAAGGAAAAAGAGAGGGGAGAGAAGAGACGAGGAGAAAGGAGGAGGAGAAGATGAGGGAACAAGAAAGAAAGAAAGAGGAGGGGAAAAAGGAAGGAGAAGGACGAGCACAGGATGAGGGAGCAATAAAGAAGGAAAGAGGAGGAAGAAAGAAAGGAGGAGGAAAATGAGAATAAGAAGAAGAAAGAAGAAAGAAGAAGAATTTAAACAACAACGGGAGGAGGAGAAAAGAAGAGCAAACTGGGGGTCCAGAAGACATCGCTCAATGGCCTCCGTGGAGCACAAGAGGAAAGAAGATGAAGAGAATGATAAGAAGAAGAATGAGGAAGAGGAAAGAAAGAGTGCTCTAAAGGAGCCTTAAAAAAGAGGAAGATGGTAAAGGATTATTTCAGGTTGGCACATCACTTACAAGAGACAAGACCAGACAAAGATATGGATGCATTGGCCATGTTGAGCAGTGATGAGGTGAACATATTGTTGAACTTGACTGCATCCACCCACAATCACAGAGAGGTGATCTGGAGAGGTGAATTGTGCAATTTCACACATTCTGGCCTGAAGGAGCTCATCACGAAGGGGATGGATATGGCGAACGAGATGGTCGACAATAAGCTTTCTATACTGGAAGACCGGCATAAAACAGAAAGCTACTCGCAGTAGGTACTTTGTATTTCAAGCTTCTGTTCAGAGCACATTGTGAATGGCCAAGGCCAGTCCATTGAAGAGTTGCTCGCCCCTCGACTACAAGGTGTGGATCCTACAAGGACCATCATCGCACAACCAATGCTACTGACAGAACATTGGACTCTGGTGGTTGTTAACGGTCCATCTGAGGAGATCTTGTAGTTGAGCAATTGCTCGAGGGAGCAAGTCCCAAATAAGGATCCCAACCAGATAGTAGACGTACATAAATACTTTGGCAAGTTAGTGGGTCAATACTGGAGGGATCGACTGAAGGTGGACTGGCCAGTGAGATACCTCAAGGATACGTGCCAATGTCAAATGTCGAGGAGCAACAATTGTAGTGCTTATTGTTGGCTTTTTGGCCTTAATCTATATTAATTTTGATGATTAATTAAACTAATCCTAATCAATCAACCTAATCAATCAAACTGAGCAAACATGATTACATGCATTGCATATATATATATATGTATACTTGCAATCATCTTAATAGGTTAATCAAGACAATCAAGTGAATGAGCACTGGGACAAGGACATCAAGACTCAAGACTTGTAATCAAAGCTTTGGACCAAGACATGTAACTTTATATTTATTGAGTCCATAAGGTTTTATGTAAACTTGAGCACTAGGATTTTGTCCCGTCATTTCATCGGTAAACCGAACCTATTATGGTCAACGGAAGACCGAACTACCTTCGGTCGACCGAATAGCCCTGGACCGGTTTAGGACTTTGCTCCAACGGTCGCTTTTGAATTAAATCCCTAGAGCCCAATTGACTTATCCCAGTTCGGACGACCGAATTCCTATCGGTCAACCGATTCCTTATGGGCTTTAGGAGCCCAACGACTATTTTACACGTGGCACTTGACCGTTAACGATAAACCAACTTTCCACTCAATGTCAGCGCAAAACCCACGCTACTTCGGTCTACCGAAATATACACGGTCAACCGAACATGACATGATCACAGCCCAATCAATTCTACTGTCCACCTTAGAACGGTGAACCGAATGAACTTCGGTTAACCGAACTTAATTAGGGCTAAATAGATAAAAGCTACTGGAGGTTGGTGAACGGTGATCCGATACATAATCAATCAACCGAGTTCTTCACTCAGACCAATTCGTCGGACTACCGTGTAGATAACGGTCGACCGAAGATGACACGATTTATGCCCGAGCTTAAGTCACATCTTGCATTCCTATTGGTCCATTTCCCCACCAACTCCCAAACGGCTAGTTGAGCTTGAAGGCTTATAAATAGGACATCATTTGGTTGTTTTGGACATCTTGAACACTTCTTATCTATCCAATACTCAAAGCAAAATCCTCTCAATCTTCAAGCTCTCAATCCACAACACTCAAGCCTAAACTTCACCACTTGCATATCCAATTTCATATCAATATCCAAGTGTGCTCAAGCGTAGATTGTTAGTTAGATTGTGATTCCAATTCCTTATTCAATAATCAGCAAGTTGTAAAACTTCGAGGAAGCTCCCTCTCGGGTTGTGAGAGGAGACACGAGCGAGGCGAGGTTGTTCGCGAGGCTCGGTGTTGTAAACGACATTGATCTCGGCCCGGAACGGAGATCAGTTAGTGGAACCGTAAGCAAGGCTCGGGGGATCGAGTGAGGCTTGCGAGGAGGACTAGGACTCGTGTGTGGGTGCCGAACCTCTCTAAACTCCGGTGTCGACGATTTGTGGTTTGCAATTGTCTCTTCTTTAATCCTTCGATTATTATTTTTAATTCCGCATTTATCCATCGATTAGAGGGTCGTAGATCCTAACACTTATGTGTTATACTGGATAATGTGTCTCATGCAAAGGGTTTCACTGACGAATAAGATGGACCCCAAGATACTTCCCTCATTCAGGGGTGAATTGGCGATGTATTTACTGAGGGACTCCAGCGTTTGTGTTAACTTTTCAAGGACAAATTTTCTATTCTCTTCTCTTCCCTTTCATTTTTTTATTTATGTCTGGTTTGTACTCGTGAGGAGTGAACTTTGTACATGTATAATTTACATGCTCAGCTTTTCCACTTTTCATGTATAAATTACACACTACGTTTTTCCCCTTATCATGAATTAACTTGCATCCAAAAAGTTAAAAAGGAAACCGTTTCAAAACCAAACGCGTGGACAAACCCGTTTATTAAAAAGGACAAACTCATATATTAAAAAGGATAACCCTATAGCTTAAGAACGACAAACCCATTAAATAGGACAAACAAATATCTTAAAAAAGACAAACACATTTGTTAAAAAGGACAAAACCATAGGTTAAAAAAGGCAAACTCATGTATTAAAACAGACAAGTTCAAATTATAAAAGGTCAAACCCATATCTTAAAAAGGACAAACTCATAGCTTAACAAAGATAGACCCATGGTCAAAAAGAACGAACTCATATATTAAGAAGGACAACCCCATAGGTTAAAAAAGGCAAACCTATATATTAAAAAGGACAAATAACGCATTGTCCCCTGCAAAGAACAAAAATTGTGCTACAATCTGACCTTCGAACAACTTGACAAATAAGTTAATATCCCACGACATTGGTTACAAAGAACACATACGATCACATTACTTCTTTGCCACATAACCTATGAAAATTTGAATAGTCGTTGCAACTTATTAAACATCTCCTGAAGTCATTGGGTGAGCATGTCTTTGATCAAATATGACCGCATCTGACGATCTCCGGCGAGCAAAAATATTTTGCTCTCCGAGTAGTGCTTGAATTTTCGCAACACCCTAGCAAATTCCTGGGTCCTAGGCTCCAACCCACAGTCAACCATGAGATTGATGCAGATCTCCACACTGAACTTGCTACTGCTTTCGTCACCATCGTCCTTCCTGTAGTTCATGTCACATAGAGTGTCCTTTAATTCACTAACGTCATTGTTATGGCTTTTGTGGAAGGAGGAGCTATTCTTCGATTCTTCTTCCTCCATCTTTGTTTCTCTCCTTTGGTGGTGGAGGAGCCTCGATGGCTGGCATGCCCTCAACCGGTGGTATGTCCTCAATCATTTCTCGCACCGGAGATTGAACTTCAACTGTTGCTTCTGTTGGACAATGGACGTCCACCCGTGGTCCTTCTAGTAGCTTTTGTTTCACAATTTGCCCACTTTGCGGACTGGCTACTGCACTACCGTGTGACGACCTAGAGGCTCCGACAAGTAGATGCTCCAGAATGCCAGGTTCATCGGGAATGAAACTGCGGGAACCAGTAGGGATTTTACCCTAAAAATGTAGTCCAACTCCTCCTCGAACTTCAACCCTTCATTTTTGAAAGCGACGACTCCTTTCTTCGGCTAAAATATGCAAATCAATCGAAGATATAAACATTAGAAGAAGTGCTCAACATTGGTTTGTTCATTGTTACCTTATTAGCTTTAATCCACCACTGGTCGTCTGTCGTGAACGTACCTCTGACGTTGTCACGTCCTAATCTAGTCTGTGATCGTAACCACTTCCAGCAATTGTATGTTGTCTTCGTTCTGTCCTAGTGACCCTTGAACTGTACTCTCGTGTATCTGACTCCAGTGATTTGTGAAAATGTTTGCTCCAAGTTGGCCTTGCCTTGACGACTAAGTACGAACTCCCTTTTGTTACCAAGTGCCAATCTTGAACACATAAAAGAACCCAAGTATTGTGCTGGAATTCATCCTAATTTGCCTTCCTTGCTTCATCATCGTTGGGTTCACCCTTTTTGTGGACTCAGAGTTTTTGTTGCCTCTTTTTTGTGGGTTGACTCCGTACTACCACAAGTTGGGGGCTCGTTGTAGCTTTTGTCATTCCGTGTGAGAAAGTATCATCTGAAGACTAACCATACTGAATTTAAACTAGCCCCAACTCGGAGGTGCAATTGTCAAAGGACTCTGAATCAGTCATACTAAGAGACAGGTGAGCATGTAATCCCAGGAAGGGTTTGTTCTTTGAAGCTTCCTTCACCTTTCGATGGTTGATTTGAAGTTCATACGCCATCAGGTTTCCAACGAGTTCCTTCATCTTTAATTTTGAAAGATCACGTACCTCTTCAATTGCGACGACTTTATCTTCCCAATCGATGCTAAGCAACCGGAGGAACTTCCTTGTCATCTCTTCTTCATTTAGTTTTCTTCCAAGAACCAAAAGAGAGTTAGTAATATCGGTGAAGCGAGTGTTCATTTTGCTTATGTTTTCACCGATTTGCATAGAAAAAATCTCATATTTTGCATGAGGAGACTAATGCGGGTTTCCTTAGTTTTGCTATCCCCCTCATGATGCATTTGCAATCTATGTCATATTTCATATGCACTTTAACAACCCCTAATCCTATTATATTCACCCTCATTTAGCCCACAATATAGGATGTTCATGATTTTTGAGTTCATCTCAATTTCTTTCATTTTGGGCCTAGTAAGTGAATCTAATTCATCTTCATTTGGGGGTGTGTATGGATTTTGAAGAAACATCCAATACTTAAGGTCATTTTAAATTAGCAAAAAATTCATCATATTCTTCCAATAATCATAGTTTGACCCATTTAGTAAAGGAGGTCTAGTTGTGCATAAACCTTCTACATGATTAGATGTGCTAGCCATCAATAAAAATTACGGTTAAGTAAAGAAATTTAGCTCACAAGGCTCTGATACCAAATGTGGGATCGTGAGGGTCTCTAATTCAAATCACTTTTAAGCTAATTACCTACTTGTTTAATCTATCAAAGATATGCAGTACAATTTAAAACTAAACAAGCAAGTAAAGGATTGGAAAATGCAAACCACAAGGAGTCGGGGGATTTTACAGAGGTTCGGCACCCCACTCGGGTCTTAGTCCTCTCTTGCAAGCTCCGCTCGGATCACTGAGCTCCGCTCACGACTTCACTAATCACTCCCCGTTCCGGGCCGGGAGAGAACGCCTTTACAACACAAGCACTGCGAACACCCTCGCTGGCTTGACTTTCTTCCTCTCACAATCCGAGAGGGAACACTTCGGGCTTTCAGTGAAATCCTTGCTTCTTGAACAACAATTGAGTGGGACAACACTCTCTAAATATTGAGCACACTTTGAGTATGATTTGGCTATGATCAAAGGTGTGGAATTTATGCTTAGAGTGTAGGATTGGGGAATTTGGACCTTGGGAGTTTCTCTCTAAGGTATTTGACAAATAGTAGTGGGAGAGTTGTGTTAAAATGTGTTTTACAACTCTATTTATAAGCTCCCAAAGAGTTATAGCCGTTGTGGATGAATTGGGTAAAGATTGTGTAAGATACACAAAACAGAAACTGACAGGACACAAATCTGAGTAAGTTCGGTCGACCGGATCGCGCTGAACGGTCGACCGTTTGGCAATTTAGAATTCGATTCGGTCGACCGGTAAAAGAACGGTCGACCGCTATTGAATTACATGTCTTCAAATGAGCTTGATTATATGTCTTGACTTGATTTCCTTTTTTTCTTTGAGTCTTGATTACAACAATGGAATGTGAAAATTACTGGACACCATCGTATAAGTCCAACATGAAATCTAACCAAAGGAAAAACCTCACATTCCCCTACACCCCGCTATTGAATCACGAATGTGATTACGCGTGGTGGTCATGCTTTTAGGCCTGTAAATGGGTCGGGTCGGGGCGGGTTTCGAACCCACCGCTACCCGACCTGTCTAAGGTAGATGGGTTACGCGGGTCGGGTAAACGGGTTATGCAGGGTGGGTAGATGGATAAATGAATTTTTTATATATTTTTTTCTTTCTTTTTGCATAACACTATAAATTAAAAACATAACACATTAGCACCTTAAAAACATTACCAATGTAATGAACACCATAAAATTATAAATAACTTAAACTTTATAACACTATTAGTAAATTATGGATAAGAGAATATGTATATGTATATGTATATGGTATATAAGTGTGTATATATATATAATATTTATTATTTAATTTATTAAATTCTTAGGCGGGTAATCGGGTAAACGGGGCGGGTAGAAAATACAACCGCTACCCACCCTGTTTATTAGTCGGGTTGGTGGGTATTCGGGTATTCGGGTGGCGGGTTGAATTTTTTTCCCCGCTACCCGACTTAGGCGGGTCGGGTTGGCAGGTCGGGGCGGGTTTTACCCGCCCCATTTACAGCCCTACATGCTTTTGTCATCCCCTGCCCCTGGCATTGGCCCAACAAGGCCCTCATTGTTAGGTGGTTGTTGTTCATTAACAAATTCATCAAAAATTTCATCCCTACATTGGTCAATTATGTAACTGTGCAAAGCCATGGCAGTGACGACAAACATTGCTTGTGCCTCTAAGCTATAGGGTCCCGTAGCTGTTATATCTAAGGAAAGATTGGTTGACATATTTAGAAACATATAAATGAATCCAGCTTAACCAAATTTAGTATTACATATTTCGTATTTCAGATTTTGGTTACAGAAAAATGTGATAGTGACAACAATAACAAATTTTTGGGAAAATTAAGCGTCGAAAGCAGAATACACAAATGGAAGCACGAAATCAACACATAAAAAAAATCAGAGGTAAATAAAGTAACATGCAATTACTGAAATAAGTTAGTATTGTTCAGAATCGACGAATTAGTGGTATAAGGTTACGGAAAAAATTAAGGCAATTGTGCGTCAGTAGTAGTTGATTCGAAGAGTACTCAGGAGGAAGATTTACCTCTTAGAGAGAGAAGGTTGGCGACGTGTTATGGGGGAGAAGGACCGATAGGTCACCAACGGATCTGAATAATGGACACTGACAAGTTTTATAGAGCAGCTCCCAGGGTGGGCGCGTAGAGGCAGGACGAGGACACAACGACCATGGAAAATGTGTGTGTAGAGGAAGGCCGAAGACCCAACGACCAATGGTAGAACAACTCCCACGTCGACGAACGCAGCCTGAGCCAAAAAAATGGGGCGCGCAAACAAGAGAGGAAACAATAGGTGTTGGTGGCGTAAATGTAAATACTCTGACGTAAATAAGGCAACAATTGTGGGCATTTTCAACACAATTGTGGGACATGCTGTGTCATTTTAACAATTCTTGAGGACATCATTGTAATTGGACTGAGTTTCCGAAGAAGCTGCAAAAAACTCACGAAGTGAGTTTCTCGGTTCAAGGCAAAAGTATGATCTCGAAAAATATGAAAATATGGTCAAATCAGCTTCTCCAAACTCTATTTGGATGTATGTATGAGTTCTATTTGGCATTTGAGCTCATGAAAAATTCCTAAATGTTCGGAAAAACCACATCCAAACACAACTTAAGATAGGGGTGAGCAAATTCGATTCGGTCCGGGAGACCACGGGAATTCGGTATTCGGTTCGATTCGGTACGGTCAAAGACATCAAACCAACCCCCAGCCTATTATCTATATCCAAATGCATCCGGGTCACGTCACGCGAGTCTGACGAACCACATGACCACACGAACTGACGAACGGACAGCCCGACGTGGGATCCGGATTATGGTGTCCCGAAACCCAAAACCCGCGGATCCAACGACCGATCCGCTCATCCCATCACCTCTTCTTTCCATTCCACAACAGAGAACGAAGTCCCGACACGACGGAGACGACCCTAGATCGAGCTCGATCCTCGCGCGTCCCGTCTCCGATCTAGGGCAAAACCACACCTCCCCACCCCCGGATCGCAACTATCCCCCACGATCTCCTCCTCCGATTCCCCACATTCTGTTTTGAGTTTCCTAAAGATTCGATCTTTGGTGTGTCTGAGGGAGAGATGCAACCGAGGTACAAACAGAACCAGCAGGAAGCCATGATACAGCAGGCTTTGATTCAGCAGCAGCAGCAGATGTATCATTCCAGCGTGCTCGCCGCTGCCGCCGCCATGCCGCAGGTTTAACCCTTTTTTCGCCACTGCATGCGTGTCATTCTCTCGGCTAACTCATTGTTACACTTGTTTTTGTGTTTAGAGTTCTAATTGCCCAACTGGGATGTATTCGGAATCATAGAATATGTTAAAATAATTTCATTTTTCCTGTAAATGTCTCAATCCATTAACCCATTTTCATTTCGTTTGTTGTCCACAATTTTGGTGTTTATCACAATTGGTTGTCGATCTTTTGCCAAGTTGGGTTCTTCTTTTCTGCATCACATGCAGCATTTTAATTGCATCTTACTGAGCTTTCTGTTTTCGAATTTTATATTTTGTTAGTATTTGAGGTTCTTTTCACCTTATCCTGTTAGTACTTGTGATTTTGTTTGGCAAGATTTTAATTTTGATCCAGCATCCCTTGCAAAACTCCTTCCATGTTACGTGTTTCAGCATTACAAACTTATAGTTTCTTCGTTCATTTTTTTGCTTTTACGAGCCTCTTTTAAATCAGTTTCAATTACTCTCCATTTCAATTTCCTTGTTTTTGATCGTTAGTAGATGATAAAAGGGATACAAGAGACAAAATACGGCTTTCTTGAATTCGGTGACCATGTCTTTATCCCTTTTTCTCACCCAATATTTGATCTTCTTGAATCTAGGTAATATGTTCTTTCCCCTTTAGCTGTACCGCACTAGTTCTTCAATTCAGAAACCTTGTAGAGTAGGTAATTAGAGTAACATTGTTATGGATGACTATCTTTTTGGTCACCTTGCACAATCACGTAGGAGAGAGTTGTATTAATCTCACGCTTTCCCTCTTCCATTTCTGATTCGCATTACATTCTGCAGGTGGAACCTGTTCCAGGTGGAAACCTTCCTCCCGGTTTTGATTCCACTTCATGCCGCAGCGTGTGAGGCTCTACAGAAGTTTTTGCTTCTTGTTTTTCTTGGACATTTTTTATAATTTTTCATGCATCTACATAAATGTTGCAATGAATTGTTTAATTAGGCTCTCTAATTGTTGCTCACTTCGTTTTTGTTGGTTTGCTGTGTCGGAATCCTGTTTCTGCCTTTTTGTTGTTTTAATTTTCGGTTATCTCTGCTTATTATTATCACCTCTTGTATCCCTTTTACTCTATAAATGATATAAAGTAAAAATAAAATTAGGCTCTCTAAATTTTTGACATAAACAAAATTTAATTTCATTATTTTTGGCATGGGAGCTTACTTTCATTTCATACGGAAATAGTTGTAAGTGATTGGTAGATAAGAAGTAGGGAGAAGTCTGCAACTTCACTTTCATGACATCTCTTGATTTTAGAATGTAAGTGGAAGAACTTATTTTAAATACAAAAGGTTAAAAATTGCAAAAGTCCATTTGGAACTCAAGTTGCAAGATTTATTCGTTTTCCTGCCTACCGATCAATCAACAAAAAGTCATTTCAGGTCCAGCTCCTCATTTCCTTAAAATTTCCAACTACCAATCACACATTTTGTCCACACCATTGGAAATGTAGTTGGGGTTTCTAGATATTTCATTTTCTGCCATTCTCCATTTCATTCGTCATTTGCTTTTGCATATTTAATGTTCTTACATTTATGTAATACATAGGTATGTGGGCAACATTCACCCTAGTGTAACTGAGACCCTACTCGCTGAAGTATTTCAGAGTGTTGGCCCACTTGAAGGATGCAAGCTCATCCGAAAAGAAAAGGTTTGCTAATAAGAACTTTATTTACTTATTTCTATTTCTTGAATATAAGTAATTTTCATCTAAAATACCTAGGTCTTTTTGGACATTACTCGAAACACATCATAACAAACCAAATGTCATGACAAACTAAATATTTTGTAAAATAGGACATCAATTTTGCTTGGAAAATGCTAGACTTGGACCCTAAATTCGCATGCCATCAAGCTTGAAGAACTTGTCTAACTCAGTTAGCTTATTGAATGGTCTCGATCCTGATTTGTATAGTCTCAAGCTTGACTATAATAATTTGGTAAATAATAAATATATAATAGAAGTACACACGTGACAAATTTGCAATGAGGATTGCTCTGAAAATGTGCCCCTTTGAATTTCTCATGAGTTGTCTATCACGTGGCAAGTACAACTATTGGGTTTGATCTGGTGTCTCTTGTACTTGCAGAACAAAAATTAAAAAAACTGTTTGTTTGTCTAATACACTTACATGATTAAAATGATCAAATGTTAGGGTGCATTAAGTTTGATTTAGAAAATGCTCGATTTGGAGCTGAAATTGGTCATTTATAGTAAAGCTGGAAGAACTATTTGAACTAAATTAGTTTCGCGAGTCGTCTTTGTCTTGGTCCTGATTCAAAAACTTTAAACCTCGACTTTAAAATTTGATACTGAAAACATATAATACAAATAAGGGTTTTATGATTAGCATGGGACTCATTTATCTCAATATGAGCTCCCTTAAGTTTGTCTCGATTTGTCTAAGGTGTGACAAGTCCCACCATTGGGTTTGATCTAGCATATGTGTTGTCTTGCAGATAAAAAAACAAAGGAATTGCTGATTCGTGTAAAATCATGCGTCCTCTTGATGTAATGAGTCTATGACAAACTGTAGGGTGCTTTTGGTTATGATTCCTATCCTGATTCTGGAAAAGGTTGTTCGGACAAATCAATCTTGGCCACATTCTGTTTCTCGAAATCAATTTTTATGAGGGAATCAGATTATTAAAACATTCACTTCTCCTTTCATTTTTCTCCCCTAGAATTAGGTTCTGTGATTATTGGATACTACCTTGCTACCTTTAAAATTACCATTCATTTCCTATGGTGAAGAGGATATAGTACCAACAAATGATTACTAAGAGTCAAAAGAAGAGTTTTTACACCCATTCATATGCATATTGTCTCCGAACGTGTAGCCCATAGCAGTTAAAATTCAACTTGTTGACAAGTGACAGGTTATGTGCAATTCTGGTTCAGTCATGTTCACAATTTTTAGGACTTAACAATATCCTACAGAAGTGTAGCCCATGCGTGTTTAGTTGAAATTAAAAATTGTTTGCTAATTTTATTTTGCTTCCCTTTTAATCAGCAAGCAAGAATTTCTTGAATTGTCCTTTTCTTTTGCAGTCCTCTTTTGGTTTTGTCGATTACCATGATCAGCGATCAGCAGCTCTTGCAATCATGTCATTACGTGGTCGCCAACTGTAATAACCTTGAACTCTACTACAACTTTTCCCTCATTTTAGGTTATTTAATTTCTTATGTATTTTCCTTCACAACATTTACTGTAGATATGGTCAAGAAATTAAAGTCAATTGGGGGTATGCTAGTGGCCAACGAGAAGATACGTCAGGTGTTTCAAGTCTTCTTAGTTTTTCATTGCTCATGCTGTTTGATTTTTCATATTGGTTTCTGGTATTATTGTATTGTACTGCTACAACCCATTTTTTAACAGTGTGATCGACTTTGATTCAGGGTACTTCAATATTTTTGTTGGTGATTTAAGTCCAGAGATCACTGATGCCGCTCTTTATGCATGCTTTTCAGTATACGCTAGTTGCTCGTGGGTTTCTAATTCTCTCTGATTTTCTGACTTAATTTAAAATTTATTTCAGAAGTGTATCATTATGTCTTTTGTTGCATGTTAGGATTGCTTATTGTAAGACTACAAATATATTTGCTAATGTTTTTTTATCTATCCTCTTGGTTGTAGTGATGCGCGTGTCATGTGGGACCACAAAACTGGGCGCTCAAGGGGCTTTGGTTTTGTTTCTTTTAGAAACCAACAGGTAGTTTCACAAAAAGAAAGAAAAAAACAAAAATAATAAGGTGTTAAACAATTGTTTAATGCAGATGCTCTTTATGCAGTACTAGTAGCACTTTGCTAAAGCCTAAATTTATATATGCAAATATGCATGCTTGGACATTGTCGTTTATGGAATGTGTTATGACAAGCAGAATGGAAAATTTGTTTTTTGAATAATGGTTTTCCAGGACTCATGAGTGGTATTAGAGGTTTGGTAATAAGTATATTTGGGTTGACCGAAGTAGTTTATCTTTAACATGAATAAAAACATTTAGATGTCACTAATTGCACTTGTCATTTATAAAGTAATTAATATGGTTTGACAGAAAAGGTGATATTGACAAGAAGCATTTTTCATTTGTTATTTTAACCAAGAATGTAATGCATGTTTTTTTTTCTCCTATTGCAGGATGCTCAAAGTGCAATAAATGACTTGACCGGTATGTTTCTATGTTTCTGCTCCTTTTATTTCTGATGATCAGGATATGTTTTAGGGAGAAATATGCTGCATCAAAACGTATTATGATGACTGGAAGGTGTAGCTATTAGTTAAATCTGTCATGAATCCGATGCCTTTGTGTTTCCTTCCATTTGTTGTTCCAATACCGAGCTCTTATTGTGGATTTGTATATGCTTGAGATGTCAATTGTGATTCAAGAATGAAAAGTGTGGAAAGGAAGAGGAAGATTGGAATTTGACAATTTGTAATGGTTGACTAAGTGTCATAGTTGTGCATGGTATGTAGTTGGAGGAACCTAGTTTGGATGTTATTGGATATTTGGTAGACAGAAATTTGCAAAATTTTTCGGACCTTATATTAGTCGGGTTTGTTTTCTGGTATTTTCCATGATGGATCTGATCCATGTAACAAAGAGGACTCGTCTAAAACAGGAATCTGGGTTCATGGGTTATTATGTGGTCCATTCTTGAGCGTCCGGTTGATTTGTTCAAATATTTATTTTAAAAGGCACAAGTCCTATTATTCTGTTCGTCTGGTAGTGTTAAGCACATATTGTTTATCCTTAATGACCAGATAAGGAGCAACGTCAACTAGTCTTACACTATTTTAATTGTTGTCCTTACATTTTAGACTAGATGTACAAGCAATGCCCTACTATTCAATTCACCTTAAGGTTAGGGACTCAGAGGCACTCCAAAACAGGCAGTTACTAGTGGGATTCCTTGTTAATTGGTCTCATTATACAAATACTCATGTTTTTTTTTCAATTTTATTATGTGTGTTTCCCTTATAGCTGTTGAATTGTTCTAAACGATCATAGTGCCCAGGGATAAATTTGTAAGTAGTTGATAATTCACTTCAAAGCAAGGTGAGCTATTTTTTTGTGTACTATGAATCTTGGATAGTATGGACTCATTAATTTTAGAAAGTTAAAATATAACATTTAGTTGGCTTATTGTTATAAATTTATACGTAGGTTCCATAAGATCATGATTTCAAAGAATTTGGTGTTTCTGACTGGCTCTAGGTGGGTTGCAAAGTTTCAAGCTCTTAAGGAAATATGGATCATATTGGCAGGGTCTTTTTTGTGAGTCATAGTATATGAGGAAAGGACAACCTTAGCGCACATGACTCTTCAATTTAATAGGGCCGGGGATGTTATTATTCACACGATGTTTCCATTGCTTTAGCAAATCGGTATCCACATCTAATATAATAAACAAAATATTTATTACCAATCAAAATCAACAAAGCCTGTGATCCCAAACTAGTTGGGGTAGATTAGAAATGAACTCAAAAGAGTCACGGTTTAGGCAAGTGAATAATATTCTTCCATGCACTTCTATCCAATGTCGAATCTCAGAGGATGTTCTATTCTTTTTAGTCTCTTTTGACCTTCTCAAGTTAATCTTGATCTGCCTCCTTTTTTGTCTTCATCTTTGCTCAACACTACTCTTCTTACCTGTGTCTCTATAAGTCTTCTTTGTAAATATCCAAACCATCTCAGCTCATGTTGTATAAGCTTCTCTATTGGGGCAACTCCCACTCACGGAGGTTTCTAATCTGATCCATCCACGTATGTCTACAAATCCACCGCAACATCCTCATTTCAGCCACACTCATTTTTTACACGTCTTTTCGTGGCCCAACATTTCATACCATACAACATCGCAAGTCTTACAGTGGTCCTATAAAATTTTCCTTTTAATTTAAGAGGGATCTTGTCACATAAGACACTTGAGGTCTGCCATTATTTCATCTACCCTGATCTAATCATATGACTAACATCTTCATTGATCTCCCCAATCTTTTTGAAATATCGACTCTAGAAATTAAAAAAAATATCATTTCTGCACACCACTTGACCATCTAATATGATATTTTCTACATCAGTGTCAGCGGTACTGAAATAACACTCCGTATATTTAGTCATAGACCTACTTAATTTAAAACCTTTTAATTCTAAAGTGTCATTCCACCACTCTAGTTTCCTCTCGACACCTATCATACCGTCGTCAATTAGTACTACATTATCTGCATACACCATGACCTCAAATTGTATGTCTTTTGTTATCTCGTCCATCACTAAAGCAAAAAGATAAATGTTTAAAGTTGATCCCTGTTGAAGTCTAATCCTAATCGGAAAGACACTAGTCTCAACATCGCAAACTCTAACGTTAGTTTCCACTCCCTTGTATATATCTTTAATCAAGTTCACATATTTTGTTAATACCCTATTCTTCTCAAGGGCCCACCACACAACACTTTTTGGAACTCTATCATATGCCTTCTCTAAATCAAAATAAAAACCATGTGTAAATTTTTCTTTTGTTTCCTATACCACTCCATGAGTTGTCTAATCAAGAATATAACCTCAATTGTCGACTTTCCAAGCATGAAGCCAAATTGATTATATTTAATACTTGTCTCTCTTCTAAGACGGTACTCAATTACTCTTTCTCACAACTTCATAGTGTGACACTTCCTTTATTTTTGTAAATTGGCATAAAAATACTCCTGCATTCATTTGTCATTTTGTTCTTCCTAAAAATACTCTTAAATAACTTAGTTAACCACATTACAACTCTATCCCAAGAAATCTCCATACCTTAATTGGGATATTGTCCGGTTCTAAATAAAGCGTTGCCCTACTTTCATCCTTTTTAAGACTTCCTTAACCTTAACTTTAACTTCTCTGATCCTTCGTACGAATCGTCTATTAGAATCCTCAAATGTATACTCCACTTCGAATTTGTCATTATCATTCTCTGTTGAACTACTTGTCAAAATACACTCTCCACATTTCCTTAATATTCTCGTCCTTAACTAGAAGTTTATGATTTTCATCTTTAATGCATTTAACTTGATTAAGATCTCTAGTTTTCTTCTCCTATACTTCAGCCAACTTATAGATTCCAACTTCTTCCACCTTTGATCCTAACGTTTGGTAAAAATCCCATAAATAACTCCTCTAGTCTCTTTTACCGCTTTTTTAGCTTTTTTATTAGCCAACCTATACTCTTCCAAATAGTCTCATTTTTATCCTTATACCATCTCTTATAACATTCTTTGTTAGCTTTAATCGTCTGTTGTAACCTCTTCATTTTAACACCACATTTCTTTCGAATCTTGCCCACCTCCTCTACGCTCTCCACAAACCTCTTTATGACCAATCAAAAAGTAATAACAAAATATACATTCAAATATTGTTGCTGTCTCGGAGTTGTTTCAATGTATTTCAGCCATTACACAGTCAATTGACAATGGATTAGGTTTTTCCTTGATGAAGTCTAGTTCTGTAAGATTGAGTTAAAAAAAATCTTGCTACATTTTTTTCCTTGAAGACCTATCGTAATTTCATTTGGGGTAGTTGCTTTTTTCCTCTTTTTTCGGATTCCTAAGATGAACTTCACCCTTCTTCTTGTTGAGTTACGTAACTTCCCCTAATTGATTGTTCAAAACTAAAGCAGCCCATTTTTGTATGTCTAAATCAAGATGTTTTACCTATTCCAAAAATAAAATTTTGGTTAATAGCAGGCATAAACTGTGTAAAGGTATTCTTATGGGCTTATTTTGACCCTCATCCCATAGCTAAAGCTATAACCGTAAAGTAATGCTAGCCATGATGCATAATTGAGCACAATTTTGTTGTTGTTTATGTTCCTTTTTCTGTAATGACTGATATTCTACATTTTTGCTGATATAATTCGTTTAAGCATCCGTAATCCAGGTAAGTGGCTTGGAAACAGACAAATACGCTGCAATTGGGCAGCTAAAGGTGCCACTGAAGAAAAACCGAGCAATGACAACCAAAATACAGTTGTGGTTGTAAATGGAGCCTCAAGTAATACAGGTAATAATAATCTCTTTCTTCAGGGCAATAATTGTTGTTTTGGCAATTATCAGACATTAGTCTTACACATCTGTCCAGAATGTTTTAAATCCTTTGGTGTTCAGACTACCCCAACTAGTTTGGGATTAAAGGCTTTGTTGATGTTGGTGTTCACAATGTTTGGGTATTTGGCCTTTTTTTGTAAAACAGTGAACGAAATGTTGGTAAGACGTTTTATCATCTTTTATTTATTTGTCTAACAGATGGAGCTGAAGATAAATCAAACAAGGAGGCTCCTGAAAATAACCCTGCTTATACTACTGTATATGTTGGGAACTTGGCCCATGAGGTAAACACTATCTATGTTTGAAATATCCTGGTTCCACATTTTCATTCGAATATTGTATGATACTGCTGACATCCTTACAAAAGAAGCATGCTATCTCTTGTTTCACGTCAAGTTCTTTGAATTGTTTGCAATGACTAGGTTACCCAAACAGAACTTCATCGCCAGTTTCACATTCTTGGGGCTGGTCCAATTGAAGAAGTACGTATACAGAGAGAAAAGGGTTTTGGTTTCGTACGTTATCAAACTCATGAAGGAGCTGCTCTTGCCATTCAAGTGGCAAACGGAAGAGTTGTATGTGGCAAATCAATGAAGGTCAGTTAATATTTATGAGCCACGCCTATCACTTAGATCTCCCTTATTTTCTTGGAAATAATGTTTACATATTAATTTGCACGATAATTATCTGTTTCAGTGTTCATGGGGAACAAAACCAACTCCGCCGGGAACCGTCTTGAATCCTTTGCCACCTCCAGGACCACCATTTCAGATGTTACCGGCTCCTGGGTTAAACCTTCAGGGCTACTCTGCCGTAGATCTCTTGGCTTATCAGCGCCAACTTGCTTTGAGCCAAGCTGCAGCTGGACCACTGGCTGGACAACAGGCGCTTGCTGCCCAAGCTTCTGCAGGTCTTGCATCAGGAGGAGCTCATATTATGTATGATGGATATCCCATCAATACCTCAGCGCAGCAGTTGATGTATTACCATTGAGAAAGTACTTTCAGTTTTTCTTCTAGCCTTGGTATAAACTTGCTTTTAGTTGGTACTGTCTGATCTTATATTCCCTATTGCTTACTACTGGAACCTGTTAAGCTTGCCCCACTCATTTTCTACCATCATCGTCCCATCTAAAGAAGTTTTGCTCATACATATCTATTTTGTACGCCTTGATTTCCGATCTTGGAACTTTATGATTTCTAGATTTAAATTCAAATATCAATAGTGCTGCCCTCTTTTGTATTTTTGAGATGCAGCGTGGGTTTGTGCTTAATAGTGCAGTTGAGTCTTGGCACACCGAAATCTCCATTGTAACCGCCAGGGGTGTCAAATATAGATTATATCCATATTTGTTTCTGTTTGGATGCAGATCAGACATTGTTATGAAAAAAATGATAGTCATATCCATACAAAATGGATGTGGGGTTGTAAACAAATAAATTGTGATTCATTCCGAAGACGGAAGACCAGATAGGGAATTGTAAAAATAGGTAATCTCATTCTAAAATAATCTATGATAGTACATTAGTATGTCAATTATACTATTAAAATTAATGAATAAGTTTCATACAAGTGTAAAAGGAATACATATTTAAAGGAGTAATCGATCCCTCACAGTCCCCTAGTCTATCAAACCTACGCGAGGGTAATGATTCACCTCCTAAAAATTAATTCCCCTAATAGTTGCCACTGAAATCATTTCACCTTTATAATTTTCCCAGTCCAAATGCACCCTAACTTTAAAAACAACACACAAGAAAAAGGAGAGCAAAAGCTCTAACAAAACGTAGCCCAGAGGTATACTTGGAGCCGGGAGGGGAAAGAGCATTAAAAATGGGTAGTTTAGAGATACATATGTGTTTAAGGACTAGCTTTTGAAATGAGAGAATTTAGCTTTAATTTGTTATTCTATTGCATAAACGCCAACCGTACTTTGCATACACTTGGCGTGGACAAGCGACTTGCTACAACCTAATTAGAGGAGTTGGAATAGCAAGGGTAAATAACTAGACTCAAGATTTGGGTGTAGTAGCTCCCCTTCGCTTCACAAAGAAACTAATATCAAATTGATTGTATTTATCTAAAGATGACGACAAGTTTCTTCTTGTTGATCACAACCTCCTTTCTACAATATTGATGATGATTCACAACCCTCGACATCTGATTAGTACTCATCCTGCTTGCCACAACAAAGCATCAAATGTCCTTTCTATATAACTGGTGACACTCGACCATGACACTTTATCTTTGATTTGATACCAAACAGGTAGTACAACAACATTTCAACAACATTCATGCGACAACAAAGAAATTCAATGCAACAAGACGAACGTAGAAGTGAAGGGAACGTGTGTTCTAAAAGTAATCTTTTACATGTCTTTTCTTATGAATTGAATGTATATTGATTAATGTATTCGTCTTTAAGAAGTGTTAAGAAAGAGACTCTTGGTTCTTAACCATAGAGTTCTAAAAGATAATGATTTACATAAATCAAAAGCAATTCACAATTATGATGATTAACATGGAACATTAATGTAACATCTCGAAACAACGGAAATTTTAAAAATTATCATCGAGATAACAGAGATCAATAATCAAAAGATGGGACTGTTACTTCTCATAAAACATATAAGCGGTGCACCAAAATTACATCAGAGTTTGTCAAAAAGCTACATGATTACATCAGAAACAACAAAGGGAAATACAAGTAATCATGTCGACCTCAGTGGTCCGAGTGAGAGGATCCGATTCCATGAAATGCGCGCACCCGCTGATCACCACTCAATTGGACCTATTGTGGTCCTGAGATAAAACATGCAACAACAATGCCTGAGTTTCCATAAGGAAACCCCATATGCCAAGCTCACCTATATGCATGCAGTAGTACAAATGAACCTATCATACTAGTAGCATGTCATGTCATCAACAGTAAGGAAAACAATTCCCCCGAAGGGTAACACAAGACATCAGTCCGACAATCATCATCGGGTCTCCCGAGGAGACCTACCGTAGGCACATACGGTCTAGCGGAACAAGACGTGATGCTCCCCACATGCGGCTATACTAATCATGGGGTTCGGCAAGGAGCATCCCGCCAAGTCCGCGCCATAAGAAACAGATCTGTAACTTCGTGGTCGAAACCACACCAACGGAGCCGTCGCTCGGTCAATCCATCAATCATCATCTCAGTAGGTGCCGGAACATCAATCATCATCGCCGGAACAGCATCGGCGGCATGACCGACACATCATCGGTGGTCCATCAATACGTCCGGCACAACATCGGACGGGTCCAGACCGAAGTCACCAACTGCGCCACTATAAAAGCAGGGCAGTGACCTCCGTAGCCATATAGGCCGGTAGTCACCTCACCCAACGACAGTTGCGTGCTCGCACAACATCATACATTGGGATCCGCGATCTCTCAGGCCTGCTACTCTACAATGAGTCCATCAATCCATCACATCAAGTCACAATTCATACACGGAGGTGACACGTCCCGAACACCCACACTCTCCCACACGGCGGTCCCTGGGCAGGCACGCGTAACGCGCCCACCGTCACCTCCCGGCTCACGCACAAGGCGAGGACACGGGTTTCCGTGGACAGAGTTGGCATCCTAAAAAGTACCGGGAATTCAGTTCTGTGCACAAACGGTCGACCGAAAGAGGCAACCCGGTCGACCGCTTCCTCAAGGGAATCGGTCGACCGAAAGTCTACAACGGTCGAACTCTCTGCGCAAAACCTATGTCCCAACGGTCGAACAGAGATCTAAAACCGGTCGACCGATACGAGGTCAAAATCCGGAGTCTGGTCAACAACAATTCAATACTACCAGTCGACTAACTCAGGGGTCTCGGTCGACCGAAAACTACCAAGGCATCCTAGCAGTTCTAAGTCATAAACGGTCGAACGCATATAAACAATCGGTCGAACAATCATGCATCCCTATTTAGTACACTTAACTTCCAGTCGAACGAACCCAAGGAACCGATCGACCGAAACACGACAGGCAATCCCGACCCACCAGCACAATGCACAACCGGTCGACCGCCCCAAAGCATCGTTCGACCGGTGAAGGTTAAAATCGGGCAAAATACACTACATCGGTCGACCGCCCGAAGGGACCCGGTCGACCGTTGGTCATCTTCAACCTTGCGCCAGCCAAGGATTTACGCCAAAACTCGTCGCCGGAGAGGTCTCCGACCTCCCCCCCGACCAACACATCCCTCACACAAGGGAGAACAACAAAACACACTAAGAAGCCGGCATACCTTTCGAACACGACGAAAACGACAGAGCCTCGCTCGCGCAACGTCGTCCCCGGTGATCCTCCTCGCACGATCGCCTCCTCGCAACGGCCTCCGCACGCCTCACGCCGGAGCCTCCAAGTCCTCTGGTTCGCCGGAAAGAAGGGAAAGAATGAGAGTGAGAGAGATCAAAATGAGAGAGAGAGAGATTTTCGTTTATAAACCCAACCCACTCATCACTACACCACCCCTACACCATCACCCTACACCTTCCCTTCCCCATGCACCCACTGCTCACCTCCACTTCCCCATGCTAAACCTCCTTCCTAAACACCATCTCTCCTCCTAACACCCATTAACACCCTAAATGGGTTTAGGGTTATTACAATTAATTACCGAGATAAAATTGTCATATTGGTTAAAGTATATTGTAGCTCTACAAGTATGTGAACAACATAAGTATATGAAATAGAAACTGTTTCTTTCATATATTGAATTGACCTAACAAATGAAACATTATTGAATTGTGTTTGTGTCATTAATGTTTTATTGTGTCTTGAATCCTAAGATATGAGACTTTTATTTTTTCACATGTGAAGTGTATGATTTGATTATTATCAAAAACTATCATTAAGTATAGTGATAAAGATAATAGTTGGTTATACACGACTTGTGTTGGAAAAAATGATATGTCAAAAGATTATCATTACCCTTCTTGACTTGTGTATGTAGGATCGTGTATAGCTTACTTCTAATCACTTTTAAACTAATTCCCTACTTGCTTAATCAAACAAAGATGCAGCAGAATAAAAACAAAAGCAAGTAAAGAAGACAACGCAAACCACAAGATGACCCGATAGTTTTTATAGAGGTTCGACCTCCCTCCTACTTCCTCTCTTGCAAGCTCCGCTCGATCTCCCTCGAGCTCCGCCTACGTCTTCACTATCAATCTCGTTCCAGGCCGAGATTATGCCATTTACACCACAAGCTCCGCGAACATCCCTCGCTAGCTTGATTTCTTACTCTCACAATCCGAGAGGGAACACTTCGGGCTTTTACCGAAATTCTTGCTTCTTGACAGACAAATGAGTGGAACAATCACTCTCTAACTTGAGCACACTTAGAGTATGATAATGTAATGATCTAAAGTGTGGAAGTTTGGCTTGGAGAGTAGGATTGGGGAATTTGGACCTCGGGAGTTTCTCTTAGATATATTGGACAATTTGGAGTGTATAAGCTCCCAAGGTCTTATAACCGTTGTGATTAAATTGGTAATTGGTTGTGTAAGAAACACAAAATAGTGAGGTGCATGTCACAGTTCAGACCAAAATCGGTCGACCGAATTGGGCATACCGATCGACTGGTCGGTCAAATTTGGCTATAACTTAAGTTCACTTAAGTGAACGGTCGAACTAAAATGGGGGTCGATCGACCGTTGTAGGGGTTTTGGTCTGGTAAAAGATGGATTGGTCGAACTAAGCAAATGTTCAGTTCGACCGAAAATTTCCAGGCACTTCTGGGTTCAAGGAGAAAAAGAGTTTCGGTCGACCGAGGTCTAGGAGACGTTCGACTGGAAACTTCCAGAGTGTTTAGGGTGACCAAGTTTGTTTGATCGGTCGACCAATAGGTAAATATCGATTGACCGAAAGTCTGTTAATTTGGGGTTTTGGGAAATTCGACCGTTGAGGAAAATGACAAATCTAACGGTCAAGTGACACGTGTAGACGGTCGAACAAAATAATTGCAACGGTCGACCGGTAAATCACTATTGGTCAAAATAAACAGACCAAACCGGTCGAACAGAAAACTTGTTTCGGTCGACCGAGTTAGCTCAGAAAGCTTAGGTTTAGGTTTAGTGATCTTCGGTCTAAGTTTTAAGTGACCTATTGAAGTCGAAATGTTATGACATTTTGTGCGTGACTTCTCTAAGGAACCTAATGTGTGTTTAAGTTGATTTTAGGTCAAGTATGCTCAAGTACACAAAGTTCCTAAGACTCAAAATAAATAAATGTTACATGTCTTCAAAGAAGCTTTGATTACATGTCTTGACTTCATTTCCCTCTTCCTTGAGTCTTGATCACCTGTAGAGGTTAACACAATACAATATGTATGCTACTCTACATTGATTATAATTGAGATTAGGTTGATTAAATCATCAAAACATAAACTAAGGCCAAAAAGCCAACAAAGTAATGATATTGATGAGCTCCTTGATAAAACAAAGATACAATGTGCATAATGTGACTTATGTATAGTTACATATTTATAATTAGCTTAAGAGATCAAGAAAAGAATATATAATACAAAGACGACACATTCATACTTTGTCTAATATCATGAGACAAATGATATATACAAGTGATATTACTTATATCACTAATTGGATCGTGTTCTGTTCGAGTTAACAAAACATTTTTGCTATTTAGGTAACTATAATGTCTAGCTAGATACCGCTTATAATTTATGATATTAAATGTTTAATATCATTGCCAACATAACTTAGATCCTCCTATAGGTCACACTACAAAACTGGGAAACAAAGGATGTGATTTTATATTTTATATGATGTATTAAGTTTCATGTGTTTATGAAATAATATACATGTGGTAAAATAATAAAATCAATATATCGTAATAATGACATGATTAGAATATCAAATAAATTTGTATGAGATATGTATATATTACGTGGTATAATGTTTGACATTATATATGATAATTACATGATATAACGTGATCCGTAATATTATAACATATGAATTTGCTAAAACCCCAAAATCCAAATTTTGTTGGATATTAATCCAAAATTTGGTAAAGTCCAACCGATTGCCCACGTTTTTGCATTTATTAATAAGAGATTTTTTGTTGATTAATGACTGGATTTAATCCACCTTGGTTAAAGGTAGTTATAGGATTATGATGTGGCAAAATAAACAAGAGATCAGGTGCAAAGTATTTTGCACATGATGTGGTTTAGTGGAGAGATTAACAATGGATCATGTGTAAGTGGTTTGCGCATGATGTAAGTTTGAGGAAACACTATAAATAGGACCCGCATCCCTTCCTTGCTTACATGAATGAAAAAATTCTTCTCCATATTTTCTCCATAATTCCATCAGAAATTTTCTTAGTTTTAATTGTGTGCTGGAGATTAATTTCTTTGGACCGTAGAAGGGTTATTAGCTAGATTCTAACCTTGTATTAGATATTGATTAACTAGTTTCGATCTCTCTAATCTTGTTTAGAGTTTGGTGAACACTTGGAGGTGATTCCGAGGCAATCTGATTGACATCATTTCATGCATATCATTGTGTCTTATATCCATTATATTTCACCCAAACAATGCTATGTAATGAGTTTAATGTTTAGTTTCAGGAATAAGTAGGGTTGAGAAGGAGAGACTATAAATGGACCTAATAGGAGGGAAAAAGACTGAGTTGAGAGACTCGAGGACTAAGATGCAAGACTGAAAGACCTAAATGTAAGATCGAAGGACCAATGAGCAAACAAGAATACTCCACACCATCATAGGGAGTATTTTGGCAATTCTATTCGGGTCGGAGATCCATCAAGAGAAGTAGATGCATCAAAGACCAACAACGACATCCAGAAAAGCCCACACGAAACAACGACCGGATCCAAACAATATAGACCGCCAATTGGCGGTCCAAGACCGCTGATTGGCGGTCTGTTTTGATCCGGATCTGTTAAGATTTCGTAGGGTCGTGTATGAGTGTGTATTTAGTCTATTTCTGGTATTTGTTTAGTCCCATACCGGGAGATTGTCCCGGATTACCTCCTCTCTTGTACCCCATGTCTCTCTTGGTGGCCATCCTCTCTACTAGGAGTAAAAGACTTGAAGCAAAAACCCTGGTGCAGAGAGGTTACTTGTAATTGAGTGAGTAATAATATATATTTTCCTTTAGTTATGTTGTTTTTTTTCTTAGTTTAATTTCCTTTCATATGCTTGCAAACTTCTTTAGTTTTATGTCCTTTTTGCTTCTTTAATATTTCTCGCTTGCTTAGTTTAATTTCATTTCAGTAGAATGTTTCATTTTAATGTAGGTTGTAGTGTAATGATTAGTGAGTAGTTCCATCCCCATTTGGGGGGTGGAGAAATATGTGATATGATCATGTGGTGTATTAGGTGTGTGTTATCTTAATCCCTTGAGCCTTATATGATTTCCATAACCATCTAATGAGATTTCACTCTTGTCCTTGATATGCTAATGCTGTTGAATGAAGCTTAGCTTATGCTTAGATTAATGGACATATTTTATGGGGAATGATAATGTGAGCATATGGATGGAATTGATGAAGGAAACATGATTTGTAGTTGCATGTACTCTTGTTGCCTTTACCTTGGTTAATGTCTTGTATGTTTTAATGATTGTGTAAATCTTATTTCATGTGGAGGCATAGTGAGGGTTTGGTCTTTATACATGAGTTCATTTAGCTTCCTTCCAATTATTGTCTTGTATGTTTTAATGATATTGTGTTATCTTAATTCATGTGGAGGCAAAGTTGGATGTAGTTTTATGATTTTCATCCACTACATGTTTTGATGAGATTAATTGAACACGAACACACATACACATACCTTTGTATTCACACTCTTTTCTCTACCCCCAATGGGGTTTAGTTTTATTTCTTATTGTCCATTTCCTTTTGCATCTTAGTGTAATTTGATCGCAACTCCTTTCTCTCCTTTCTTTCCCACTCGTCTTCAAACAAACTAAAGTCGACACACCTCCCTGTGGATCGACACGTATTTGCCACCGCTTTAACGTGGCCGTGCACTTGCGGTTAATTAAAACATATCAATCAACCGATGTGCAATCCGACTTCCGATTGGTAAAAAGGATTCGGTAATCCCCTAGGTATGATCTAATCTATGTATTTAAATGTTAAATAGTATATTATATATATTGACATACAATTAGAAAGTTTTGTACATAAAATTGTTGAAAAATATGAAAACGATCTTGCTTGCATGTATAAAAAAATTAAAATATACACATAAGCGTGGGAAGCAATCCAACAATGGTATCAGTGTTTTTTTTCATTTTTTAAAAATTAGGCTATTTAATATATTTAGTTTAACATCTGATAATTTAATAATTTGAGTTTTTTCCTTTTTCGAGTCCTTTTTATTTCTGATGGATGCATCAAATTGTAATTATGGATTTTTATGTTTCTTATCTTCCTACATTAGTGTGAAATGTTAGGAAATATATTAACTACTATGATTAATGGATTAATTCTGATCTTTAAGTTGAAACAAGAAAATCAAAAAATAGGATTGTTTTGTCGATTTTGATTCTATTAATTCTTTTGAGAGTTTTAAGTGTTTAAAACGTATCATATGATTGTTAGAATCAAGTTTTAGACATGTGTATAATTTTGTAAAATGTTTGTTTATTTTCAATGATTATTTTACTTGGAATTGACAAAACAAAAAGGAGCAAATACATTTATTTTCCTTGAAGTTTTTTTCTTTTGGGAATTTAGATAAACTTCGTTTCAAATATTTTAATATCTTGAACTATGAGTGCATGACTTATTTTAAAGGATTTCAAATGATTCATGAATTATTTAATTGAGAGATGAAGGATCAACTACGTAGTGTAAAATAACACATGTACATATTGTTGCACTTATTCTGTTTTGCAGGAATAAGTGAGTTTATATGTTCATCGAAGCCATATGTGAATGTATGATATGTATATCATTATTAATTAATCACATGGGCTTATGTATATGTAAAAACCGTTTATTTTTTGTATGCATGCATATGAGATGACTTTTACATAGGACTTGAACTAGCCAATTTAATTCAAATTGTGAGATGCATGTTTATTTTATGCAATATTTACATCCATGGAGCAAGAAGAAGAAGCGAAGGTCAAGGAATTGGGAACATATAAATTTACACCTACGTGTGAATGAATTTATTTTATGTTTATGTCTTGACATGCATGTGATTGAATGTTAGGATAGGTATGAACGGATGCATACATAACTATCTAGATTCTTGTATCACATATAAATTGTTTAACTGTCTAAACCAAAAAAATTAAGAAGACCTTTCTTTCTTATTTCATCAACTAGAAGGCATTGATCGAGGGACATTCTGCTCTCCCTTAACGATAGCTAATTTCATCAATTTTGGAAATAGTGGGAGATATAAGGATATCCATTGTTGTACCATCAATAAATACATAAGGTGAGATTCACCCTTAGTGGACACCAAGTGTATTTGTTCATGAATACAATGGACAATCGTATCTCGTATCAAATGAAATAAGTTTTCTTAACAAAACTAGGAGCCCTCGCTTGGTTTTATGATAAAGAGTTTTTCTTAGGAGGATTGGACAAATTCCCTCTTAATTAAAACGACGAGAATCATTAGAGTTTGAAAAACGCAAAAGTTTGCAAATTTTCAAAACGGTAATGATTAGAAAAGGTTTCTTACCTTGAGCTTAGACATATTCGATAACCCTTAGCTAGTCTATGTTATGAATGATAGGATCTTGTAGGACTGCAATTATGGACATATTTATTTATTTGTAGTACAAATTTTAAACATAAAATTGACATGAAAACCCTTATAAATTATTTTGTAGAAATGTCGAATATTCAACCTATTGTGCGATCTATGATTGAAAAACATCCACTAGCAAATGTTCTAGCCGTCTATGGTGGAAATAGAAAATCACCAAAAGTAAAGGGAAAGACAAATTAACCAAAAAGACGCCAATCAAGGGCAAGGGAGTAGGAAGTGCTCATGCGAGCGACTCTAGGGGGAGGTCTTTAAAATATCCAACTCCCAACACGGAGTGCTTTCATTCCGCTGAAAAAGGACATATCCGGCCTAATTGCCCTAAGTACAAGGAAGACCTTCACAATGGAGTTATTGAGCGTGCGCCCCTAAAAGCCCAAAGGTATATTTGATATTGAAATAAATTTAGCAACCTTTATCCTTGATTGGGTATGCGATACCGGATCTTGTGCTGACATAACTTCTAATGTGCAACTACTGAAGGATAGGAAGGACCTCGCAAGAGGAGAGATAATTTTAAAGGTCGGAAATAATGCAAGCGTCGCTGCGATTGCACAAGGCTCCGTGGATCTTCAATTATCTAGTGGTTTAATTTTAAGTTTAAAGAATATCTATTATGTACCTTCGATTAGCAAGAATATTATATCCGTATCGTGTTTAGATGTGGATAACTTTATAATTATACATTTCAAATTATTGCATGTCTTTATCGAAGAATGAAATGTTCTATGCAAATACTTTCATAAGATATGGACTTTATTTTCATGTATTAAATAATAGACAAGTCTTAAACATCAATAACAAAAGACTTAAGACATCTCACGTGAATGAATCAATCTTATGATACTATCACCTTGGTCGCATCAATGAAAAATGCATTGAGAAATTGCAGGAAGCTAACCTTCTTGGTCAACTTGATTTTAAATCATTGGAGACATGCGAACCTTACCTTATGGGCAAAATGACCAAGCGACCCTTCAAGAAGAAAGGTCCAAGACCAAATAACTTGCTGGATTTGATACATTCCGATGTATGTGACCCAATGATTATAAGTGCAAGATATGGTTATAGGTACTTCATAACGTTCACATATGATTATAGCCATTACAGTTACATTTATCTAATGAGAAACAAAAGTAAATCATTTGACAACTTCAAAGAATCCAAGAATGAAGTAGAGATCCATCTCAATAAGAAAATCAAATCTCTACGAACCGATTGCGGAGGTGAGTACTTGATTTTGCGGAATTCGACTCGTTCCTAAAGGAGTGTAGTATTATACCACAACTCACTCTGCCCGATACACCTCAGTGGAATGAGGTATCTGAACGGAGAAATATGACATTGCTCGACATGGTTCGATCAATGATGTGCCAAGCTGAATTACCACTTTGCTTTCGGAGTTATGCACTAGAAGCTGTGGCTTACACACTGAATAATGTTCCATCCAAATCCGTAGAGAAAAAGCCAATTGTCGAGAGGGATGTCATGTTCTTATAGAAAAAGTTTCTCAAAAGAATAAAAAGTAGTGGGAGTAGAATTGTGCTTGAGGAAACTTAAGATATTCTACAAGATCATGAAGGCCCAACCGAGGCTCCTTTGGTTAGTGGGAGCATGAGTGAGAGACCCTCGCATGCAATTGTGAGTGAAACTCAATCATCCTCGCCTAATGTACGTTCGAGAATTGTACATGAACAAATTCTGCAAGAAATTGTGGAAGAAGTTCAAGAAGTACACGAGAAACCAATAGAACTTAGAAGGTCAACGAGGGAGAGAAACAAGCCTAATATGTATTTGTGACTTCACAAAATATGGTACTAGATACCGATGATCCCTCGACCTTTCAAGAAGCAATGGAAAGGAAAGACTCGAAACTATGGCTTAGTGCCATGAAATCCAAAATACAATCCATGTATGACAATCAAGTATGAGACTTGGTTGGCATTCCTCAAGGAAAGAAAACCGTTCAAAACAAATGAGTTTTTAAGAGGAAGATGGACATGGATGGGAACTTGACAACCTACAAAGTGAGGCTTGTAGCAAAAGGTTTCACTCAAATTCAAGGAATTGATTATGATGAAACTTTTTCACCGGTTGCCATGTTCAAGTCCATTCGGATTATGCTCCGTATTGCCGCATTTCATGATTATGAAATATGGAAAATGGATGTCAAAACAACGTTCCTTAATGGGAACTTGGAGGAGGACGTGTACATTGTACAACCTCAAGGTTTTGAAGATCCAAATAAAAGTGAAAAAGTATGCAAGCTTAAACAATCCATTTATGGATTAAATTAAGCATTGAGGTGTTAGAACAAACGCTTTGACGAAGAAGTCAAAAAGATTAACTTCGTCCAAAGTAAGGAAGAACCTTGTATATACAAGAAGGTCAGTGGGAGTTACATAGTGTTTATATGTCGATGACATATTCCTCATAGGAAATCATATCTCTTTGTTAGAGAAAATGAGAAGCTCAATGAAATCAACATTTTCAATGAAAGACATAGATGAGGCTTTATACATCTTGGGAATCAAGATATATAGAGATAGATCTCGTAGACTCATTGGCCTTAGCCAACGTACATACATTGACAAGGTCTTGGAAAGGTTCAATATGAACAACTCCAAAAAGGGCAATGTGCTAATGAGTATGGGTGTGCAACTCAAGAAGTCTCAACGTGCAATATCACGTAAAGACTTAGAAGTCTCAACTTAAGAAGTCTCCGTAAGATTAATGTAAACTTGAGCACTAGGATTCTGTCCCAACCAAGTTTGCTCAACCGAACCCCTAACGGATAACGAAAACAATCTCATTAGTAGACATTAGGTTGCTCTTTGGAATTGTCTAGTCAGACGACCAAAATGCCTTGGATCGATTTTGGATTTCACTCCAACGGTCGCATTTGAATAATACCGTAAAGCCAATTGACTTGTCCATATTTCGGATGATCGAGCTTCTATCGGTCAACCGATTCCTTCTTGGCCTTTGGCGTGCAACAACTATTTTGACGTGGCACATGATTGTTGTCTTCACCAAACAATGAGCTATAACTGTCAGCGCAAAACCCATGCTAACTTCGGTCAAAAGAATAACGAACGGTCTACTGAACTTGATTAATCAGAGCCTGATTAATTTTATTACTGTCGACCTTGGAATAGTGAACGGAATGCAATTTGGTAAACCAAATTTAAATAGGTCAAAATTAGAAATAGTTACTAGAAGTTGGTGATTGGTGATCCGAATACGTGTTGGTCAACCGAATGCTTTATTGTCACCAATCCAACCTTCATGTTTTGGACCACCGTTCTTCAAACAGTCGACCGAATCTGTTCTAAGTTCTGCCTGAGCTGAATTCACATCTTGCTTTTCATTGGTCAAAACATCACCAAACCCTCCCAAACTAGAATTCTACGCTCTCAATTCATCCATACTCATTGTACTCTCAATTCCCAAACCTTCAAAGCTCAAACACACTCAAAGCTTCATCTTCACCACTTGCATATCAATTCGATATCCAAATCCAAGTGTACTCAAGTTAAAGTGTTTAGATTTTGATTCCATTTACATATTCAAGAATCACCAAAGGGTTGTTAGAGAAGACACGAGCAAGGCAAGGTTGTTCGTGAGGCTCAATGTTTGTAGCAGTGTTAATCTCATCTCGTAATGGAGATTGGTTAGTGGAACCATAAGCGGGAGTCAGAGAATTGAGCGGGGCTTGCGAGGAGGAAAAAGATCGGGTGTGGTGCCGAACGTCTCAAAATCTAGTATCTCCACTATGGTTTGCTTGTCTTATCTTTAATCCCCTAATTATTGTTTAAGTCCGCATTTAGTTTTAGATTAGAGGGTCATTAATTAAATCAATTATAATAAACCATAAGTGCACGACGTCGGTGAAGATGCGGCAAGTACGGGTCGTGTCCACGAGGAGTTGTGCGCATTGTTGTTACTACCCTACTCGAGTGGGAAAGGAGAGGAAAATGAAGGGATTATGCTAAACAAACTACTAAATGATGAAGTAATCAATAATTAAACTAAATCCCTTGGAGTGGAGGTGCAATAGTGAGATGTGTGTGCATGAGTGGGTCTCCATTTCATTAAGCACAAGTGTGTAAAGTAGGTGAAATCAACTACAAACTAGTGTGGAGTCTAATTAATATAAACTGCATTTACACGAATGCATGACTAATATAGTTAGACATGAAGTTAAGATGCACTTAAGGTTCTCAAGAATGAACTAAGTACCTGTTGTGGCCATTAGAACATCAATTAACCATTCATACAACTCAATAGATTCATGCATTCTCTACTAATCATACATCCATACATAACAAACCATTTTCATACAAAGATAAACCATTACAAGAAATAAGATAAACTCTAGATCTAGCATGAGACAAGTACCAAGTGTGGCCATTATCCCATATAATACAAGTTTTAGCAAGTTACAAGTATAGATATACATTAACCACATGAAATGGTACAAGATAAGAAGAACACATTATACACTTCACCATCAACTACATTGCCTACACCCCAAATTGGGTGGATCTACTCATTAATCAAAAGAACAAGCATGGAAAGCAAGAGACTAAGACTAAACATGGCATAAAACTCTAACTAGAAAACTAACCAAAAAAATAATAAACTAATTGCATAGAAAGAAAGTTAATGACAAGAGAAACATGAATCCAACCTTATATTAAAGAAAATGTGAGATTACAACCTTCATCCACCTTCCTCTACTTGCAACCAAATTGGGTAAAAACTAACCTACTCTTATGGTGGAAGTGGAGAAGAGGGGAAGGAAGAAGAAACATTACTACTTATAGAAGAAAGAGTAGTATAGATGAACCTGGGAGCAATCCGATGGCTATAATCACTTTCTTTGTAGTCTGGTGCACTAAAATAAACAAGCTCAAGCCATGGGAGAAATTGGGTCAAAATGATCCGCCATTGGCGGATCAAAATCCGCCACTGGTGGATATTTGTGCTTGATCGGCCCCAACATATTCAAAGAGCTTAAGTGTCCTATTTTTCACGTGGGGTGCACTCCTGGTTTGTTGGTTTGAGCCTGTTTGTCTTTAATTGTCCAAATACTCCTCAATATCATGGTTTTGAAGAATTTTTACGCCCAGAATCTTTTTCGTGCGTTCATATCCCTCTACATTTCATCTGAGTCTTCCTGATTTTCAGATGGGTCCTTATGCATGACAAACATGTCCAGTTTACTTCATTTGAGTTCTTTCTTCTTGCAATTCAGTCATTTTCCCTTCCTTTCTCTTCTTTATTACCTAACACCTGAAATACTACAAAGAAAAACTCGAGCAACATAGAATTCGGGTAAAATAAAAGATATATAACATGAATGCAATGTATAATATGCTACTAATCAGTCATCGATTCTAACGATTGGTATCAATGAAAGGAATGTGTTCTAAAAGTTTTTTCTTTTATATGTCAATTATTATGAATTGGATGTGCAAACATTTTGTTCCTTGATTATGGTATTCGTCTTTTGGAAGTGTTAAGGAAAAGGCGCTTGGTCCTTAACCATAGAGCTCTAAAAGATAATGGTTTACATAATGAAAAGTTATTCACAATCATGGTAATTAACATGGAACATTAATCACCGAGATAAGATTGTCGTGTTGGTCATCGATTGTTGTAGCTGTACAAATAATTGACGACATGAGTATAGAAATGAGGAAAAGATTACTTTTATATATTGAATAGACCTAACAAGTAAAAGATTATCGAATTGTGTTTCGTGTCATTAATATTTTACTGTGTCTTGGAGTCTAAGATATGAGACTTATATCTTTTCACTCAAGAAGTGCTTAATTTGATTATTGTCAAAAGCTGTCAACGAGTATAGTGATAAAGGCAATAGTTGGTTGAACATGACTTGTGCTGGAAAAGATAGCTAGTCAAACGATTATCGTTGCCCCTCTTAATTGAGCGATGATAATAGTAGGCCCCTTGATAAAGCAAAATTATAATGTGCACAATGTAACTTGAGTTAGGTTACATAGTTATAATTAGCTTAAAGAGATCAAGAAATGAATATAATACAAAGGTGACACATTTCTACATTGTATATATTCTTAATTTCATGAGGCAAGGGACGGACACAAGTGGTGCACTTACATCACTAAATGGATCGTGTTTTGGTTCGGGTGGAACAAAGACATCTATGCTAATTTGGTAACTATAATGTGTAGCTAGATACCGCTTATAGTTTGAGATATTAGGTGTTTAATATCACTGCGAATTTGGCTTAGATCCTCCTATAGGTCACACCACAAAACTGGGAAACAAGAGGCTTGCTTTTAAGTTCATATGATGTGTCAGGTTTCATGTGAAAATAGGACACATGTGGTGAATGAATAAAATCAATATGTCATGAGAATTGACATAATTAGAATCACAATAAATTCATATGAGGTTATATATTATGGGGTGTAATAATTTAATATTACATAGGATAATATATTACATAAGATGTGAATTTGCTAAAAACCCCAAAAGATCAAATTTTGTTGGAAATAAATCCAAAATTTGACAAAGGCAAAATCGGGGTCAAACACGGTGATCCGTTCAAGGTTCGGTCGATCGGGGTATCTTCAGATCGGTAAACCGATTGGGGAACGGGTAATCATAATTGGTTGACCGAAATTGTCTGGAGTGCCTGGACAATCGGGTTCGGTTAACCGAGCATGAACGGTCTTTTCGGTAGACCGAAGGTGACACGGTCATCCGATGACTATGCTCCAGGAGAAATTTTGGTGAGTCAACGGTCGACCGAAGAGAAGACGTGGTTCGTCCGAATTTTTCCATAGAATGTTTCTCATGCGTATTCGGTCGACCGTCTAGCTCACGGTGCACCGAACACGTGTAATAACCGAATGAGTCGGTTGACCGAATAGTTCCCGGTCCACCGAAAACAACGATTTTTGCCTGAATTATTAAGAAATTAATTAGATCATGGGTGGATTAATTCCATATTTAATTAAAATGTTTTAGAGGATGCTCATGTGGCAATTAGTGATTAAGTTTAGGAGAGAATAAGCAAGAAATCATGACTAAGGAATAGTTCTTGATAAGGATGTTTTGAGAGCCTATAAAAGGACCCCCATCCTACTTGTTTATAATTATTGCAAAAATTCTTTCTCTCATTAATCTCTCCTCTAATCACCACGAAAATCTCTTATTAATTTTGAGTTTAGGAGATAGAAATCTCAGGAGCTTAAAGAGGGGTTATTATCTAGATTCTAAGCCTTATTAGAGATTGATTGACTAGCTCCTTTCTCTCTAATATTGTTTAGAGTTTGGTGAATACTTGGAGGCGAATCGGCGGGCGATTCAATGGGCAACGTGACTCCAGATCTTCAAAAGGTTTTAGAGAACCTTTAGGTATGATTCTCTCTTTGTGATTTATTTTAATATATGTAGGTTTGCATGATATTAGAATAAACACAAAGTAATGTACATAAAAATTGTTGAAAATATGAAATCGATCTTGTATGTTGTATTAATTTTTTTAAAATATATACATACATAGGGACACGAAATGAATGTGTTCTAAAAGTTTTTCTTTTATATGCCAATTATTACGAATTGGATGTGCAAACATTTTGTTCCTTGATTATAGTATTCATCTTTTCTAAGTGTTAAGGAAAAGGCGCTTGGTCCTTAACCATAGAGCTCTAAAAGATAATGGTTTACATAAATCAAAAGTTATTCACAATCATAGTAATTAACATGGAACATTAATCACCCATATAAGATTGTCTTGTTGGTCATCGATTGTTGTAGCTGTACAAATAATTGACGACACGAGTATATAAAAGAGGAAAAGATTACTTTTATATATTGAATAGACCTAACAAGTAAAACATTATGGAATTGTGTTTCGTGTCATTAATATTTTACTATGTCTTGGATCCTAAGATATGAGACTTATATCTTTTCACTCAAGAAGTGCTTAATTTGATTATTGTCAAAAGCTGTCAACGAGTATAGTGATAAAGGCAATAGTTGGTTGAACATGACTTGTGCTGGAAAAGATAGCTAGTCAAACGATTATCGTTGCCCCTCTTAATTGAGTGATGATATTAGTGGGCCCCTTGATAAAGCAAAATTATAATGTGCACAATGTAACTTGAGTTAGGTTACATAGTTATAATTAGCTTAAAGAGATCAAGAAATGAATATAATACAAAGGTGACACATTTCTACTTTGTATATATTCTTAATATCATGAGGCAAGGGACGGACACAAGTGGTGCACTTACATCACTAAATGGATCGTGTTTTGGTTCGGGTGGAACAAAGACATCTATGCTAATTGGGTAACTATAATGTGTAGCTAGATACTACTTATAGTTTGAGATATTAGGTGTTTAATATCACTGCCAAATTGGCTTAGATTCTCCTATAAGTCACACCACAAAACTGGAAAACAAAAGGCTTGATTTCAAGTTCATATGATATGTCGGGTTTCATGTGAAACTAGGACACATGTGGTGAATGAATAAAATCAATATGTCAATAGAATTGACATAATTAGAATCACAATAAATTCATTTGAGGTGTATATATTATTGGGTGTAATAATTTAATATTACATAGGATAATATATTACATAAGATGTGAATTTGCTAAAAACCCCAAAAGATCAAATTTTGTTGGAAATAAATCCAAAATTTGACAAAGGCAAAATCGGGGTTAAACATGGTGAACCGTTCACGGTTCGGTCGACCGGGGTATCTTCGGATCGGTTAACCGAATGGGGAATGGGTAATCACAATTGGTTGACCGAAATTGTCTGGAGTGCCTGGACAATCGGGTTCGGTTAACCGAGCATGAACGGTCAACCGAGAAAAAGTATTTTCGGTAGACCGAAGGTGACACGGTCATCCGATGACTATGCTCCAGGAGAAATTTTGGTGAGTCAACGGTCGACCGAAGAGAAGACGTGGTTCGTCCGAATTTTTCCATAGAATGTTTCTCATGCGTATTCGGTCGACCGTCTAGCTCACGGTGCACCGAACACGTGTTATAACCGAATGAGTCGGTTGACCGAATAGTTCCCGGTCCACCGAAAAGAGCGATTTTTGCCTGAATTATTAAGAAATTAATTAGATCATGGGTGGATTAATTCCATATTTAATTAAAACGTTTTTGAGGATGCTCATGTGGTAATTAGAGATTAATTTTAGGAGAGAATAAGCAAGAGATCATGACTAAGAAATAGTTCTTGATAAGGATGTTTTGAGAGCCTATAAAAGGACACCCATCCTACTTGTTTATAATTAATGCAAAAATGTAGGATATTAATGCAAAAATATAGGAACCTTTAGGTATGATTCTCTCTTTGTGATTTATTTTAATATATGTAGGATTGCATGATATTAGAATAAACACAAAGTAATGTACATAAAAATTGTTGAAAATATGAAATCGATCTTGTATGTTGTATTAAATTTTTTAAAATATATACATACATAGGGACCCGAAATCCTACAGTGGTATCAGAGCATTTAGTTCATATTTCCAATGATGAGACTATATAATTAATTTTAGTTTACTATCTACAATCGAAACAATTCATGTTCTATGTCTTTTTCGAGTTTTCCGATAGTTTTGTTGTTTTAATTCTAATTGATTCTTTTGATAGTTTGAAATATTTTGAAACACATCATGCGAATGTTAGAATTGAAATTTAGACTTATGTCTAATTTATAGAATTTTTGTTTTTAATTAAATGATTATTTTATAAAGAATCGACAAATCGAAAAAGGCATATGTTTATCTTTCTTTAAAAAAATTATTTTTGGAAATTGGATAAACAGCGGTCAAATGTTTTGTAATTTGAACTATGGATGGATAAAATCATTTTAAAGGATTTCAAATGATTTTAGAATTGTTTGATTTAGAGATCCATGATAAACTAAATCGAGTAATTTATAATATATGTACATGCGTTGCTCGAGTTCTTTAATGCAGGGATATGTGAGTTTGTATGTTCCGATGAAGCCATGTGTGAATGAATGAATGTGTATGTTATTATTATTCAATCACAGGGGTTGATGTATATGTGAAAGCCAAATTTCTATTTCTATATATATGCATTCATATGAGAGGATTTTTACATAGGACTTGCACTAGACAATTTTCAAAATTGAGAGTTGTACGTTTATATTTTTGCAATATTAATATCCATGGTGAAAGAGGAAGACGCTGAAGAAGCACGTGGATCATGGACGCGGCAACATATAAACTCACACAATGTGTGTGTGAATGGATTTATTTATGTTTGTGTGCTTGATATATATGTGATTGTATGGATGAATGTTAGGATGTGTATAGATGATAAATATGCATGATCACCTAAATTCTGAAATCACATGTAAATGTTTAAATTGTCCAACCAAAAATTAAGAGTATTTTTCTTTCTTATTTCACCCACTAGCAGTCATCGATCGAGGGATATTCTGCTCGCCCTTAGCGGGAGATAGCTTCCTCCATCTTTGGGAATAGTGGGAGATATAAGGTTGTCTATTGTTGTGCCATGAATAGATGTACGAGGTGCGATTCAACCTTAGTGGACACCAAGTATATTTGTTTGTGAATACAATGGATAAACGTATCTCGTATCAAATGAAATAAGTTTTCTTAACAAGACCCGGAGCCCTAGCTCGGTTTCGAGAAAGAGAGTTTTTCTTACGAGGATTGGTCAAATTCCCTCTTAATTAAAACGACAAGAGTCATAAGAGTTTGAAAATGCAAATGTTGTGATATTTCGAAATGGTTATGATTAGAAAAATGTTTTCTTACCTTGATTTTATAATATATCTGATAGCCCTTAGCTAGTTTATATTATAATTGATAGGATCTTGGATTGCTGCATTTATGGACAAATTTTTATTTGTGGTTTTGCTTTTAAAACATAAAATTGACATTAAATCCCATATAATTTATTTTGTAGAAATGTCGAATATTTAACCTATTGTGCGATCTATGATTGAAAAACATGATTTGGCAAATGATGGCTCAAACTTCATAAGCTGGCAACTCAAGCTCAATATCGTGTTGAAGTTTGAGAAACTATCTCATATTTTGGATGGTGAAATCCCAAAATTAAATGAGAAGACAACCGATAGCGAGAGAGAGGCAAAAGCCAAGTGGGAAGACCAAGAGAACCAAGTTCACGGTCTAATGTTGGCCTCCATGGGTGACTCGCTTCAAGCGAAATACTTGGATTCAAAACCCAAGAAGACCATGGAAGCTTTAACAAAGATGTTCTTGGATAGTGCTAGAAAAGAGCGCTATAAGACCACCATCGCACTTACAAGGTGTCACATGGCGGAGGGAACATCGGTATCCATGCATTTTCTCACAATGCAAGGATACCTTGAGAAGTTGTCGAAGCTCTCTTCGCCGATGCCCAATGACATTGCGGAAGATTTGATTCTTGGCTCTCTAGCCCCGTCCTACAAGGACTTCATTATGCACTATCATGTGCGTGAGAAAAGGGTGAGTCTTGAGGAACTTCACAATGCTCTCAAAACGGCTGAAGTTGACATGGGCAAGGGTCGGGACAAGCACGTCCTAGCCGTCCATGGTGGGAGCAAGAAGATCACCAAAGGTAAAGGCAAATTCACCAAAAATACGTCAATCAAGAGCAAGGGAGTAGGAGGTGCTCGTGCGAGTGCCTCAAGGGGGAATTCTTCTAAATCTCCGACTCCCAACACGGAGTTCTTTCACTGCGGTGAAAATGGACACATCCGGCCAAATTGCCCCAAGTACAAGGAAGACCTTGACAAGGGAGTGATTGAACGTCAACGCCCCAAAAAGGCCAAAGGTATATTTGTTATTGAGATAAATTTAGCTACCTCTGTCCATGATTGGGTAATTGATACCGGATCTTGTGCTCACATAATTTCTAATGTGCAACTACTAAAGGATAGGAAGGAACTCGTGAAAAACGAGATGATTTTGAAGGTCGGAAATGCATTCGTGAGGAATGGTCTCTATTTGCTTGAATTGAATAATAAACAAATCTTAAACATCAATAACAAATGGCTTAAAACTATTCACACTACTATGAATGGAAAGCATTTCTTTGTGAATAAAAGTTCCTCAAGTGTGTGGGCACCATAAACCAAAATGATTAGGGTACCAAAAATAATGTAAAATGACACAAAGTTGTTTGGGTACCAAAATCTTCACTTGTAGGTACTTAGAATGACGATGATTGATTAGTAGCATCTCAGACATTCATGCTATATATCCTTTATTTTATCCCATATATGGGCTACTCGGGTTTCTGTTACATGTATTTCAGGGTTTAGGTAAAAAGAAGAGAGGAAGCAAAAGAGCCCTAAATGCAAGAAGAAATGACTGATTTGGAAGCCTTCTGGACTTGTGTGTAATGCTAAAGGACCGGATTGCAAGTCAGGAAGGACGTAGGTGAAAACCTAAAGAGACCTTATCGTAAAGAAAATATGTTGGTCGTAAAAGTCCATAATCTCATGAACCGGAGAAGCAACAATTAAGACCAAACAAGCTCGAATCGACATCTTCGGGTGAACCCGACACACTACATTTATGCACTTAAGCTACTAATGCAATTTGAGGCCGATCTAACCCAAATTACCGCCAGTGGCAGATCCAAATCCGCTATTGGTGGGTCCGTTTGGCAAGTTGATGCCCCAATTTCTCCAGTGGGTTGGGTCCTCGGGTCAAAGCACTCTGGATCATCCAGATCCGATATGTACCGTCTAATTGCGCCCAGATTTATCCAGACCCTCTAATCTTCTATAAATACACTTGTAATCCCTCTAATTCCCTTATTCTTTCTTCATCTCCTCATTAGGTTAGGTTTATTTCATGTTTAGTAGAGTAGTGGAGGAGAGGAGAAGAACACTTGTAATGTTGTTGTTGTTTACTTCTTGTTTTAATCTAGTCTTCTTTACTTGTTATGTGTTTTTATGTTGTTGTTCCTTTGCTACAATGGTAATTAATGAGTAATCCATCCCCATTGGGGGTGGTGAATGATGTGAAATGTGAATGTTGCAAGATTTGTGTGTGTTTAATCTTAATCTTGGAGCTTCAAATGATTTCCATGACCATTTTGATGAGTTTCTCACTCTTGCCTTTGATGTGTTGATGGTACTAATGGATTCTTAGAACATGCTTTGGATAGTGGGCTATTTAATCATTTTAAATTTAGACCGCAAGTGCATAGCCGTCGATGAAGACAAGGCAAGTACGGGTCGTCCGCAGGGAGGTGAGCAACCTCTGGTATGACCAAAATCAGATGGCGGATAAAGGGAGAAAAGATGTGATTACGCTAAAACTAATTTACACTAAACTAGCAAGTACGAATGCGAAAGAAAGAACGAAAGATTGGAAATCAGAAAGAGAAACCCCTAAGGGGTGGAGTGAGTGCAAATATGAAGTGAAATAAATGATGAAAGATGCATGTAAGCATGTATGTGTGTGTGTGTCTTCATGCATAGGAAGTGTCTAACGATGTGGCAAAACCTATTAATTCATTCACACAACGTATCGACAATTACTACTTGATTAACATAAGATTAGGCTCAACATGAGAAGTTTCTAAATATATGGAAACACTCATCAAAAACCATAAACTCATGTGAAGAACAAAGGGAAGCATGGGAGGTGTCTAAATGTTATGGCAAAACCCATCAAAACAAAGTATCTTCATTCAATCAATCAAGCAAACACAAATACAACATGTAGCATATTCAACATGAAATTTCAGTCAATAAACATGAGAAAACTAAGCATGGGAAGTGTCTAAATCTTGTGGCAAAACCCATCAAAATTTCCCAAGATGTAGATGATTAAAATACCCCCAATGAAAAATTCATCAAACATCCAAACTTCACAATATATATATATGAACATCATCTCCACCCCAAAAGGGGATGGATCTACTCACTACACATTATTCTAGCAATTAAACTAAAGAAGAAAGGAGACATTCTAACTAATTCAGCCTATGATCAAAGAAATAAGACTAAGCTAAGCATGCATAAAAAAGAAACAACATGAGAACAAAACATAAAAAAATATTTTTTTAAATGACTCACATTACTAGTAGCATCCTTCTCCACCTTGAGTTTTTGCTCCAAGGCATACTCCAAGTAGAGAGAATGCCACCAAGCAATGGCTGAATACAAAAGAGAATGAAGAGTTCTATTTATAGTCCTAGAAAAAGGTAATCTGGGACAATCCACCGATATGGGACTATTGAAACCTTCCCAGAATACACATAAACACATAACCCATTTTCTGGAGAAACCGGGTCGGATTTGGAGATAAACGAGCGGTCTTGGACCGCCAATTGGCGGTCACTTTTTCCCAGATCCGACCCATTTTCAAATATTTTCTTTAGTTCTTCAATTCTGCACATGGGGTGCACTCGGTTTGGTTATTGGAGTGTCGGCCCGAATCTAATTGCCAAAATACTCCTCATGATGGTGTGGAGTTTCTTGATTTTCACATTGGCTCTTTGGTTTGATATTCGGGTCCCTCACTTGTGCATCTTAGTCCATAAGTCTTGCAACTTAGTCATCTTTCTTGCTTTTAGGTCCTTTTATGACTCTTCTCCTCAATCCTGTTTTTTTCCTGAAACTCAAACATAAAACTCGTTACGTAGCATTGTTTAGGTTCAAGATAATGGATATAAGACACAAATGAATGCATGAAATGATGTCAATCAAATACCCTCACACCTAACTTTTGCTAGTCCCGAGCAAAACAAAGAAAGGAAAAAATGAAAGAAAGGAAAAAACTTACGAAAAACATGGAAATCCTAACTCACTTTCGTAGGAATCACGGTTGCACTTAGCACGTGCAACAAGCCGTTAAACCTCCTTGTCGCCTAGGAGGAGGAGTGTTGTCTCTTGAGGGTTTTTAGCGGATACACCCACAAAATCTGAACAAAGATGCATTATTCAACCTAGCGACACGACTCGATGACTTATTTTTGTCAATCATTGGACGCAGTAATGCTACGAGCCGACTCTATATATGTAATCAGTCCACACACCTAGCCTAGTGAATCATTCGTGAAAGTTAATTATGGACTTAAGTGAAAAACAGGAGCAACCTTAACTTCTTAAAGTGATACATTGTGTAAAGTCCATTAAGGTTCTTATTTGACTCTTTTTTTCTTTTTTCTCCTTTTTATCTTTTTTATCTTTTTCTTTGGAGCATTACATTGGTTGGTGTTTGATTCTCCCAAGGTCGGGTTTCGTGCATCATTGCATGTGAGGACTTACACTATCACGCACACCTTCCCCCAAATCTGCACATAGGGCGATCCCTACCACCCGTGTAACGGGAGTTTGGTCGGTGCATCCCAAGTCAGATGACTCGAAAGCACCAGGCACTAAGTCCCCTCAGACCTAATTTCCCGAGTGATAGGATCCATACGAGAAGAGACAACACCACTTATTTATTTATCTACATGGGAACCAAAACCCCTACACTTACACACTTTCACAAAAAGAGTTTAAGGACCCCTGACTACGACAAACTTCCTTATACTAACAGACACAAATTATTTGACTCACTAAGTTCAGGGTGGACTTTTTTAGTTGTTTGAGTACTGAAACACTATGATACACCACCCCCAAGAAGACTGGGGTGCATCCTAATGACTCAATAAGACCTATAGCCGGTATACAAGATATCCTAATGCATCAAGTTCAAGACAATTTTGGGATCTTCTTTTTACGTTGCCTCTCAATGGTTTTGCACATGCCAAACACACGCAAAACCCACAAAACATTTTCTTTCGCAAACACATGAAGATTTTGAAAGAAATGTCAAAATTTTAAAGCACGAGGCAAGCAAAAGAAGACAAGTCACCCAAGGATCATGACAAGCAGATATATCGATATTAAATGTAGCACACTAACATGACCCTAACAATACAAACAAAAGAAAACACAAAGCAAAACGAAAAATACTGGACTCCACATATATACAAACGTGAAGCACCCCCACACTTACTTCATGCATTGTCCTCAATGAATGTGAGTATGAAACTACATGGATTTATGCATGAGAAAGAAAAGATCTCACCAACGTGAAGCACAATGAGAGTTTCATGGTCATGTTGATGGACATAACCCCGAATTCCCAAAAACCTGTGAGATACTTAAGAAGGGAGACAAATACGCAAACAAATGTGGCCCAAATACACAAGGGTTGGGGCCCACAATAATCAATGCTCGCTCATGGAGTCTTTTATTGTACCTTTTTTTTAATATAACTATGTACAAAAATAAGTTCCCATCTTCATTTGTCAAAGGACATCAAATGGGAACCTGAAAAGTGGGTCAATGCACTTAGAAAGGGAACATGACAACACGCGAGCCCAGAATAATCAAGTTTGGGCCCCCTCACAAATAGCACAAGATGAAAGGAGAGGTTCATGAATTAGACGCAAAGGCATCTCATTCAAAGGATCAAACTGAAAGAGCTTGAACCTCTCAAGAGTTTGGCAAATATGGGGCAACTAAAGAAGAGTTTCTCCCGTTGCGGTACTGAAGTTATGATCGTCAATCCAAACTCTCAAACCAACAGGCTGGTGGGTCGGAACGAGGTCAAGAACCTCGTTATGCATGTCTGACTCACCAGGCAAACAGAAAGTGGGTCTCTTACCCAAGGTATACTCCAAGGAACTCCTAATACCCTCATTAGCAATGTAGTTGTTTGATGTTCCATCATTTCCAAGATGATCTGGAACAATACTGAGAGGCAAACTCTCATCAGGTCGTTTGAAATTAAGGGTACTATGAAGCTCTTGCTTCACCAGAGGTGAGTCCTTAGGAGGCACAACATGAAGATCATGTGGCTCAAGGGCCACGAGACAAAAATATAAGGCACAATCCTGTGCCGACTCAAAATGAAGCTGGTCAATGTTATTCTCAATTTGAATCGAATTCCCCACCATGTAATCGTGAATTGAAGCCTCAAGTCCCTCAGACTGACTAGGAGTTTGACTTTGAAAGATTGTGCTTTGAATTTGTGGATGTGGTGGTGGTTTGATATCAGAAGATAAATCCTCATGTTGACAAGAAATGTCACCCTCTTCACGTTTACTTAATAGTGGTGTAATTTGACTCACATACGTTTCCATAGTTTGTATGGAATTTTGAGTGGACTTCATTACATTTTGAGTGGTTTACATGAACGTTTGGAGGGTTTGTTCTAAAGAATCAAGTCTGGGGTCAACTGTGAGGCTCCAGTCAGGATTTGGGAAATTGTTGGGTTGGGTGTTGATAAGCTGAGAATGAGTCCAATGATTCGGAGTAGGATGTTGGTAGAATTCTCGGTATTCGGGAGGAGGATACTGAGGTGGAAATGATGTATAAGAACTTGGATAAGAATTGTCTCCCCACGAATTCATCCCTCCCAGGTTGTACGCGGATGTGTAATGGTAATATTGAGCATTTTGGGAAGGTATGCTCATACTCAGGCTCTGGGGCAACATAAGGACATTCCTCGAAAACATGACCACTCAACCCGCAATGGTCACACAGTACAACTACTGGAGCTACCGGTGCACTCACATCATCTTCCACATGCATGAAAGAGGCCAAAGGTCCTTGTTAAGTGTGAGTTTGTTGACCAACATATGGTCCGACATAACTAGATGGTGGTCTAGCAGTCGGTGCCCCTATCATATCACCCCAATATGAAGATTGCTCAGCCACACAATTAAAATCATCCCAACTATACAGGGTGTTTGTCTGAGGCACCCCTAGATGCATGGGTCCAGAGTACCAGGGAGAATTGTCCTAGTCTGAACAATGATATGGATGGTTGCCCATGTAACCAACCATTTCAACAAAAAACTCTCGAGTCGACCACTCTCACACCACAAGGCACAGCTCGTAAAATGTGCTCGACCCGACCCTAAAACGCTAACACAGAGTGTAAAGGGGAGGAGACTAGAATGTAGAAATATGTGAGAAGAAGATGACTCAGAGGAGAAGGGAAGAATTCCTAGAGCTAGCGTGGGTAGTGGGAGAAGGTAGAATCCTAATCTAGCAAGCACGACTCAAACAACTTATGGCTATAGGTCCTTAGGCTAGACGACGCCTAACATTGAGATCACTAGTCTTGACCTCCTCACTTCCCTACAACGAATACCACAATGCCTAGCAAGTGATACCAGATCCGGAGATCCAGTACCTCCTACTATCGACAAGGCAGGCGACGCCAATCAGGTCATGACGGTCTCAACTTGATTACTGTCCTAGTGCGTCCGAAATCCTAGGGACAATGTCTACTTGCTTTTCGAATTAAAGGCTTAGACTAAGAGTGATTTTTGGGGAAAAGGAAAGGGTGATGAAATCCCCCACCTTATCTTGTATGAGACAACCCCTCCTTAGTAGCATTTTGAGTCTTATTCTAGCAATCAACTCTCCAATCAAACGCTCAACTCACTCTTGTCCCGATGCACCTTACTAACAAATGCATGCTTTAACCATGCATGAATGAGAGAACTAGGTGCACGTACCTCACGCCAGCAATCAACAATAAAAAATGTAAAGCAAAGAAAAGACAAATGCGTGCAATGTCTCAAAATGATGCATGACCTAGATGGCAATCAATCTAATCTTTTGTTTTGAGTTTTAAGGTCCAAGTTTATTAAAGGTACTTAATTGTTAATCTGGGAGCAAACTAAAAGTCAAAAACATTCCAAATTGAGAGCCCAGATATTCTAGTGAATGTAGAAACAACCAGAAAAAAGGAGAGGAAATTTTGAGCTCACCAAGTCGCCAATTGACGGTCCAGAACTACTAATTGGCGGTCAACTTGCTTTTGTTTCCTTCCCGGCTTCTCCTGGCGACGTCTCTTGATCTTCAAATCCTCCTGAAACAACAAAAACTACAAATAAAAAAATTAAAACCACTCGAATCGTCCAAACCAAAGTCTGGACAGAACACCTCCCCGACAACGATGCCAAAAACTTGTTTAATCGTTTTAAATTTAGACCGCAAGTGCACAGCCGTCGGTGAAGACGGGGCAAGTACGGGTCGTCCGCAGGGAGGTGAGCAGCCTCTGGTATGACCGAAATCAGATGGCGGATAAAGGGAGCAAAGATGTGATTACACTAAAGCTAATTTACACTAAACTAATAAGTACGAAATGCAAAAGAAAGCACGAAAGATTTGAAATCAGAAAGAGAAACCCTTAAGGGGCGGAGTGTGTTCACATATGAAGTGAAATAAGTGATGAAAGATGCATGTAAGCATGTATGTGTGTGTTGTGTGTGTGTATTCATGCATAGGAAGTATCTAAAGATGTGGCAAAACCTATTAATTCATTCACACAACGTATCGACAATTACTACTTGATTAACATAAGATTAGGCTCAACATGAGAAGTTTCTAAATATATTGAAACACACATCAAAAACCATAAACTCATGTGAAGAACAAAGGGAAGCATGGGAGGTGTCTAAATGTTATGGCAAAACCCATCAAAACAACGTATCTTCATTCAATCAATCAAGCAAACACAAATACAACATGTAGCATATGTTGGCTTGCTAATAATCATTAATCCGTTTTGATGATTAATCAACATCTCAAAAACATGTATCAATTGAAATATCATTGCTTGCATATATGTGTGTTATCTAACATTTCAGGATTCAAGTTTGAGTTAAATTAAAGATGAAGATTGAAGAGTAGCTAAGTTTAAATTCCATGTATTTAGGCTTCAAATGTAACTTGGCACTTTAAATTCATGATTCATTGCATTACACGTCACTTAGGATACTTAGAGAATTCTCACATTATTTTCCAAATATCCTAGACTTCATTAGAAACTCAACCAAACTCATTAGAACCGAAGAACATGAATTCTGCACTTAATTGGTCAGCGGGTAGAACCTTTTGGTTCGTCCGTTTTTCACCAGACCTTCCCAGGCAACGAAATTTGTCCCAAACGGTCGACCAATTTTCTTCATCCGTTCGACCGCTCATCCTATCTGGTTTGCCAGTTAGAAATCGGTCAACCGACATATACATTATGTTCAACCGTTTCTTCATATCCTGTTTTACTGTTATATTTCGGTCGACCGAAATAGTTGTTCTGTTCGACCGTTTCACCTGTCGAGTGATAGAAATTAATTTACCAAATACAAATCTTTCAGCCTATCCTTTATCGACACGTGTCCTGTGAGTGGGACTTTCGGTCGACCGAAAGTTCATATCTGTTCGACCGAGTGTTTTCCGTATTTGTATTTATTATGACCGTTATACTTTTCGTATACTCCAACGGTCGTATACACATTTTCCTAACTAACCTAAGTTTGGATTTATTCTTTCGGTCAACCGGATTTCCCTTTACGGTCGACCGAATCTTGATTCTCCCCTGTCTCATTGTTACTGGGCATTTTCGCTCGAACTTTGCCCTCATCTCGTTCGACCGAGTACACTTGTTATTATCGGGTCTCAAATCAAACATGTCAATCGGTCGACCGAAACTCTATTCATGGTCGACCGAAAATTAAGTCTTTTCCAGACCCCGTGCTATTGTCTCTTTTCGGTCGAACTGGTATTCCAAACCCTTCGACCGATCACTTATGTTCGAGCCAAGTTGGATCGACCGTTAGCATCTTCGTTCGACTGAACCAAGCACTGCTTATGATCGGTCGACCGTTTGTGGCCAGAAACCTGACCTGGCCTATCATTTCTGATTTGTGTTTTCTTACACATCTTTCCATCACTTCAATCCCAACGGCTAGAACTTGTTTGGAGCTTATAAATAGAGCTTAGAACACTCACAAAGACACCAATCTTTCTCTAAGCTCAACATCTCATTACTACTCTCTAAGTGCTCTAAACCCTTGTGCTCATATCTTCCCACTTGAAATCACCATCACTAGATTGCATCATTCATTTCAAGTTCCAAGGATTAGTTGCTGAAGTATTTTTCTTCAAGAGTTGTACAAGCTTCCGGAGTGAAGCTCTTCTCGGATTGTGAGAAGGTGGTCCAAGCTAGGCGAGGGTGTTTGCAAAGCTTGTGGTGTAAAGGCGCGATCTCGGCCCGCAACGGAGATCGGATTAGTGGAGGACGCGAAGTTGCTCGAGTAAGAGCAATTCGTAAGAGAGGACTAGGATCCAGTGGTTGGATCCAAACTTCAATACATCCGGAGTAGTGGTTTGTTTGTTCTCTCTTTAATATCATTGTCTTATCTTTGAATTTGGTATAGTTATCATAAAAACCGTAATTAGTCTATTCACCCCCTTTAGACTAAGTTTAGGGGCTAGTAGATCCTACAACATATTCAACAGAAAATTTCATTCAATAAACATGAGAAAACTAAGCATGGGAAGTGTCTAAATCTTGTGGCAAAACCCATCAAAAATCCCTAACATGAAGATGATTAAAATACCCCCAATGAACATACAAAACATGCAAGTCTACACAATCAAAAATTCATCAAACATCCAAACTTTACAATATATATATGAACACCATCTCCACCCCGAAAGGGGATGAATCTACTCACTACACATTATTCTAGCAATTAAACTAAAGAAGAAAGGAGACATTCTAACTAATTCAGCCTAAGATCAAAGAAATAAGACTAAGCTAAGCATGCATAAAAAAGAAACAACATGAGAACAAAACAATAAAAAATTATTTTATTAAATGACTCATATTACTAGTAGCATCCTTCTCCACCTTGAGTTTTTGCTCCAAGGCTTACTCCAAGTAGAGAGAATGCCACCAAGCAATGGGTGAATACAAAAGAGAATGAAGAGTTCTATTTATAGTGCTAGAAAAAGGTAATCAGGGACAATCCCCTGATGTGGGACCTTCCAAGAATACACATAAACACATAATCCATGTCCTGGAGAAACCGAGTCGGATTCGGAGATGTACGGACCGCTAATTAGCGGTCTTGGACCGCCAATCGACGGTCACTTTTTCCCGGATCCGACCCATTTTCGGATATGTTCTTTAGTTCTTCAATTCTACACATGGGGTGCACTCGGTTTGGTTATTGTAGTGTCAACCCGAATCTAATTGCCAAAATACTTCTCATGATTGTGTGGAGTTTCTTGATTTTACCATTGGTCCTTTGGTTTTACATTCGGGTCCCTCTCTTGTGCATCTTAGTCCATAAGTCTTGCAACGTCGTCCTTTTTCTTGATTTTAGGTCCTTTTATGACTCTTCTCCTCAATCATGTTTATTTCCTGAAACTCAAACATAAAACTCGTTACGTAGCATTGTTTAGGTTCAAGATAATGGATATAAGACACAAATGAATGCATGAAATGATGTCAATCATGGGCCCACTTTATGGGGAATGATGAGGCGAGGATAAGATCAGAGTGGATAAAGAGGTAAGAATGACATGTGAAAGCATGTGGTCTCATTGGCCTTATCTTGATTAATATCTTGTATGTTTTAATGATGATGTTAAATGTTAATTCTTGTGGAGACATAGTTGGGGTTGTGGTCATTATGGATTTCTATATTCTTAATGTCGTTATAGAGATAAGATTGACATGTAATCATGTGGTTGTCTTTGTCATTATCTTGAGTAGTGTTTGGTATGTTTTAATGATGATGACAAATCTTAATCCTTGTGGAAACACACTTATGATAATGACCATTATAGATGTCCATATTAATTCATGTCATGAGAGCACAATTGTACACACAAAAATTACACATCTACATTTTTGCACGCATTCTTTCCCTCCTACGGTACTAGTTACATTACATTAATTTCAGCACCTCGCATAACATTTGTTATTTTATTCAAATACACTCAACTTCCATTTTCTTCCCCCACTCGAGTATGGTCAACGACGACCCACACTCACTCCATATAGAAGTGTAAATGTAAGAAGAAAGGACTGGTTTGAAAACCTTTTGGACTTCTTTGTAATGCTGAAGACACACACATGACAACACACACGTACATGCTTTCATGTGTCATTCATCACTTCTCTCACTTCATATGTGCACACACTCCACCCCTCAGGGGATTCATCCATATTCGTTCCATAAAGTTTGCTGAATTTTTCTAGTTGTCATTTGCATCATAATCTAGTTTATTTTGTGTTCGTAGCATTATCATCTCTTAATAGTAGCATAAGAATTCTATTCTTCCACCATTATTTCCCACTTGATTTCTCTCACTCAAAGGTTGGCAACGCTTCCTGCGGATCGACCCGTCATTGCCCCGTCTTCACCGACGGTCGTGCACTTGCGGCTCGTTAGTAAAACGTTCAACAAGGACCTAGGTGAAAACCCAGAGAGACTTGATTGTAAAGAAAATATATTGGTTGCAATAGTCCGTAATCATACTAACTTGAGGAGTAATTCAACTATTAAGACCAAATGGGCTTGAACCAATGTCGTCAGGTGCACCCGACGTGCTACATTTATGCACTTAAGCTACTGGTGCAATTTGAGGCTGATCCGACCCAAATGATCCTCCAGTGCATTTCCAAATCCGCTATTGGTCGATCTGAGTGGGCAGTTGATGCCCCCAATGGGTCGGGTCGTCGGGTGAGATCACTCCGGAACATCCAGATCTGATTTGTAGTCGTCCGATTGCGCTCAGATTAATCCAGACGCTGTAATATTCTATAAAAACACTTGCAATCCCTCTTCTTCCCTTCTTCTTCCTTCTTCTCCTCATTATGTTAGGTTTATTTCTTGTTTAGTAGAGTAGTGGAGGAGAGGAGAAGAACACTTGTATTTTTTCTTCATTAATAAAAGTTTTTGTTTAATTCTTTTTTTAATCTAGTATTCTTGACTTGTTTTGTGTTGTTTTTATGTTGTTGTTTGTTTTCTATAATGGTAATTAGTAAGTAATCCATCCCCATTGGGGGTGGAGAATGATGTGAAGTGTGAATGTTGTGAGATTTGTATGTGTTTAATCTTAATTTTGGAGCTTCAAATGATTTTCATGGCCATTTTGATGCGTTTCTTGTAGGATCGTGTAAGGCCCTAATTCTAATCACTTGTAACCTAACCTACTTGCTTAAGCAATCAAGAATGCACAGTGGAATTTAAAACAAAGAAAGCAAGTAACGAGGAATATGCAAACCACACAAAGATGACCCGGTAGTTTATAGAGGTTCGGTCTCCCTCCTACTTCCTCTCCTGCAAGCTCCGCTCGATCTCCCTTGAGCTCCACCTACGTCTTCACTATCAATCTCGTTCTGGGCCGAGATTTAGCCTTTTAAACCACAAGCTCTATGAACAACCTCACTAGCTTGATTTCTTCCACTCACAATCCGAGAGGGAACACTTCGGGCTTCCACCAAAATCCTTGCTTCTTGAACAACAATTGAGTGGGACAACACTCTCTGAAACTTGAGCACACTTTAGTGAGATAGGATTTAAGACTAAAGTGTGGAAGGTTTGAGGCTTGGAGTGTTTAGAGCTTTGTCTCTAATGTATTGGACAATATGGAGTGGGAGAGTTGTCTAAACAAGGTTGGGGAACCTCTATTTACAAGCTCCTAAGAGGATATAGCCGCTGGGACAAGTTTGGTAAGTGTTTGTGTAAGATACATAAAATAGAAACATGCAGCACAAAATTCAGAACAAGTTTGGTCGACCGAATCGGGTCTCACAGTTGACCGGTATGCAATTTGGAACAAGGTTCAGTCGACCGATAAGGGAACGATCGAACGGATCCGGCTATAACTTAGGTTCACTTAAGTCATCGGTCGGACACCGAGATAGGTTCGGTAGACCATAAACTTCAAGACTCTATGAGGTTGACAACAACGTTCATTTTTGGTCGACCGAAACAAGGTCCACGGTCGACCATAAAACTTCCAGGCAGTTGGGGTTTGTCAAGACATTTAGGTTTGGTCGACCAAAATAAGGTCCATGGTCGACCGATAGGCATTTGTATTTTGGGGTTTGGATGAATAATGAGAATACGACCGTTGGTATAATACAAATGTCTAATGGTCAAAAAACTATGTGTAGACAGTCGACCTAAAAGGTCTGAACGGTCGACCGATCGGTTAGTAAAATTAACTATTTGTTAAAGGAAACAAACGGTCAACTGACGGTCTGAACGGTCAACCGAAATGGCTCTGGCAGTTCTAGTTAGTGAATTCTGCTCTAAGTTTAGGTGATCTATTGAAGTCCATTGATGTGAGATTTTGTGTGTGACTTCTATTGGGAATAGTGTGTGTTTGATTTGTTTGTAGCTCAAGTATGTTCAATTACACAATGTTCCTAAGACTCAAAAGAAATCAAGATTACATGTATGTCTTCAATATAGTTTTAATTACATGTCTTGACTTCATTTCCCTATTTCACGAGTCTTGATCACTTGTATAAGTTAGCGTAATACAATATATATACTATGCATAGTGTGCTATTCTACATTGATTATAATTAAGATTAGGTTGATTAAATCATCAAAACATAGATTAAGGTCAAAAAACCAACATTTCTCACTCTTGCCTTTAATGTGTTAATGGTCATAATGGATGTTTAACACATGCTTTGGCTAGTGGGCCCACTTTATGGAAAGATTGGAGTGGATAAAGGATAAGAATGACATGTAATCTTATGGGTTTCTTTAGACTAATCTTGATTAGTATTTTGTATGTTTTAATGACATACTTGGGACTATGGCTAAGATAGATTTCCATATTATTAATGTCATGAGGACTTAATTATACACACACTTAACTTACACATCTACACCTTTTCATGCATTCTCCACCTCCTACGGGAGTAGTTATATTAGTTGTTCTTGATTCACGTTGCATTCGTTACTTAGTTTAGATACTCTTAATCTCCCTTTTTTCTTCCCCAACTTGAGTATGGTCATTGTCGACCCATATTCACTCCTCATGGACACGACCCGTACTTGCCACCGATCCAAGAAGGTCATGCACTTGCGGTTTTGAACTTAAAATCCACATCAATGATCGATAGTGCTCGGCTCAAGCAAGAAAAGATCAACCCCAAACTTCAAAGAAAACATTTGGATTGAATTCAAATATGTCATCTCTATTGAAAGGAGATTGGAACCAATGCCAAATCGAGGATCAAACGTTGGGACAAATGTTTCAATCCACCTAGTCCTATTGATTTGGTTCTAATTTAGGGATATTGAATGTTTAAATTTTATCATACATCATCTCTTTTAGTCTTTAGTGATAGGGGAGCATATGATGTTTTATCATTTAATTAAGAGGAGAACTTATGTTATCCTAATCTTTGCAACATATGCTTTTAGTGTTTGCATTTGATTGATGTCAAAAGAGAGTGAATGATAAGGATTGAGCTTCAATTGTTTCATACTATGGATATTGATAGGGGGAGCATTATATCACATATAGATTACATATATGAATGGGGAGAAATCATATAGGAAAGGAAAGAATTTAAATTGAATTTGAAGAATGAAGATATAGGTTTGCCATCATCAAAAAAGGGAAGATTATTTACTTTTAGGCCTTAATCTATATTAATTTTGATAATCAATCAAACTAATCTTAATCAATCAACCTAATCAATCAAAGTGAGCTAACATGATTACAAGCATTGCATACATACTTGTATACTTGCAATCATCTTAATAGGTTGATCAAGATTCATCCAGAGAAGGAGCATTGGGACAAAAACTCAAGAATGAAAAATTGTAATCAAAGCTTTGGACCAAGACTTGTAACTTTATATCTATTGAGTCCATAAGATTAAACGTAAACTTGAGCATTAAGATTCTGTCCCAACCAACTTTGGTTAACCGAAACCCTAATGGATAACCAAAACCGTCCCATCAGTAGATATTAGGTTGCTCTCTGGAATTGTCCAGTCAGACAACCGAAATGCCTTAGATTGATTTTGGATTTTACTCCAACAATCGCAATTGAATATTGCCTTAGAGCTTAATTGACTTGTCCATATTTCGGACGACCGAACTTCTATCGGTCAACCGATTCCTTCTTGGCCTTTGGCGTGCAACGACTATTTCGACGTGGCACATCATTGTTGTATTCACCGAACATTTCAGCCATAACTGTCAGCGCAAAACCCACGCTAACTTCGGTCATCCGAATAACGAACGGTCTACTGAACTTGATTAATCAGAGCCTGACCAATTCTTATTGTCGACCTTGGAACAATGAACCGAATGCAATTTGGTAAACCAAATATAAATAGATCAAAATTAGAAATAGTTACCTTAAGTTGGTGATCGGTGATTCGAATACGTGTCGGTCAACCGAATGCTTTATTATGACCAATCCAACCTTCATGTTTCGGACTACCGTTGTTCAAACGATCGACCAACATGTTTTAAGTTCTGCCCGAGCTAATTCACATCTTACTTCTCATTAGACAAAACTTCACCAAACTCTCCCAACGACTCTATTAGCTTTAAAGCCTGTATAGGCCTTAATCAAGAGACACAAACTAGAATTCTACACTCTCAATTCATCCATACTTTTTGTGATCTCAATTCCCAAACCTTCAATGATGAAATACACTCAAAGTTTAATCTTCACCACATGCAAATCAATTTCATATCAATATCCAAGTGTGTTCAAGTTAGAGTGTTTAGATTGTGATTCCATTTCCATATTCAAGAATCATAAAAGGATTGTAAAGCTTCAAGGAACCTCACTCTCGGGTTGTGAGAGGAGACACGAGCGAGGCAAGGTTGTTCGCGAGGCTCGGTGTTTGTAGCAGTGTTAATCATGGCCCGGAATGGAGATTGGTTAGTGGAACCATTAGTGTAACATTAGAGACACCACTCCTCCTTGGCGACAATGAGGTGTAACGGCTTGTTGTACGTGCTAAATGCAAGTGTGATTCCTATAAAAGTGAGTTAGGATTTCCTATTTCTAAGGTTATTTTTTTTCTTTGTTTTCTTCGGGACTAGCAAAATATAAGGGTGACCATCAGGAGCGCCCCAGCGACTGGACCCATGATTAGTAGCATATCATACACTGCATTCATGTTATATATTCCTTATTTTATCTCATATTTGTGCTACTCAAGTGTCTATTTGATGTGTTTCAGGATGTAGACAATAAAGAAGAGAAAGGAAGAAAAAAGGACCTAAACGGAAGAAAAATGGACTGATTTGGAAAGTTTTTGGACCAGTTTGTAATGCCCAAGGACTGGACTGAAAACGTTGAGGGACCCAAGTGAAAATCTGGAGGGACCAAAGTGTAAAGAAATATATTGTGTCACAAAAGTCCATAACCTGAGAAGTTAATCAACAATTAAAATCAAATTGGCTCAAGACAATGGACCAAAGCTCAACCCCACGTGCAACAAAGCAACATTAACCTGCTGCAGAAATTCCAGACAGATCAGAGCAACTGGATCCGCCATCGACGGATTTTGATCCGTCATTGGTGGATGGTTTTGCTCCATTTGAGCTCTAATGTTGGCGGTGGGTCGAGTTGTTGGGTCAGAGCAATATGCAATATCCAGATCCAATTTACAGCCGTCCAATTGTGCCCAAATTCATCCAAACCCTCTAATGTTCTTTAAATAGACTTGTAATGCCTACTTTCTTCTTCTTCCTTCCTCTCCTCCTTAAGTTAGTTTCATTTCTTGTTTAGTAGAATAGGTTTTATTTCTTGTTTATTAGAGTCAATTTTAGTTTATTTATTAGTAGTGTAGTGGAGGAGAAGAGGAGCCACTTCATTTTAGATTTCCATGTTATGCATGGCATGAGCACTAAATGTTATACACACATGAATACACATCTACACTTTTGCATTCATTCTCCACATCCTACGGGATTCGTTTTTTATTAGTCGTCATTGTTTCGTGTCGTGTTTGTCGTCTAGATTAGGTACCCTCATTCTCCTCTTCTTTCCCACTCGAGTATGGTAGTCACAACAACACTCACAACTCCTTGAGGTTCGACCTGTATTTACCACGTCTTCACCGACTTCGTACACTTGCGGTTATTAAAACGATCAATCAACCCACTACCGACGTTGTGGATTGTCCTTCGCCAGCTGGGAGTCCGAATCAAGTTTTGATATCATGTTCTTTACATTCCTGTCTTTTATTTGATGTCATATATGTTTTCTTGTTTTGAGTATATTTAGATTTCTTTATATGTTGATGGGTTGTTTTTACTTTGTTATTTTTGTTGTTTATATGATTAGTGAGTAGTTCATCCCCATTTGGGGTGGAGAATGATGTCAAGTGCGAATGTAGTTAGATTAATGTGTGTGTTTAATCTTAATCTTGGAACTTCAAATAATTTCCATAGATATTTTGATAGCTATTCTCACTCTTGCCTTTAATGTGTTAATGATCCTAATGGATGCTTAACACATGCTTTGGTTAGTGGGCCAACTTAATGAGGAATGATGATGTGAGGATAAGATTGAAGTGCATAAAGAGATATGATTGACATGTGAGCATGTAATTGTCTTTGTTCTTATCTTGAGTAGTTTCTTGTATGTTTTAATGATGATGATAAATCTTAATCCATGTGGAAACACACTTAAGATAATGACCATTGTAGATGTCCATATTAATTTATGTCATGAGAGCGCAATTGTACACACACGCATCACACATCTACACTGTTGCACGCATTCTCCACCTCCTATGAGATTAGTCACATTTTTTTAACAAATTTTAATTAGCGTAATTTTTTGTAAATACACTCACTCACTCTTCGTTTTCTTCCTCCACTTGATATGGTCGTTGACGACCCTTACTCGCTCCTGGTGGACACGACCCGTACCTGTCATTGCTTCAATGCGGTCATGTACTTGCGGTTTTGAACTTTAAAATCACCACCAATAAACTAGGGCAATGATGCTTAGTCGTCCAACGCTGATGATCTCACACGGCTTACGTACGTGCTGCCGATGTTTGGATTATATCCGTATTTATCTTGGGTTGTAACCTTAAAACTTATTTCGTTTCTGGGCTACTATGTCCCTTCTGCTCGGTTTGAATACTTTATGTAAGACTTGTACAATCTGTATCTTTGGGTTTTTGTTGTGGTTTATAGCAAAGATTTTATATTGATGGTGTTAGCATGCTTATGAAAAAACAACCCATAATAGCCTATAACAACCCATAATAGATAGAATGCGGACCCACAAAAAAATTCACCTAATAATTATAATTAATTAACTCCACCAATTATAAAAAAAAATAAATACAATGGCCGAACCACACCGTGAGCGTAGACCATTACGAAAAAATGGAATACAACGGCCATAAAACTAGTCCTTACACCAAATATTGACACATGACCAACTTTGAAAAATTAAAAATAATCTCACTTCTAGAACCGAGAGTCTTAATGGTCGACCATTGGAGAAGACGTTAAGGATGAATTTGGATGATGCCACTGATCGACCAAGGTCCAACAGTCAACCTTTTTTTAATTTATTTCACATTATTTGTTATGAGATTCGTAACAATTTTGGTTAAATCACAAGTGTTCTAAGAATGCGAATTTTAAAGTATGCTAATGTGTGCGTGGAGAAATCCAACATTATTTGCTTGGTTTGAGTAATTTAATTCATCCTTTTTATATCTATCAAGAATATTGCAACATATGGCACAATATTGTATGTTCGAGGTGTATGATACAATATTTGATCTTTGATGTTACACTTGAAGAAGAAATCAATTTTTTTTTGATCTTTGATGTTACAGTTGAAGAAGACATCAAGTTAGCAAAGTTATTAAAATTAAGTTGGTTTGATCATCAAATTTACTTAATTAATAGCCAAAAAACCAGTAATCTCTTCTTTTTTAATGACAAACTTAATTTTTGAGTCATGAGATAAATTTACGAAAATCCCCTTTATTTAGGCAAGATGAATATAACTCCCCCATCAATATGCACATAATATAATAGGAATTTTTTATTTCAATTGCAATTTTATCCATTTTTTATATGAACATGAAAAATAAATATCCACTTTGCTATAACTTTAGTATTATTATATGTAAGTGTAAGTATATGTATGTATACATGTATGTATGTATGTGTATGAATAAACAACTAACATATTGTATGTAGAGTCTTGATCTACGGACGTCTCCATGTCACCATCTATGTCATCATTTATGTTTTTTATTTTATTGTTTAAAAATACTTATTCCGAAAAAGTAAGAGACAATTGTTTTTCCTGTTAACAGACACTTTAAATACAAAGAAAAGATACACATTTATCGTGCGGGACACTCATTAGTCTTGCGTGGGACATACACCAGTCATACGCTGGAGCACATGAGTCACACGTCGGACATACCAGTCCCGCGTGGGACACACCAATCCCACTCTGGGACACTCCAGTCTTACACGGGACACACCAGTCCCATGTCAGGACAAACAAGGCTCACGTTGGGACACACATCAGCCCCTTGTGGGACTGATGTGCATTGAGAAACCAACAAACGTCTAGATTATCACTGTAATAACCTAAATCTAAACACCCTAATTAACTAAACTAAACCTAATTAACCTAATAAAGCCATGAATAGTGAAACATGAGGTGGAGGATTGGATAAGATTTGGAATTGATATAAATAGAGGTGTTAGGTTTAAGAAAAACGTTTTCTTCATAATTTGGTTTCTTCAGAGAGTGAGAGAGGCGAATTTGGAGAAGAAGAAGAAGGAAAGAAGGAGAAGGAGAGGAAGTGAAGGAGAAGAGTTGGGTTGAGTTTGCCAAAGCTTGGGAGGCTTCCACAAACGTCAATAAGGTATGCCAAATCTTCAATATAACTCACTTAAGCATTGTAAGTGTTGGGGATCGACGTTGGTGTCGAATTCCCCGTCGGATTGCAACCTGTTCAGAGGTTGAAGACGACGATCGGTCGACCGGTGCCTGTGGGCAGTCGACCTATCCTATTATTATATTGATTTGCACCCGCAAACGGTCGAACGATGTCTATGGACGGTCGACCGTTATGCCAGATTTGTACGGGAAAAAAAGGTTGATGCTGTTATCGGTCGAACGTGTCCACTTAGCCGGTCGACCGAAAACAATGAGAATAGGTCGGTTGGGGTTTTTGACTTATGAAACGGTCGAACACCTTTAACTTGGTTCGACCGATCTATTCGATGCTAAGTCGGTTGGGAGCTTTGACCATCTAAACGGTCGACCGCTCTTTAACTTTCGGTCGACCGACTCAGCATTTAATTAAGCAGTAGAGTGCTTGTGTTGTTTCGGTCGAACTGTATTCCAGTTCCGGTCGACCGAATAAGACTTGGGCAAAATGCTGAAATCCCTGTTATCGGTTGAACGACCCCTTAGTTCGACCGATCGGATATATATATATTACAAAATTGCTATAGCATAGACCATCCAAACGGTCGCCCGCTAGATGACTTTTGTTCGACTGATTGGTCGGTAATTTGGTTGGCGTGGTTCGACCGGATGCTATTGTTTGTACAGTACTGAGTACTGTGTGGAAGACCGGTCGACCGGTGTGCTTGTAGCGGTCGACCAATCTGCCGCAGGTTGGTGGATTTATCCACACGCGATCCGTTGAGTATAAGTCGACTACCGGCTCCGAGGCGACGGTCGATTACCGGCCTTGAGAGTGACGGATTTCACCTTCGACGAAGGCATATTATTGTTGGCCTCTCATATCGAGCGGGGTGTGAGAGATGAGTGCCGTAAACCTTGGGCTGTTTGCTGGGGTTTGTCGGTAGGCCGAGGATGTTCCGGCAGGGTGCGTGTCTGGTGGCTCTCGGGGGAGCAGCGGCTGTCGTCTGGCCCGAGTTGTGCATTCGGCGGGTTGACTCGCTCCTGGGGTGGCGGCGTAGTGCCAGGGTTCCTTTCTGCACTTTTGGGGAGCAGTGGTGTCGACTGACCCATGTGAGGCAGCGGTGGACTGACTTGACCCTTGTGGTGGCAGGAGTGGTTCAGTACTGCGGAGGCGGAGATGTGCATTATTGTGGGCCTGAGGTGGATGATCATGTGCATTGCATTGTCTTTAATTCCTTTTTGTATTTTGGGAGGTTTGGCATACGGGGTTCCTGCAGGGAACTCAGGCATGTTTCAATTGTTTGCATTTCAGGTAGCGAGCAGATTTAGAGTCGAGGTGGTGACCGAGGAGGGTGCCCCCGGGATCAGATCCTGTCTTCCTTTTATATCTTTTGTTGAGGTAGTGATTACATGTATATTCATTTTTGTTGTAATCACAGTTGACTCATATGTATAGTTTGACTTCCACGTGGATCTATATCTTTATATATATATATATATATTTCGTTTTGTTGTTTCGTGACGTGCCCAGTGTTGACCGTTGACGGTCTTTATTATTGTTTAAATTTTCCGCTGTTTTCGGAGACATTACAATCACGCCATCAAATTGAGAAACAAATTAAATAGTTGATAGAAGATTTCATATATATGCGTTTAAAGAAATCATGTCTTTTCACGTCAGTAAAAAACGTGTTAAAAGAAATTCATAAATCATTTTCCTTGTATATATAAACAAGCGAGTTAACAAGTTGAGCAAGCAGTGCACCGTTCATGCTCGACTTAACATTACTGAACGATTTTTTTTTGCTAGAGGTCAGCTCATTAGTAGTCAACTCATGCCACTAACCTAGCAAACCCAAGCGACTTCCATGTGAGTTACCAGCTTGACCAGACCTTAGCTCCAACGAAACATTTCTGCTTAATTAGAAAATTAGAAAAAGTTATTAATCTTGAAATAGGGTGAAAAAATACCAACAACGTCATGGATATGAATATATGATATTGCGCCAGATTGGTTACTCAAATTTCTATATGCTCCGGACAATCTGCACGAACCACCACACTAGTTCCTAATATTTCTTGCAAATCCATTATATATACGTGCTAAATTGCTTTCTATCCAAATACATCTTTTCTCCAAACATACATGTAGACCTTACATGTAGAAACAGCGTAGCGTGGACAGCTCCCGATGTGGCGCGGCACACGATACGTTAGTACATCACTGTGAAGCCATGAATCTCGCAAGCTGAGGCAGCTACTTACACTTAAGAATTAAGATGAAATCCTCAAAACGAACATCAATCCCCATTTGTTCTCCTTGCATTGTATGATGACAACGTGCTGCTAGACGGGCCTTTGGAGCTCTCTGACCCACAGTGGGTGTTGAGTGCCACGTCGCTAATTACATCCTGCAACCACATACATGTCCAGCCCATCAATGTGCATTTTTTTTTAAATCATTAGTATCATACAAACGAGGTGTATGGGCGGGAACCTTTAGTTGAGGTTACGAGTAACTCAATTAAGCTAACAACTACTATTGTGCTAACAACAAATTTATTGACAATTGACATAGCATAGTAGTATTAGTTTGTTAAGATTTTTTATGGATTGTATACGTACCTGAGAATGAGAATGAGAAAGAGAATGCGTGGGCGAGGGCCTTCCACTACCAGAATTGCTACCGCACCCGAGAACGCCATTGTACATGTTGTCCTCCGCCAACACCCTTAGCCTATTGAGCTCTGGCAGCACCACTTTCCCCAAGTCCGGCCTGTCCTTTCTCCTAAGCTCCGCACACTTCAATGCAATCTTTGCAAACACCAACGCCTCCTCCAATGGCCAATCTTTAACTGCCGGATCCAACATCTCTTCCACTGCACCCTTCTCTATCGACATCTCCACAAAGTGAGTAAGGCCCATCGGTGGCCTGCCCGTTACAATCTGTAGGAGCATGATCCCTAAAGAATAGATATCCGACTTGATGCCCAACATTCCAGTCTGCTGGTACTCAGGATCAATGTAGCAGAAGGTGCCCGCGGCAGAGGTCATGAGGTATTGCGTCACATTATCAGCTACAGAGGGTGGCACTAGGCGGGCCAGCCCAACATCGCTTATCTTGCTGACGTAGTTACGATCAAGAAGGATGTTGGCAGGCTTGAGGTCACGGTGCACTAAAGGCTCTGGTTTGGTCTGGTGTAGGAAGAGCAAACCTGTGCCTATTTCGGCAGCAATGCGGAAACGAAGTTGCCATGGCAGCACTTGTGTGTTGCCCCGTCTGAATAGACGGTCTTCCAAGCTTCCATTGGCCATGTACTCGTAGACCAGGCAACCATACTCCGAACAAGCACCCAACAGAAGCACCATGTTGGGGTGCCTCATGCAGCTCAACACTTCAATCTATATCAACAATCAACGACCAATAAACAAATTAATCCATGCTCGTTAAAAATGAGGCAGTTGAAAACACTAACCTCCTGCTGAAATTGAGATCGACCCTGGGCAGCGTCAGGGCGAAGTACTTTGATGGCGACGGGAGTATGATCAAGATAGCTTTTGTAAACAGGACCATAACCACCTTCACCAATCTTACGCTTATCTGTGAAATAATCCGTTGCAACCTTGATCTCTTCTATTGAGTACCTCCTGTACCTGATGTCATTCTTGGCCAGTGCGTCCAGTGCCTTCTTCTTCTCCTCTGATTCTTTGGCGGCATTCATCTCGGCATGTATTCTCTTCTGAGCTTCCAACTCAGCGATTCTCTGCGCGGCCTCCGCGGCGTCCATTGCTGCCTGACACTTCATCTTCTCCTTCTTTGCAATGGCAAGGGCTGCCTCCTCAGCCAGTCTCGCCTCTTCGATTCTCTGCTCTTTCTCCAATTTCCAGTGCTGAAGATCTTTGGCCTAAAGACAAGTTAGATTCAGCCTCGTTACTATCATGCATGAGTTTTATTTATTTTTTAAATCAAAATTTTTAGTATCGTTTTGATTCCAACCTTCTGTTTGGCATTGAGGGCTTCTTTGCAAGCTGTGCTATACATATCCATCGTCTGTTTGAGTTCCAGCTTTAGCCTCTTCATCTCTGATTCTACGTCATCCTGCACCACAAGAGTTATACTGCTTATCCAGAAAAGTTAAGGCATAATTTGAAATAAAAGTGATTATCTACTAAAACTTTTTACTTTTGCACTGACCATTGTCTGTGCCGACCATGAAGATGACATGCCACTCTCCTGAGACGTCGAGTAGTACTCGTCCATAGGCATCCTAGGTGGATCCCGCATACTCTCAAAGCTATGGTCACAGCTTTCGGAACGGTGAGTATCGATGTCATCGTATATCGATGGGAGCATCTTCGTTATGCTCGGCCGACCGGAGCTCACGAAGGATATGTCGGAATCCGGTGGTGACAATTCGCCATACGATTTTCCATTTACACCTCTCGCACCTCTTGAGAAGGGAGACCTATTTTGATTTTGTCAAAACAAATAGACACCATTAGATGTGCATATCCAAAATTTGTTTGGTAATTAAGGAAAAATACAACCTTAGAAGGATAGTGGTCGACTTACATAATGGGATTATTCTCTTCCAAGTGTAGACCAAGTGACGACTCACCTGAAATTTAATTATACGATTTAGTTTGTTTTAATGAAACTAATAAGTTCATCAATTGCAAGACTTTATGTCTTCGTTTTTCTCTAGTTATCATGAAATATTCTCCCTCAAATTTAAACCGATGTTTCCAGACTATTCAAACCAACAGTTCAGTCGATTGCAGAGCTAGACAATGAAGGAATAAGAGTTGTGCTTGTGAACGATAAATTATGATTTCAAAATACACCACAAGTCCACAAATTAATCTGTGTTATCTTCAAATCAATGTGACCATCTGGTATGGTTGATAGGCAAATATTGAAATCAATCAACCTTCAATATTTCATGATGACGTATATACCCTTAAATATGAAGTAAAGTGTAAATTGCATGATCATTTTTCACCATACATAAAAGCTTAGACATCTATCTCATGCTAATACTATTCCAAAATTGTAAAAATGTAGCTTCTTATAAATTTTAGAGTGGATGAAGACATCAGGTAAAATCTAGTTGAGTTCCATATTATCATTAAAATTTCTGATAACTAAGTACAATTGAAAGTTCTAGTAAAATCATATGCTCGAAGTGTTAAGGATTGTCTATATTATTAATAAAGTACACATAGATTTAGCACTAAATGAAACTAAAGAGTATAATAACATTCACATCATAGCGAACGTATACATGCAATAACCATTCCGTAATTGTAAAGAATCAGCTAGAATACAGAGGTAATGGTTTTGGAAGCAGAGTACTTAAGGGTTTGCATGTTTTACTTGGTGCGGAGGATGGAGACATGAAAGTTTCTTGTTTGAGACTTTGTTGGCTCTGGATTTGAGGGCGGAACTGCAACACTACTGGTGCCTGTCGGAGTGCATTCCGCACCGACGACACCTTTCCTTTGGATATGGTGTACACAGTGCAGAAATCTGGTGCCCCCTTCGTAATGCTGGTTGGGATATCGGTTGTCCTAAACCTTCTGTCACCAAGTTTAGGAGTAATTAGTTAAGTTCAGTGGAACAAATGATTCTTCAATAAAAGGTACACGTTTAAATCTAGTTGAGCATTGATGGGATGAAGTTGGAAAAGGGACCAATCTTGACATTTTTATTTCCAGTACCTATATTTTATTGCTTTATCCTTTTCTTTTTGCTATATGCTGAAGTTATTACAAGATTTAATTTTTCTTTAAATATACATTTTACGTTATGTGCTAAGTGCATTTTATTCCTGAATAAAATTCATCGTTTCGAACTTACTAATATACTTTGAATGTTTAAGGAAAGTTGCCCTCATGGAAAAAAATTTCACTTCATGTACCTGGCAAAGCCACTTCGTGTTGGAGAACCAACAACCAATTTTTCAATTCCGTTTTGGGATACGAATTCAATGATCCCTTTTGCAACGTCTGCATCTTCAATTATGATATCTCTACAATGTACCTGCCATGTTCGAATTCCAGCACAAACAATGATAATTCTGAAAGAATATTAGAAAATCAATAGTGAAGTAGATAATCTATAATTTAGTCCATATATATCTTTCACGTACATCTTTTCGAGTGCAAAAACAACGGAAAGGAAGGAAAATTTCCTTCGCGTACATTTCATTAGATATACCTGCATGGGGCATGAACAGAAATCAACAACTGTGATTTACCAAAACATAATAGTAAAATTGATTTGCGGTACTAACTAGGGTTGTTTGAAGGTCTGTGTTTGACATGGAGCAGCATTATTGTCTGTCCTCTTGTAACAAGATTGTCCAAGGTCCACTTCAAAGCACTTTGACTGCCTTTGTCTTTGTCGATAGCAACCGCCACCAATGGCTGAACGTTGTCAATCTCCATGCTCCCGTTCCTGTGGCTTCTCATCTCCCTCATCCCCAGAATCAAGAAAAGAGTAGGGAGAAAGGAGAAAAGAGGAAGGAAAGGTAAGCAGTCGTCGGTGACCCTATGACGTCGTGTGTTTTTGCTATGCCTCCTTTTCTTCCCCTCTTAACTAAGTAAATCCAACCCAGACCGAGGCCACAACCTTCTGTGGTGGAGTTGTCCGGCTATCTATTGGTGGTCCTTCTTGCTTCTCTTCTTTTCCTTCTTCTTTTAGAGGTGGTGCTGACTATTTTGGGAAGTGAACAAGAGCAGAAGATTTAAAGGTCATTGCTGGAGAAAATAGCAAGAGGTCAACGTCTGGTTCTCCTTTGTTAATGTGCAATATAGGCATGGATTGGCCTTGAGGAGATTGGAGATGGTTACTGTGTGCCTATATTTGGGACAAGGTTGTCATCGCTATTTCTAATATTAGCTGGATATTGGATGCATGCAACTTATCTAAATGGAGGTTGGACGGCGACTGATTTTGTTTACACACGTATTATGTATCTACGCGCGAGCAGTCTTTATCATTTCAACGGCAAGTGCTGATGTATCTACACAATTCTATCAAAAGTAGGCGGGTGGAAGTCCTACCAAAACCCTGGAAATTTTAAGGTCCAGTGTTTGTAGTGTATGGAAGTGGAGTATGACTAAGTTTGTTGAGTCAAAGTATATGATTCATAGCAATGTTAGGAAAGATTTCAGAGCTGTAGTTGTGGATGCAGACATAGAGGAGGTTGTTAGGTTTCCTAACCCCAAACATGAGTTGCACATATACTGTAACTTAAGCAGTAAAGAGATAGTATGCAGTGTTGTTGCAAGTTTAGGGTCAAAACATCAACCACCTATGGAACTAAACAAATACCAGAAATAGACTAAATACACACTAATACACGTCCCACAGAAAGCTTAGCGGATCTGGAGCAAAGCATACTGCCAATTCGTGGTCTTGGACCGCTAATTGGCGGTCTATATGGTTCGGATCACGCTAGATTTTCTTCTGGGCTTTTCTGGATGGCTTTGCTTGTCTTTAATGGATCTACTTTGCTTACTGGAGCTCCGACCCAAATAGAATTTCCAAAATACTCCCCATGATGGTGCGAAGTATTCTTGTTTGCTCATTGGTCCTTCGATCTTACGTTTAGGTCCTTCGATCTTGCATCTTAGTTATTGAGTCTCTCAACTCAATCCTTTTTCATGCTTTTAGGTCCTTTTATGCCTCTTTTCTTCAAACCTATTTATTTCTGAAATTCAAACATAAAACTCGTCACGTAGCATTGTTTAGGTTTAAGATAATAGATATAAGATACAAATATAAGCATGAAATGATGTCAATCAAATACCCCACACCTAACTTTTGCTAGTCCTGAGCAAAACAAAGAAAGAAAAGCATACAAAAAACAAGAAATCCTAACTCACTTTCGTAGGAATAATGGTTGCACTTAGCACGTTCAACAAGCCGTTAAACCTCCTTGTCGCCAAGGAGGACGAGTGTTGTCTCCTGAGGGGTTTCAGCGGATACACCCACAAAATCCGAAACAAAAAGGCATTATTCAATCTAGCTACACGACTCGTTGGACTTATTTTGTCGATCATGGGACGCGCTAATACTATGGGCCGACTCTATATATGTAATCAGTCCACACACCTATCCTAATGAATCATTCGTGAAAGTTAATTAAGGACTTAAGTGTAAGATATGGACAACCTCAACATCCTCAAGTGATACAAAGTGTAACGTACATTAAGGTTCTTATTTGCATTACTTTTTTTTCTTTTTTCTTTTTTCTTACTTTTTTTTCTTTTTTCTTCTTTTGCTTACGAGTTAGAGTTTCATTCTCCAAGGGTCAGGTTTCGTGTATCATTACCTATGAGGACTTACACTATCACGTACACCTTTCCCCAAATCTCCACATAAGGCAATCCCTACCACCCGTGTAACGAGTATTCGGTCGGCGCATCCCAAGTCAGATGACTCGAAAGCACCAGGCACAAAGTTCCCTCAGACCTACTTTCCCGAGTGATAGGAGCCGTGCGAGAAGAGAGAACACCTACTCACTTATTTCTTATCTACACATGAACCAAAACCCCCTACACTTAATGTCTCACAACAAGATTTAAAGGGTCATTGACTTCAACAACCTTCCTTAAGTTAACAAACACGAATAATTGACTCATTAGGTTTAGGGTGAACTTCTTTAAATGTTTGAGCACAGAAACCCTATGATTACTCACCCCCGGTGAGAAAACCGGGGTGTATCGTAACGACTCGATAAGACCTAAAGCCAGTATACTAGGTATCGTAATGCATTAAGCTCAAGACAATTTTGGGAGTTTTCTTTTTACTTTGCCTCTCAACGGTTTTGCACATGCTAAACACAGGCGAAACCAACAAAACATTTTCTTTCGCAAACACATGAAGATTTTGAAAGAAATGTGAAAATTTTAAAGCACTAGGCAAGCAAAAGAAGACAAGTCTCCAAAGTATCATGGTAAGCAGATATATCGATATTAAATGCAGCACACTAACATGACCCTAACAATCCACACAAAAGAAAACAAAATTAAAGGAAAAACCACTCGACTATGTACACAAGTAAAACATCCCCCACACCTAACGCATGCATTGCACTCAATGAATGTGAGCATGAAACAATATGGATTTATGCATGAAAAAGGGAAGATCTCACCAACATTAAGCGCAATCGGAAGTTCATGGTTATAGTGATGGACACAAACCCGAATTCCCTCAAAACCTGTGAGATACTGAAGAAGGGAGACAAATACGTGAAGAAATGGGGCCCAAGTACACAAAGGTTGGGGCCCACAACAATCAATGCTCGCTCATGGAGTCTTTTATTACTCACTTTTTTTCTTTTTTTTCTTTTTTTGATTTTTTTCAAGATATATACATCAACAAAAATATATTCTCATAATCATTTGGTCAAGGAACATCAAATGAGAACATCGAGTTATAAGGACTAGAGACTTGCCGAGATGGGCAAACTTCACTGGTACTCTGAGGTGTCATGAGGGGTGAAATGTCAAAGCTGAAAGGCTCGAACCCCTAATGATATTGGTTGGGTGTAGGCAACATGAATGAGTGAAGTTGTGTTGCCTACTAGGGTTTAGTTGCTCATCGAACAAAACCATCCAACAAAACCATCATCAAGCATAAACTCGGTCGTAGGTGGGTCATTGTTGGAGTCAATCTGAAGCTCAAAGGGCTCAATAGCCCTAGGACACTGGGTGATGATACCTTTTGGAATGGGCATATGCTGAGGTGTGTCCCCCTCACTAATGGTCTCCACTAAATCATGTAATGAACACTCCCTTTGGACATTCATGTTTGATGACAGCTCACTTTGTTGCATTGCAAGACAGGCAATGAGTTTTTTCTGGGCCCACAAACATTCTCAAGGGGTTGCATTGGTGTTAGGGGTGTTCCTTGATTTTGCAGTGCTTTCCCTAATTGGCGGATGAGATTGAGATTTAAAGGTTGATCCATGGGCTCCTGTTGTCTACCAGAGTTGAACACATGAAACTCAGAACTCATGTTACCGAAGGAGAGCTACATGAGACTATTTCTACAATTAATTAAAGCGTTGGAGGTTGCCAGAAATGGTCTACCCAAAATTAAAGGTATTTGAGAGTGAGTGTTTGCAACATGATTGGCATCGAGGATGACAAAATCGACTGGAAATATGAAATCTCCAACTTTGATAAGCACGTCCTCGATAATCCCTTTTGGAATACGAATTGATCTATCCGTCAATTGGAGGGTGATATTAGTTGGTTTCAATTCTCCCAAGTTCAACTGTTGATAAATAGAAAATGGGAGGAGGTTGACCGCCGATCCTAAATCAAGCAATACATTACTCATGCTAGTGTCCCCTATCGTACACTGAATAATAGGACACCCGGGGTCCTTGTATTTTGTGTAGGTGGGATTGGACAAAAGTGAGCTTACATTTGCAGCCAAGAATGCTTTTTTAGGAACATTGGTCTTCCTCTTGGTTGTGCAGAAATCTTTTAACACTTTGGCAAATTGAGGTATTTGTTGGATGACATCCAACAAGGGGATGTTAAACTTCACTTGCTTAAACACCTCTAATATCTTGTCCATTATGTCACTCTGCTTTTTGGTTAACCTACTGGGATAGGGAGCTTGTGGTAGGTAGGTTTTCTGCGGTGCCTGAGAAGGAGGCGTTGGTGTATTACCCTCACCCTCTGCCTCTTCTTCACCACCAATCCCACTGAGGGGCTGCATAGATGGTGGTGGTGGTAAGGAAATTTGATTGTCAACCGGCTTTCTATTCCTTAAGGTTACAATGGCATTGACATGGTGAACAGGTTCCTCCACATGATTCACTTTCTGCTCTGAGGTACCACATTCTCATTTTGCATGTGTTGTTGCTGGTACATGCGGGGGTTAGCCTCTGGCTGGCTAGGCAGAGACCCTCTCTTTCTTTCATGTACAGACTGAGCCAATTGGCCCATCTGAAGCTCTAGAGATTTGATGGTCTGCTGATATGAAGTGAGAACTTGACTTGTGGTTGACATAAATTTTTTCATTGAGTTTTCAAGTCCACGAGTCATGGTCTCAAGCGAATTGAATCGGGTTTCCATATTGTTGGAATTCGGGAAACCCGATTGACTGGTGATTTGAGCTTGGGGTGACTGATAAGATTGTGCATGCATGGGAGGTTGGTGTGGTTGGTTAGGTGGTCGAGAGGAGTTTGAAGGACCACCCGGGGCATTATTTTGGTTCCATGAAAAATTAGGGTGGTCCTCCATCCAGGATTATAAGATGATGAGTATGGGTCATTCCTAGCCCTATCATAGATGACATTGACATGTTCCATCTCAGGAGGAATGGACGCACACTCGCTTCCTACATGATGTATCCTTCCTCATGAATGATAGGGGACTGGACCAGATGCAGACACATGAGACACATCGTGCTGGTTTTGGAGCTCAATCGAATCCATACGGCGCATTAAGGCCGCCATGCGTGCCTCGGTGGCCGTAATGGTATCGACGGCAAATACGGCACCCGATCTAGTCGAGTTTGCATTTGCGATCCTCGCTCCTATGCTAGATGATGCAGGTGATTCCCTTACACTCTCCCATTGCATGGTTTTCTCAGCGAGGTCTTCTAGGAAATCCCATGCCTCATTTTCATCCTTTCCTAAGAACTCTCATTGACACATGGACTGAAGGAGCGTTTGGGATGGGATGTGCAGACCCTCATAGACAATCTGACAAAGGCGCCACAAATCGATTCCATGGTGAGGGCATTAGGATAGTAGCTCCTTGAATCTCTTTAAATATGCATTAAATGTTTTGGTATCAAGTTGGTAGAAAGAATTGATTTCGTCCCTCAATTTTTGAGTCCAATGATTTGGAAAGTACTTTTTGAGAAATGCAGATTGAAATTGATCCCAAGTCCTAAAGGCATTCGCCTGGTTGCTGTACAACCACTTCTTGGAATTATCCTTTAGTGCAAAAGGGACTAGCCTAAGATGGATGGAGTCTGTGCTAAGTTGTTGCAGCTTGAACATAGCACAGACGTCCTCAAATTCCATGAGAAAGATATAGGGGTCACCCTTCCCAGTGAAGTGAGAGAGCATGGAAATGAATTGAGGCGTAACCTCAAAGTGGTTCTCATTCGCCTCTGGTAATATGATGCATGAGGGTAGAGTGGTACGACTCGGGTAGCATCGATCACGTAGAGGTATGGGAGCCACAACAAGACGAACAGGTGGAACAAGTTGGTCCAGCAACTGCTCCTCCTCGCGGAAATGAGCAACCATTGAACCCAAACTATGTGCGACACGAGAGGAGGGAGGCGTCGAAAAATCGACTACCGAAGCAGGGTTGACGACACGCCTCGTGAAACGGTCGCTCTCGTCTTGTGCCCACAAAAGCTTGCACAAAGGTGCTCACACGCAAATCAAAACTTTTTTTAAACAAAGAATGTGCGTAGAGGAGAAGACGGAGGGACACAGAAGAGAGAGAATGACTCAGGAGAGAAGGGAAGAGGTCCTTAGGCTACGGTGGGTGGGTACAGGTAGAAGCACACAAGCAAACAAGGCTGAAACAGTCCTAAGGTCGCTATAGGTCCTTAAAGCTAGACGACACCTAACTGCGAGGTCACATGGCCTCAACACGCCTCACCTCCCTATGACGAGGACCACAAAGCTCAGCAAGTGAGTCATGATCCGGAGATCTCATCTCTCTTACTACCGACAGAGTGGGCGATGCCGATCAGGCCATGACGGTCGAGACCTGATCACTCTCCTAATGCGCCCAAAATCCTTAGGGCCAATGTCTACTTGATTTTACAATTTGGCTCTTGATTAGTGTGATTTTTGGGGCGAAGGAAAGGGTGATGAAATCCCCCACCTTATCTTATATGGGACAGCCCCACCTTAAAGAATGTGTTCAACACCCACCTCTTTGCATGTGTGCACGCACTTCACCCCTTAGGGGTTTTCCATTTCTGAATTCCAGCACTTATTTAGTTCTTAGTTTAGTTTGGTAGTTCATCGTTTGTTGTTTTCTTTCGCATTTCGTACTTCGTAGTGTAGTGTAGCGTAGAGTAGGACAATCAAACACTCTTCCCCATTTTTGCCACTTGATTTCGTGCAAACGAGAGGCTGCTCACCTCCCTGAGGACGACCCGTATTTGCCACCGCTTCAACGCGGCCGTGTACTTGTGGTATTTAAAACGATGAAACAGAGCTCCAGCAAGCAAAGTATATACATCAAAGACAAGCAAAGCCATCCAGAAAAGCCCAGAAGAAAATCCAGCAGGAACCGAATCAATTAGCCGTCCAAGACCGCTAATTGGTGGTCTGTTTTGCTCCAGATACGCTAAGCTTTCTGTGGGACGTGTACTAGTGTGTATTTAGTTTATTTCTGGTATTTATTTAGTCCCATACCGAGGGATTTTCCCGGATTTCCTTTTTCTATGGCAATAAATAGAACTCTTCACCTTCTATTGTATTCACTCATTGCTTGGTGGCATTCTGTCTACTTGGAGTAAGCCTTGGAGCAAAATTTCAAGGAGGAGAAGAATGCTGCTAGTGATGTGAGTCATTTAATAAAATAATTTTTCCATTGTTTTGTTCTTATGTTGTTTTTTATGCATGCTTTCTTAGTTTTATTTCTTGTTTAGTTTAATTGTTAGAATAATGTGTAGTGAGTAGATCCATCCCCCTTTGGGGGTGGAGATGATGTTCATACATGCATTAAAGAATGGATATGCATGCTTTATATTTTGATTGTGTTGATAAATGTGAATGTATGATTGCTTGTTACAGTAGAATACTACACTTGATGTGTTTTGTCACACATCTTAGACACCTCCCATGCTTGTTTAGGTTCTGAAATAACCAGCTTGTGTATATGAATGTTAATCAACTAGGTTGGTGAATGGATTGATAGGTTTTTCCATAACCTTTAGACACTTCCTATGTATGATAAGGTGGGGGATTTAATCACCCTTTCCTTCTCCCCACAAACCACACTAATCAAGAGCCTAATTTTAAAATCAAGTAGACATTGGCCCTAAGGATTTCGGGTGCATTAGGAGAGTGATCCGGTCCGGACCGTCATGACCTGATCGGCGTTGCCCACTTTGTCGATAGTAGGAGAGACGAGATCCCCGGATCTTGGCTCACTTGCTGGGCTTTGTGGTCCTCGTCGTAGGGAGGTGAGGCGTGTTGAGGCCGTCTGACCTCGCAGTTAGGCGTCGTCTAGCTGTAAGGACCTATAGCGACCTTAGGATTGCTTGAGCCTTGTTTGCTTGTGTGTTTCTACCTGTACCAATCTGCCGTAGCATAAGGACTTCTTCCCTTCTCTCCCGAGTCATTCTTTCTCTCTTGTGTTCCCCCATCTTCTGCTCTACCACATTCTTTGTAATAATAAAAAAGAAGAAGTTTTGTTTTGTGTGTGTGCACCATTGTGCATGCTTTCGTGGAAACGAGACTAGAGTGGTCATTAGACGAGGAGCGTTGTCAATCCGGCTTCGGTCATCGATTTTTCGACACCTTCCTCCTCTCGTGTCGCACGCAGTTCGGGTTCAATGGCTGCTAATTTCCGTGAGGAGGATCAGTTGCTGGACCCACCTGCTCCACCAGTGCTTCCAGTTGTTGTTCCCATACCTCTACGTGATCGATGCTACCCGAGACGTACGGCTCTACCCTCATGCATCGTATTACCAGAGGCTAATGTGAACCATTTTGAGGTTAAGTCTCAGTTTATTTCAATGCTCCCTCGCTTCACTGGGAAGGGTGACCCCTCTATCTTTCTCAAGGAATTTGAGGAGGTCTGAGCTATGTTCGAGCTGCAACAACTTAGCACAGCCTCCATCCATCTTAGGCTCGTTCCTTTTGCACTAAAGGATGACGCCAAGAAGTGGTTGTACAACAACCAGGCGAATGCCTTTAAGACTTGGGACGAGTTTCAATCTGCATTCCTCAAGAAGTACTTCCCAAATCATTGGACTCAAAAATTGAGGAACGAAATCAATTCGTTCTATCAACATGGTACCGAACCATTCCATGGATACTTAGAGAGGTTCAAGGAGATACTATCCTCATGCCCTCACCATGGCATCGAGTTGTGGTGCCTTTGTCAGATTGTTTACGAAGGTCTTCACATCCCGTACCGAACGCTCCTTGAGTCCATGTGTCAAGGAGAGTTCTTGGGAAAGGATGAAAGGGAGGCATGGGCTTTCCTAGAAGACCTTGCTGAGAAAACAATGCAATGGGACAGTGTAAGGGAACCACCTGCATCATCTAGTATAGGAGCGAGGATCACGAATGCAAACTTGACTAGATCGGGTGCCGCATTTGCTATCGATGCCACTACGGCCACCGAGGTGCGCATGGCGGCCTTAATGCCGTATGGATTCGATTGAGCTCCAAAACCAACAAGGTGCACCTCACATGTCCACATCTGTTCTAGTTCCCTGTCATTCATGTGGTAGGGTAGGTCATGTAGAAAGCGAGTGTATGTCTATTCCTCCTGAGATGGAGCGTGTCAACGCCATCTATGACAGAGCTAGGAATGACCCATACACATCATCTTGTAATCTTGGATAGAGGAACCACCCCAATTTTTTTCATGGAACCAAACTAATGCCCCGGGTGGTCCTTCAAACTCCTCTAGACCACCTTACCAATCACACCAACCTCCTATGCATGCACAATCTTATCAGCCACCCTAAGCGCAAACCACTAATCAATCGGGTTTCCCAAATTCCAACAATATGGAAACCCGATTCAATTCGCTTGAGACCTTGACTCGTGGACTTGAAAACTCAATGAATTTTTTTATGTCAACCACGAGTCAAGTTCTCACTTCAAATCAGCAGACCATCAAATCTCTAGAGCTTCAGATAGGCCAATTGGCTCAGTCTGTACATGAGAGAGAGATGGTCTTTGCCTAGCCAGCCTGAGGCTAACCCCCGTATGTACCATCAACAACATATACAAAATGAGAATGTGGTACCTCAGGGGAGGCAAGTGAACAATGTGGAGGAACCTGTTCACCATATCAATGCCATTGTTACCTTAAGGAATGGAAAATAGGTTGACAATCACATTTCCTTGCCACACCCACCACCATCTATGCAACCCCTTAGTGGGAATGGTGGTGAAGAAGATGCTGAGGGTGAGGGTAATACACCAACGCCTCTTTCTTCTCAGACACCGCAGAAAACCTACCTGCCAAAAACTCCCTATCCAAGTAGGTTAACCAAAAAGCAGAGTGACACCATGGATAAGATATTAGAGGTATATAAGCAAGTAAAGGTTAACATCCCCTTGTTGGATGTCATCCAACAAATACTTCAATATGCCAAAGAGTTGAAGGATCACTGCACAACCAAGAGGAAGACCAATGTTCCTAAGAAAGCATTCTTGGCTGCAAATATAAGCTCACTTTTGTCCAATCCCACCTACACAAAATACAAGGACCCTGGGTGTCCTACTATTCAGTGTACGATAGGGGACACTAGAATGAGCAATTTGTTGCTTGATTTAGGATCGGCGGACAACCTCCTCCCATTCTCTGTTTATCAACAGTTGAACTTGGGAGAATTAAAACCAACTAAGATCACTCTCCAATTGGCAGATAGATCCATTCGTATTCCAAAGGGGATTATCGAGGACGTACTCATCAAAGTTGGAGATTTTATATTTCCAGTCGATTTTGTTGTCCTCGATACTAATCTTGTTGCAAACACCCAATCTCAAATACCTTTGATTTTGGGTAGACCATTTCTGGCAACCTCCAATGCCTTGATTAATTGTAGAAATTGTCTCATGAAGCTCTCATTCGGTAACATGAGTGCCGAGTTTCATGTGTTCAACTCTGGTAGGCAACAAGAGCCCATGGATTAACCTTTAAATCTTAATCTCATCCGCCAATTAAAGAAAGCACCGCAAAATCAACGAACACCCCTAACCCCAATGCAACCCATTGAGAATGTTTGTGGGGCCAGCGAAAACTCATTGCCTATCTTTGCAATGCAACAAAGTGAGCTGACATCAAACATAAATGTCCAAAAGGAGTGTTTGTTGCATGATTCAGTTGAGAGTACTAGTGAGAGTGAGACACCTCATCATATGCCTATATCTCATGTCCCTTGGCCATTGAGCCATTTGAGCTTCATCTTGACTCCAACAAGGACCCACCTATGACCGAGATTATGTTTGATGATCTAAATGATGGTGGGAGGTCCTTGCTGGATGACTTGGGGAGAAGCCCCATTCTTAGTGATGCAGGTCTGCTGCATCCATGGAATGAGCTTGAGGAACTCATCCCGATGCACCCGCCTATTGGTTGGAGGGTTTTGTTCGATGAGCAACTAAGCCCTAGTGAGGCAACACAACTTCATTCTTTGTTGCCCACACCCAACCAATATCATGAGGGGTTTGAGCCTTTCAGCTTTGACCTTTCACCCCTCATGACTCCTCAGAGTACGAGTGAAGTTTGCCCATCTTGACAAGTCTCTGGTCCTCATAGCTTGATGTTCTCATTTGATGTCCCTTGACCAAATGATTATGAGAATATCGTTGTTGCTGTATATATCTTTATTAAAAAAACGAGTAATAAAGACTCCATGAGTGAGCATTGATTGTTGTGGGCCCCAACCCTTGTGTACTTGGGCCTGATTTCTTCACGTATTTGTCTCCCCTCTTCAGTATCTCATAGGTTTTGAGGGAATTCGGGTTTGTGTCCATCAACATAACCACGAACTTCCTTTTGCGCTTTATGTTGGTGAGATCTTTCATCTTTCATGCATAAATCCATGTAGTATCTTGTTCACATTCATTGAGGACAATGCATGAAGTAGGTGTGGGGGGTGTTTTACGTGTGTACATAGTCGAGTCTTTTCTTTTGATTTCTTTTTCTTTTGTGTGCATTGTTAGGGTCATGTTAGTGTGCCGCATTTAATATCGATATATCTGCTTGCCATGATCCTTGGGTGACTTGTCTTCTTTTGCTTGCCTAGTGCTTTAAAATTTTCACATTTCTTTCAAAATCTTCATGTGTTTGCGAAAGAAAATGTTTTTGTAGGTTTTGCGAGTGTTTATCATGTGCAAAACCGTTGAGAGGCAAAGCAAAATGAAAGCTCCCAAAATTGTCTTGAACTTGATGCATTAGAATTTCTAGTTTAATGGCTTTAGGTCTTATCGACTCGTTAGGATGCACCCTGGTTTTCCCTCGGGGGGCGTGTAATCGTAGGGTTTCAGCACTCAAACATTTAAAGAAGTCCACCCTGAACCTAGTGGGTCAAATAATTCGTGTCTTTTAGTATAAGGAAGTTTGTCGTGGTCAAGGGCCCTCAATCTCTTTTTGTGAAACTTAAATGTAGGGATTTTGGTTCCCATGTAGATAAATAAATAAGTGGTGTTCTCTCTTCTCGCACGACTCCTATCACTCAGGAAAGTAGGTCTCAGGGGCCTTTGTGCCTGGTGTTTTCGAGTCATCTGACTTGGGATGCACCGACCGAACTCCCGTTACACGGGTGGTAGGGATCGCCCTATGTGGAGATTTAGGGGAAGGTGTACGTGATAGCGTAAGTCCTCATAGGTAATGATGCACGAAACGTGACCCTGGGAGAATCAAACACCAACCAATAAAATGCTCTAAATAAAAAAAAGAAAAAAGAAAGAAAGAAAAAAAAGTCAAATAAGAACCAAAATGGACTTTACACATTGTATCACATTCAGAAGTTAAGGTTGCACATGTCTTTCACTTAAGTCCTTAACTAACTTTCATGAATAACTCATTAGGCTAGGTGTGTAGACCGATTACATATATAGAGTCGACCCGTAGTATTACCGCATCCCATGATCGACAAAATAAGTCCAACGAGTCGTGTAGCTAGATTATTTAATGCATCTTGTTCGGATTTTGTGGGTATATCCGCTGAAAACCCTCAGGAGACAACACTCCTCCTTGGCGACAAGGAGGTTTAACGGTTTGTTGCACGTGCTAAGTGCAACCGTGATTCCTACGAAAGTGAGTTAGGATTTCTTGTTTTTGTATGCTTTTCTCTTTCTTTGTTTTGCTCGGGACTAGCAAAAGTTAGGTGTGGGGGTATTTGATTGACATCATTTCATGCTTATATTTGTATCTTATATCCATTATCTTTCACCTAAACAATGCTATGTTATGAGTTTTATGTTTAGTTTTCAGGAATAAATAGGTTTGAAGAAATGAAGTAGAAAAGAACCCAAAAGCTGGGAAAAAGGACTGAATTGTGAGATCTGGGGACCAAGATGCAAGGGAGAAGGACCTGAACGCAAGACAGAAGGACCTAAGAGCAAAATAGAGAACTCCACACCATCATGGGGAGTATTTTGGCAATTCTATTCGGGTCGGAGCTCCAATAAACGAAGTAGATGCATCCAAGACCACCAAAGACACCAACCAAAGCCCAGAACAAGATTCAACTGGATCCGGACTTTTTAGACAGCCAATTGGCGGTCTGGAACCGCCAATTGGCGGTCTCGATCAGCCCAGATCCGCTAAGATTTCTCCTGGACTTGTATTAATGTTTGTTTAGCGTAATTTATGTATTGGTTTAGTCCCACATTGGGGGATTGTCCCGTATTAGCTTTTTCTCTAGCTATAAATAGAACTCTTCACCTTCCATTGTAATCACTACATATTTTAAGTGGCTATTCTTCCTACTAGAAGTGAGGCCTTGAAGCACACTAAAGTAGGAGGATGCTACTTGAAATGTGAGTCATTTTATCAATAAAGTTTTGTGTTTCTTTTATTTGTTTTGTGCTTCTTTTATTGTTTGTGCATGTTTTAGTTCAATCGTCTTTTATTAAATCTAGCTTAGTTAAACTGTCTTCTTATCTTAGTGTAATAATTAGTGTAATGTGTAGTGAGTAGTTCCATCCCCTTTGGGCGGTGGAGTAGATATTCATACATGCATTAGAGAATGGAATAAATACTTTATTTTTCAATGTGTTGATAAAACCTGAATGTATGCTTGCTTGTTTAGGATAGAATTTATAACTTGATGAGTTTTGCCAAAATGATTAGACACCTCTCATGCTTGTTTAGGTTCTAAAATAAACATCTTACATATGTAAATGTTAATCAACTAGGTTGGTGAATAGATTGATAGGTTTTGCCATAACATTTAGACACTTCATATGCATGATAACACCACCTTAATTTGTGCTTAAAGAATGTGTTCAACACCCACCTCTTTGCATGTGTGCATTCACTCCACCCCTTCGGGGTTTTCCATTTCCTGAATTCCAGCATTTCGTTCTTAGCTTAGTTTTTATTTCATCGGTTGAGTCTTTTTTCGCATTTGTTTCTTCGTAGTTAGCGTAGTTTAGATTAGCATAAACAACTTTCTTCCACCTTATTGTGCCACTTGATTTCTGATAACCAAGAGGCTGCTCACCTCCCTGAGGACGACCCGTACTTGCCACCGCTTCATCACGGCCGTGCACTTGCGGTTTTAATTAAAACGTTCAACAAGCACAACATGAAATGAGAGGTTCATAAATTGGACGCATTCAAAGGATCAAACTGAAAGAGCTTGAACCTCTCAAGAGTTTGGGAAATATGGGGCAACGGAAGAAGAGTTTCTTCCGTTGCGGTGCTGAAGTTTTGATCGTCAATCCAAACTCTCCAACCAACAAGCTGGTGCGTCGGAACGAGGTCAAGAACCTCGTTAGGGATGTCCGACACACCAAGCGAACAAAAAGTGGGTCTCATACCCAAGGTATCCTCCAAGGAGCTCCTAATACGCTCATTAGCAATGTAGTTGTTTGATGTTCCATCATTTCCAAGATGATCAGGAACAATAGTGAGAGGCAAACTCTCATCAGGTTGTTTGAATTTGAGGATACTAGGGAGCTCTTGCTCCACCAGAGGTGAGTCCTTAAGAGGCACAACATGAAGATCATGTGGCTCTAGGGCCACAAGACAAAAAGGTAAGGCACAATCATGTGCCGACTCGTAATGAAGCTGGTCCATGTTATTCTCAATTGGGATCGAATCGTCCACCAAGTGATCATGAATTGAAACCCCAAGTCCCTCAGACTGACTAGGAGTTTGACTTTGAAAGATTGTGCTTTGAATTTCTGGATGTGGTGGTGGTTCGATATCAAAAGATGAATCCTCATGTTGATACGAAAGGTTACCCTCCTCACGTTCATGGAATTGTTGTGTCATTTGACTCACTTGCATTTCCATATTTTGCAAGGAATTCAAGTTGGACTTCAATAAAGTTTGAGTGGTTTCCATGAACATTTGGAGGGTTTGTTTTAAGGAATCAAGTTTGGGGTCAATAGTGAGGTTCATGTTAGAATTTGGGAAATTTTGGGGTTGGGTGTTGATGGGCTGAGAATGGGTCCAATGATTTGAAGTGGGGTGTTGGAAGAATTCTGGGTATTCGGGAGGAGGATACTGGGGTGAAAATGAAGTATAAGAATTTGGATATGAATTGTCTCCCCACGAATCTATGACTCTCGGGTTGTACGCGGATGCGTAATCGTCATATTGAGCATTTTGGGGAAAGGTATGATCATATTCAGGCTCAGGGGTAACATAAGGACATTCCCCGATAACATGACCACTCAACCCACAACAGTCTCACGGTACGGCTACTGGAGCCACCGGTGCATTCATGTCGTCTGCCATACCCATGAAAGAGGCCAAAGTTTGTTGTAATGTCTCAGTTTGTTGACCAACATATGATCCGACATAACTAAATGGAGATCTAGCAGTCGGTGCCTCTCTCATATCACCCCTATATGAAGATTGCTCAGTGACACAATGAAGATTATCCCAACCATACGGGGTGTTCGTCTGAGCCACCCCAGGTAGCATGAGTCCGGAATACCAGAAAGAATTGTCCTGGTCCCAACAATGATATGGATGGTCGCCCATGTAACCATCCATCTCAACAAACAACACTCGAGTCGACCACTCTCACCACCACGAGGCTAAGCTCACAAAAAGTGCTTGACTCGACCCTAAAACGCTAAAGAGAGTGTAAAGAGGAGGAGACTATAACGTAGAAGAAGGTGAGAAGAAGATGACTTAGAGGAGAAGGGAAGAATCCCTAAAGCTAGCGTGGGTACAGGGTGAGGATAGAAGCCTAGTCTAGCAAACACGGCTCCAACAAGCTTAGGCTGGCTATGGGTCCTTATATCTAGATGACGCCTAACTGCGAGGTAACACGGCCTCAACACGCCTCACCTCCCTACGACGAAGACCACAATGCCCAGCAAGTGAGCCAAGATCAGGAGATCTCGTCTCTCCTACTATCGACAAAGTGGGCGACGCTGATCAGGCTATGACGGTCGTGACCGGATCGCTCTCCTAATGCGCCCAAGTCCTAATGGCCAATGTCTACTTGCTTTTAGATTAAGGCTTTACTTGAGTGTTCTTTTTGGGGCTAAGGGAGGGGTGATGAAATCCCCCACCTTATCTTTGAAGACTATAGGTGATGCCCCTTAAAGATGTTTTGAAATCTTAGGCTAGCAAGCAACTCACCAAACAAGCACTCATCTCACTCTTGTTTCGATGCAAACCTTACTCACTAATGAATGTCCTAATGCGTGAATGAGTGTAAAGGAATGCGTACCTTGCTCCAGCAATCAACGACAAAATGTAAAGCAAAGAAAAGAAAGATGCATGCAAGGTCGACATATGATGCATGACCAAGATGGCAAGAAGTCTAATCTTTTGATTTGAGTTTTATGGTCCAAGTTGATTAAAGGGGATTGAAATTAAGTCTGGGAGCAAACTAGAAGTCACAACATACAAAATGATGCTCCCAGATAACTACAGTGAATAACAAAACAACCAGAACAAAATTGAGACAAATTGAGGCTCACCAGGCCGCCAATTGGCGGTCCCAGACCGATTGGCGGTCTGTTTTGGGTCTTTTGCTCTCAAATTATTCTAGTAGCTTCCCCTTGATCTTCAGAATGCATGAAACACATAAAAACTAAAAACAAAAAATTAAAACCACTCGAATCGTCCAAACCAAAGTCTGGACAGAGCACCTCCACGGCAACGGCGCCAAAAACTTGATTGATCATTTTATTTAAACCGCAAGTGCACGACCGCGTTGAAGCGGTGGCAAATACGGGTCGTCCACTGGGAGGTGTGTCGACGTTTGGTTTGTGCGAAGGCGAGTGGTAAAAAATTGAGAGAAAGGTTGGTTACACTAAACTACACTAAGATGCAAAAGGAAACAAAGATAAGAAATAAAACTAAACCACATAGGGGGTAGAGAAATAATGTGAATATAAGGATGTGTGTGTCTGTAATTAAACTCCTCACAACATGTAGCGCATGAAATCATAAAACTACATCCAACTTTGCCTCCACATGAATTAAGATAAGACTGCATCATTAAAACATACAAGACAATAATTGGAATGAAGCTAAATGAACTCATGTATAAAGACTAGACCCTACTATGCCTCCACATGAATTAAGATAACCCAATATCATTAACACATACAAGACATTAACTAAGGTAAAGGCAACAAGAGTACATACACTACAAATTGTGTTTCCAATATTAATTACATCCATATCCTAACCTTATCATTCCCCATAAAATAGGTCCACTAATCAAAGCATAAGCTAAGCTTCATTCAAGAGCATTAGCATATCAAAGATAAGAGTGAAAACTAATTAGATGGTTATGGAAATCATATAAAGCTCAAGGGATTAAGATAACACACACTTAATACACTACATGATCATATCACATATTTCTCCACCCCCCAAATGGGGATGGAACCACTCACTACTCATTACACTAACTATATTAACAAGATGAAGTATAATACTGAAATGAAACTACACTAAGCAAATAAGAAATACTAAATAAACTTAAAAGGAAAGGAAAGACTAAACAAGCATGCACAAATTAAAAGACAAGATTAAAAGAAACTAGAACAATTATTTTATTAACAATGACTCACATTGAAGGTAGCATTCTTCTCCACCTTGAGTTTTTGCTTCAAGGCTTACTCCTTAGTAGAGAGAATGCCACCAAGCAATGGGTGATTAGAATAGAAGGTGAAGAGTTCTATTTATAGGCATGGAAAAAGCTAATCTGGGACAATCCCCCGATGTGGGACTAAACCGATACCAAAAATAGACTAAGAATATACTAATACACATGCTCCACAAATCTTAGCGGATCCAGAGTGATCTGGACTGCCAAATAGTGGTCCCAGACCGCCCATTGCTTGTGGGTTTTGCTGGTGGTCTTTGTTTGTGTTTGATGCATCTAATGTGTTTACTGGAGCTCCGACCCGAATCGAATTGCCAAAATACTCCCCATGATGGTGTGGAGTTTTCTGTTTTACTCTTTGGTGCTTCGGTCTTACGTTCAGGGCCTTCTCCCTTGCATCTTGGTCCCCAGGTCTCACAGCTAAGTCATTTTTCCTGCTTTTGGGTCCTTTCATGGCTCTTCTCTTCAAACCTCTTTATTTCTGAAATTCAAACATAAAACTCATCACGTAGCATTGCTTAGGTGTAAGATAATGGATATAAGGTACAAATATAAGCATGAAATGATGTCAATCACATCTTAGTCCTCAGGTCTCACAATTCAGTCATTTTTCCCCGCTTTTGGGTCCTTATATGCTTCATCTCTTCAAACCTATTTATTTCTGAAATTCAAACATAAAACTCGTCACGTAGCATTGTTTAGGTGAAAGATAATGGATATAAGATACAAATATAAGCATGAAATGATGTCAGTCAAATACCCCCACACCTAACTTTTGCTAGTCCCTAGCAAAACAAAGAACGAGAAAGGCATACGAAAAACGAGAAATCCTAACTCACTTTCGTAGGAATCACGGTTGCACTTAGCACGTGCAACAAGCCGTTAAACCTCCTTGTCGCTAAGGAGGAGGTGTGTTGTCTCCTGAGGGTTTTCAGCGGATACACCCACAAAATCCGAACAAAGATGCATTAATCAATCTAGCTACACGACTCGTTGGCTCATTTTGTCGATCATTGGACGCGGTAATGCTACGGGCCGACTCTATATATGTAATCAGTCCACACACCTAGCCTAATGAATCATTAGTGAAAGTTAATTCAGGACTTAAGTTCAAGACATGGACAACCTCAACATCCTCAAGTGATACAAAGTGTAAGGTCCATTCAGGTTCTTATTTGCATTACCATTTTTTTTCTTTTCTCTCTTTTTTTGTTTTTTTTCTTTTTATTGGTTGGAGCTACATTCTCCCAGGGCTAGGTTTCATGCATCATTGCTTATGAGGACTTACACTATCACGTACACCTTTCCCCAAATCTCCACATAGGTCAATCCCTACCACCCGTGTAACGAGAGTTCGGTCGGCGCATCCCAAGTCAGATGACTCGAATGCACCAAACACAAAGTCCCCTCAGACCTAGTTTCCAGAGTGATAGGAGCCGTGCGAGACACGTACTCACTTATTTCTTACCTACACATGAACCAAAACACCTACACTTAATGTCTCACAACAAGATTTTAAAAGGTCCTTGACTACAACAAATTTCCTTATATTAACCGACACGAATTATTGACTCACTAGGTTTAGGGTAGACTTCTTTAAATGTTTGAGTTCTGAAACCCTATGATTACCCCCCCCCCCCCCGAGGGAAAACCGGGGTGCATCCTAACGACTCGATAAGACCTAAAGCCAGTAAACAAGATATCCTAATGCATCAAGTTCAAGACAATTTTGGGAGCTTTCTTTTTTACTTTGCCTCTCAACGGTTTTGCACATGCTAAACACACGCAAAACCTACAAAAACATTTTCTTTCGGAAACACATGAAGATTTTGAAAGAAATGTGAAAATTCAAAGCACTAGGCAAGCAAAAGAAGACAAGTCACCTAAGGATCATGGCAAGCAGATATATCGATATTAAATGCGGCACACTAACAAGACCCAAACAATACACACAAAAGAAACAAAAATCAAAAGAAAAGACTCGACTATGTACACACGTAAAACACCCCCCACACCTACTTCATGCATTATCCTCAACGAATGTGAGCAAGATACTACATGGATTTATGCATGAAAAATGAAAGATCTTGTTGGCTTTTTGGCCTTAATCTTATGTTTTGATGATTTAATCAACTGAATCTTAATTAGAGTAGCACACACTATGCATTGCATATATATTGCATGTGCTAACCTCTACAGGTGATCAAGACTCATGGAAGGAAGGAAATCAAGTCAAGATTTGTAATAAAGCTAAATGACGACTTGTAATCTTGATTTTATTTTGAGTCTTAGGAACATGTGTAAATTGAGCATGCAAGAGTTAAAAACATATCACATACACACTAGGTTCCTTAGAAAAGTCACACACAATATTTCACCTTATTTGGACTTCATTAGATCACCCAAACCTTAGTCGGAAATCACTTATAAACTTAAACCCAGATTTCCTGTGTGAACCGGTCGACCGAACCAGTTCTCAGTTCGACTGGTTTATAACAGACTCTCCACAGTGATTTTACCGAACTCTACCGGTCGACCGGTTCTACCTTTTTGGTCGACCGATCCCGGATTTTAATATGACCGTTTTTCTTGTCGTATTCCTATAACGGTCGTATTCGTATAAAACAAAACTTAACCCCAAAATACATTCGGTAACCGGTCGAACGAAGACCTTGTTTCGGTCGACCGGTTGAACATATTTTCAGAAAAATAAATTCCCTGCTATCGGTCGACACATTTCTCGTTCGACCGATTGACCTTTGTCTCAACCGAATCCCCTTCTCGGTCGACCGCCCCATACTTTGGTTCGACCGATTCACTTAAGTAGAGTTAAGTTCTAGCTCGTTTGTCCGACCGAATATTCTTTTGTTCGACCGTTCTTTTTGAAATCAAGTTAACGGTCGACCGGTTTACTAGTTTCGGTCGACCGGTTCGGGACAGATTTGCAGCCCGATTTTCTGCTTTGTGTATCTTGCACAAAACCCAATCAAATCTATCCCCAACGGCTAGAATACCTTAGGAGCTTATAAATAGAGGATCAAGACTTGTTGTTAACACAACTCTCCAACTCCAATTGTCCCAACTCATTAGAGAGAAACCTCAATCCTCAAAGCTCTCACTTTCTACACTCTATAAGCCTAAACTTCACACACTTGATCAATTAGTCATCCTACTCAAAGTGTGCTCAATTAGAGAGTGAATCCCACTCAGTTACAAGTGTTGTCAAAAGAAGCAAGGACTTCGGTGAAAGCCCGAAGTGTCCCTCTCGGATTGTGAGAGGAAGAATTCAAGCAAGCGAGGGTTGTTCGCGTTGCTTGTGGTGTAAAAGGCGTTCTCTCCCGGCCCGGAACGGGGAGTGGTTAGTGAAGACATAGGCGGAGCTCGCGGAGTCGAGCGGAGCTTACAAGAGAGGACTAGGACCCGGGTGGGGTGCCAAACCTCTATAAAAACGCCGTGTCTTCTTGTGGTTTGCATGTTATTTCCCTACGAGTCTTTAAATTGTTTCCGTTGCATTTATTGCTTGATTAGTTAGGGATTAGATTAATAGTGATTAGTGGACCCATAACCCACACGATCCTACAGATCTCACCAACATAAAGCGCAAAGGAAGTTCATGGTTATGTTGATGGACACAAACCCGAATTCCCTCAAAACCTGTGAGATACTCAAGAAGGGAGACAAATACGTGAAGAAATGGGCCCCAAGTACACAAGGGTTGGGGCCACAACAATCAATGCTCGCTCATGGAGTATTTTATTGCACACTTTTTTTACAAGTTTTATACATCAACAAAGATATTCTCATAATCATTTGGTCATGGAACATCAAATGAGAATATCGAGTTATGAGGACCAGTGACTTGCCGAGATGGGCAAACTTCTTTGGTACTCTGAGGTGTCATGAGGGGTGAAAGGTCAAAGCTGAAACGCTCGAACCCCTCATGATATTGGTTGGGTGTGGGCAACATCAATGAATGAAGTTGTGTTGCTTCACTACGGTTTAGTTTCTCATCGAACAAAACCCTCCAACCAATAGGTGGGTGCATCGGAATGAGTTCCTCAAGCTCATTCGATGGATGTTGCAGACCTGCATCACCAAGAATGGGGCTTCTCCCCAAGTCATCCAACAAGGACCTCCCACCATCATTTATATCATCAAGCATAAGCTCAGTCATAGGTGGGTCCTTGTTGGAGTCAAGATGAAGCTCAAGTGGCTCAATGGCCAAGGGTCATGAGATAGAGACATCTTCTGGTATAGGCATATGATGAGGTGTCTCACTCTCACTAGTAATCTCAACTGAATCATGCAACGAACACCCCTTTTGGACATTCATGTTTGATGGCAGCTCACTCTGTTGCATTTCGAAGACAGGCAATGAGTTTTTGCTGGGCCCACAAACATTCTCATTGGGTTGCATTGGTGTTAGGGGTGTTCGTTGATTTTGTGGTGCTTTCTCTAGTTGGCGGATGAGATTGAGATTTAAAGGTTGGTCCATGGTCTCCTGTTGCCTACCAGAGTTGAACACATGAAACTCGGCACTCATGTTACCGAATGAGAGCTTCATGAGACCATTTCTACAATTGATTAAGGCGTTGGAGGTTGCCAGAAATGGTCTACCCAAAATCAAAGGTATTTGAGAGTGGGTGTTTGCAACAGGATTGGTATCGAGGACGACAAAATCGACTAGAAATATAAAATCTCCAACTTTGATAAGCACATCCTCGATAATCCCTTTTTGAATACGAATAAACATATCCGCCAATTGGAGGGTGATCTTAGTTGGTTTCAATTCTCCCAAATTGAACTGTTGATAAACAGAAAATGGGAGCAGGTTGACCGCTGATCTTAAATCAAGCAATACATTACTCATGCTAGTGTCCCCTATTGTACACTGAATAGTAGGACACCTAGGGTCCTTGTATTTTGTGTAGGCTGGATTGGACAAAAGTGAGCTTACATTTGCACCCAAAATGCTTTCTTAGGAACATTGGTCTTCCTCTTGGTGGTGCAGAGATCCTTCAACACTTTGGCATCTTGAGGTATTTGTTGGATGACATCCAAGAAGGGGATGTTAACCTTAACTTGCTTAAACACCTCTAATATCTTATCCATTGTGTCACTCTGCTTTTTGGTTAACCTACTGGGACAGGGAGCTTTTGGCAGGTAGGTTTTCTGCGGTGCCTGAGAATGAGGCGTTGGTGTATTACCCTCACCCTCAGCCTCTTCTTCACCGCGATTTCCACTGAGGGGCTGCATAGATGGTGGTGGTGGCAAGGAAATGTGATTGTCACCCTGTTTTCCATTCCTTAAGGTCACAATGACATTGACATGGTGAACACGTTCGTCCACATGGTTCACTTGCCGCCCTTGATGTACCACATTCTTATTTTGCATGTGTTGTTGCTGGTACATGCGGGGGTTAGCCTCAGGCTGGCAAGGCAAAGACCCTCTCTCTCTTTCATGTGCAGACTGAGCCAATTGGCCCATCTGAAACTCTAGAGATTTGATGGTCTGCTGATTTGAAGTGAGAACTTGACTTGTGGTTGACATAAAAATTTTCATTGAGTTTTCAAGTCCACGAGCCAAGGTCTCAAGAGAATTGAATCAGGTTTCCATATTATTGGAATTTGGGAAACCCGATTGATTGGTGATTTGAGCGTGGGGTGGCTGATAAGATTGTGCATGCATGGGGAGGTTGGTATGATTGGTTAGGTGGTCGAGAGGAGTTTGAAGGACCACCCGGGGCATTATTTTGATTCCATGAAAAATTGGGGTGGTTCCTCCATCCAGGATTATACGATGATGAGTATGGGTCATTCCTAGCTCTGTCATAGATGGCATTGACATGTTCCATCTCCGGAAGAATGGACACACACTCTCTTTCTACATGACCTATCCTACCACATGAATGACATGGAACTCGACCAGATGTGGACATGTGAGGTGCACCTTGTTGGTTTTGGAGCTCAATCGAATCCATACGGCGCATTAAGGCCGCCATGCGTGCTTTGGTGGCCGTAGTGGCATCAACAAATGTGGCACCCGATCTAGTCGAGTTTGCATTCGCGCTCCTTGCTCCTATGCTAGATGATGCAGGTGGTTCCCTCACACTCTCCCATTGCATGGTTTTCTCAGCAAAGTCTTCTAGGAAAGCTCATGTCTCCCTTTCATCCTTTCCTAAGAACTCTCCTTGACACATGGACTAAAGGAGTGTCCGGGTCGGGATGTGAAGACCCTCGTAAACAATCTGAGAAAGATGCCACAACTCAATGCCATTGTGAGGGCATGAGGATAGTAGCTCCTTGAACCTCTCTAGATATGCATGAAATGTCTCGGTCTCAAGTTGATAGAACGAATTGATTTCGTTCCTCAATTTTTGAGTCCGATGATTTGGAAAGTATTTCTTGAGGAATGCAGATTGAAACTCTTCCCAAGTTCTGAAGGCATTCGCCTGGTTGCTATACAACCACTTGTTGGCGTCATCCTTTAGTGCAAAAGGGAGTAACCTAAGATGGATGGAGTCTGTGCTAAGTTGTTGTACCTTGAACATAGCACATACCTCCTCAAATTCCCTGAGAAAGATATAGGGGTCACCTTTCCCAATGAAGTGAGGGAGCATGGAAATAAACTGAGCCTTAACCTCAAAATGGTTCCCATTTGCCTCTCGCAATACGATGCATGAGTGTAGAGCAGTACGACTCGAGTAGTGATTGATCTCGTTTTATATTAACCGCAAGTGCACGACTGCGTTGAAGCGGTGGCAAATACGGGTCATCCACTGGGAGGTGTGTCGACACTTGGTTTGTGCGAAGGCGAGAGGTAAAGAAAGGGAAGAAAGGTTGGTTACACTAAACTACACTACAAAGCAGAAATGAGATGGAGAAGAAACGATAAAACGAAACCCCAAAGGGGGTAGAGAAATAATGTGAACATAAAGAAGTGTATGTGTGTGTGTTCATTAAGCTCTTCACAACATGTAGTGCATGAAATCATAAAACTACATCCAACTTTCCCTCCACATGAATTAAGATTTCACTACATCATTAAAACATACAAGACAATAGTTGGAATGAAGCTACATGAACTCAAGTATAAAGACTAGACCCTACTATGCCTCCACATGAGTTAAGATAAGACTACATCATTAAAACATACAAGACATTAGCTAAGGTAAATGCAACAAGAGCTCATACACTACAACTTGTGTTTCCAATATTAACTTCATCCATATCCTAACCTTATCATTCCCCATAAAATAGGTCCACTAATCAAAGCATAAGCTAAGCTTCGTTCAAGAGCATTAGCATATCAAAGATAAGAGTGGAGACCCATTAGATGGTTATGGAAATCATATAAAGATCAAGGGATAAAAATAACACACACTTAATACACTACATGATTATATCACATATTTCTCCACCCCCCAAATGGGGATGGACTACTCACTACTCATTACACTAACTATATTAGCAAAAGAAAGCATAATACTGAAATGAAAGTTATACTAATCAAGCAAGAAATATTAAAAAAGCATAAAATAAAACAAGCAACAAAGCAAACATATGAAAGGAAATTAAACTAAGAGAGAAACAACACAATTAAAGGAAAACTTCTATTATTAACTCACTCAATTACAAGTAGCTCTTCCTCCACCAGAGTTTTGCTTCAAGGCTTCACTCTTAGTAGGGAAGGTGGCCACCAAAGAGAGAGATATATACAATGGGAGGTGAAGAGTTCTATTTATAAGCATGGAAAAAGCTAATCCGGGACAATCCCCCGATGTGGGACTAAACCAATACCAAAAATAGCCTAAACACATGATAATACAAGTCCAGGAAGAAGCTTGGCTGATCTGGGCTTAACCAGACCGCCAATTGGCGGTTCCAGACCGCCAATTGGCGGCCTATAAGCTTCAGATCGGTCTGGATCTTCTGGTGGGCTTTCCTTGGATTGTTTCTTGGTCTTAGATGCATCTAACTTGTGTAGTGGAGCTCCAACCCGAATCGAATTGACAAAATACTCCCCATGATGGTGTGGAGTTTCCTGTTTTGCTTTAGGTCCTTCTGTCTTACGATCAGGTCCTTCTGACTTGCATCTTGGTCCCCAGGTCTCACAATTAAGTCCTTTTTCCTGCTTTTGGGTCCTTTCATGGCTCTTCTCTTCAAACCTCTTTATTTCTGAAAACTAAACATAAAACTCGTCACGTAGCATTGCTTAGGTGTAAGATAATGGATATAAGATACAAATATAAGCATGAAATGATGTCAATCAAATACCCCCACACCTAAGTTTTTGCTAGTCCCGAGCAAAACAAAGAAAGAGAAAAGCAAACGAAAAACAAGAAATCCTAACTCACTTTCGTAGGAATCACGGTTGCACTTAGCACGTGCAACAAGCCGTTAAACCTCCTTGTTGCCAAGGAGGAGGAGTGTTGTCTCCTGAGGGTTTTCAGCGGATACACCCACAAAATCCGAACAAGATGCATTATTCAATCTAGACACTCGACTCGTTGGACATATGTTGTCGATCATGGGACGTGGTAATCCTACGGGCCGACTCTATATAGGTAATCAGTCCACACACCTCACCTAATGAACCATTCGTGCAAGTTAAATAAGGAATTAAGTGAAAGACATGGACAACCTCAAGATCCTCAAGTGATACAAAGTGTAAGGTCCATTAAGGTTCTTATTTGCATTTTTTTTCTTCTTTTTGTTTCTTTTCACATTTTTTTTCTTTTTATTAGTTGGAGCTTCATTCTCCCAGGGTTAGGTTTCATGCATCATTGCCCATGAGGACTTACACTATCACGTACACCTTTCCCCAAATCTCCACATAGGGCAATCCCTACCACCCGTGTAACGGGAGTTCGGTCGGCGCATCCCAAGTCAGATGACTCGAAAGCACCAGGCACAAAGTCCCTCAGACCTACCTTCCCGAGTGATAGGAGTCGTGCGAGAAGAGAGAACATCTACTCACTTATTTCTTATCTACACATGAACCAAAACCCGTACACTAATGTCTCACAACAAGATTAAGAGGGTCCTTGACTACAACAAACTTCCTAAATTAACAAACACGAATTATTGACTCACTAGGTTCAGGGTGGACTTCTTTGAATGTTTAAGCACTGAAACCCTATGATTACTCGCCCCCAAAGGAAAACTGGGGTGCATCCTAACGACTCGATAAATCCTAAAGCCACGTACTAGATATCCTAATGCATCAAGTTCAAGACAATTTTCGGAGCTTTCTTTACTTTTCCTCTCAATGGTTTTGCACATGCTAAACACACGCAAAACCCACAAAACATTTTCTTTCGCAAACACATGAAGTTTTTGAAAGAAATGAAAAATTTGAAGCACTAGGCAAGCAAAAGAAGACAAGTCACCCAAGGATCATGGCAAACAGATATATCGATATTAAATGCAGCACACTAACATGACCCTAACAATGCAAACAAAAGAAAGAAAAATCAAAAGAAAAGACTCGACTATGTACACACGTAAAACACCCCCCCCACACCTACTTCATGCATTGTCCTCAATGAATGTGAGCATGAAACTACATGGATTTATGCATGAAAAAGGAAAGATCTCACCAACATGAAGTACAAAGGGGAGTTCAAGGCTATGTTGATGGACACAACCCAAATTCACTTAAAACCTGTGAAATGCTAAGGAAGGGATACAAATACATGAAAGAATTGGGGCCCAAATACTCAAGGGTTGGGGCCCACAACAATCGATGCTCACTGAAGGAGTTTTTTTTAACTATGTACAACAATAGGCTTCCATCTTCATATGTCAAGGGACATCAAATGGGAACCCACCATCTCTCGAGCCAGAAATGCGCATGCGTGGGCTCGCAACATACACAACAGAATTGCTCGACCAGCTGACACCCTTATAAGCATTGTGGTCGGTTGATGCCTCTTTAGAGTTAGCAAAAGAGGAGGCATGAACGAGAGGTGAACCTCTATCAGGTATAAGGGTATCAGGTGGTTGAATCTTAACCCACATGGGGTCCTCAGCAGATACAGAATGAAGAGCATGTGGCCGAGAGGCCATAAAAATAGTATCTTGTGGCTCAAAAGCCACGTGCTCAAAAGGATGTGGCTCAAGGGCCACGTTGTCAAAAAGAAGTGGCTCAAGGGCCACATGATCAGAAGAATGTGGCTCAAGGGCCACTAGATCAGAAGAATGTGGCTCAAAGGCCACGTGATAAAAACATAAGGCACCTTCTTGTGCCAGCCCAGGTGAAACATCTTCACCACCTTCAGGATCTTCATCGAACAATTCTCTGAAGTACTTGAAGGTGCCCTCAACTTCAATCTCATCCAAGCCCTGGATAAGGTTGACCTCAACAGGGTCATTGAAGGCACCTGGCTTCTTGCCAATGGTGAAGATGTTGAAATCAGCGCATTGACTACCATAAGTCAAGCGCATCAGACCATTGCAACAATTGATCAAGGCATTGGAAGTCGCAAGAAATGGTCGCCCCAAAATGACAGGAATTTGTCCAAGTGGGTTTGGCACAGGTTCAATATCCAGGACAAAGAAGTCGACTGGATAAATGAACTCTACTACTTTGATCAGCACATCTTCCACCACACCCCTTGGTTTCTTCATGGACCTATCAGCCAATTGAAGAGTTGTCTTTGTTTGTTTGAGGTCTCCAAGACCGAGGTGGATGTAGACAGAATATGGCAGAAGATTAACAGATGCACCAAGGTCCAATAAGGCTCGATGTATGGACACATCCCCAATCACACAAGAGATGGTAGGACAACCAGGGTCCTTGTACTTGACTTGCATGGGTTGTGCCAACAAAGAACTCACGTTAGCCGCAAGAAAAGCTTTCTTTGGAACATGAGTTTTTCTCTTCTTGGTGCATAAGTCCTTGAGAACCTTGGCATAAGGTGGCATTTGCTGAATCACCTCCAAAAGAGGGATATTCACCTTAACCTGCCGAAACATCTCAAGCATCTTGTCATGCTGATCAGAGGTTTTCTTTTTAAGGCGCTCAGGGAATGGCGCCTTTGGGGCATAATGGTGCGAAGGAACCTCAGAATTCTGGTCCAAAGAAACATGAGTGGGGACCTCAGAATCTGGTTCCTTCGACACAAGAGGAGACAAGGGGACCTCAGGGTTCGGCCCCTTTTTCGAAGGAAATGTAGAAAGAACCTCAGGATCTGGCTCCTTTCTGGATGTATTTGTGTAGGGAGCCTCAGGATCCGGCTCCCTCAGAGATGGTGATGACAAGGAAGGTACCCCAATGTGGTTGTCCACCTCCTTACCAGACCTCAAAGTATGAATCACATTAATATGATGGGTCGGTTCAGAGGTAGCATGAGGTAAAGGTGTCCTTCCTTGCGAATGGGTACCCCGAGGATTCACCTCGGGTTGACTCGGTAATTGGCCCTTCTCGTGTTCATGGAGCTGATTAGCCAACTGGCTAACTTGCATTTCCAATGCTTTGACCGAATTGTTGTTGGCTGAAAGCATGGATTGTGTACTCTGAATGAACACGTGAAGGATTTGTTCAAGAGTGGAGTCCTTAGGGTCAACCCGTTGGGGTTGTGGAGTTTGGTTAGAATAACCCGACGAAGAGGTCTGAGGAGGTTGGTAATTGTGGTTCTGAGACCTTTGATGTGGAGGTTGGTAGGTCGCCGATGGGCGTGGAGGTTGATAAGGCAGAGGTTGAGGTTGAGCGTGCGAGCTCTGACCGTTACCCCCACTAGGCCCCCAAGAGAAGTTAGGATGGTTACGCCATCCCGGGTTGTAGGAGTGACTGTACGGGTCGTTTCGGGGCCTTTGTTGATACATCGCATTTGCATGCTCAGTATCCCTTGGAGCGTAAGAGCATTCCAAGTCATCATGTCGCGACAATCCACACTTACTACACTCGGGAGTAGCGACCTGAGCTACAGGAGCTCGGTCCATCTCCAAACTCTGAATCCTATGCATGAGAGCAGCCATTTTCGCCTCAGACGCGATCAATGACTCAACTTGATAAGATCCAGCTCGACCAGAAGACCTGGCGGCTAGTGGCTCTCTCATGGTATCCCACTCGAAGGTGCGTTCAGCCATAGATTCAAAAGTGTCCCAAGCCTCCTCGATGGGTTTCATTTGGAAGTCACCCTGACACATTGACTCCAACAATGTGCGGGTGTTGTAGTTGATGCCCTCATAAACAATTTGGCACATCTGCCATAACTCAAATCCATGATGAGGGCACTGCTGGAGAAGGTCCTTGAACCTCTCAAAGAAAACATGAAACAATTCGGTCTCGGTCTGATACATTTGATGTATTTGGTGCCATATCTGTTGAGTTTTCCTTTGAGGGAAAAATCTCTTCAGAAAGACGGTCACAAAGTCATCCCATGACCGAATCGAGCTCGCCGGGAGGCTATACATCCATTTCTTCGCATTATCCTTCAATGCGAAAGAAATCATCCTCAACTGGACTGAATCCTCGTCAAGCTGTTGAAGCTTGAACATGGAGCATACTTCCTCGAATTCACGTATAAAGATATACGGATCCTCCTTATTGGCAGTAAAGGTTGGAAGCATGCTCACATATTGAGGTTTCAGCTCATAGTTGTTCCCGCGAGCAGGGGGAACAACTATGCAAGAAGGTTGCACAGCCCGAACAGGATGGGTCCGCTCCGACAAAGTCATCGGTCTATCATGTCGAGCTAAAGGTGGTGGTGCACCAAGAACTCGATCCTGACCGAATCTCCCTTCCTCTCGAGACAGAGGAGGAGGAGAAGGAGGTCTACGTGGTGGTGGGAACGGACCGAGGTACTCCATGTATGGAACCCGGTCTCCCTCGCCACCACGAGATGACTCGACCTCTTGCTCCAAAGGAGCACGAGGCGGAGATGGTCGATCACCAAGACCGTCCATCTCAGAAGAATGCACTCTCTCGAGTCGAGCGCTCTCACCAGAACGAGCCCAACCTCGCATAAAATGCTCGACTCGACTCTAACAAACACACAACAGAAGGTGTAGTAGAGGAGGAGACTAAACGTAGAGAATAGATGAGGAGAGGACTCAGGTGAGGAGGGAAGAATCCCTAGAGCTAGCGTGGGTACTGGGATCAGGAAGAAGCCTAACTAGCAAGCACGGCTCAAACAATGTAAGGCAATGGGTCCTTAGGCTAGACGACGCCTAACTTCGAGGTCACTAGCCTCGACACGACTCACCTCCCTACAACGAGGACCACAATGCCCAGCAAGTGATACCAGATCTGGAGATCCAGTACCTCCTACTATCGACAAGGTAGGCAACGCCGATCAGGTCATGACGGTCTCAGCTAGATTACTCTCCTAGTGCGCCCGCAATCCTAGGGCCAATGTCTACTTGCTTTTAGTTAAGGCTTTATTAAGAGTGGTTTTTGGGGCCAAGGAAAGGGTGATGAAATCCCCCACCTTATCTTTTATGGGACAACTCCTCCTTAGTAGTGATTTGATCCTAGATCTAGCAATCAATCGCTCCAATCAAACGCTCTCTCACTCTTGTCCTGATGCAAATTCTACTAACTAATGCATGGGCATACGAGATGCTTGAATGAGTGTAGGAAATGCGTACCTTACACCAGCACTCAACAACTGAAATTAAAGCTAAAAAAGGCAACTATATGCTCAAGTCAATACATGATGCGTGACCTAAACAAATAAGAACGTCTAGTCTTTTGCTTTGGATTTTAGGGCCAAGTTGATTAATGGGGGAGTGATTAATGATCTGGGAGCAAACCAGAGGTCAATGCATGGAAAATAGAGCTCCCAGATAACAAAATGGTAGAACCCAACTACCAGAAAAAATTTCAAGGCAAGATGACCTCACCAGGCCACCAGTTGGCGGTTCCAAACCGCCAATTGGCGGTCAAGTTGAAGCTTCTCTCCTTCAAACTTGTCCAGTAGCCTCCACTTGATCTGCTGGTTCCCTGAAACTAACAAAAACTGGAAACAAAAAATTAAAAACCCCTCCAATCGTCCAAACCAAGGTCTGGACAGAGCACCTCCCCGGTAATGGCGCCAAAAACTTGATTGATCGTTTTATATTTAACCGCAAGTGCATGACCGCGTTGAAGTGGTGGCAAATACGGGTCGTCCACTGGGAGGTGTGTCGACACTTCGTTTGTGCGAAGGCGAGAGGTAAAGAAAGGGAAGAAAGGTTGGTTACACTAAACTACACTACAAAGCTGAAATGAGATGGAGAAGAAACGATAAAACGAAACCCCAAAGGGGGTAGAGAAATAATGTGAACATAAAGAACTGTATGTGTGTGTGTTCATTAAGCTCTTCACAACATGTAGTGCATGAAATCATAAAACTACATCCAACTTTCCCTCCACATGAATTAAGATTTCACTACATCATTAAAACATACAAGACAATAGTTGGAATGAAGCTACATGAACTCAAGTATAAAGACTAGACCCTACTATGCCTCCACATGAATTAAGATAAGACTACATCATTAAAACATACAAGACATTAGCTAAGGTAAAGGCAACAAGAGCTCATACACTACAGCTTGTGTTTCCAATATTAACTTCATCCATATCCTAACCTTATCATTCCCCATAAAATAGGTCCACTAATCAAAGCATAAGCTAAGCTTCGTTCAAGAGCATTAGCATATCAAAGATAAGAGTGGAGACCCATTAGATGGTTATGGAAATCATATAAAGCTCAAGGGATAAAAATAACACACACTTAATACACTACATGATTATATCACATATTTCTCCACCCCCCAAATGGGGATGGACTACTCACTACTCATTACACTAACTATATTAGCAAAAGAAAGCATAATACTGAAATGAAAGTTATACTAATCAAGCAAGAAATATTAAAGAAGCATAAAATAAAACAAGCAACAAAGCAAACACATGAAAGGAAATTAAACTAAGAGAGAAACAACACAATTAAAGGAAAACTTTTATTATTAACTCACTCAATTACAAGTAGCTCTTCCTCCACTAGAGTTTTGCTTCAAGGCTTCACTCTTAGTAGGGAAGGTGGCCACCAAAGAGAGAGATATATACAATGGGAGGTGAAGAGTTCTATTTATAAGCATGGAAAAAGCTAATCCGGGACAATCCCCCGATGTGGGACTAAACCAATACCAAAAATAGCCTAAACACATGATAATACAAGTCCAGGAAGAAGCTTGGCTGATCTGGGCTTAACCAGACCGCCAATTGGCGGCCTATAAGCTTCAGATCGGTCTGGATCTTCTGGTGGGCTTTCCTTGGATTGTTTCTTGGTCTTAGATGCATCTAACTTGTGTAGTGGAGCTCCGACCCGAATCGAATTGACAAAATACTCCCCATGATGGTGTGGAGTTTCCTGTTTTGCTCTTAGGTCCTTCTGTCTTACGATCAGGTCCTTCTGTCTTGCATCTTGGTCCCCAAGTCTCACAATTAAGTCCTTTTTCCTGCTTTTGGGTCCTTTCATGGCTCTTCTCTTCAAACCTCTTTATTTCTGAAAACTAAACATCAAACTCGTCACGTAACATTAATTAGGTGTAAGATAATGGATATAAGATACAAATATAAGCATGAAATGATGTCAATCAGGTAGCATCGATCACGTAGAGGTATGGGAGCCACAACAGGAAGCACAGGTGGAACAGGTGGGTCCAACAATTGCTCCTCCTCACGGAAATGAGCAGCCATTGAACCCGGACTGAGTGCGACACGAGAGGAGAAAGGCATCGAGAAATCAACTACCGAAGCAGGGTTGACAACGCGCCTCGTCAAACGACCACTCTGGTGTCGTGCCCACGAAAGCATGCACAAAGGTGCACAGACACAAACCAATTTTTTTATTTTTTTAACAAAGAATGTGCGTAGAGGAGAAGACGGGAGAACACATGAGAGAAAGAATGACTCAGGAGAGAAGAGAAGAAGTCCTTATGCTACGGCGGATGGGTACAGGTAGAAGCACACAAGCAAACAAGGCTCAAAACAATACTAAGGTCGCTATAGGTCCTTACAGCTAGACGACGCCTAACTGCGAGGTCACACGACCTCAACACGCCTCACCTCCCTACGAGGAGGACCACAAAGCCCAGCAAGTGAGTCAAGATCTGGAGATCTCGTCTCTCCTACTATCGACAGAGTGGGCAACGCCGATCAGGTCATGGCAGTCGGGACCGTATCACTCTCCTAATGCTCCCGAAATCCTTAGGGCCAATGTCTACTTGATTTTAAAATTAGGCTCTTGATTAGTGTGGTTTTTGGGGCGAAGGAAAGGGTGATGAAATCCCCCACCTTATCTTATATGGGTCAGCCCCTCCTGAGTAGCGTTTTGGAGTCCTAATCTAACAATCAACTCTCCAAACAAACACTCAACTCACACTTGTTGATCGTTTTATATTAAACCGCAAGTGCACGACCGCGTTGAAGCGGTGGAAAATACGGGCCGTCCTCAGAGAGGTGAGCAGCCACTCGTTTGCATGAAATCAAGTGGAAAAAATAGGAGAAGAGAGTTTGATTATCCTAATCTATGATACACTACACTACGAAATAACGCATGCATAAGCAAACAACAAACGATTTACTAAAACTTAACTAAAAGCGAAATAAGAGTGATGGAATTCAGAAGTGGAAAACCCCTAAGGGGTGGAGTGAGTGCACACATGCAAAGAGGTGGGTGTTGAACACATTCTTTAAGCACAAATGAAGGTGGTGTTATCATGCATAGGAAGTGTCTAAATGTTATGGCAAAACCTATCAATCCATTCACCAACCTAGTTGATTAAGTTTCACATATACAAGTTGTTAATTTCAGAATCTAAACAAGCATGAGAGGTGTCTGATTATTTTGGCAAAACTCATCAAGTTATAAATTCTATCTTAAACAAGCAAGCATACATTCATGTTTTATCAACACATTGTAAATAAAGCATTTATTCCATTCTCTAATGCATGTATGAACATCAACTCCACCCCCCAAAGGGGATGAAACTACTCACTACACATTAGACTAATTATTAAACTAAGCAAGGAAAGCATATTAACTAAGCTACTAAAACTAATGAAATGAAATTAAACAAAGTAAAACAAGCAACATGAAACAAACAACATAATAAAGAAACTTTTATTAAAATGACTCACAATTCAAGTAGCATCCTCCTACTTTAGTGTGTGCTTCAAGGCCTCACTTCTAGTAGGAAGGATAACCACTCAAAATGTGAAGTGATTACAATAGAAGGTGAAGAGTTCTATTTATAGCCAAAGAAAAAGGCAATCTGGGACAATCCCCCGATGTGGGACTAAACAAATACCAGAAATAGAATAAACATCCTCAAATACATGTGTTAGCGAAGTTTGAGCGGATCCAGAAGGATCTAGATCGCCAATTAGTGGTCCATAAAGTCTGGATCTGGCTGGAATTTATTCTGGGCTTTTCTGGATTTCTTTGTCGGTCTTTCATGCATCTACTTTGTTTATTGGAGCTCCGACCCGAATCTAATTGCCAAAATACTCCCCAAGATGGTGTGGAGTTTTCTATTTTGCTCTTTGGTCCTTCGGTCTTACGTTCAGGTCCTTCTCCCTTGCATCTTAGTCCTCAGGTCTCACAATTCGGTCAGCTTTCCCTACTTTTGGGTCCTTTTATGCTTCATCTCTTCAAACCTATTTATTTCTGAAATGCAAACATGAAACTCGTCACATAGCATTGTTTAGGTGAAAAATAATGGACATAAGATACAAATATAAGCATGAAATGATGTCAATCAGAGATTTCTATTTATAGCCATAGAAAAAGGTAATCCTGGACAATCCTCTGGTATGAGACTAATACAATACAAAAAATAGACATAACACACAATTATACAAGACCCGACTAAACCACATCGGATCCAGAGCAACTCGGACCGCAAATTAGTTGTCCCAGACCGCCAATTGGCGGTCTACAAGGTTTGGATCCGGTTTGGAATTTTTGTGGGCTTTTCTGGATGACTTTCTTCTTGTGTGATGTATCCAAGTTGGTTGCTGGAGTTCCGACAAGAATCGAATTGCCAAAATACTCCCCATGATGGTGTAGAGTTTCCTGATTTGCTCATTGGTCCTTTGGGCTTACATTCAGGTCCTTCTCCCTTGCATCTTAGTCCCTAAGTCTCTCAAATCAGTCATTTTTCCTGCTCTTAGGTCCTTTTATGCCTCTCCTTCTCAAGCCTGTTTATTCCTGAAACTCAAACATAAAACTCGTTACGCAACATTGTTTGGGTGAAAGATAATGGATATAAGACGCAAAGATATGCTTGATAAGATGTCAATCAAATACCCCCACACCAAACTTTTGCTAGTCCCGAGCAAAACAAAGAAAGAGAAAAATGAAAGAAAGGAAAAAGCATACGAAAAACAGGGAAATTGTAACTCACTTTCGTAGGAATCACGGTTGCACTTAGCACGTGCAACAAGCCGTTACACCTCCTTGTCGCCAAGTAGGAGAACTGTTGTCTCCTGAGGGTTGTTAGGGGCTATACCCACAAAATCCAAACAAAGATGCGTTATTCAATCTAGAAATTCGACTCAATGGACTCATTTTTATCGATCATTGGACGCGGTAATCCTACGGGCCGACTCTATATAGATATTCAGTACACACACCTAGCCTAATGAACCATTCGTGCAAGTTAAATAAGGACTTAAGTGAAAGACATGGACAACCTCAATATCCTCAAGTGATACAAAGTGTAAAGTCCATTAAGGTTCTTATTTGCGTTACCATTTTTTTCTCTTCTTTTTGTTTCTTTTCTTACTTTTTTTCTTTTCTTTTTATTAGTTGGAATTTCATTATCCCAGGGTCAGGTTTTGTGCATCATTGCCTATGATGACTTACACTATCACGTACACCTTTCCCCAAACTCCACATAGGGCAATCCCTACCACCTGTGTAACGGGAGTTCGGTCGGTGCATCCCAAGTTCGATGACTCGAAAGCACCAGTCACAAAGTGCCCTCAGACCTAATTTCCCGAGTGATAAGAGCCGTGTGAGAAGAGAGAACACCTACTCACTTATTTCTTATCTACACATGAACCAAAACCCCTACACTTAATGTCTCACAACAAGATTTAAAGGGTCCTTGACTACAACAAACTTCCTTAAATTAACAGACACGAATTATTGACTCACTAGGTTCAGGGTGGACTTCTTTAATTGTTTGAGTAATGAAACCCTATGATTACTCGCCCCCCGAGGGAAAACTGCGGTGCATCCTAACTACTAGATAAGTCCTAAACCCACTGTACTAGATATCCTAATGCATCAAGTCTAAGACAATTTTGGGAGCTTTCTTTTTACTTTGCCTCTCAACGGTTTTGCACATGCTAAACAAACGCAAAACCCACAAAATAGTTTCTTTCGCAAACACATGAAGACTTTGAAAGAAATGTGAAAATTTTAAAGCACTAGGCAAGCAAAAGAAGACAAGTCACCCAAGGTTCATGGCAAACAAATATATCGATACTAAACGAAACACACTAACATGACCCTATCAATACACACAAAAGAAAACAAAATCAAAGTAAAATGACTCGACTATGTGCACACGTAAAACACCCCGCACACCCACTTCATGCATTGTCGTTAATGAATGTGAGCATGATACTACATGGATTTATGCATGAAAAAGGAAAGATATCACCAACGTGAAGCGCAAAAGGAAGTTCATGGTGATGTTGATAGACACAAACCTGAATTCCCTCAATACCTGTGAGTTGCTAAAGAAGGGATACAAATAAGTGAACGAAATGTGCCCAAATACTCAGGGGTTGGAGCCTACAACAATCGATGCTCTCTGAAGGAGTCTTTTTTTCGTTTTTTATTCAAAGTTAACTTTATACAAACATGAAAGCTCAACCATTCATGCAGGAACATGAATGGTTGAGTGCGAGAGAGGCTCATGAAGGAACATCACCTCCTCGACTTCAGCTTGTGCCCCCTCCAAGTTGGGTTTGAGGCGTTGTCCATTAACTTTGAACATGTCCCCATTCCCTGGGTTCAAGATGTCAACCGCTCCATGAGGAAAGATGGTTTGGATAATAAAATGGCCAGACCAGCGACTGCGGAACTTACCCGCAAACAGATGAAGCCGGGAATTGTAGAGCAACACCTTGTGCCCGGCCGTAAACACCTTTCGCATAATCATGCGATCGTGAAACAACTTGGCTCGGGACTTATGAATTTTGGCATTTTGATACGCATCATTGCGTAGCTCTTCCAACTCCACAATGTTGAGTTTACGCTGCACCCCTGCTTGATCAAGATCCATATTAAGGTTCTTGATCGCCGAGAAAGCATGATGCCCAAGCTCGACGGGTAGGTGGCAAGCCTTGCCGTACACTACCTGATATGGGGACATACCCAAATTGGTCTTATACGTGGTGTGGAAGGCCCACAACACGTCATTCAGCTTAGTTGACCAATCATTCTCGAGGAATTAACCGTCTTCTCAAGGATATGCTTTAATTGACGGATAGAGACTTCGACCTGCCCACTAGTTTGCGGATGATATGGGGTCGCAAGCTTGTGGGTGATCGAATATTTCCTCATAAGCGCTTCAAAGGAGAGATTACAGAAGTGGGTACCCCTATCCCTGATTTTTGTACGAGGCGTACCAAACCATGCAAAAATGTCCCTTAAGAATTTGGTGATAACCTTGTTGTCATTGGTCTTTGAAGGGATAACCTCAACCCACTTAGACACATAGTCAACGACCACCAGAATGTAAACATTCCCGAACAAATTCGGGAAGAGACCCATAAAGTTGATGCCCCACACATCGAAGATGTCGACAACAATGATATTTTGCAAAGGCATCATGTCACGTCGACTAATCCTGCCAAGGCGCTGGCACCTATTACATTGCTTACAAAAGTCGTAAGCATCTTTGAAAAGAGAAGGCCAGTAGAATCCAGATTGGAGCACCTTGGCAGCAGTTTTCTTTGCTCCAAAGTGTCCTCCACTTGCCTTAGAGTGGCAAAAATGGAAAACAATTTGGAACTCGTTATCTGGGATGCACCGCCTGAAAATTTGGTCAGAGTAGTATTTGAATAGGTAGGGGTCATCCCACTGAAAGAATTTGACATAAGATCTAAATTTGGTTTGGTAAGATTTTGACCAACCCACAGGAAGTTGCTCGGCCACGAGATAGTTCACGATGTCGACAAAGCAAGGGTTACTTCGATCGTGAATAACTGCTCGTCAGGAAATTTGTCATTAATAATTTGGTCATGTGGGTTGGTCGTCTCTAGACGAGACAGGTGGTCCGCTACAACATTTTCACACCTTTTTTGTCCCGAATTTCTAGATCGAATTCTTGTAACAACAAGATCCATCTCAAGAGTCGGGATTTTGCATCTTTTTTCGCCATGAGGTGCTTGATGGCTGTGTGATCAAAATAGATAATCACGTGGGAGCTAATCAAGTACGACCGGAATTTCTCCAAAGCGAATGTGATCACTAAGAATTCCTACTCGGTCATAGTGTAGTTCAATTGGGCATCATTGAGTGTTCTACTGGCATAGTAGATCACATGAGGCAATTTGTCCAATCGTTGCCCAAGCACTGCTCCCACAGCGAAGCCAGATACATCACACATTAACTCGAAGGGTTCAGTCCACACCGGTGCCTTAATTATGGGAGCTGAAGTCAACTCTTTCTTCAAGGTCAAAAAGGCATGGTGGTAATTCAGTGTGAACTCAAAAATGGCATCCTTAGCCAAAAAGGCGGTAAGATGTTGAGCAATTTCACTAAAATCCCTAATGAACCGCCTATAGAATCCAGCATGCCCCAAAAAGGTGCGGATATCCTTCACATTACGTGGACGTGAGAGATTAGCAATAACACACACTTTGGTGGGATCGACCTCAATTCCCGTTCTTGAGACCACATGTCAAGGTACAATCCCTCGTTTCACCATGAAGTGACATTTCTCCCAATTGAGAGCGAAGTTCTTCTCATGGCATCACTTGAGGAGAAGGATAAAGTGACGAAGGCACTCATCAAAGGAAGCGCCAAATATGGAAAAGTCGTCCATGAAAATGTCAAGGAAACGCTCTACCATATCGGAGAAGATGATGATCATACACCATTGAAACGTTGCCGGCGCATTACATAACCCAAATGGCATGCGACCGTGGGCAAACGTGCCAAAGGGACAAGTAAAGGTGGTTTTCTCTTGATCCTCGGGGGCGATGAGAATTTGGTTGTAACCGGAGTATCCATCAAGAAAACAATAATACTCATGTCTGACCAACCTTTCCAACATCTGATCAATGAACGGCAACGGGAAATGATCTTTCCGCGTTGCCGCATTGACCTTGGATAATCAACGCAAACTCACCAGCTAGTTTGCAGGCGTGTCGGGATAAGCTCATTATGCCCATTCTCAAGAACCATCACGCCTGACTTCTTGGGAACCACATGGATAGGACTCACCCACGAACTATTAGAGATAGGATAGATTATGCCATGATCCAAGCACTTAAGAACCTCCTTTTGGACAACTTCTTTCAGTACAGGATTCAATCATCGTTGTGGGTCTCGGCGGGGCCTAGAATCCTCTTCCATGTGGATCCGATGCTGAACGATGCCAGGGATAATTCCCTTGATATCCTTCAAGAACCACCCGATAGCCTCTTTGTTTTCAAAGAGCCTTTTTATGGGCAACCACTTGATCTTTTGCAAAATCAGAAGCAATAATGAGTGGCAATGTCTCATTATCCCCTAAAAAGATGTATTTAAGGTTATCGGGGAGCGGTTCAAGCTCGATTGGTGGTGGGTCCTTGTAGGATTCATAGTTAATTTCAAGTGAGTCAAGGGACACGGGGTAAGAGGAGCAAGCACCCAAATGTGCCTCATCATCCAGAGATTCACAAGCGTATTCCTCAAGATCCTCTTCACTCGCAATGTGGTCATTAGGCACCTCAATAATATGTCGATGTGAGTCAAACATGCCTAATGACTCGGGCTCATCCATGTCCTGAATGAAATTGGCTCTGACAGCATCGTCGAAGAGCCTGGGTTGCTTACTAAGAGTAAAGGGGTTGAAATACGCCGTGAGTTTTCCAAAAGACAACCTCATCAAACCATTGCCACAATTGATCAAAACATTAGATGTTGCAAGAAAAGGCCTCCCAAGGATCACTGGAATTTGTCCTTGTGGGTTGGACACAGGTTCAGTATCCAAGATGATGAAATCAACTGGAAATACGAACTCACCCACTTTAATAAGGACATCCTCCACACTCCCTCGTGGAATCTTGACGGATTTGTCAGCCAACTTGAGGGTTGTCCTCGTTCGTTTAAGATCTCCTTTTCCAAGGTTGACATAGACAGAGTAGGGCAGGAGGTTAACAGATGCTCCCAAATCCAATAAAGCTTGAGGAATTGTCACATTACCGATCATGCAAGAGACAGTTGGACAACCTGGGTCCTCATAATTGACTTGCATGGGTTGTGTCAATATCGAGCTCACATTGGCGACCAAAAATGCCTTTTTGAGAACATTTGTTCTCATCTTAGTGGTACACATGTCCTTAAGGAACTTGGCATACAGTGGCATTTGTTGAATAACATCCAACAACGGGATCTTCACCTTGACTTGCCTAAGTACCTTGATTGACATCATTTCATGCTTATATTTGTATCTTATATCCCTTATCTTTCACCTAAATAATGCTATGTTACGAGTTTTATGTTTAGTTTTCAGGAATAAATAGGTTTGAAGAGATGAAACATAAAATGACCCAAAAGCTAGGAAAAAGGACTGGATTGTGAGATCTGGGGACCAAAATGCAAGGGAGAAGGACATGAACGCAAGACAGAAGGATCTAAGAGCAAAACAGAATACTCCACACCATCATGGGGAGTAGTTTAGAATTTGGATTCGGGTCGGAGCTCCAATAAACAAAGTAGATGCATCCAAGACCACCAAATACACAAAGAAAAGCCCAGCACAAATTCTTGATGGATCCGGACCTTTTTGACCACCAATTGGCGGTCCAAGACCGCTAATTGGCGGTCTGTTTAACCCAAATCCGCCAAGTTTTCTCCTGGACGTGTATTAATGTTTGTGTAGGCTATTTGTGGTATTGGTTTAGTCCCACATCGGGGGATTATCCCGGTTTGCCTTTTTCCATGGCTATAAATTGAACTCTTTACCTTCCATTGTAATCACTCCATATTTTAAGTGGCTATTCTTCCTACTAGAAGTGAGTCCTTGAAGCACACACTAAAGTAGGAGGATGCTACTTGAAATGTGAGTCATTTTATCAATAAAGTTTTGTGTTTCTTTCATTGTTTGTTTATGCTTCTTTTGTAGTTTGTGCATGTTTTAGTTTAATCGACTTTTATTTCTAGCTTAGTTTTAATATGCTTTCTTTGCTTAGTTTAATAATTAGTGTAATGTTTAGTGAGTAGTTCCATCCCCTCTGGGGGTGGAGTAGATGTACATACATGCATTAGAGAATGGGATGAATGCTTTATTTTTGATGTGTTGATAAAACATGAATGTATGCTTGCTTGTTTAGGATAGAATTTATAACTTGATGAGTTTTGCCAAAATGATTAGACACCTCTCATGCTTGTTTAGGTTCTGCAATAAACAACTTGCATATGTAAATGTTAATCAACTAAGTTGGTGAATAGATTGATAGGTTTTGCCATAACATTTAGACACTTCCTATGCATGAAAACACCACCTTCATGTGCTTAAAGAATGTATTCTACACCCACCTCTTTGCATGTGTGCACTCACTCCACCCCTTAAGGGTTTTCCCATTTCTGTATTCCAGCATTCTTCCTTTGTTCTTAGCTTAGTTGTCATCTCATTGTTTGTTTCTTTCGTTCGCATTTCATACTTCTTAGCGTAGTTTAGTGTAGAGTAGCATAATCAATCTTTCTCCCCCAATTTTTGCCACTTGATTTCTGATAAACAAGAGGCTGCTCACCTCCCTGAGGACGACCTGTACTTGCCACCGCTTCATCGCGGCTGCGCACTTGCGGTTTTAATTAAAACGTTCAACATACCTCAACGATTTTGTCCCATTGCTCATCACATTTTTCAGTTAACCTATGAGGGAATGGTGCCTTGGGGACATACCTATCACGAGGAGGAGTCTCAGAGTTAGGTTCCTTGAAAGAGTCACGACCCCTCTCGGAAGAGTCACCAACAGGGTTGGCTTCAGGCATTTCCACATTGTTGTCAACAACCCTTCCCGATCTTAAGGTATAGACAACATTAGCATGTTGGGAAGGGTCACTTTCAACATTGTGTACATTCTGCCTAGCTTGAGCAGGTTGACCCCTAGGATTAACAACACGTTGACTCGGTAACTAACACTTCTTGCGTTCATGGAGCTGATGAGCCAACTGGCTAACTTGCATTTTCAATACTTTGACCAAATTATTCCTGGCCACAAACATGGTTTGTGTGCTCTGCATGAACGCTTGAAGGGTTTGTTCTAGAGTGGGGGCATTCGGGTCAACCCGTTGGGGTAGTGGAGTTTGGTTAGAATAACCCGACGATGTGGCCTGAGTAGGTTGGTAATTATGGTGCTGAGAACTTTGATATGGGGGTTGGTAGGTCGCCGATGGGCGTGGATGTTGATAAGGTGGAGGTTGAGGTGGAGCGTGTGAGCTCTGACTGTGACCCCCACTAGGCCCTCAAGAGAAGTTAGGATGGTTACACCATCCCGGGTTGTAGGAGTGCCTGTACGGGTCGTTACGGGGCCTCTGTTGATACATCGCATTTGCATGCTCAGTATCCCTTGGAGCGTAAGCACATTCCAAGTCATCATGACCCGTAACTCCACACCTACTACACCCAGGAGTAGCGACCTGAGCTACAGGAGCTTGGTCCAACTCTAAACTCTCAATCCTACACATGAGAGCAACCAATGTTGCCTCAGACGCGATAGTTGACTCAACTTAATATGATCCAGCCCGACCAGAAGACCTGGCGGCTGGTGGCTCTCTCATGGTGTCCCACTCAAAGGTACATTTGGCCATTAACTCAAAAGTGTCCCATGCCTCATTGATGGGTTTCATTTGGAAATCACCCTGACACATCGACTTCAACAATTTGCGGGTGTTCTAGTTGAGGCCCTCATAAATAATCTGGCACAACTTCCACTGCTCAAGACCATGATGAGGGCACTACTGGAGAAGCTCCTTGAACCTCTCACAGAATGAATGAAAAGATTTGGTCTCAGTGTGATACATTTGATGTATCTCGTGCTGTATCTGTTGAGTTTTCGTTTGAGGGAAAAATCTCTTCAGAAATACGGTCACAATGTCATCCCAAGACCGAATAGAGCTCGCCGGGAGGCTGTACATCCATTTCTTTGCGTTATAATTCAACGCGAAAGAAATCATCCTCAACCGGACTGAATCCTCATCAAGTTGTTGAAGCTTGAACATGGAGCATACTTCCTTGAATTCACGTATAAAAATATACGGATCCTCCTTATTGGTAGTGAAGGTAGGAAGCATGCTCACATATTTAGGTTTTAGTTCATAGTTGTTCCCGCGAGTTGGGGGAAGAACTATGCAAGAAGGCTGCACGGCCCGAACTGGATGGGTCCGCTCCCACAAAGTCATCGGTCTATCCTGTCAAGCTAAAGGTGGTGGTGCACCAAGAACTCGATCCTGACCAAATCCCTCTTCCTCTCGAGTCAGAGGAGGAGGAGAAGGAGGTCTACGTAGTGGTGGGAGCGGACCGAGGTAATTCACGTATGGAACCCAGTCTCACCCGTCACCATGAGAAGACTCGGCCTCACACTCCAAAGGAGCACGAGGCGGAGATGGCCGATCACCTAGAATGTCCATCTCAGATAAATGCACTCTCTCAAGTCGAGCGCTCTCACCAGAATGAGCCCAACCTCGCATAAAACGCTCGACTCGACTCTAAAAAATACACAACAGAAGGTGTACTCAGAGGAGGAGACTACTCGTATAAAATAGATGAGTAGAGGAGTCAGATGCAGAGGGAAGAATCCTTAGAGCTAGCTTGGGTAGTGAGGAAGGTAGAAGCCTAATCTAGCAAGCACGACTCAAACAACTTAAGACTATGAGTCCTTAGGCTAGACGGCGCCTAACTTCGAGGTCACTAGTCTCGACACGCCTCACCTCCCTACAACGAAGACCACAATGCCAAGGAAGTGATACCAGATCTAGAGATCCAGTACCTCCTACTATCGGCAGGGCAGGTGACGCTGATCAGGTCTTGACGGTCTCGTCTAGATTACTCTCCTAGTGCGTCCGAAATCCTTAGGGCCAATGTCTACTTGCTTTTAGAATTAAGGCTTTTATTAAGAGTGATTTTTGGGGCCAAGGAAAAGGTGATGAAATCCACCACCTTTTTATGGGACAACCCCTCAGTAGCATTTTGATCCTAAATCTAGCAATCAATCCTCCAATCAAACGCTCAACTCACTCTTGTCCCGATGCAATTCCTACTAACTAATGCATGGTCACACAAAATGCATGAATGAGAGTAGGAAATGAGTACCTCACACCAACACTCATCAACTGAAAGTAAGCTAAAATAAAAGACAACTACGTGCCAAAGTCAAGTATGTGATGCATGACCTAAACAAGTAAGAATGCCTAATATTTTACTTTGGACTTTAGTGGCCAAGTTGATTAAAGGGGATTGATTTTTAATCTGGGACCAAACTAAAAGTCACAACATGCCAGATTGCGCTCCCAGACAACTACACCACAACAAAAAACTACCCGAACAAAAATGGGAGAAAGTGAAGCTCACTAGGCCGCCAATTGGCGGTCCCAGACCGCTGATTGGCGGTCACTGTTGTGTGTTTCACTCTCCAATTCCTTCAGTTGCCTCCCCTTGATCCTGAGGATCCCTGAAACAAACTAAAACTAAAAAAGAAAAATTAACCGCAAGTTCATGGTCGCGTTGAAGCGGTGGCAAATACGGGTCGATTCACAAGGAGGTCTGTCAAGTTTAGTTGGTCCGAAGGCGAGTGGGAAAGAAAGGAGAGAATGGAGTTATGTTCTAAACTACACTACAATGCGAAAGGAATTGGAAATATGCAACAAAACTAAACCCCATAGGGGGTAGAGAAAGAATGTGAATACAAAGATATGTGGATGTGTGTGTTCAATTATGCTCATCACGACATGTAGCGCATGAAAACCATAAAACTAAATCCAACTTTGCCTCAACTTGAAATAAGATAACACAATATCATTAAAACACACAAGACAATAATTGGAATGAAGCTAAATGAACTAATGTATAAAGACCAAACCTCACTATTCCTCCACATGAAATAAGATTTAGACAATCATTAAAACATACATGACATCAACCAAGGTAAGGGAAACAAGAGTACATGCAACTACAAGTCATGTTTCCTTTATTAATTCCATCCATATCCTCACCTCATCATTCCCCATAAAATAGGTCCACTAGTCTAAGCATATGCTAAGATTCATTCAAGAGCATTAGCATATCAAAGACAAGAGTGAATCACCTTAGATGGTTATGGAAATCATGTAAGGCTCAAAGGATTAAGATAACACACACCTAATACATCACATAATCACATCACATATTTCTCCACCCCCCAAATGGGGATGGAACTACTCAGTAATCATTACACTAACTACATTAACAAAATGAAACATTATACTGAAAGGAAATTAAACAAAGCAAGCAAGAAATATTAAAGTGAAATGAAAGGAGATTAAACAAAAGAAGCATGCAAGCATCAAAATAAAGACAATATAAAACTAACAAAACTTTGAAGAATTATTTTATTTACATGACTCACATTACAAATGACATTCTTCTGCACCTTGACTTTTGTTTCAAGGCTTTTAATCCAAGTAGAGAGAGTGCCACCAAGCAATGGGTGAATACAAAAGGAGAGGAAGAGTTCTATATATAGGCATGGAAAAAGGTAATCTGGGACAATCCCCCGGTATGGGACTAAAACGCATATCATAAATGTACTAAATACAACCTAATTCAACACCTGCTTGAATCACGTGTAATTTGGTACAAAATGGACCACCAATTGGCAGTCTGGGACAGCCAATTGGCGGTGTGGGACATCCAATTGGCGGTCTGAATGGGCTTGATTGAGTCGGGGTTCAGGTGGCTTTATTTGGGCTTGATTCTTAGTGTTTGATGAACCCGATTTGGTTGCTGATGGTTGGACCCGGATTTAATTGCCAAAATGCTCCTCATTAAGGTGTGGAACTTCTTGATTTACCCATTGATACTTTTGGTTTGACATCCGGGTCCTTCTCTCTTTTATCTCAGTCCATAAGTCTTGCAACTTAGTCATTTTCCTTTCTTTTGAGTCCTTTTATGCCTCTTCTCCTCAATTCTGTTTATTCCTGAAACTCAAACATAAAACTCATTACGTAGCATTGTTTAGGTTCGAGATAATGGATATAAGACACAAATATATGCATGATATGATGTCAATCAAATACCCGCACACCTAACTTTTGCTAGTCCCAAGCAAAACAAAGAAAGAAAAAAACATACTAAAAGAGGGGAATCCTAACTAACTTTCGTAGGATTCACGGTTGCATTTAGCACGTGCAACAAGCCGTTGAACCTCTTTGTCGCCATGGAGGAGTGTTGTCTCCTGAGGTTTTGAGCGGATATACCCACAAAATCCGAACATAGATGCATTATTCAATCTAGAAACTCGACTCGATGGACTCATTTTTGTCGATCATTGGATACGGTAATTTTACAGGCCGCCTCTATAGATGTAATCAGTCCACACACCTAGCCTAATGAGTCATTCGTGAAAGTTAATTAAGGACTTAAGTTAAAGACATGGACAATCCCAACATCCTCAAGGGATACAAATTGTAAATTCCATTAAGGTTCTTATTTGTATTGCCATTTTTTTCTTTTTATTTGTTTTTTATGGTTTTTTATGTTTTATTTCTGCCTAGTTGGTGTTTGATTCTCCCAGGGTCAGGTTTCGTGCATCATTGCCTATTATTTCTTACACTATCACGTACACCTTTCCCAACATCTCCACCACATAAGGCAATCCCTACCACCCGTGTAACGAGAGTTCGGTCGGTGGTTCCCAAGTCAGATGACTCGAAAGAACCAGGCCCAAAGTCCCCTCGAACCAAATTTCCCAAGCGATAGGAGCCGTGCGTGAAGAGAGAACACCTACTCACTTATTTCTTATCTACAGATGAACCAAAACTCCTACACTTAATGTCTCACAACAAGATTTAAAGGGTTCTTGACTACAACAAACTTCCTTATATTAACAGACACGAATTATTGACTCACTAGATTCTACAAATGATGCATGACCTAGATGGCAATCGATCTACTCTTTTGCTTTGAGTTTTAAGGTCCAAGTTGATTAAAGGGACTTGATTGTTAATCTGGGGGCAAACTACAAGTCAAAACATGCCAAATTGAGCCCTAGATGACCTAGTGAATGTAGAAACAACCAGAAAAATTAAGAGAGAATTTGGAGCTTACCAGGCCACCAATTGGCGGTCCAGAACCGCTGATTGGTGGTCCGTTTGGTCCTATTTCGCTCCCAGCTTCTCCTGGCGACGTTTCTTGATCTTTGAAGCCTCCTGAAACAAACTAAATATACAAACAAAAAATTAAAACCACTCGAATTGTCCAAACCAAAGTCTGGACAGAACACCTCCCCGGCAACGACGCCAAAATCTTGATTGAACGTTTTAATTAACCGCAAGTGCACAGGTGCGTTGAAGCGATGGCAAATAGGGGTTGATCCACAGGGAGGTGTGTCGACTTTAGGTTATTTGAAGGCGAGTGGGAAAGAAAGGAGAGAAATGATTGATTAAACTAAACTACACTAAACTAAACTAGTAAACTAGCAAGGAGGAAACGAAAGCACGAAATGAACTAAGCTAAGCTAAGCAACTACTAAAAAGAAAGATAAATCTCAGGAATGGGAAAACCCCCTAAGGGGTGGAGTGTGTGTACACATGAAATAAGTGTGGTGAATGCATACAATAAGCTCAAGTGTAGTTAGTGTTTGATAATGCATAAGAAGTACCTAATGGCAAGACCTATCATTTTCATTTAAAGCACTAACCTAGGTGATTAATATGAGCATGAAGAGTTTGTTATTAAGAACATGAACAAGCATGGAATGTACCTAAACATTATGGCAGAAACCATCAAGTAAAAGTTCTTATTAACTCAAACAAGCATACTAACATTTGTCACAAACAACAATGTCTAGCATTCATACCATCTACGTAACATGTATACACATCTACTCCACCCCCAAAGGGGATGAAACTACTTACACATATTTAAACTAACATTTATACTAAGGAAAGAAAACATGCTTAAACTAATTATAAGAAGACTAAAACAACAAGTTAACTAAGTATGCAAGAATTGAAAAGACAAGACAATAAGAAGAAAACTTAACAAAACATCTATTATTACTCACTCAATTACAAGTAGCCTCTCTCCACCAGGGTTTTTGCTTCAAGGCTTTTACTCCTACTAGAGAGGATGACCACCAAGAGTGAGATGAGATACAAGGGACGAGGGAGAGTTCTATTTATAGCTGATTGACATCATTTCATGCTTATATTTGTATCTTATATCCATTATCTTACACCTAAGCAACGCTACGTGACGAGTTTTATGTTTGAATTTCAGAAATAAATAGGTTTGAAGAGATGAAGCATAAAAGGACCCAAGAGCAGGAAAAATGGCTGAGTTGAAATACTCAAGGACCTGAATGCAAGATAGAAGGACCTGAATGCAAGATAGAAGGACCAATGAGCAAACAAGAATATTCCACACCATCATGGGGAGTATTTTGGCAATTCTATTCAGGTCGGAGCTCCAACAAGCGAAGTAGATGTATCCAAGCCCAACAAATACATCAAGAAAAGCCCAGAATGAAAACCAGAAGGATCTGGATCCTGTAGACCGCCAATTGGCGGTCCGGGTTTGCCCGGGTCCGCTAAAATTTCTGGGGCACGTGTATTAGAGTATGTTTAGTCTATTTTTGGAATTTGTTTAGTCCCATACCAGGAGATTGTCCCAGATTACCTTTTTCTATGTCTATTAATAGAACTCTTCACCTTCTATTGTAAACCACCCATTGCTTGGTGAGATGCTCTCTACTTGGAGTAAGCCTTGAAGCAAAACTCAAGGTGGAGAAGAATGCTACCTTGAATGTGAGTCATTGTTAATAAAATAATTGTTCTTAGTTTCTTTTAATCCTGTCTTTTAATTTTTGCATGTTTCTTTAGTTTTACTTTCCTTTCCTTTTAGTTTCTTTAATATTCCTTGCTTGCTTAGTCTAATTTCATTTCAGTAGAATGTTTCATTTTAATGTAGGTTGTAGTGTAATGATTAGTGAGTAGTTCCATCCCCATTTGGGGGTGGAGAAATATGTGATATGATCATGTAGTGTATTAGGTGTGTGTTATCTTAATACCTTGAGCCTTATATGATTTCCATAACCATCTAATGAGATTTCGCTCTTATCTTTGATATGCTAATGCTCTTGAATGAAGCTTAGCTTATGCTTAGATTAGTGGACCTATTTTATGGGGAATGATAAGGTGAGGATATGGATGGAATTAATATTGGAAACACAATTCGTAGTGTTTGTACTCTTGTTGCCTTTACCTTGGTTAATGCCCTGTATGTTTTAATGATATAGGGTTATCTTATTTAATGTGGAGGCATAGTAGGGTCTAGTCTTTATACATGAGTTCATTTAGCTTCATTCCAATTAGTGTTTTGTATGTTTTCTTGATATGATCTTATTTTATTTCATGTGGAGGCAAAGTTGGATTTAGTTTTATGATTTCATGCACTACATATTGTGAGGAGCATAATTGAACACACACACACACACACATCTTTATACTCACATTATTTCTCTACCCCCTATGAGGTTTAGTTTTATTGCTTCTCTTCCATTTCCTTTTTGCATTTTAGTGTAGTTTAGTGTAACCAACCTTTCTCTCCTTTCTTTACCACTCACCTTCGAACAAACCAAAAGTCGACACACGTCCCTGTGGATCGACCCGTATTTCCTACCACTTCAACGCGGTCGTGCACTTGCGGTTTAATTTAAAACGAATCAATCAAGTTTTTGGCGCCGTTGTTGGGGAGGTGCTCTTTCCAGACTTTGGTTTGGACGATTCTAGTGGTTTTAATTTTTTGTTTTTGTTGGTTTCAGTGATCCTAGAGCTCAAGGGAGGCAACTGGAGAAATTAGAGAGCGAAACACTAAACCGTGACCGCCAATCAACGGTCTGGGACCGCTAATTGGCGGCCTGGTGAGCCACTTTAGCCTTCATTTTTGTTCTGGTAGTTTGTTCTTTCATTGTAGTTATCTGGGAGCACTATTTTGCATGCTGTGACTTCCAATTTGCTCCTAGATTAAAAATCAATCCCCTTTAATCAACTTGGACCATAAAACTCAAAGCAAAAGATTAGACTTCTTGCCATCTAGGTCATGCATCATTTGTAGACCTTGCATGCATTTGTCTTTTCTTTGCTTTACATTTTGTTGTTGATTGCTGGTGTGAGGTACGCATTTCCTACACTCATACATGCATCTTGTATGACCATGCATTAGTTAGTAGGAATTGCATCAGGACAAGAGTGAGTTGAGCGTTTGATTGGAGCGTTGATTGCTAGATTTAGGATCAGAACGCTACTAAGGAGGGGTTGTCCCATAAAAGATAAGGTGGGGGATTTCATCACCTTTTCCTTGGCCCCAAAAATCACTATTAATCAAGCCTTAACTAAAACCAAGTAGACATTGACCCTAGGATTTCGAACGCACTAGGAGAGTAATCTAGTTGAGACCGCCATGGCCTGATCGATAGGTTAGTGATTGGATTGATAGGTTTTGCCATAATCATTAGACACTTCCTATGCATGAAAACACAACCTACACTTGTGCCTATTGAATGCATTCTTCACCATCTTATTGTATGTGTACACTCACTCCACCCCTTAGGGGTTTGTCTTCTTGATTTCCAACCTTGTAGTAAGTTCTCTTAGTTTAGTTTTCGTCCATTGCTAGTTGCCTTCTTTTGCATTAATTCCTTACTAGTTTAGTGTAGTTTAGATTAGCATAATCAAATTTCTTTCCTCCTTTTTCGCCACTTGATTTTGGACAAACCAATGGCTACTCACTTCCCCGTGGATCGACTCGTACTTGCCCCGTCTTCACCAACGACTGTGCACTTGCGGTCTAAACTTGAATCGATTAAACAACTATGACCAAGTTGGTTATTTCAGAACCTAATGGAAATCTCATTAGATGGTTATGGAAATCATCTAATGTAAACACACGCAAAACCCACAAAACATTTTCTTTCGCAAACACATGAATATTTTGAAAGAAATGTGGAAATTTTAAAGCACTAGGCAAGCAAAAGAAGACAAGTCACCCAAGGATCATGGCAAGTAGATAAATCGATATTAAATGCAGCACACTAACATGACCCTAACAATGCACACAAAAGAAAACAAAAATCAAAAGAAAAGACTCGACTATGTACACACGTAAAACACCCCCCTACACCTACTTCATGCATTGTCCTCAATGAATGTGAGCAAAAGACTACATGATTTTATGCATGAAAAAGGAAAGATCGCACCAATATGAAGCGCAAAGTGAAGTTCATGGTTATGTTGATGGACATAAACCCAAATTCCCTCAAAACCTGGGAGATGCTAAAGAAGGGATACAAATACATAAAAGAATGGGGCCCAAATACTCAAGGGTTGGAGCCCACATCAATCGATGCTCACTGAAGGTGTCTTTTATTGTACTTTTTTGTTTTTTTATATAACAATGTACAAACATAAGTTCCCATCTTCATTTGTCAAAAGACATCAAATGGGAACCTCAAAAGTGGGTCAATGCACTTGGAAAGGGAACATGACACCACGCGGGGCCAGAATACTCATGCGTGGGGCCTCTTCACAAAGAGCACAAGATGAACTGAGAGGTTCATGAATTGGACGCAAAGGCGTCTCATTCAAAGGATCAAACTGAAAGAGCTTGAACCTCTCAAGAGTTTGGGAAATAAGGGGCAACGGAAGAAGAGTTTCTCCCATTACGCTGCTGAAGTTATGATCGTCAATCCAAACTCTCCAACCAACATGCTGGTGCGTCGGAACAAGGTCAAGAACCTCGTTAGGCATGTCCGACACACCAGGCGAACAAAAAGTGGGTCTCATACCCAAGGTCACACGACCCATTTGTCCGTATGATCGGAAGAGTACATGTGTCGGGGACACATATGGTCTTGTATCAGGGATACATGATCAGAGACTTGCGTATTGTGGATGCATTCTTGGAAGAGAGAAATAGTTGTATATATCAGGGATGTATACATATGTGTCAGGGACACATGAAGAGGTGACACATTGCCATCTTATGATTGTATGTATCGGGGATATATACGTATGTGTCAGGGACACAAAAGAAGATGACGTGTTGTTAACGTGGTATTGTGCAAGTGGGAGATATTGGATTAATCTAAGGATTAAGATGATGTTTGCCCAAAGCACTGACACGTGGCACACTCTCATTGGTTGCGCATTAGGGTTTTGGGTGGGGCCATCTATATAAGGAGGGGAGCCTCCCATTGGATGGACTAATTCTTGTGTGCAAACCCTAGCCTCCACCCTAACCCTAGCCGCCCTCTCCCTCTCTCTCCCATTCGTCCCTCCACATCCACCAAGCCAATCCGTAGACTCTTGGGTTGTGGACTCGGGCTTCTTCTCCAAGAGAGTAGAAGACCGATCGGTGCTCCAGAGGATTCCGTGAGGTGATCGTCGATCCATTCCGCTGCCACAGGTTCTCTCCACCAAAGGTAATTCTGAACCTGTAGATTCAATCGTAGATTGCTAACATTGGTACCAGAGCCATCTTGGTCACCTCCGAATTTTTTTGAGCACTTTCTTATTTCATATATGTTGAAATAATTTTGGTAGTTGTTGAGAGAAATCACATACATGTGTAGTTTTTTTCTCTTCATCATGCGCCTAGGGTTTGATGGCATTTTTCTCACCCTTGCCCATGTTTTTTCTTGATTCATTTCATTACATGCGAATTGTATTACAAGTTTCATTATTATTTCATTCTTGAGCATAGCTTAGATTTCACTTTATGCATGTACCTAGGGTTACATGTTAATTTATGTTTGTTGCGCATATTTCTTTCAACCAAAGCTTGCGGCTAGAGTTGGTTTATTCTTGATTATTTGCGCATATATGTTGTTTGAAATATGATGATAATTTTACAAGAGTTAATTATTGCATGTATCATATAATGTGATCATATATTTCGGATGGTATGATTTGATTGTGCATTTTTTTTAAAACTCTTGTACATACATCTAAGGTTAGATGCTTGTTTCCTTATTCATGTATATGTATTTTTTTAATCACATGTGCATGCATCTAGGATTAGATGTTGATTGCAAAATCATGCACATACATGAATATTGAGTTACCATATTGTATATTTTGGATTTTTGGAATGAGAGCATTCATTTCATTTGAAATATTTCCTTTATGATTGAATGCACATATACGTTAATCTCATTAAGGATTTTCGGATTTCTTTTGGAATGATTGAATGTATTTCATTTGAAATATTTCCTTTTCATCAAATGTGCATATATGTGATGCCATCCACCAAAGAATTTCGAATTTTTCTTTCCATTACAAGTAGCATAATTATTGTTGATTGCATGCTTATATTGATTATGGAAAGATTGGCTAATTCTGAAATTTTTGGAAGATATTTTGGGCTGGAATTTTATTGCCTTGAAAATATGTTTGGATGCTTTCCTTTCATGCAAAAATATGTGTTGCTCTCCACCATATAATTTCGGATTTTTCTTTCCTAATCAATGTAGGATAATTTTTGTTCTATCATGATTATATTGATTACGGAAAGAAGAAACAAAATTCTGTTTTAAGAATGATTATTGTGGAGATTGGTTGTCATTACCTAACACGTTTTTTGGGCTATTTTCGTGCCCCATTCATGCATTGTTTCCTTATGCATTACTTCCTTATTGTTTGAATGAGGTGCACACTTTATGGTATTTTTTTTCATACGTCGGATTGTGCTAACGTATGGAAAGATTGTGGCTATGTGGAATGAATGATTGCTTATTTTATTTACTGCCTTATTGAGAGATGAGCGTAATTTCATTCATTTATTTCCATTTGCAATAGTTATCGCAATGGACTGTAATATTTATGGACTGTAATAATTATGGACTGTAATAATGATGGACTGTGGACTGTTTATTGCCCTAAGGAGACGAGAGGCTCCTTTATTTTTGTTATTGCGATATTATTGCTATAAGACTCATGCAGGTTCCCGTCGACGAGGCTAAATCCCTAATGGGGATCATTAGCTCGATATGGAAGTAATGTAGTAATCATATCTGTGTGATGTTGATTGGATTTTTTTTGAAAACCATTTTTGGGAATTCGCATGCCTAGTGGGAGTTGCAAGGTTGAAGTGTTTTGTGTAAACGACCTTGCAACCGGCGGCAAATATTTTTTTATTTGCTGATTTACCATGATTTAAAACGCCAGGTTGCATGGGTCCGGAATACCAGGAAGAATTGTCCTGGTCCCAACAATGATATCGATGGTCGCCCATGCAACCATCCATCTCAACAAACAACTCTCGAGTTGACCACTCTCACCACCACGAGGCTAACCTCACAAAAAGTGCTCGACTCGGCCTTAAAATGCTAACAGAGAGGGTAAAGGGGAGGAGACTATAACGTAGAAGAAGGTGAGAAGAAGATGACTCAGAGGAGAAGGGAAGGATCCCTAAATCTAGCGTGGGTAATGGGATCAGGTAGAAGTGTTGAACGTTTTATTTAAACCGCAAGTGCACGGCCGCGATGAAGCGGTGGCAAGTACGGGTCGTCCTCAGGGAGGTGAGCAGCCTCTTGCTTGTACGAAATCAAGTGGCGAAAATAATGGAGAAGAGAGTTGGTTACGCTACTCTACACTAAACTATGCTAAGAAGTATGAAATGCGAAACAAAGAAATAAACGATCAAATAAAAACTAAGCTAAGAACAAAACAAGAATGCTGGAATTTCAGGAAGGGAAAACCCCTAAGGGGTGGAGTGAGTGCACACAAGCAAAGAGGTGGGTGTAGAATACATTCTTTAAGCACATGAAGGTGGTGTTTATCAAGCATAGGAAGTGTCTAAATGTTATGGCAAAACCTATCAATCTATTCACCAACTTGGTTGATTAACATTTACATATGCAAGTTGTTTATTTCAGAACCTAAACAAGCATGAGAGGTGTCTAATCATTTTTGGCAAAACTCATCAAGTTATAAATTCTATCCTAAACAAGCAAGCATACATTCATGTTTAATCAACACATTGAAATTAAAGCATTCATCCCATTCTCTAATGCATGTATGTACATCTACTCCACCCCCCAAAGGGGATGGAACTACTCACTAAACATTACACTAATTATTAAACTATGGAAATAAAACATATTAAAACTAAGCTAGAATTAAAAGACGATTACACTAAAACATGCACAAACAATAAAAGGAGCATAAAACAAACAATGAAAGAAACACAAAACTTTATTGATAAAATGACTCACATTAAAACAATAAAAGGCCTCACTTCTAGTAGGAAGAATAGCCACTTAAAATATGGAGTGATTACAATGGAAGGTGAAGAGTTCTATTTATAGCCATGGAAAAAGGCAAACCGGGACAATCCCCCGATGTGGGACTAAACAAACACCAAAAATAGCCTAAACGAACATTAATACAAGTCCAGGAGAAATTTGAGCGCATTTGGGCCAAAAGTGACCGCAAATTAGCGGTCTATAGTGTCCGGATCGCTCTGGAATTTCTTGTGGGCTTTTCTGGAAGTCTTTGTTGGTATTTGATGCATCTATTTTGCATGTTGGAGCTCCGACCCGAATAGAATTGCCAAAATACTCCCCATGATGGTGAGGAGTATTCTGTTTTGCTCTTAGGTCCTTCGGTCTTGCATTCAGGTCCTTCTTCCTTGCATCTTGGTCCACAGATCTCACAATTCAGTCCTTTTTCCCAGCTTTTGGGTCCTTTTATGCTTCATCTCTTCAAACGTATTTATTCCTGAAAACTAAACATAAAACTCGTAACATAGCATTGTTTAGGTGAAAGATAATGGATATAAGATACAAATATAAGCATGAAATGATGTCAATCAAATACCCCCACACCTAACTTTTGCTAGTCCCGAGCAAAACAAAGAAAGAGAAAAGCATACGAAAAAACAAGAAATCCTAACTCACTTTCGTAGGAATCACGGTTGCACTTAGCACGTGCAACAAGCCGTTAAACCTCCTTGTCGCCAAGGAGGAGGAGTGTTGTCTCCTGAGGGTTTTCAGCGAATATACCCACAAAATCCGAACAAGATGCATTAATCAATCTAGCTACACGACTCATTGGACTTATTTTGTCGATCATGGGATGCGGTAATACTACGGGTCAACTCTATATATGTAATCGGTCCACACACCTAGACTAATGAGTTATTCGTGAGAGTTAACTAAGGAATTAAGTGAAAGACATGGGCAACCTTAACTTCTGAATGTGATACAACGTGTAAAGTCCATTTTGGTTCTTATTTGACTCTCTTTTTTTCTTTTTTTTTCTTTTTTTTTCTTTTTTTCTTTTTCTTTGGAGCATTTATTGGTTGGTGTTTGATTCTCTCAGGGTCAGGTTTCATGCATCATTGCCTATGAGGACTTACACTATCACGTACACCTTCCCCCAAATCTCCACATAGGGCGATCCCTACCACCCGTGTAACGGGAGTTCGGTCGGTGCATCCCAAGTCAGATGACTCGAAAGCACCAGGCACAAAGTCCCCTCAGACCTACTTTCCCGAGTGATAGGAGCCGTGCGAGAAGAGAGAACACCACTTATTCATTTATCTACATGGGAACCAAAACCCCTACACTTAAGTTTCACAAAAAGAGATTAAGGGCCCTTGACTACGACAAACTTCCTTATACTAACAAACACGAATTATTGACTCACTAGGTTCAGGGTGGACTTCTTTAAATGTTTGAGTGCTGAAACCCTATGATTACACGCCCCCCGAGGGAAAACCGGGGTGCATCCTAACGACTCGACAAGACCTAAAGCCAATAAACTAGAAATCCTAATGCATCAAGTTCAAGACAATTTTGGGAGCTTTCTTTTTACTTTGCCTCTCAACGGTTTTGCACATGCTAAACACACGCAAAACCTACAAAAAAACATTTTCTTTCGCAAACACATGAAGATTTTGAAAGAAATGTGAAAATTTTAAAGCACTAGGCAAGCAAAAGAAGACAAGTCACCCAAGGATCATGGCAAGCAGATATATCAATGTTAAATGCGGCACACTAACATGACCCTAGCAGTACAAACAAACGAAAATAAAACCAAAGGAAAAAGACTCGACTATGTACACACGTAAAACACCCCCCCACACCTACTTCATGCATTGTCCTCAATGAATGTGAACAAGATACTACATGGATACATGCATGAAAAAGGAAAGATCTCACCAACATGAAGTACAAAGGGACGTTCAGGGTCATGTTGATGGACACAAACCCAAATTCCCTCAAAACCTGTGAGAAGCTGAAGAAGGGAGATAAATACGTGAAGAGATTGGGCCCAAGTACACAAGGGTTGGGACCCACAACAATCGATGCTCACTGAAGGAGTCTTTTATTACACACTTCTTCTTTTTTTGTTGTTTTTTTGTTGTATTTTTTTTAATAAAGATATATACATCAACCAAGATATTCTCATAATCATTTGGTCCAGGAACATCAAATGAGAACATCAAGTCAAGAGGACCAGAGACTTGCCGAGATGGGCAAACTCCACTGGTACTCTGAGGTGTCATGAGGGGTGAAAGGTCAAAGCTGAAAGGCTCGAACCCCTCCTGATATTGGTTGGGTGTGGGCAACAAAGAATGAAGTTGTGTTGCCTCACTAGGGTTTAATTGCTCATCGAAGAAAACCCTCCAACCAATAGGCGGGTGAATCGGAATGAGTTCCTCAGGCTCATTCGATGGATGCAGCAGACTTGCATCACTAAGAATGGGGCTTCTCCCCAAGTCATCCAACAAGGACCTCCCACCATCATTTAGATCATCAAGCATAAGCTCGGTCATAGGTGGGTCCTTGTTGGAGTCAATATGAAGCTCAAATGGCTCAATGGCCATGGGACATGAGGTAGAGACACCTTCTGGTATAGGCATATGATGAGGTGTCTCACCCTCACTAGTACTCTCAACTGAATCATGCAACGAACACTCCCTTTGGACATTCATGTTCGAGGCCAGCTCACTCTGTTGCATTGCAAAGACAGGCAACGAGTCTTCGCTGGGCCCACGAACATTCTCAATGGGTTGCATTGGGGTTAGGGTTGTTCGTTGATTCTGTGGTGCTTTCTCCAATTGGTGGATGAGATTTAGATTTAAAGGTTCATCCATGGGTTCCTGTTGCCTACCAGAGTTGAACACATGAAACTCGGCACTCATGTTACCGAATGAGAGCTTCATGAGACCATTTCTACAATTAATCAAGGCATTGGAGGTTGCCAGAAATGGTCTACCCAAAATCAAAGGTATTTGAGAGTGGGTGTTCGCAACAGGATTGGTATCGAGGACAACAAAATCGACTGGAAATATAAAATCTCCAACTTTGATAAGCACGTCCTCGATAATCCCCATGGGAATACGAATGGATCTATCCGCCAGTTGGAGGGTGATCTTAGTTGGTTTCAATTCTCCCAAGTTCAACTGTTGATAAACAGAGAATGGGAGGAGGTTGACCGCTGATCCTAAATCAAGCAAAACATTGCTCAATCTAGTGTCCCCTATCGTACACTGAATAGTAGGACACCCCGGGTCCTTGTATTTTGTGTAGGTAGGATTGGACAAAAGTGAGCTGATATTTGCAGCCAAGAATGCTTTCTTAGGAACATTGGTCTTCCTCTTGGTTGTGCAGAGATCCTTCAACACTTTGGCATATTGAGGTATTTGTTGGATGACATCCAACAAGGGGATGTTAACCTTCACTTGCTTAAATACCTCTAATATCTTGTTCATGTTGTCACTCTGCTTTTTGTTTAACCTACTTGGATAAGGAGCTTTTGGCATGTAGGTTTTCTGCTGTGCCTGAGAAGAAAGCTTTGGTGTATTACCCTCACCCTCAGCTTCTTCTTCACCACCATTCCCACTGAGGGGCTGCATAGATGGTGGTGGGTGTGGCAAGGAAATGTGATTGTCAACCTGTTTTCCATTCCTTAAGGTCGCAATGGAATTGACATGGTGTACAGGTTCCTCCACATGGTTCACTTGCCTCCCCCGAGGTACCACATTCTCATTTTGCATTTGTTGTTGTTGGTACATGCGGGGGTTAGCCTCAGGCTGGCTAGGAAAAGACCCTCTCTCTCTTTCATGTACAGACTGAGCCAATTGACCCATCTGAAGCTCTAGAGATTTGATGGTCTGCTGATTTGAAGTGAGAACTTGACTCGTGGTTGACATAAAATTTTTCATTGAGTTTTCAAGTCCACGAGTCAAGGTCTCAAGCGAATTGAATCGGGTTTCCATATTATTGGAATTTGGGAAACCCGATTGATTGGTCGTTTGTGCTTGGGGTGGCTGATAGGAATGTGCATGCAAGGGAGGTTGGTGTGATTGGGAAGGTGGTCTAGAGGAGTTTGAAGGACCACCCGGGGCATTATTTTGGTTCCATGAAAATTTGGGGTGGTTCCTCCATCCACGGTTATAAGATGATGAGTATGGGTCATTCCTAGCTCTGTCATAGATGGCGTTGACACGCTCCATCTCAGGAGGAATGGACTCACACTCGCTCTCTACATGACCTATCCTACCACATGAGTGACAAGGAACTGGGCCAGATGTGGACATGTGAGGTGCACCTTGTTGGTTTTGGAGCTCAATCGAATCCATACGGCGCATTAAGGCCGCCATGCGTGCCTCGGTGGCCATAGTGGTATCGATAGCAAATGCGGTACCCGATCTAGTCGAGTTTGCATTCGCGATCCTCGCTCCTATACTAGATGATGCAGGTGGTTCCCTCACACTCTCCCACTGCATGGTTTTCTCAGCGAGGTCTTCTAGGAAGGCCCATGCCTCCCTTTCATCCTTTCCCAAGAACTCTCCTTGACACATGGACTCAAGGAGCGTTCTGGACGGGATGTGAAGACCCTCATACACAATCTGACAAAGACGCCACAACTCAATGCCATGGTGAGGGCACGAGGATAGTAGCTCTTTGAACCTCTCAAGATATGCATGAAATGGTTCGGTCTCATGTTGATAGAACGAATTGATTTCGTTCCTCAACTTTTGAGTCCGATGATTAGGAAAGTACTTCTTGAGGAATGCAGATTGAAACTCATCCCAAGTCTTAAAGGAATTCGCTTGGTTGCTGTACAACCACTTCTTGGCATCATCCTTTAGTGCAAAAGGAACGAGCCTAAGATGGATGGAGTCTGTGCTAAGTTGTTGCAGCTTGAACATAGCACAGACCTCCTCAAATTCCCTGAGAAAGATATAGGGGTCACCTTTCCCAGTGAAATGAGGGAGCATGGAAATGAATTGAGGCTTAACCTCAAAATGGTTCCCATTAGCCTCTGGTAATACGATGCATGAGGGTAGAGCTGTACGGCTCGGGTAGCATCGATCACGTAGAGGTATGGGAACGACAACTGGAAGCACTGGTCGAACAGGTTGGTCCAGCAACTGCTCCTCCTCACGGAAATTAGCAGCCATTGAACCCGGACTGCGTGCGACACGAGAGGAGGGAGGTGTCGAGAAATCGATGACCGAAGCCGGATTGACAACGCTCCTCGTCAAACGACCACTCTCGTCCCGTGTCCACGAAAGCATGCACAAAGGTGCACACACACACAAAACAAAACTTTTTTTTTTTTAAAAAGAATGTACGTAGAAGAGAAGACGAGGGAACACAGGAGAGAAAGAATGACTCAGGAGAGAAGGGAAGAAGTCCTTATGCTACGGCGGATGGGTACAGGTAGAAGCACACAAGCAAACAAGGCTCAAGCAATCCTAAGGTCGCTATAGGTCCTTACAGCTAGACGACGCCTAACTGCGAGGTCACACAGCCTCAACACGCCTCAACACGCCTCACCTCCGGGGATCTCGTCTCTCCTACTATCGACAAAGTGGGCAACGCCGATCAGGTCATGACGGTCGGGACCGGATCACTCTCCTAATGCGTCCAAGATCCTTAGGGCCAATGTCTACTTGATTTTAAAATTAGGCTCTTGATTAGTGTGGTTTTTGGGGCAAAGGAAAGGGTGATGAAATCCCCCACCTTATCTTTTACGGGACAGCCCCTCCTTAGTAGCGTTATGGAGTCCTAAATCTAGCAATAAACTCTCCAAACAACGCTCAACTCACACTTGTTGCAATGCACTTCCTACTAACTAATGCATGTTCATACGAAATGCATGAATGAGAGTAGAAGGTGCGTACCTCACGCCAGCTCTCAGCAACAGAAAATAAAGCTAAGATAAAAGACAATCTAAATGCCTAAGTCACATACATGATGCATGACCTAAACAAGAATGAATGCCTAATCTTTTGCTTTGAGTTTTAGGGTCCAAGTTGCTTAAAGGAGGTTTGATTATTGATCTGGGAACGAACTATAAGTCAAAACATGCCAAATTGTGTCCCAGATAACTAGATCATTTAGAGCAACAACAGCAAGAAATTAAAAGATGAACATAACTCACTAGACCGCTGATTAGCGGTCTCAGACCGCTGATTGGCGGTCTGAAGTGCTCAGGTCGTCTGGAAATTTCTCCAGTAGCCTCCACTTGCTATTCCCAGTCTCCTGAAACAAAGAAAAACTACAACACACAAATTAAATCCACTCGAATCGTCCAAACAAGAGTCTGGACTGGCACCTCCCCGGCAACGGCGCCAAACACTTGTTGAACGTTTTATTTAAACCGCAAGTGCACGGCCGCGATGAAGTGGTGGCAAGTACGGGTCGTCCTCAGGGAGGTGAGCAGCCTCTTGCTTGTACGAAATCAAGTGGCGAAAATAATGGAGAAGAGAGTTGGTTACGCTACTCTACACTAAACTATGCTAAGAAGTATGAAATGCGAAACAAAGAAATAAACGATCAAATAAAAACTAAGCTAAGAACAAAACAAGAATGCTGGAATTTCAGGAAGGGAAAACCCCTAAGGGGTGGAGTGAGTGCACACAAGCAAAGAGGTGGGTGTAGAATACATTCTTTAAGCACATGAAGGTGGTGTTTATCAAGCATAGGAAGTGTCTAAATGTTATGGCAAAACCTATCAATCTATTCACCAACTTGGTTGATTAACATTTACATATGCAAGTTGTTTATTTCAGAACCTAAACAAGCATGAGAGGTGTCTAATCATTTTGGCAAAACTCATCAAGTTATAAATTCTATCCTAAACAAGCAAGCATACATTCATGTTTAATCAACACATTGAAATTAAAGCATTCATCCCATTCTCTAATGCATGTATGTACATCTACTCCACCCCCCAAAGGGGATGGAACTACTCACTAAACATTACACTAATTATTAAACTATGGAAAGAAAACATATTAAAACTAAGCTAGAATTAAAAGACGATTAAACTAAAACATGCACAAACAATAAAAGGAGCATAAAACAAACAATGAAAGAAACACAAAACTTTATTGATAAAATGACTCACATTAAAAGTAGCATCCTCCTACTTTAGTGTGTGCTTCAAGGCCTCACTTCTAGTAGGAAGAATAGCCACTTAAAATATGGAGTGATTACAATGGAAGGTGAAGAGTTCTATTTATAGCCATGGAAAAAGGCAAACCGGGACAATCCCCCGATGTGGGACTAAACAAACACCAAAAATAGCCTAAACGAACACTAATACAAGTCCAGGAGAAATTTGAGCGCATTTGGGCCAAAAGTGACCGCCAATTAGCGGTCTTGGACCGCTAATGAGCGGTCTACAGTGTCCGGATCGCTCTGGAATTTCTTGTGGGCTTTTCTGGAAGGCTTTGTTGGTATTTGATGCATCTATTTTGCATGTTGGAGCTCCGACCCGAATAGAATTGCCAAAATACTCCCCATGATGGTGAGGAGTATTCTGTTTTGCTCTTAGGTCCTTCGGTCTTGCATTCAGGTCCTTCTTCCTTGCATCTTGGTCCACAGATCTCACAATTCAGTCCTTTTTCCCAGCCTAACTAGCAAGCACGACTTAATCAACTTAAGGCTATGGGTCCTTAGGCTAGACGACGCCTAACTTCGAGGTCACTAGCCTCGACACGCCTCACCTCCCTACAACGAGGACCACAATGCCCAGCAAGTGATACCAGATCTGGAGATCCAGTACCTCCTACTATCGACAAGGTAGGCAACGTCGATCAGGCCATGGCGGTCTCAACTAGATTACTCTCCTAGTGCGTCCGAAATCCCAGGGCCAATGTCTACTTGGTTTTAGTTAAGGCTTGATTAAGAGTGATTTTTGGGGCCAAGGAAAAGGTGATGAAATCCCCCACCTTATCTTTTATGGGACAACCTCTCCTTAGTAGCGTTCTGATCCTAAATCTAGCAATCAACGCTCCAATCAAACACTCAACTCACTCTTGTCCTGATGCAATTCCTACAAACTAATACATGGGCATACAAGATGCATGAATGAGTGTAGGAAATGCGTACCTCACGCTAGCGCTCAACGACTGAAAATAAAGCTAAAAGAAAAAACAACTACGTGCCTAAGTCAAGTACATGATGCGTGACCTAAACAAGTAAGAATGTCTAGTCTTTTGCTTTGGATTTTAAGGCCAAGTTGATTAATGGGGATTGGTTTAATGATCTGGGAGCAAACTAGAAGTCACAGCATGCAAAATAGTGCTCCCAGATAACTAAAATGAAAGAACCAACTACCAGAAGTAAATTGAGAGCAAGAAACGCTCACCAGGCCGCCAATTGGTGGTCCAAGACCGCTGATTGGCGGTCCTTGTTACAGCTTTGGTGCTCCAACTCGTCCAGTAGCCTCCCCGTGAGCTCTAAGATCCCTGAAACTAAGAAAAACTGAAAACAAAAAATTAAAAACCACTCGAATCGTCCAAACAAAATCTGGAGAGAGCACCTCCCCGGCAACGGTGCCAAAAACTTGATTGATTTGTTTTATATTAAACCACAAGTGCACGGCCGCATTGAAGCGGTGGCAAATACGGGTCATCCACTGGGAGGTGTGTCGACTTTTGCTTTGTGCGAAGGCGATTGGTAAAGAAAGGAGAGAAAGATTGATTACACTAAATTACACTAGAATGCAAGAGGAAATGAAAGATGAGCAATAAAACAAAACCCTATAGGGGGTAGAGAAATAATGTCAATATAAAGATGTGTGTGTGTGTTCAATTAAACTCCTCACAACATGTAGTGCATGAAATCATAAAACTACATCCAACTTTGCCTCCACATGAATTAAGATAAGACTGCATCATTAAAACATACAAGACAATAATTGGAATGAGGCTAAATGAACTCATGTATAAAGACTAGACCCTACTATGCCTCCACATGAATTAAGATAACCCAATATCATTAAAGCATACAAGACATTAACTAAGGTAAAGGCAACAAGAGTACATACACTACAAATTGTGTTTCCAATATTAATTCCATCCATATCCTAACCTTATCATTCCCCATAAAATAGGTCCACTAATCAAAGCATAAGCTAAGCTTCATTCAAGAGCATTAGCATATCAAAGATAAGAGTGAAAACCCATTAGATGGTTCTGGAAATCATATAAAGGTCAAGGGATTAAGATAACACACACTTAATACATTACATGATCATATCACATATTTCTCCACCCCCAAGTGTGGATGGAACTACTCACTATTCATTACACTAACTATATTAACAAAATGAAGCATAATACTGAAATGAAACTACACTAAGCAAGCAAGAAATACTAAAAAAACTTAAAAGGAAAGGAAAGACTAAACAAGCATGCACAAATTAAAAGACAAGATTAAAAGAAACTAGAACAATTATTTTATTAACAATGACTCACATTGAAGGTAGCATTCTTCTCCACCTTGAGTTTTGGCTTCAAGGCTCACTCCTTAGTAGAGAGAATGCCACCAAATACCAGAAATGGACTAAATACACACTAATACGCGACCCACCAAAATCTTAGCGGATTTGGGCCAAAACAGACCGCCAATTAGCGGTCTTGGATCACCAATTGGCGGTCTATATGGTCCGGATCACGTTGGATTTTATTCTGGGCTTTTCGGGATGTCTTTGTTGGTCTTTGATGCATCTACGTCACTTGTTGGAGCTCCGACCCAAATAGAATTGCCAAAATACTCCCCATGATGGTGTGGAGTTATTTTTTTGCTCTTTGGTCCTTCGGTCTTACGTTCAGGTCCTTCTCCCTTGCATCTTAGTCCCCAGGTCTCACAATTACGTCCTTTTTCCCTGCTTTTGAGTCCTTTCATGCTTCATCTCTTCAAACTTATTTATTTCTGAAATTCAAACATAAAACTCGTCACGTAGCATTGCTTAGGTGTAAGATAATGGATAAAGATACAAATATAAGCATGAAATGATGTCAATCAACAGTCTATAAGCATTTGATCGAGCCCGGATTTGGAGAGTGGTTGTCTAGGTTGATTTCTTGATGTGTGGTGCACCCAAGTTGGTTGTTGGAGTTTAGGCCTGACTGACATCTTACCATGCATATCTTTGTGTCCTATATCCATTATCTTTCTCCTAAACAATGCTATGTAACGAGTTTAATGTTTAAGTTTCAGGAATAAGTAGGTTTGAGAAAGAGAGACAATAAAAGGACTTAAAAGCAAGAAAATGGACTAAGTTGCAAGACTTATGGACTAAGATGCAAGAGAGAGGGACCCGAATGCAAAACCAAGGACCTATGAGCAAATGAAGAAACTCCACACCATCATGGGGAGTATTTTGGCAATTGGATTCGGGTCTCAAGCTACACAACCGATTAGGATGCATCAAACATGAAGAAATCGAGCCAGGCAACCACACGCCGAACCAGAACCCGATCTGAACCATATAGACCTCCAATTGGAGGTCCAAGACCGCTGAATGGCGGTCTTGGTTGGTCCGGAATAGATGTGGTTTAGTGGGGTCATGTATTAGGGTGTATTTAGTCTATTTTTGGAATATGTATAGTCCTATACCGGGGGATTGTCCCCGATTGTTTTTTTCTTTGACTATAAATAGAACTCCTCTTCCCTTGTATTCCACACATGCTTGGTGTCCATGCTCTCTACTTGAAGTGAGCCTTGGAGCAAAATCTCAAGTAGGGAGAGGCTACTTGTATTGTGAGTTTGAAATTAATAAAGTTTTCCTTAAGTTATGTTGCTTCTTTCTTAGTTTAATTTCATTTCATATGTCTTGCATGCTTCTTTAGTTTTATGTCCTTTCAATTAGCTTCTTTAATATTTCTTGCTTGCTTAGTTTAATTTCCTTTCAGTAGAATGTTTCATTTTGTTAATGTAGGTTGTAGTGTAATGATTAGTGAGTTGTTTCATCCCCATTTGGGGGTGGAGAAATATGTGATATGATTATGTGATGTATTAGGTGTGTGTTATCTTAATCCTTTGAACCTTACATGATTTCCATAACCATCTAATGAGATTTCACTCTTGTCTTTGATATGCTAATGTTCTTAAATGAAGCTTAACATATGCTCAGATTAGTGGACCTATTTTATGGGGAATGATGAGGTGAGGATATGGATGGAATTGATAAAGAAAACATGACTTGTAGTTGCATGTACTCTTGCTGCCTTTACCTTGGTTAATGTCTTGTATGGTTTAATGATTGTCTAAATCTTATTTCATGTGGAGTCCTAATGAGGTTTGGTCTTTATACATGAGTTCGTTTAGCTTCATTCCAAGTACTGTCTTGTATGTTTTAATGATATTGTGTTATCTTATTTCATGTGGAGGCAAAGTTGGATTTAGTTTTATGATTTTCATGCACTACATGTTGTGATGAGCATAATTGAACACATACACATACACATATCTTTGTATTCACATTCTTTATCTACCCCCTATGTGGCTTCGTTTTATTGCGTTTTTCCAATTCCTTTCACATTGTAGTGTAGTTTAGAACATAACTCCTTTCTCTTCTTTCTTTCCCACTCATCTTCAAACAAACTAAAGCCGACACACCTCCCTGTGGATCGACCCGTATTTGCCACCGCTTCAACGCGGCCATGCACTTGCGGTTAATTATAACTGAAATCAAGGCCCGAATAGAATTGCCAAAATACTCCTCATGATGGTGTGGAGCCTCTTGATTTGCTCATTTGTTCTTTTGGTTTCCATCCGGGCCCTTCTCTCTTGCATCGCAGTCCATATGTCTTACAACTCAGTCATTTTTCTTTCTTTTAGGTCTTTTTTGTGCCTCTTCTACTCAATAAGACTCATTACATAACATTACTAGTGGGCATCCTTGTGTACGGCTTGGAGGAGGTTTTTGGTGGTTGATTTTCGGCAATCTCAGGTCCTATTCTGGAAAATCAGGTATGCTCCTATCTCTTGTTGAGTTTTATAGGAGGGGATGTAAGATGGAGGGGCCGGCCAACATCAAGTGGTTGTTGGTACAACGGTTGCACCACCAACCGGGTCTCTTCTAACATGCGTGGGTGCATGCGCTAGTAAATGGGCTTGTTGTGGATAGCCAGGGTGACTTTGCCACAAGCATGCACGTGGTTGCATGCTCCAGTGAGGTTGGACCACCTCCGGTCAGACATCTCAGAAGGGCGATGGTGGCTTTAGTGGGAGGCTAGGGTGGCTGGTGCACCCTATGACCACCTAGGGTTTCTTATTGGTGCGGGTTCTAGTTCCCGGACGGCCGCAATCTGGTTGTGGCTGAACCCTTTGCATGTGAAGAGAATCTCAAGGGAAGGGGAAGGCTGGCTAGGGCTGTGGTGGGACGGACATGGTAGGTCGAAGACCGAGGCAATGCATGTGCGACCATCCTAGTGCTTGATTGGTCCATGCGTGTCGTGTCGGGTATTGGGTCTGACCAGCCCTCTTGCACCACATCAGTCAAGCTTTTCTCCCTCAGAGATTTCATATGGGAGGTCGTGAAGGGCAAGGTTACATCTGGTTTGGGGTTGCATACATGGTCTGATCTCTGAATTAACGATTCTATGCAAGTTGATGATTTTGTTAGTGAATGCTTGCACTGTTATATGTTACATGTGTGCTCTTAATTTTGTATGTTGATATATATCTTATGCTTGAATGAATGTAAGGTTATTAGATATGCATGCATGAGTTATTTATCATTCAGTAATGCGTTCATGTCGCTGCATGCGATATAGGGTGATGTTGCTAATGTGACATATAAGATGCATGTGTTTTTCGAGTATGACTTCTTGCATGTAATCTGAATCTAAAAGGTCTAACATGTTGCTAATACAATACGGATGCTCTAAGGTTAATGGTCATATTCACATGTATGCATGCGCGTAGGCTCTCAAATTGAACTCATTAATTATCATGTCATCTAGTTGTGTGAATGTCGATGTCTATGCATGCATGATTACTTGTATAGAATAATCAGAATTCTATTTCATACACATGTTTTATCATGTTATATATATAATTGTCTAAACCCGATGCATGCACATTATCACGTCTGAACTTGTTCCGAAACTGCACTAACCATCAATTATGTGTTCTGAAATTTAGAGATCATATTGTATGAATATCGTTATGTCTTAATTATCGATATCTTTTACTATGATGCTTGCTATTGCTTGCCTTTGTGTGCATGTTTCTAATCTGATGTGATGATTGGTCGTTGCATGTACCCCTTAGGTAATGTTCCCCATAACCTTTATTCATGACCCGTAGATGACATATGTTGTTGTTATGCTTTTGATATGTCTTTGTTGTGGATGTTGGTTGTTTCTGGAGCCCATTGGTGGCTGCTTGAATTTTGATATTTTGTCTGCTGTGGAGCCGAGAGGAGGATATTTGTATACCCCTCGTGTTGTGTTCATTCTGACTATATAGATTAGTAGACCTATAGATAGCTTGCATGTCATTTAGATTGATAGTTAATTCTGGGTACGTTCTATTTTCAGGGCCGACAGGCCACGAGTGGGTCCTCTAGCTTCAGAGGCCATTCGCACATGACCTTCACGTTGGGAGGCCAGGCGTAAGATAAGTCTTGGGTAGGCGCACTGCCATTCTGTCTCAGGTTAGATATTCCCGAGTTCGCGATGACATCATGTAGGTTTATTTCCGCAAATTGGGACATTTATTTGGCACACCACTTTGTGCTGAGCGGTGGGTCACTGTCGAGTGACCGTTTCTGGCCAGCGAGGCGGGTGCTCTGGTTCCTTGCGAGGAATGTGTCGGGTGCGCCCGACTGGCATGGCTTATGGAGTTGTAGCCTTCTGTTGTATTTGATGCTTTTCTGTTCTGTTTCTGATACTTCCGTCTTAGTTAGACTGTATACATTCTTCCGTAAAACTCTATTTGGACTGGGGCATACGAGGTTGTCTTAATTTAAAACTCACGCATTTGTTAATGTGGTGCTTTAGGTACTTAGGTTGCCACAGGGAAGACTGGTTGAGTGTTGAAGATTTTGTACACGAGGGACGCGTCTACCAGAGTCTTCAGTTATCTTTTTCTTCAACTTTATTGATGTATTTCCTTTTTGAAACTCGAGTTTTGTAATGAATCTTTCATATATGGATATTCAGTTACTTCAGTTAATTTTATTTGTTAGCTATCCATGTATGTCTTTATATATTATGGAGTTAGTCTGTCTCGTTGTTTTTCTTGTAACTCCTTCGGTCGTCGTGAATGTCTCTAATCGCGACACTTGAAGTTCTTTCCTAGTGTGCGTACCTGCGAGGTCGGGGGGCATTACAATATATGTAATCAGTCCACACACCTAGCCTAATGAACCATTCGTGAAAGTTAATTTATGACTTAAGTGAATGACATGGGCGACCTTAACTTCTTAAAGTGATACATTGTGTAAAGTCCATTAAGGTTCTTATTTGTTGTTTTTTCCATTTTTTTCTTCTTTTTGGAGCATTATCAATTAAACTAGTTGGTGTTTGATTCTCCCAGGGTTGAGTTTCATGCATAATTGCCTGTAATGACTTACACTATCACGGACACCTTCCTACAAATCTCCACATAGGGCAATTCCTACCACCCGTGTTACGGGAGTTCGGTCGGTGCATCCCAAGTCAGATGACTCGAAAGCACCACGTACTAATTACCCTCAGATCTAATTTCCCATATGATAGGAGTCGTGCGAGAAGAGAGAACACAACATATTTAATTATTATTTACATGGGAACTAAAACCCCTACACTTACAGTTTCACAACAAGACTTTAAGAGTCATTGTCTATGAAAAACTTCCTTATACTAACAGACATGAATTATTTGACTCACTAGTTTCAGGGTGCACTTCTTTAATTGATTGAGTACAGAAACCCTTGCATCCTTACGACTCGATAAGGCCTAAAGCCAGTATACTAGATATCCTAATGAAAGGAATGTGATTGACATCATTTCATGCATTCATTTGTATCTTATATCCTATATTTTTAGCCTAAGCAATGGTACGTAATGAGTTCTATGTTTAATTTTCAGGAATAAACAGGTTTGAGAAGAAGAGACTAAAAAATAACTTAAATGCAAGAAAAAAGACTAAGTTGCAAGACTCATGGACTGAGGTGCAAGAGAGAAGGACCCAGATGTAAGACCAAAAGGACTAATGAAGAAATCAAGAAGCTCCACACCATTATGAGGAGTATTTTGGCAATTAGATCCGGGCCCAAATCAACAACCCAATCGGATTCTTAAAACATCCAGAAATCAAGCCAGAAACGAAGCAACGAAATCCATACTCCATCAAATCAATCTGGACCGCCAATTGGTGGTAAAAATTGGTCCAAAGGTTTCATGGTTGAGTCAGGTAGTGTATTATGTTGCTTTATGTCCATTTATAGTGTGCGTTTAGTCTCATACCGAGGGATTTTCCCCGGTTACCTTTTTTCATGCTTATAAATAGAACTCTTTCTCTCCTTTTGTATTCATTGCTTGGTGGCATTCTCTCTACTTTGAGTAATCCTTGGAGCAAAAACTCAAGTTGGATAAGAATGCTACTAGTAATGTGAGTCATTTAATAAAATAATTTTTCATTGTTTTGTTCTCATGTTGTCTCCTTTTTATGCATGCTTAGCTTAGTCTTGTTTCTTTGATCTTAGGCTAAATTAGTTAGAATGTCTCCTTTTTCTTTAGTTTAATTGCTAGCGTAATGTGTAGTGAGTACATCAATCCCCTTTGGGGGGTGGAGATGATGTTCATATATATTGTGGAGTTTGAATGTTTGATGAATTTTTGATTGTGTAGACTTGCATGTTTGATATGTTAATTGGGGGTGTTTTAATCATCTACATGTTGTGGAATTTTGATGGGTTTTGCAATAAGATTTAGACACTTCCCATGCTTTGTTTTGTCATGTTGATTGACTGAAATTTCCTGTTGAATATGCTACATGTTAGTTATGTGTTTCTATTTGTGTTTGCTTGCTTGATTTATTGAAGAAACTTTGTTTTCATGGGTTTTGCCATAACATTTAAACACCTCCCGTGCTGACCTTTGTTCTTCACATGAGTTTATGCTTTTTGATGAGTCTTTCCATATCTTTAGACACTTCTCATGCTGAGCCTAATCTTATGTTAATCAAGTAGTAATTGCTGATACATTGTGTGAATGGATTGATAGGTTTTGCCACATCTTTAGACACTTCCTGTGGATGACAACACACACACAAAACACACCCATATATGCTTACATGCATCATTCATCACTTATTTCACTTCATATGTGCACACACTCCACCCCCTAGGGGTTTCTCTTCTTGATTTCTAATCTTCCTTTGCGTTCTGTTGCATTTCTTACTTACTAGTTTAGTTTAGCTTTAGCATAATCACATCTTTTCTCCCTTTATTCTCCACTTGATTTTTGACAAACCAGAGGCTACTCACCTCCTTGAGGATCGACCCGTACTTGCCAACAAGGACCCACCTGCGAGTGAGCTTATGATTGATAATATAAAGGAGCTTGGGTGGTCCTTGTTGGATGACTTGGGGAGAAGCCTCGTTCTTAGTGAAAGTGGTGTGCCACATCCTTCGAAGCACCCGCCTATTGGTTGGAGGGTTTTGTTTGACGGGGAAGAAAACCCTAATGAGGCAATGCAACTTCACTCGTTCATTTTGCCTACACCCAACCAATATGATGAGGGGTTCGAGCCTTTCATCTTTGACCTTTCACCCCTCATGACACCTCAAAGTACCAATGAAGTGGGCCCATTTTTGCAAATCTCTGGTCCGTAGGACTCGATGTTCTCATTTGATGTTCCTTGACCAAGTGATTATGAGAATATCTTTGTTGATGTATATATCTTGTTTAGAAAAGAAACAAAAGAAGAAGAAAAAAAACACAAAAGACTCCAGAAGTGAGCATTGGTTGTTGTGGCCCCAACCCTCTAGTATTTGGGCCACATTTGTTTGACGTATTTGTATCCCTTCTTAAGTATCTCACAGGTTTTTGGGAATTCGGGGTTATGTCCATGAACATGACCATAACACTTTCCTTGTGCTTCACGTTGGTGAGATCTTTTCTTTCTCATGCATAAATCCATGTAGTTTCATACTGACATTCGTTAAGGACAATGCATGAAGTGTGGTGGGTGCTTTACTTTTATATATATGTGGAGTCGATTTTTTTTTCGTTTTTTTCTTTCATTTTCTTTTGTTTGTATTGTTAGGGTCATGATAGTATTTGCATTTAATATTGATATATCTGTTTGCCATGATCCTTCAGTGACTTGTCTTCTTTTGCTTGCTTAGTGCTTTAAAATTTTCACATTTCTTTCAAAATCTTCATGTGTTTGCGAAAGAAAATGTTTTGCGTGTGTTTAGCATGTGCAAAACCGTTGAGAGGCTAAGTAAAAAGAAAGCTCCCAAAATTGTCTTGAACATGATGCATTAGGATATCTAGTATACCGGCTTTAAGTCTTATCGAGTCGTTAGGATGCACCCCGGTCTTCCCTTGGGGGGGTGAGTAATCGTAGGGTTTCAGTACTCAAAACAATTAATGAAGTCCACCCTGAACCTAGTGAGTCAATAATTCATGTCTGTTAATATAAGGAAGTTTGTTGTAGTCAATGACCCTTTAAATCTTGTTGTGAGACATTAAGTGTAAGTGTTTCGGTTCCCATGTAGATAAATAAATAAATAAGTGATGTTCTCTCTTCTCGCACGGCTCCTACCACTCGGGAAATTAGGTCTGAGGGAACTTTGTGCCTGGTGCTTTCGAGTCATCTGACTTGGGATGCACTGACCGAACTCCCGTGACACGGGTGGTAGGGATTGCCCTATGTGGAGATTTTTGGAGAGGTGTACGTGATAGTGTAAGTCCTCATATGCAATGATGCACGAAACCTGACCCTGAGGGAATTACACACCAACTAGTAAAAAATGAATAAAAAAGAAAAAAAGGAAAAAAAAGGTAATGCAAATAAGAACCTTAATGGACTTTACACTTTGTATCACTTGAGGATGTTGAGGATATCCATGTCTTTCACTTAAGTCCTTAATTAACTTGCACGAATGGTTCATTAGGCTAGGTGTGTGGACTAATATCTATATAGAGTCGGCCTGTAGGATTACCGTGTCCAATGATCGACAAAAATGAGTCCATCGAGTGGAGCGTTTAGATTGAATAATGCATCAAAGTTCAGATTTTATGGGTATATCCGCTAAAAACCCTCCAGAGTCAACACTCCTCCTTGGCGACAAGGAGGTTTAACGGCTTGTTGCACGTGCTAAGTGCAACCATGATTCCTATGAAAGTGAGTTAGGATTTCCCTGTTTTTCATATGCTTTTTCCTTTCTTTCATTTTTTTCCTTTCTTTGTTTTGCTCGGGACTAGCAAAACTTAAGTGTGGGTATTTGATTTACATCAATTGATGCATTCATTTGTGTCTTATATTCTCTTTTCCTAAGTAATGCTACACAACGAGTTTTATGTTTAAGTTTCAGGAATAAACATGTTTGAGAAAAAGAGAATAAAAAAGGACTTAAAAGCAAGAAAAAGGACTAAGTTACAAGACTCGTGGACTGAGGTGCAAGAGAGAAGGACCCGAATGTAAATTCAAAAGGACTAATGAGGTAATCAAGAAGATCCACACCATTATGAGGAGTATTTTGGCAATTAGATCCGGGCCCAAACATCAACAACCCAATCGGGTTCATAAAACATCAAGAAACAAGCCAGAAACCAACCACCGAAATCAAGACTCCATCAAATCAATCTGGACCACCAATTGGCTGTCCCAGACCGCCAAGTGGCGGTCCAAATTGGTCCAAAGGTTTCATGGTTGAGTCGGGTCGTGTATTATGTTGTTTTATAACCATTTATAGTATGCGTTTAGTCCCATACCGGGGGATTGTCCCTGGTTACCTTTTTTCATGCCTATAAATATAACTCTTCCTCTCCTTTTGTAGTCACCTATTGCTTGGTGGAATTCTCTCTACTTGGAGTAAGCCTTGGAGAAAAAACTCAAGGTGGAAAATATGCTACTAGTATTATGAGTCATTTAATAAAATAAATTTTCATTATTTTGTTCTGATGTTGTCTTTTTTTATGCATGCTTAACTTAGTCTTGTTTCTTTGATATTAGGCTAAATTAGTTAGAATGTCTCCTTTCTTCTTTAGTTAAATTGCTAGCATAATGTGTAGTGAGTAGATCCATCCCCTTTGGGGGATGGAGATGACGTTCATATATATTGTGAAGTTTGAATGTTTGATGAATTTTTGATTGTGTAGACTTGCATGTTTTGTATGTTCATTGGGGGTGTTTTAATCATCTACATGCTGTGGAATTTTGAAGGTTTTTTCCATAAGATTTAGACACTTCCCATGCTTAGTTTTCTCATGTTTATTGACTGAAATTTCTAGTTGAATATGCTACATGTTAGTTATGTGTTTGTATTTTTGTTTGCTTGCTTGATTGATTGAAGAAACTTTATTTTGATGGGTTTTGCCATAACATTTAGACACCTCCCATGTTTACCTTTGTTCTTCACATGAGTTTATGGTTTTTGATGAGTCTTGTCATATCTTTAAACACTTCTCATGCTTAGCCTAATCTTATGTTAATCAAGTAGTAATTGTCGATACATTGTGTGAATGGATTGATAGGTTTTGCCACATCTTTAGACACTTCCTATGCATGACAACACACACACACAACGCACACACATACATGCTTACAAGCATCATTAATCACTTATTTCACTTCATATGTGCACACAGTCCACCCCTTAGGGGTTTCTCTTCATGATTTCTAATCTTTCGTTGCTTTCTTTCGCATTTCCTAGTTACTAGTTTAGTGTAGTTTAGGTTTAGCATAATCACAATTTTTCTCCCTTTATTGGCCACTTGATTTCTGACAAACGAGATGCTACTCACTTTCCTGCAGATCGACCCATACTTGCCACCACTTAATCGCGGTCGTGCACTTGCGATAATTAAAAAAACGTTTAATCAGAATGTGTTCTAAAAGTTTTACTTTTATATGTCAATTATTATGAGTTGGATGTGCAAACATTTTGTTCCTTGATTATTGTATTCGTCTTTTGGAAGTGTTATGGAAGAGGCGCGTGGTCCTTAACCGTAGAGCTCTAAAAGATAATGGTTTACATCAATCAAAAGATATTCACAATCATGGTAATTTAACGTGGAACATTAATTACCGAGATATGATTGTCGTGTTGGTCATCGATTGTTGTAGCTCTACAAATAATTGACGACACGAGTATATAAAAGAGAAAAAATATTACTTTTATATATTGAATAGACCTAATAAGTAAAACATTATGGAATTGTGTTTGGTATCATTAATGTTGTACTGTATCTTGGATCTTAAGATATGAGACTTATATCATTTCACTCAAGAAGTGCTTGATTTGATTATTGTCAAAAACTATCAATAAGTATAGAGATAAAGGCGATAGTTGGTTGAACATGACTTTTGCTGGAAAAAATAGCTAGTCAAACGATTATCATTGTCCCTCTTAATTGAGTGATGATATTAGTGGGCCCCTTGATAAAGCAAAATTATAATGTGCACAATGTAACTTGAGTTAGGTTACATAGTTATAATTATCTTAAAGAGATCTAGAAATGAATATGATACCAAGGTGATACATTTCTACTTTGCATATATTCTTAATATCATGAGGCAAGGGACATACACAAGTGGTGCACTCACATCACTAAATGGATTGTGTTTAGTTCGAGTGGAACAAGACATCTATGCTAATTGGGTAACTATAATGTGCAGCTAGATACCGCTTATAGTTTGAGATATTAAGTGTTTAATATCGCTGCTAATTTGACTTAGATCCTCCTATAGGTCACACCACAAAATTGGGAAACAGGAAGCTTGATTTTTGAGTTCATAATATGTGTTGGGTTTCATGAGAAAAGGGACACATGTGGTGAATCAATAAAATCAATGTCACGAAAATTGACATAATTAGAATCATGAATAAATTCATATGATGTGTATATATTATGGGGTGTAATAATTTAATATTACATAGGATAATATATTACATAAGATATGAATTTGCTAAAAACCCCAAAAGATCAAATTTTGTTGGATATAAATCCAAAATTTTACAAATGCAAAATCGGGGTCAAAACAGACAACCGTTTTGGGTTCGGTCGACCGGACGAAGATCGGATGCGCGAGTGGTCGACCGAAATTGTCTGGAGTGCCTGTACAATAGGAGTCAGTCAACCGGATGTAAACTGTCAACCGAAGAAAAATATCCAGGAGCTATCTTTGGATATGACGGTTGACCGATAGAGACACAGTCGCCCGAAGAGATTTGCCAGGAGAAATTTTGGTTGGTCAACGGTTGACCGGAGCAAGACATGGTTCAACCAAAATTTTGGAGGGAATGTTTCTTATGAATTTTCGGTCGACTGTCTAGTTCACGGTCATCCGAACTTGTGTAAAACCGAGTGGTTTGGCCAACCGAATGGAAATCATGGTTAACCGAACAACACGATTTCTGCCTTAATTATTAAGAGAATAATTAGATCATGGGTTGGATTAATTCCAGATTTGATCAAACATTTTTTAGGATGCTTATGTGGAAAATTAAGATTAATTTAAGGAGAGAAAAAGTAAGAGATCATGGCTAGAGAATAGTTCTCGAGGTGGGTGATTTGGGTCCTCTAAATAGGTCCTCTAACCCTACTTGTTTCATAAGAATTAATGCCAAATTCTCTCTCCCTAATCTCTCCCTTAATCACCACGAAATTCTTTTAATAGTTTTATCTTTTGTGGATTACAATCTCAGGAGCTATTAAAGGGGTTATTAGCTAGATTCTAAGCTTAGTTAGAGATTGGTTGGTTAACTCATTTCTCTCTAATCTTGTTTAGAGTTTGGTGAACACTTGGAGGCGAATCGGCGGGCGATTCGACGAGCAACAAAATACTGGATCTTCTAAAAGGTTTTAGAGAACCTTTGGGTATGATCCTCTCTCTTTTGTTTATTTTAATGTGTAGGAATGCATGATCTTAGAATAAACATAGACATGCACATAAAATCAATGAAAATATGAAATCGATCATGTATGTCTGTATTAATTTTTGTTTAAATATACACATACATAGGAACATGAAATCCTATAATGGTATCAAAGCATTTAGTTCATATTTTCAATGATTAGACTATATAATTAATTTTAGTTTACCATCTACAATCGAAGCAATTCATGTTTGATGTCTTTTTCGAGTTTTCTGACAGTTATGTCGATTTGATTCTAATTAATTTTTTTGATAGTTTTAAATGTTTTGAAACACGTCATGTTAATGTTAGAATTAAATTTTAGGCTTACGTCTAATATATATAAATTTCGTTTTTTAATTAAATGATAATTTTATAACGAATCGACAAAACGAAAAAGGCATATGTTTATCTTTCCTTAAAAAAATTATTTTGGAAATTGGATAAACAATGGTTCAAATGTTTTTTTGTTTTGAACTATGGATGTATAGAATCATTTTTAAATGATTTCAAATGGTTTTAGAATTGTTTGATTTAGAGATGAATGATAAACTAAATCGAGTAATCTATACTATATGTACATGCGTTGCTCGAGTTCTCTTATGCAGGAAAATGTGAGTTTGTATGTTCCAATGAAGCCATTAATGAATGAATGTGTTTGTTATTCAATCATAGGGGCTTATGTATATGTAAAAGCCAAATTTTTATTTCTATGTATATGCATACATATGAGAGAGTTTTTACATAAGACTTGCCCTAGACAATTTTCAAAATTGAGAGATGCATGTTTAAAACTTTTAATATCTACATCCTTGGTGCAAGAGGAAGTCACGGAGAAGATGCTGAGGAAGCGCAAGAGTCAAGGACGCGGGAACATATAAACCCACATTGATATATGTCTGAATGGACGTATTTTGTGTTTGTGTGCTTGACATGTATTTGATTGTATGAATCAATGTTAGGATGTGTATAGATTATAAATATGCATGATCACCTAAATTCTCAAATCACATGTAAATGTTTAAATTGTCCAACCAAAAATTAAGATGATTTTTCTTTCTTATTTGATCCACTAGCAGCCATCGATCGAGGGATATTCTGCTCGCCCTTAGCGGAAGATAGCTTCCTCCATCTTTGGGAATAGTGGGAGATATAAGGTTGTCTATTGTTCTGCCATGAATAGATGTACGAGGTGCGATTCACCCTTAGTGGACACCGAATGTATTTGTTTGTCAATACAATGGATAAACGTATTTTGTATCAAATGAAATAAGTTTTCTTAACAAGACCCGGAGCCCTAACTTGATTTTGAGAAAAAGAGTTTTTCTTACGAGGATTGGTCAAATCCCCTCTTAATTAAAACGACAAGAGTCATAAGAGTTTGAAAATGCAAATGTTGCAATTTTTCGAAATGGTTATGATTAGAAAATGTTTTCTTACCTTGATTTTATAATATATTTTATTGCGCTTAGCTAGTTTATATTATAATTGATAGGATCTTGAATTGCTGCATTTATGGATAAATTTTTATTGGCCATATTGATTTTCAAACATAAAATTGACATTAAATCCCATATAATTTATTTTGTAGAAATGTCGAATATTCAACTTATTGTGCGTTCTATGATTGAAAAACATCCTTCGATAAATGATGGCTCAAACTTCATAAGCTGGAAACTCAAGCTCAATATCGTGTTGAAGTTTGAGAAACTACCTCATATTTTGGATGGTGAATTCCCAAAATTAAATGAGAAGGCAACCGATAGCGAGAGAGAGGCAAAAGCCAAGTGGGAAGACCAAGTGAACCAAGTTCGCGGTCTAATGTTGGCCTCATAGGTGACTCGCTTCAAGCGAAATACTTGGATTCAAAACCCAAGAAGACAATGGAAGTTTTAACAAAGATGTTCATAGATAGTGCTAGAAAAGAACACTATAAGACCACCATCACACTCACAAGGTGCCACATGGCAGAGGGAACATCAGTATCTATGCATTTTCTCACAATGCAAGGATACCTTGAGAAGTTGTTGAAGCTCTCCTCCCGATGCCCGATGACATTGCGGAAGATTTGATTCTTGGCTCTCTAGCCCCGTCCTACAAGGACGTCATTATGCACTATCATGTGCGTGAGAAATGGGTGAGTCTTGAGGAATTTCACAACGCTCTCAAAATGGCTAAAGTCGACATCGGCAAGGGTCGTGACAAGTACGTCCTAGCCGTCCATGAGAGGAGCAAAAAGATCACCAAAGGTAAAGGCAAATTCACAAAAAAGACGCCAATCAAGAGCAAGGGAGCAGGAGGTACTCATGGTAGTGCCTCGGGGGGGAATTCTTAAAAAATTCGGATTCCCAACACGAATTACTTTCACTGTGGTGAAAAAGGACACATCCGGCCAAATTTCCCGAAGTACAAGGAAGACCTTCACAATGGAGTGATTGAGCGTAAGCGCCCCAAAAATGCCAAAGGTATATTTGTTATTGAGATAAATTTAGCCACCTCTGTCCATAATTGGGTAATTGATACCAGATATTGTGCTCACATAATTTCTAATGTGCAGCTACTAAAGGATAGGAAGGAACTCGTGAAGAACGAGTGACATTCACATTCTCGAATATCTCCAGCATTTTGTCTACACTGTCACTCTGTTACTCAGTCAACCTACTAGGATATGGAGCTTTTGGCAAGTAGGTTTTCTACGGTGCCTGAGAAAGAAGCGTTGGTGTATTACCGTCACCCTCAACCTCCTTCTCACCATTATTCCCACAGAGGGGCTGCATAGGCTGCACATATGGTGATTGCGGCATGGAAATTTGGTTGTCAACCTATTTGCCGTCTGTCAGGGTCACAATGGCATTGACATGATCCACAGGTTCTTCCAAATAGTTCACTTGCCCCCCCTGGGGTCTCGAATTCGCAATTTGCTTGTTCGGTTGATGTTGAGCATGAGGGTTTGCCATAGGCTGTCTAGGCAGAGTCCCTCTCTCTCTCTCATGCACAAATTGAGCCAATTGGCCCATCTAAAGCTCTAGAGATTTGATGGTCTGGTGATTTAAAGTGAGAACTTGACTTGTGGAAGACAAAGTTTTTCATTGAGTTCTCAAGTCCACGGGTCAAGTTCCTAAGTGAATTAAACCTTGTTACCCTATGGTTGGAATTTGGGAAACATGGTGGGTTGACGATTTCAGCTTGGAGTGGTCGATAAGACTGTGAATGCATGGGAGGTTTGTGTGGTTGGTTAGGTGGCTGAGAGAAGTTTGAAGGACCACCCAGGGCATTATTTTGGTTCCATAAAAAGTTAGGGTGGTTCCTCCATCCACGGTTATATGATGATGAATATGGGTCGTTCCTGAATCTTTCATAGATGGCATTGACATGTTCCATCTCAGGAGTAATGGATGCACACTCACCTCCTACATGACCTATCCTACCAGATGTAGACACATGTGACACATCTTGCAAGTTTTGGAGCTCAATCGAATCCATACGGCGCATTACGGCCGCCATGCGTGTCTCAGTGGCCGTAGTGGTATCGAGAGTAAATACGACCCCCGATCTAGTCTAGTTTGCATTTGCGATTCTCGCTCCTATGCTAGATGGTGGTGGTGGTTCCCTTACACTTTCCCACTGCATGGTTTTCTCAGCGAGATCTTCTAGGAACGCCCATGCCTCCCTCTCATCCTTTCCTAAGAACTATCCTTGACAAATGGACTCAAGGAGCGTTTGGGATGGGATGTGAAGACCCTCGTAGACAATCTGACAAAGGCGCCACAACTTGATGCCATGGTGAGGGCATGAGGATAGTAGCTCCTTGTACCTCTCTAAGTATGCATGGAATGATTCAGTCTCATGTTGGTAGAATGAATTGATTTCGTTGGTCCTTTTGGCAGTCTACAGAGTCCGGATCGGCTTTGGATTATGGTTGGGCTTTGCTGGGTTGTTGTCTTCATGTTTGATGCACCCAAGGAAGTTGTTGGAGTTTGGCCCGACCCGAATTGCCAAAATACTCCTCATGATGGTGTGTAGTATTTTCATTTGCTCATTGGTCCTTTGATCTTACATTCAGGTCCTTCTCCCTTTCATCTCAGTCCCCAAGTCTCACAACTCAGTCATTTTTCCTTCTTTTAAGTCCATTTATGCTTCTTCTCCTCAAATCTATTTATTCCTGAAACTCAAACATAAAACTCGTTACATAGCATTGTTTAGGTTCAAGATAATGGATATAAGACACAAATGAATGCATGAAATGATGTCAATCAAATACCCCCACACCTAATTTTTGCAAAACAAAGTAAGAGAAAAATGAAAGAAAGGAAAAGCACACGTAAAACAGGGAAATCCTTACCCACTTTCGTAGGCATCACGGTTGCACTTAGCACGTGCAACAAGCCGTTAAACTTCCTTGTCGCCAAGGAGGAGGAGTGTTGTCTCCTGAGGGTTTTCAGCGCATACACCCACAAAATACGAACATAAATGCCTTATTCAACCTAGCAACACGACTCGATTGTCTTATTTTTGTAGATCATTGGACGCGGTAATGCTATGGGCAGAGTCTATATATGTAATCAGTCCACACACCTAGCCCAGTGAATCATTCATGAAAGTTAATTAAGGACTAAAGTTAATGACATGGGAAACCTTAACTTCTTAAAGTTATACATTGTGTAAAGTCCATTAAGGTTCTTATTTGACTTTTTTTCTTTTTTTTCTTCTTTGAAGCATTACATTGGTTGGTGTTTGATTCTCCCAGGGTCGAGTTTCGTGCATCATTGCCTGTGAGGACTTCCACTATCATGTAAACCTTCCCCCAGATCTCCACATAGGGCGATCCCTACAACCCGTGTAACGGGAGTTCGGTCGGTGCATCCCAAGTCCGATGACTCGAAAGCACCAGGCACTATGTCCCCCACAGACCTAATTTCCCGAGTGATAGGAGTCGTGGGAGAAGAGGGAACACCACTTTTTTATTTATCTACATGGGAACCAAAACCCCTACACTTACAATTTCACAAAAAGAGTTTAAGGGGCCTTGACTACGACAAACTTCCTTATACTAACATACACGAATTATTTGACTCACTAGGTTCAGGTTGGACTTCTTTATTTGTTTGAGTACTGAAACCCTCTTATTTCATGCCCTCCGAGGGAAGACCGGGGTGCATCCTTACGACTCGATAAGACCTAAAACCAGTATACTAGATATCGTAATGCATCATGTTCAAGACAATTTTGGGAGCTTTCTTTTTACTTTGCCTCTCAACGGTTTTGCAAACCTCGCTCAAGACCCTACAATTTCCTATAAATTTTTCCGGTTTTGCTTGGCTAAAATGACGTTCTGCTGCTCAACCGCCATCTCAGAAATGTCGGTGTCAAAGAGCGTTCCTGACCTCACAGATGAGCTTCAGGAACTAGCTCTAACATCCTCCTCTATGTAATCAGGCATCCACGCCTCCGGAAGGCAATGGGGAAATGACAGTGTCATCTTCGCTACATCAAGGTCGGTGCCTTGGCACCGTAAGCGCTCAAATAGTCGGATGTCCAACTTGTGCGTGATGGAGTATTTGCTCAACATTACTTTTAGGGATTTGTTCACAAAGTGTGTCCCCCGATCACTTATGATAGAACAAGGTGTCCCAAACCTCGCCGAGATGTGTTCTTTAAGAAATTTGATGACAACCTTGCGATCGTTTGTGCGAGTGGGGATTGATTCAACCCATTTCGACACATAATCGACCGCCACAAGAATGTTGGTGTGACCATGGGACACGGGGAAAGGGCCCATGAAGTCGATGCCCCAAACATCAAAGATGTTAACCACTAAGATAGGATTGAGTGGCATCATATCACGTATGCCAATGCGGCCCACACGTTGGCACCTATCGCATGCTTTGCAAAATGCAGAAGCGTCTTGGAACAACGTGGGCCAGTAAAAACCACATTGGAGCACTTTGGTAGCAAATTTCTTGGCACCGAAGTGCCCACCACATGCCTCCTTCTGGAAAAAGGAAAGACGCTGTGAATCTCGTTGTTAGGGATGCACCTTCTTATGATTGGGTTGACACAGTACTTAAATAAGTAGGGATCATCCCAATAGAAGTGCTTGACTAACGACTTGAACTTCACCTTCTCATTTTGTGTCCAATGAGCCGGCACCTCCCCGGTTGCTAAATAGTTCACAATGTCAGCGAACCAGGGGGTGAGGCTATTGCCATAAGGTTCTCATCAGGGACGAACCCGTTCACTAGTGGGTCCGGTGAAAGATCAACTGAGATGCGAGAGAGGTGATCTGCTATGACATTCTCACACACCTTCTTGTCCCATATTTCAAGGTCGAACTATTGCAACAACAAGATCCAACGCAGGAGACAGGGTTTCACATCCATTTTAGATAAAGTAGCGAAGAGCTGAGTGATCAGTGTAGATGATGACGTGCGACCCAATGAGGTACTGGCAAAAAATTTCCAACGTAAATATAATCGCAAGGAACTCCTTCTCAGTAACGGAGTAGCTGAGCTGGGCATCATTGATAGTATGACTTTTATAGTAGATCATATGAGGCAAGTTGTCGACTTTCTGACCCAAAACTGCTCCTTTCGTATACTCAGATGCATCACACATTAGCTCGAAAGGTAGAGTCAACACCGGTGCCTTAATAATAGGAGCCAAGGTCAACTCACTCTTCAAAAATGCAAACGCAGTCATGCACTCTGTTGTGAACTCAAAAGAGGTACCATTAGCAAGCAGGCTCGTCAAGGGGTGAGCTACCTTGCTGAAATCCTTAATAAAAATCGGCGTGTCCAAGAAATGACCGGATTTCTTTTACCAAGGTGGGTGGCAGAAACTTAGAAATATGCTCAATCTTTGCCCTACCCACCTCGATACCATCACGAGATACCACGTGACCCAAAATGACGCCTTTTGTAACCATGAAATGACACTTTTCCCAATTATGGGCTAAGTTCATTTCCGAACACCTCTTGAGAACAAGGCTCATGTGGTGCAAGCACTCATCAAAGGAGGTGCCATGAACCAAGAAATCATCCACGAAAATCTCAAGGAAGTTCTCAACCACATCGGAAAAGATACTCAACATGCAACTTTGGAATGTTGTCGGTGCATTACATAGTCTAAAAGGCATCCGTCTATAAGCAGACGTCCCAAAAGGATAGGTCAACGTGGTTTTCTCCTGGTCTTCGAGGGCAACTGGGATTTGATTGTACCCCGAATAACCATCAAGGAAATAGTAATAGGCGTGCCCAGCGAGTCTCTCCAATATCTGGTCGATGAAAGGTAGAGAGTAGTGATCCTTACACGTGACCGCGTTCAACTTCCTATAGTCAATGCAAACTCGCCACCCAATTTGAAGTCGTGTGGGTACAAACTCATTGCTGTCATTCTGGACAATGATGATACCCGACTTCTTGGGCACAACCTCGATAGGACTTACCCAATTACTGTCCAAAATAGGAAAAATGATGCCATAATCTAAACATTTGATGATCTCTTTCTTAACTACTTCTTTCATGGCTGGATTGAAACACCTCTATGGGTCGCGGCGTGGTCATGCCTCATCCTCCGTAAAGATGTGGTGCTGCAAGACGGCGGGACTTATCCCTTTAATGTCCTTCAAGGACCACCCAATGGATCATTTCTTCTCCTTTAGGACTTGAATCAGATGCTCTTCATGATCACCAGTCAACGTAGATGAAATAATCACCGAAAATGACCTGTCAGGACCAAGAAAATGGTGTTTTAATTCCTTAGGGAGTTCTTTAAGCTCAATTGTGGGTGGTTCCTCAAGGCGAGGTGTGATATCTAGCTCGAGTTGTAAGATAGGAGGAGCTCTCATGTACTGAATAGCATGCACATCATTGCTCAACTCACCCTCGTCCTCTTCATGATCGGAATCATCCATAATGTAAACACATAGATTTTCATGAATCAGGGGGTACTCTTCTTCTATTTCTTCTTCCAAGTCCTGGATAAGATTAATTTCCATGGGGTCCTCGAAAGATGTCGGCTACCTGGACATATTGAACACATGGAATGTCGCGGTCAAGTTCCCGAACGACAATTTCATGAGTCGAGTACGACAATTGATCAAGGCATTTGACGTTGCCAGAAAAGGTCTACCCAAAATCAATGGAATATGAGAGTGGGTAGTCTTGATTGGTTCTATCTCAAGGACGACGAAGTCAACAGGAAATATGAAATTGCCAACCTTGATTAGAACATGTTCAATGATCCCCAACGGGACTTTGATCGAACGATAAGCCAATTGTAAAGTTGTTTTCGTAGTCTTGAGCTCGCCTAGGCTTAATCGTTGATACACAGAAGCTCGTAATAGCTTAACCGCCGACCCTAGATCTAGCAAGACATTATTAATGCGAAATTCCCCCCAATGATACATGAAATTATTAGACTACCTAGGTCCTTCAATTTTACGTATGTTGGGATCGAAATGATCGAGCTCACATTAACCGCCAAAAAGGCTTTGCTAGGGACGTTGGTTTTCCTCTTAGTCGTACAAAGATTCTTCAGGAATTTTGCATAGGGAGGTATCTGTTGAATCATATCTAACAAAGGGATGTTGAGATTCACTTTCTTGAATATCTCCAACATTTTATCCACACTGTCACTCTGTTTCTTGATAACCTACCAGGATAAGGATCCTTTGGCACGTAGGTTTTAAGCGGTGCCGGAGAAGGAGGCATTGGTGTATTAATCTCACCCTCGGCCTCGTTCTCACCATCATTCCCATAATGGGGTTGCACAGATGGATTTAGCGGCAAGGAAACGTGGTTGTTGACCTGCTTCCCATTTCTCAGGGTCACAATGGCGTTGACATGGTCCACAGGTTCTTACACATAGTTCACTTGCCCCCCTGTGGTCTTTCACTTGCATTTTGCATGTTCGAGTGATGTTGAGCACGGGGGTTAGCCATCAGCACGGGGGTTAGCCACATGTTTGGTAGAGTCCCTCTCTCCCTCTCATGTACAGACTAAGCCAATTGGCCCATCTGAAGCTCGAGAGATTTGATGGTATGCTGATTCAAAGTGAGGACTTGACTTGTTGACGACATAAAGTTTTTTACAGAGTTCTCAAGTCCACGAGTTAAGTTCTCAAGCGAATTAAACTGGGTTTCCAAGTTGTTAGAATTTGGGAAACCTGGTGGGTTGGTGCTTTGACTTTGGGGTGGCTGATAAGACTGTGAATGCATGGGAGGTTGCCATGGTCGGTTACGTGGTTGAGAGAAGTTTGAAGGGCAACCTGGGTATTGTTATGGTTCCATGAAACATTAGGGTGGTTCCTCCATCCAGGGATATATGATGATGAATATGGGTCATTCCTAGATCTATCATAGATGTCATTGACATGTTCCATCTCAGGGGGAATGGATGCACACTCACCTCCTATATGACCTATCCTACCACATAGATGACAGGGAACTGGACTAGATGCAGACACATGTGACATATCGTGCTCGTTTTGGAGCTCAATCGAATCCATACAGCGCATTAAGGCCGCCATGCGTGCCTCGGTAGCCGTAGTGGTATCGATAGTAAATATGACACCTGATCTAGTCGAGTTTGCATTTGCGATCCTTGCTCATATACTAGATGATGTTGGTGGTTCCCTCACACTCTCCCACTGCATGGTTTTCTCAGCGAGATCTTCTAGGAAAGCTCATGCCTCGCTTTCATCGTTTCCTAAGAACTCTCCTTGACACATGGACTCAAGGAGCGTTCGGGACGGGATGTGAAGACCCTCGTAAACAATCTTACATAGGCACCATAACTCGATGCCATGCTGAGGGCATGAGGATAGTAGCTTTTTGAACCTCTCTAAGTATGCATGGAATGATTCGGTCTCATAATGATAAAACGAATTGATTTCGTTCCTCAGTTTTTGAGTCAGATGATTTGGAAAGTACTTCTTGAGAAATGCAGATTGAAACTCATCCCAAGTCCTAAAGGTATTCGACTAGTCACTATACAACCACTTCTTGGCATCATACTTCAGTGCAAAGGGGACAAGCTTAAGATGGATGGAGTCTGTGCTAAGTTGTTGCAACTTGAACATAGCACAGACCTCCTCAAATTCCCTGAGAAAGATATAGGGGTCACCCTTTCCAGTGAAGTGAGGGAGTGTGGATATAAACTGAGGGTTAACCTCAAAGTGGTTCTCATTCACCTCTGGCAATACGATGCATGAGGGTAGAGCAGTACGACTCGGGTAGCATTGATCACGGAGAATTATGGGATCAAGAACAGGAAGAACATGACGAACAGGTGGGACAGGTGGGTCCAGCAACTGCTCCTCCTCACGGTAATGAGCAACCATTGAACCCGGACTGTGTGCGACACAAGAGGAGGAAGGCGTTGAGAAATCGACTACCGAAGCAGGATTGACGACACACCTCGTCAAACGGCCACTTTCGTCTCGTGCCCATACAAGCATCCACAAAGGTGTACACACACAAACCAATTTTGTTTAAACAACTAAAATAGAATGTGCGTAGAGGAGAAGATGGGAGGACACAGAAGAGATAGAATGACTCAGGAGAGAAGGGAAGAAGTCCTTATGCTACGACGGGTAGGTACCAGTAGAATCACACAAGCAAATAGGGCTCAAATAATCCTAAAGTCGCTATACGTCCTTACAGTTAGACGACGCCTAACTGTGTGGTCACACAGTGTCAACACGCCTCACCTCCCTATGATGAGGACCACAAAACCCAGCGTGAGCTAAGATCCGAAGATCTCATCTCTCCTACTATCGACAGAGTGGGCGACGCCGATCAGGCCATGACGGTCGTGCCCGGATCTCTCTCCTAATGTGCCCGAGATCGTTAGGGCCAATGTCTACTTGATTTTAAAATTTGATTCTTGATTAGTGTGGTTTTTTGGGCGAAGGAAAGGGTGATTAAATCCCCCACCTTATCTTATATGGGACAACCCCTCCTTAGTAGTATTTTGAAGTCTTAATCTAGCAATCAACTCTCCAAACAAACGCTCAACTCACACTTGTTGCAATGCAATTCCTACTAACTAATGCATGTTCATACGAAATGCATGAATGAGACTAGGAAATGCGTACCTCACTCCAGCACTCAACAACTGAAAGTAAAGCTAAAATAAAAGACAATCTACGTGCGTAAGTCAAGTACATGATGCATGACCTAAACAAGAAAGAATGCCTAATCTTTTGCTTTGGGTTTTATGGTCCAAGTTGCTTAAAGGGAGATGGATTATTGATCTGGGACAAACTAAAAGTCAGAACATCCCAAATTAATCCCCAGACCTCTATATATGCTAAAGAAACAAGACACAGAAAGAAGAAGTGTAGAGGAGCTTACCAGACCGCTGGTTGGCGATCCAACAAGCTCTGTTTGCATCCAAACTTCTCCAGTTGCCTCCCCTTACGTCACCTAGTCTTCTGGAAAAAAGTAAAACAAAAACAAAAAAAATTAAATCCACCTGAATTGTCCAAACTAGAATCTGAATTGGCACCTCCCCGGCAACGGTGCCAAAAACTTGTTTGTTCGTTTTAAATATAGACCGAAAGTGCACAACTGTCGGTGAAGACGGGGCAAGTACGGGTCATCCGCAGGGAGGTGAGCAGCCTCTGGTATGACCAAAATCAGATGGAGAATAAAGGGAGAAAAGATGTGATTACGCTAAATCTAAACTACACTGAACTAATAAGTACGAAAAGCGAAAGAAAGTATCAAAGATTGGAAATCAGAAAGAGAAACCCCAAACGGGTGGAGTGTGTGAACATATGAAGTGAAATAAGTGATGAAAGCTGCATTTAAGCTTGTATGTGTGTGTGTGTTGTGTGTGTGTCTTCATGTGATGAGAATTTAATTTATACCGCAAGTGCACGGTGTCAATGAAGACGTGGCAAGTACGGGTCGAACACAAGGAGGGAGAGATATTGTTATTTTTGTGATTTTCGAATTAAGGAAGAAAGAGAGAGAAATATGTTTGGTTTGAGATTTTTGTTTTTTTTATTTTCTAAAGCATGAACAACAAAAGAAAAACTAAAAAAGAAAACAAATATGGATCAGAGTACAGCAGGTGGGGGATTAGATATCGGGTTTTGTTTAGAGAATTCTGAAACTTATAATAAATCACATTAGTTATAAAGCATTACATGATAAATGATTCAACATAAACTCAAGTAATCAAAATATACTAACATGAAATTAAAATAATAACATCATTCTTCTTCTCATCACCCTAAATCCGTCACCCCCACCCTTTGGAGAGAGTTAGAAACTCATGGATGGAGGGAAGGAGAAGGGGTCCTAGAGAAACTACAAAAGGAAACAAAAATAAACACAAAATAAAAGAACAAAACTTTATTGCTAAAGAGAATAACGTCTTTACAACATAATTTCGGGGCTATTTATAGCCGATACAAGGGACCCAAGTATAAAATAGGAAAGTACACGCGTCAAGACACGACTGGACAAAATCCGAGGCCACGGATTGCAAGGGGTGCGGCGTTTCTGCCGCATTTTACATGTAAGGTGCGGCGATTTCACCGCAATCTGTGCTATGATTGGATCCGGATTTTTCCTGTGTGTTTATGGTATGATTTAAATGTCCTTTGCGCGTCTGGATTGATTTCTTACATTTCTTTTGAGCTCCGAATTTATTTCTTCATATATTTGGAGATCCAAATTGATTTTTCTTTAGAACTTCTCCAAAATAATATTTTGGTACTTTTATTTGCAGTCGGGTCCTCGGCTTTTTGCAATTAAGTCCCTGGCTACTTTTGTGCTTAAGTCCATGGCCTTTTTGTAATTAGGTCTTTGAATGATTTTATGCTTGGATGGACTTCCATTTGAATCCCGATAATCTTGACTTGGTCTTTATGATAGAAATGAGTCTCTTGCACGTGTTTATGCTCAGGATATGGGTAATTTGCATTCAGGTCCCTGTATTCTGTAAATAAGACTAAACGCATACCTTAGTAGCATTTATTGATATAAAATTAATCTAAATGAAAGACATATGATGCAATGTATGCAATGCATCATCATGCATAGGAAGTGTCTAAAGATGTGGCAAAACCTATCAATCCATTCACACAACGTATCAGCAATTACTACTTGATTAACATGAGATTAGGCTCAGTATGAGAAGTGTCTAAAGATATGACAAGACTCATTAAAAACCATACACTCATGTGAAGAACAAAGGTAAGCATGGGAGGTGCCTAAATGTTATGGCAAAACCCATCAAAACAAAGTTTCTTCAATCAATCAAGCAAGCAAACACAAATAGAAACACATAACTAACATGTAGCATATTCACCAGGAAATTCCAGTCAATAAACATGAGAAAACTAATCATGGTAAGTGTCTAAATCTTAATTCAAAACCCATCAAAATTCCCCAACATGTACATGATTAAAATACCCCCAATGAACATACAAAACATGCAAGTCTACACAATCAAAAATTTCAAACATCCAAACTTCACAATATATATGAACATCATCTCCACCCCTCAAGGGGATGGATCTACTCACTACACATTATTCTAGTAATTAAACTAAAGAAGAAAGGAGACATTCTAACTAATTTAGCCTAAGATCAAAGAAATAAGACTAAGCTAAGCATGCATAAAAAGGAAACAACGTGAGAACAAAACAATAAAAAATTATTTTATTAAATGACTCACATTACTAGTAGCATTCTTCTCCACCTTGAGTCTTTGTTCCAAGGCTTACTCCAAGTAGAGATAATGCCACCAAGAAATGGGTGAATAGAAAGGAGGAGGAGGAGTTCTGTTTATAGCCAAAGAAAAAGGCAATCGAGGACAATCCCCCGATATGGGACTAATACACTACTAAAAATAGACAGAAAACACCCTAATACATGACCCGACTAAACCTCAGAATATCCGGACTAATCCAGACCGCCAATCAGAGGTCTTGGGCCGCTAAATGGTGGTCTATATGCTTCAGATCGGGCTCTGGTTCGAAGTGTCGTTGTCTGGCTCGAGTTCTTCATGTATGATGTATCGTAATCGGTTGTGTGGCATGCGACCCGAATCCAATTGCCAAAATACGCCTCATGATGGTGTTTCGGTTCTGGATTTTCATATTGGCCCTTCGATTTTACATTCGGGTCCCTTTCTCTTGCATCTCAGTCCATAAGTCATGCAACTTAGTCATTTTCTTGCTTTTAAGTCCTTTTATAGTCTCTCCTTCTCAAACCTGATTATTCTTGAAACTCAAACATAAAACTCATTATGTAGCATTGTTTAGGTGAAAGATAATGGTTATAAGACACAAATATATGCATGATATGATATCAATCACTAGCCATACCTACACCTACCTTGGTGAGCTTTAACAGAGGATCAAGCGGCGACGGAGACGAACACGACGCCCGAGGGGTGGAGACCAAAGCACGTCGACGTGAGCAGTAAAAATCCTCTACCAACAACAAACGACTGCCAACAGGAATCCCAACTCCCAGCCAAAGATAGAGACTAAGATCAGCAAATAAGACCGTTGATCGGTGGTCGTGGACCGCGGGTTGGCGGTCGGTTTGTTAGATCTGGCTCAAAGTGTTCTCTGCACGACGGCTAGGAGTGAAAATGCGTTTTGGTTTGGGTGGATGATGGGTAGCGTAAAGAAAAATGCATTTTTAACAAAAGAGCATGGAAAATTTTCAAAATACACTTCCATTTTTTCCTTTTCTTCTTTTCCGTTTTTTTTCTGTTTGTTTATTTGTTTTTTTTGTATGTGGGTGTGTGGGTGTGTGTTTTCAAATGATAAAGATCTGTACAACAAAATGAAGGGATTGATCATGTCAAGTGATCACATCCACGGGAAGTTCGTGTACCGACACGACTTTCGCCTCAACCTTTGTCGTGGTCCCCTCCAATTACGGTTTTAGTCGGTGTCCATTAACTTCGAACATGTCATTGTTACTTGTGTTTTGAAACTCAACCGCCCCTTGAGGGAACACGGTTAAAACAATAAAGCGTCCAGACCTATGACTCCGAAGTTTCCCCGGAAACAAGTGGAGGCGAGAGTTATATAAGAAGACCTTTCGTCCCACCGTGAAGGTCTTGATTTGGACCAAGCGGTCGTGGAAAATTTTAGTGCGGGACTTGCAAATCTTGGTATTCATATAAGCTTTATTTCTAAAGTCCTCTAACTCGTCGAGGTCCAGCTTGCGATTGACACCGGAAACATCAAGACTCATGTTAAGATGTTTGATTTCCCATAATGCCCAGTGCTCAAGCTCTAACGGAAGATGACATGCTTTTCCATAAACTAGCCAGCAGGGGTACATGCCAACCTCGGTTTTAAATGCAGTGCGGAAGGCCCACAATACATTATTAAGCGTAATCCACCAATCTTTCCACGAAGTACTAACCTTTTTCTCCAGAATTTGCTTGAGTTGACGCTTGGAAATTTCCACCTGGCCACTGCTTTGAGGATGGTAAGGTGTGGCCAACTTGTGCGTAATGGAGTATTTCCTCAACATTTCTTCTAGGGATTTGTTCACAAAGTGTGTCCCCCGATCACTTATGATACAACAAGGTGTCCCAAACCTCGCCAAGATGTGTTCTTTAAGAAATTTGATCACAACCTTGCCATCGTTTGTGCGAGTGGGGATTGCTTCAACCCATTTCGACACATAATCGACCGCCACAAGAATGTAGGTGTGACCATAGGACATGGGGAAATGGCCCATGAAGTAAATGCCCCAAACGTCAAAGATGTTAACCACAAAGATAGGATTGAGTGGCATCATATCACGTCTTCCAATGCGGCCCACACGTTGACACCTATCGCATGCGTTGCAAAATGCAAAAGCATCTTGGAACAACGTTGGCCAGTAAAAGCCACATTGGAGAACTTTGGCAGCAGTTTTATTGGCACCGAAGTGCCCACCACATGCCTCCTTATGGCAACAGGACAAGATGCTCTGCATCTCGTCGTTAGGAATGCACCTTCTTATGATTTGATCGACACAATATTAATAAGTAGGGACCATCCCAATAGAAGTGCTTGACTAACGACTTGAACTTGGCTTTCTCATTTTGTGTCCAATGAGCCGGCACTTCCGTGGTTTCTCAATAGTTCACAATGTCAGCGAACCAGGGGGTGAGTCTATTGCCATAAGATTCTCATTGGGGAAGAACTCCTTCACCGATGGATCCGATGAAAGCTCAACTGGAATGCGAGAGCGGTGATCTGCCACGACATTCTCTCATTCCTTCTTATCCCGTATCTCAAGGTCAAACTCTTGCAACAATAAGATCCAACAAAGGAGACAGGGTTTCGCATCCTTTTTAGACGAAAGGTAGCAAAGTGTTGAGTGATCAGTGTAGATGATGACGTGAGACCCAATGAGGTACTAGCGAAATTCTTCCAACGTAAATATGATCACGAGGAACTCTTTCTCAGTAATGGAGTAGTTGAGTTGGGCATCATTGAGAGTACAACTTGCATAATATATCACTTGAGGCAATTTGTTTACTTTCTGACCCAAAACAGTTGTTATCGCATAATCAGATGCATCACACATCAACTCGAAAGGTAGAGTCTACACCGGTGCCTTAATAATAGGAGTGGAGGTTAACTCATGCTTCAGAAACAAAAATGCAGTCATGCACTCGGGTGTGAACTCAAAAGATGTGCCTGTAGCAAGCAAGCTCGTCAAAGGGCGAGCTATCTTGCAGAAATCTTTAATAAAATGCTGGTAAAAAGCAACATGTCCAAGAAATGACCGGATTTTTTTAATTGAGGTGGGTGGTAGAAGCTTAGAAATAAGCTCAATTTTTGTCCTATCCACCTTGATCTCGTCACGAGATACCACGTGGCCTAATACGATGTCTTTTGTAACCATGAAATGACACTTTTCCCAATTAAGGGCTAAGTTCGTTTCTGAACACCTCTTGAGAACAAGGCTTAGGTGGTGCAAGTACTCATCGAAGGAGGTACCATGTACCAAGAAATCATCCATGAAAATCTCATGGAAGTTCTCGACCATGTCGGGAGAGATACTCAATATGCAACATGGGAATGTTGCAGGTGCATTGCATAGTCTGAAAGTCATACGCTTATAAGCAAACGTCCCAAAAGCACATGTCAATGTGCTTTTCTCTTGATCTTTAGGAGTGACTAGGATTTCATTGTACCCCGAATAACCATCGAGGAAGCATTAGTAGGCATGCCCGAGGAGTCTCTCCAACATCTGGTCGATTAAAGGCAGAGGGAAGTGGTCCTTTCGCATGACCGCGTTCAACTTCCTATGGTCAATGCAGACTCACCACCCATTTTGAAGATGTGTGGGTACAAGTTCATTGTTGTCATTCTGGACAACAGTGATACTCGACTTCTTGGGCACAACCTGGACAGGACTTACCCAAGCGCTGTCGGAAATGGGGAAAATGATGCCATCATCTAAACACTTAATGATCTCTTCCTTAACTACTTCTATCATGGATGGATTTAAACGCCTTTCTGGGTCGCGACGTGGTCGTGCCTCATCCTCCATATAGATGTGGTGTTGCACGACGTTGGGACTTATCCCTTTAAAGTCCTTCAAGGGCCACCCAATGGCTGATTTGTACTCCTTTGGGACTTGAATCAAACGTTCTTCCTGATCAAAAGTCAACGTCGATGAAATAATCAACGGAAATGACCCATCGGGACCAAGAAAAATGTTTTTTGGTTCCTTAGGGAGTTCTTTAAGCTCAATTGTGGGTGTCTCCAAAAGGTGAGGCGTGATATCTAGCTCGAGATGTAAGATAGGAGGAGCTCACATGTACTGAACAACAAGCACATCATTGCTCAACTCGCGCCCATCCTCTCCATGATTGGAGTCATCCATGATGTAAGCATTTAAATTCTCATGAATCAGGGGGTACTCTTCTTCTATTTCTTCTTTAATGTCCCGGATAAGATTGATTTCCATGGGGTCCTCGAAAGATGTCGGTTGCCTGGACATATTGAACTAATGGTGCCATGGTCAAGTTCCCAAACGACAATTTCATGAGTCTAGTTCGACAATTGATTAAGGCATTTGACGTCGCCAGAAAAGGTCTACCCAAAATCGATGGAATCTGAGAGTGGGTAGTCTTGACTGGTTCAGTTTCAAGGACGACGAAGTCAACAGAAAATATGAAATCACCGACCTTGATTAGGACATCTTCAATGACCCCCCTCTGGACTTTGATCGAACGATCAACAAACTATAAAGTTGTTTTCGTAGACATGGCCTCGCCTAGGCTTAATCGTTGATACAAAGAAGCTTGTAAGAGGTTAACCGTCGACCTTAGATCTTTCAAGACATCATTAATGCGAGAGTCCCCAATGACACATGAAATTGTTGGACTTCCTGGGTCTTTCAATTTTACGTACGTTGGGTTCGAAATGATCGAACTCACATTAGCCGCCAAAAAGGCTTTGCTTGGGACATTCGTTTTCCTCTTAGTCGTACAGAGATCCTTCAGGAAATTTGCATAGGGAGGTATTTGTTGAACATGTCTAACAAAGGAATGTTGACATTCACTTTCTTGAATATCTCCACCATTTTGTCCACACTGTCACTCCGTTTCTTAGTCAACCTACTAGATTAAAGATAATGGAAATAAGACACAAATGTATGCATGATATGATGTCAATCAGTAATCGTTGTTGTTTCCACCATTTCAGTGGTTTCTCTTACATTTTCTTTTAGTGTTGTTACTGGATAGGGGAACAAGTGGACCGAGGAACTACACCAAGGCAAAGGAGCATCTTGTAGATGTTTGGAGACCAGATTCCCAAACAATCCGTCCGTGGCGGGTTGGGTGATCTTGTTTCACTTTTTGTTTCACTTGTAGCTTTGTCTTGCTATATCTAGTTGGTATATGCAATTGTTCACTTGATATATGCTTTGTGTTGATGCCAGAAATTAATTTAACATGTTTATTCCCCTCTTTAAGACAACTTGGACATTAAAACTCAAAGCAAAAAAATAGATGAATGCCATCTAGGTCATGCACCATACATAGGCCTTGCACGCATATTGTTTTTCCCTTGCTTTACTTTTATTGTTGTCAATTGCTGGAGTGAGGTACGACACCGTCTTTACTTATTCATGAATTAACTTACATGCATTAGTTAGTAAGGTTGCATTACAACAAGAGTGAGGTGAGTGTTTGATTGGAGGGCTTGATTGTTAGTCTAGGGATCAAACTACCCTAAGGGGGGTTGTCCCAATGAAAGTTAAGGTGGGGGCTTCCATCACCCCATCCTTCACCCCCAAAAAGCACACTAATCAAAAATCCTTAATCTAAAATAAAAGTAGACATTGACTCCTAGGATTCGGGCGTACTTAGCAGACAATCTCATTCTTGATGTCATGGCCTGAACGCCATCGTTAGCTTAGTTGCATTGAGACTTTTGGGACCTCCGGGTCTTGACTTTCTCATTCGGCTTTGTGACCTTCGGCCGAGGGAGTTGAGGCATTCGGGAGTGTGGGGAGTCGTTGTTAGGCATCGTCTAGCTTAAGGACCCATAGCCAGGACAAGCTTGTTTGAGCTGTGTTTGCTATATTAGGCTTCTACCCTTACCCATGCTAGCTCTTAAGGAATCTTCTCTTCTTACCCGAGTCTTCTTCTCCTGTACTTCTATCGTTTAGTCTCCTCTCCTTTACACATTCTGTTAATGTTTTAGGGTCGAGTTGAGCATTTTTTTGTGAGTTTGATCTCGTGGTGGTGGTGAGTGTAGTCTATTTGAGAGTTTTATTTTTGAGATGGATGGTTACATAGGCAATCATTCCTTTCATTATTGGGATCAAGACCACTCTGGCTAGTATACCCAACCCATGTATCTTCGGGTGCCTCCGACAAACACCCAACATGGTTGGGACACTTTTAATTGTGTGGCTGAGCAGTCTTCAAATTAGGGTAAAATGAGAGAGTCACTGACTCCTAGACCATAATGTAGTTTTGTCTGATCATATATTGGTGAACAAATTGAGTCACTTCAAGAAACATTGGCCTTTTTTGTGCGTGCAGTAGAGGGTATGACTGGACGAAACTTCGTAAGAAGATATCTCAAGAAATCCATGAAGATAAAATTGGGTCTCAACAGGAAAATTGATGTTTTACAACAAATCACAAGTTTCATGTTCGTCGCAGTATTCATACGGGAAATTATGATAAAAAATGGCTCGATCAATCAACATATGTTTCAGGGATATCTTATGAAACATTTTTCAAATCCAAAAATTCAATATCTTCCACTGAATTAGTGAATTAGGGAAATTGTTTTTGTTTGTACACAATAACAAAAAGCTGGTCAATCTTTATAAATTTCATTGTAAATATGAAATACTTATACAAATGTGGGAGAGATCAAGAAGATGCAGGGTCGTTTATCTAGGATCAGTGGTTCTAGAAGCCATGTCAGATGTCCAAAGTGTTTTAGGTGGTCAGGTGTTCGAAGAGTCTTCGTATGTTCCTCCCAAACCCGAATATGATGATATTTTCCCCCAAAGTACTAATTATGACCCACATGCATTCAGGTATAACCTAGGGAGGACATATTCATAGGAAAACCATAGAAATATTTGGTATCATACAAATGGCCACACGAGTATCCTCCTCCCAAATACCCAAAATTCTACCAACACCAACTACCAACCATTGGACTCATTCTCAGACCATCAACACCCAACCCAAAATTTTCCCTAAATCTGACTTTAGCCTTATAGTTGACCTTAGACTTGATTCCGTAGAACAAACCCTCCAAATCTTCATGGAAACCACTTAAAATTTATTGAAGTCGGATTGACATCATATCATGCATATATTCGTGTCTTATATCGTCTATGTTGAATCTAAGCAATGCTATGTAACGAGTTTTATGTTTAAGTTTTAGGAATAAATAAGTTTGTGAAGAAGAGACACAAAGAAGACATGAACGCAACAAAAAAGAATGAATTGTGAGACTTATGGACTGATATGCAAGAGGGAAGGACCCGGATGTAAACCAAAAGGACCAATAAGCAAATCGAGAAACTCCACACCATCATGAGGAGTATTTTGGCAATTAGATTCGGGCCTAAACTCCAGCAACCACTTCGGGTGCACTACACATGAAGAAATCAACCCAGCAACGTGTCTTCGAAGCCAGTATTGGAGCCAAGTAATCCAGACAACCAATTGGCGATTCCAGACTGCCAATTGGCAGTTGGATTTGCTCCAAACCCGATTATGTTTAGTTGGGTGTTGTATTAGAGTGTTTTATGTCCATTTATAATATGTTGTTAGTCCCACATCGGGGGATTGTCCCTGATTACCTTTCCTATGACTATAAATAGAACTCTTCCTCTTCCCTTGTAAAGAAAACTCCTCACTTGGTGGTCATTTTCTCTACTTGTAGTAAAGAGTTGGAGCAAAACCCTAGTGGAGAGATGCTACCTATAATGTGAGTGAGTAAATAAAGAAAGTTTTGTTAGTTTTATATTGTCTCTTTCATAATTCTTGCATGCTTAGTTAATTTTGTTTGTCTTAATCTTAGTAGAATTAATTAGCATGTTTCCTTTTCCTAGCTTAATTAGCTTAATTTCATTTTGTCTCCTTTTCTTAATGAGTAATGAGTAGTTTCATCCCTCTTTGGGGGTGGAGCTGATACATGTCATGAAAAATGGAATGAATGCTATATTTTGCTTTATGTGATGAATGTGGGTATGCTTGTTCGATAAAAGAGAATACTTAACTTGATGGTTTCTTCCATACTTATGAGGTACATCCCATTCTTGTTTAGGTTCTTAATAACAAACTTGTTTATGTTCATATTAATCAACTAGGTTAGTGATTTGGATGATAGGGTACTTCCTATGCCTAAAAACACAACCAACATTTGTACCCTATTGAATGCATTCCTCACCACTTTATTTCATGTGTACACATGATTGCCAACATATCACGCATATAATTGTGTATTATATCCTTTATTCTTAACCTAAGAAATGCTACGTAACTAGTTTTATGTTTAAATTTCAGGAATAAAATAAGTGAGAAGAAGAGACACAAAAAAGACCTAAAAGCAAGAAAAAGAACTGAATTGCAACTCTTATGGACTGAAATGTAAGAGAGAAGGACCCGGATGTAAACCACCAATGAGCAAATCAAGAAGCTCCACACCATCATGAGGAGTATTTTGGAAATTAGATACGGGCCTAAACATCAAGAACCCAATCGCGTTCACTAAACATAAAGAAATCAAGTCCTAAACAAGACGTCCATAACCGGGGCCAATCAGACAAAGATGGAGCGTGAATTGGCGGTCCAAATGACTCCAAATTATTCCTGGTTTAGTCGGGTGTTCGATTATGTTGTTTTATGTCCATTTCTATATGTGTTTAGTCCCATACCGGGGGATTTGCCCCGGTTAACTTTTTCTATGACTATAAATAGAACTCTTCCTCCTCCTTTGTATTTACCCATTGTTTAGTGGTCATTCCCTCTACTTAGAGTCAAGCCTTGAAGCAAAAACTCAAGTAAGGAGATGTTACTTGTAATGTGAGTCATTTAATAAAAGAAATGTTTGTTAGTTTAATGTTGTCTCTTTTATCTTCTTGCATGCTTCGCTTAATTTCATTTCATTAATCATAGTAGACTTATTTAACATGTTTTCCTCTCTCAACATAATAGTTAGCTTAATGATTAGTAAGTAGTTTTATCCCCCGTTGGGGGTGAAGATGAAGTACATATATGTTGTGATGTTTGAATGTTTGATGAATTTTTGATTGTGTAAACTTGCATGTTTGTATGTTCATCGGGGTATTTTAATCATCTACATGTTGGGGGATTTCTGATGAGTTTTGCCATAAGATTTAGACACTTCCCATGTTTAGTTGAGTTTATTGACTGGAATTTCCTGTTGAATATGCTACATATTAGTTACGTGTTTGTATTTGTGGTTGCTTGGTTGATTAAATGAAGAAACCTTGTTTTGATGGGTTTTGCCATAACATTTAGACACCTCCCATGCTTAACTTTGTTCTTCACATGACTTTATGGTTTTTGATGTGTCTTGCCATATCTTTTGACACTTCTCATGCTGGGCCTACTCTTATGATAATCAAGTAGTAATTGCTGATACGTTGTGTGAATGGATTGATAAGTTTTGTCACATCTTTAGACACTTCCTATGCATGAAAATACACACACGATACACACACATACATGCGTCAGTCATCACTTATTTCACTTCATATGTGCACACACTCCACCCCTTCGGGGTTTTTCTTCCTGAATTCCAATCTATTTGTTAGTTTTTTAGTTTAGTTTTAATCAATCGTTAGTTGCTTTCATTTGCATTTGTTACTTACTAGTTTAGTGTAGTTTAGTTTAGGATAATCAAATCTCTTTCCCCTTTTTCCGACATCATTTCGGACAAATCAGAGGCTACTCACCTCCTCGTGGATCGACCCGTACTTGCCACCGCTTCATCGTGCCCATGCACTTACGGTTATTAAAACTTTTAAACAACACACACTCCACCCATTGGGGGCTTCTCTTCTTGAATTCCAGCTTCCTTTTATAGTTACTTAGTTTAGTTTCATTTCCTCTCGTGCTTTCATCTTCTTTGTTTGTTGCTTTCTAGTTTAGTGTAGTTTAGTTAGTGTAATCACACTTCTTCTCCCCTTATTTTCCACTTCATTTCCAACGAACTAGAGTTGACACACCTCATTGTGGATCGACCCGTACTTGCCCGTCTTCACTGGCGGCCTTGCAGTTATGGTTAAACTTAATTCATATCAAAGTCAATATTGAATTCCTTGCAAACTATATGGGGTTTCAGCGGATATACCCACAAAATCCAAACATTGATGGATTATTCAACCTATCAACATGGCTCGATGGACCTACTTTTGTCGATCACTGGACATGGTAATCCTACGGTCCAACTCTATATATGTATCTCGTAAACACACCTAGCCTAGGGAACCATTCGTGCAAGTTAATTAAGGACTTAAGTGAAAGACATGGGCGACCTTAATATCCTCAACTGATACATCATGTAAAGTTCATTAAGGTTCTTATATGTAATAATCTCTAGTCAAATGACTCGAAACCACTAGATACTAAGTCCCCTAAGATCTAATTTCTCGAGTGATAGGAGTCGTGTAAGAATAGAGAACACCATAATTATTATTTCTTATCTACATGGGAACCAAAACCCTTACACTTAAGGTTTCACAACAGGAGTTTAAGGTTCCCTAACTTCAACAAACTTTCTTATACTAACAGGCACGAATTGTTCGACTCACTAGGTTCTGAATGGACTTCTTTATTTGTTTGAGTGCTTAAAACCCTATGATTAGTCCCCCCCCCCCCCCCCGAGAGAAACGGGGGTGCATCCTAACGACTAGAGATAAGACCTAAAATAAGTGTACTAGATATCCTAATGCACCATGTTCAAGCCAATTCTGTGAGCTTCCTTTTTTACTTTCGCAAGCAAAACTCACAAAACATTTTATTTCGCGAACACATGAAGATTTTGAAAGAAATGGAAAAATTTAAGCACTCGGCAAGGAAAAGAAGGCAAGTAACCCAAGGATCTTGGTATAGCAAGATATATCATTGTAAATTGCAGCACACAATCATGACCCTAACAATACAAATAAAACAAAACCAAAGAAAAATGAAAAACACTCAACTATGTACATACGTAAAGAACCGCCCACACTTACTTCATGCATTATCCACAATGAATGTGAGTATGATACTATATAGATTCATGCATAGAAAAGAAAAGACCTCACCAACGTGAAGCACAAACAGAAGTTCATGGTTATGTTAATGGACATAAACCCTAAATCCACAAAACCTGTGAGATACTTAATAAGGAAGACAAATACGTGAAACAAATGGGGCCCAAATACTCATAGGTTGGGGCCCACAACAATCAATGTGTTTTTTATACATATAACTATATACAAAAGGGAGCTTTCATCGTCCTTTGTCAAAGAACAACGAAAGGAAACCTCATAGTGGACTAATGTACCTAGAATGGCAACATGACACCACGCAGGGCCAAAATACTCATGTGTGGGACCCCCTCACAAAGTGTTAACAAATATCAGGAGAGGTTCATGAATTAGACGCGAAGGCTTCTGATTCAAAGGATGAAACTAAAAGATTCTGTTTGTGGATGTGGTGGGGTTTAATATCAGAACAACACTACGAACATAATACAAAACATGAATATTCATGACATCAGCGACGATGAAGATTGAAGAAACATTAGCTAAACCATTCTGTTAAATGAGTAATTTTTTCCTAATACCCCTTAGGGTTCTTTCATTACTCCTTAGGTTTAGGTAGCCTTTGGGCCTCTTTTATATGTAACCAATATATTGTTTCTCGAATTGAGTTAACAATTATTAATAAATAAATTGGTTACTTTGGGGTAAATTAAATTGTGTTTGTGTTTTTGTTAATTTAATTGTGGTCGTGTACTTACTTCTAATTAAAAAAACAACCGAAAAATCAAAACCTGACCTGACCCAACGAAAGAAACCTGACCTGCACCCCTGGATCTAGCACGACATTATTCGGCGTGGTACCCAGGTTTAGTGGCAGTGAGTTTGTCCTCACCCTCATTGGTAAAAAAGTAAAAAATAACAAGAAGAAGAAAATAAAACCAGAGAGAAAGAGAGGAGACACCACTCCTCCTCGGCGACAAGGAGGTTTATCGGCGTGTTGCACATGCTAAGTATAACTGTGATTCCTACAAAAGTAATTTAAGAGTTATCTTATTTCCCATTTGTTTTTTTCTTTCTTAGTTTTTCTTTTCGTTGTTTTGATTGAGACTAGCAAAAATTAGGTGTAGGGGTATTTGATTAGTATCTATCATGCATGTATCTTGGTCATATATCATCTATTTTGAGCCTAACCAATGCTATGTAACGAGTTTTATGTTTAAGTTTCAGGAATAAACAAGTTTAAGAAGAAGAAGAAGACACAAAAAGGACTACAACGCAAGAAAAAGATTGATATGTGAGACTGACAGACCTATCTGCACGAGGGAATGACCTCGACGTAAGCCAGAAGGACCAAATTCTAAACTGACAAACTCCACACAATCATGAGTAGTATTTTGGCAATTAGATTCAGGCCCAGACTCAAATAATTGTCCAGGGTGCACCCCACGTGAATAATTGTACTTGAGAAGACATCCGAAAATAGGTCACATCAGACCAATAGTGACTGCTAATTAGCGGCCCTAGACCGTCAATTTGTGGTCCATTTCAGTCAGAAGATGACCTGGTTTCGCATGGTTGTGGGTTATGTTTTTTTTGCAAAGCAAAAGGGAGGCGCAACCTCGAATTTTATTGATTTGTGTAAACGGACTTACATACAAACCAACCCAACAAACACCCAAAGCATTCGGAACTTGCTTGGTGCAAGCTCAGATTCTTATCTAGCACATTTCTATCAAAAGTTCCACCGCCTACGACAATGAATTATAGCTTGCCCCGCATTTCTTAGCAATTACTAACTTAAAGCTACACTAACGAAAGAGACCCATTGCTACCTCCATGTTGTCTCAAAAGTCACCCTCTCATGCTCGTCTCCCTTTCCTTCTAGCATACCAAGCCCTTTTATCTGAATCACATCCTTCACATGCTGAATAATGGACTCCACTCATCGTTCCTCACCCTCCATACATCGCATATTCCTTTCAGCCCAGCACTCGAACACCACAGCTCATAAAGCTAACTTCAGCGTTAGTGCCCCATGCTTTGTAGGTGTAATCCATGTCTGGATCCTATAGATCTCCTCGAAAGTAGCTGCAACCATGTGACCCATATCTCTTCCGATCCTCCAGATTGCTTCCCATACACTCTGTACGAAGGAGCACTCCCGAAACAGGTGCTTTAACTCCTCGTAGGCATTCTTACATAGCGCACACCTTAACACCATGCATAGCTTTAGCCCCCTACGTCTCATCATATCATGAGTAGGTAGCTTCCTATGCATTGTCCTCGATAATGTTAACACATGCTTTGGGACAACCCATTTGTGCCACACCATTGTCCCCCACCTAACGACGGGTCGTTCCAGCTTGACCCACTTCCACGTATCCCTCAAGCTAAGTGTGCTTCGGGAGGCACCCATCCATGAGAGTGCATCCTCCCCCCGGCCCACCTGGATGGTAGGCAGCCGGGCCCAAAGTTGTGTGAGAGCTCGGGAGCGTAGTCGAGGCACTCTCCACCTACCATCTTCGAGGAAGTGGGACACGGTGATATCCTGTGGAACCCCTAGATCATACCTCATTCTCTCCCCTCTGGCAAGGTTAGAAGTGGCGGGCCACACCACAGATTCTCAAACAACTTCACCCTCCGCCCATCACCTAGTCTGAAAATCATTTTCTCCCTCGCAATATTCTGAACTCGCATGAGACCTCGCCACGCCCAAGAGCAATTTGTTGGAGGCCGCATTATCCATATGGTCTTCCTCCTTAGGTACTTACTCCGCAAGCAAGAGGCCCAAAGGGATGTATCATGTGATGCAATGATCCAAAATAAGCGTAGAAGGCCAGCATCATTCCAATCCACCAATCGACGCAAACCGAGGCCTCCTTCCCGCCTCGGAGTGCATATGTCCTGCCACGAGACAGCAGCCAACCGCTTCGTTCCCCCCCAAACAAACTGCATCATCAATCTTTCTATTTCGTGAAGCACACTCCGTGGTACGAGAAAGGCCAAAATCCAATAAATGCTAAAGGACGTAAGCACACTACGCACTAGCTCCACTCGCCCCGCCATGGAGAGGAGCTTGCCCTTCCATGAGCTCAGCCTCCCCCGTACCTTGTCCAGGAGTGCTTCATAATGCATCTTCGTAAACCTCAATTAAAAAAGTGGCAACCCATGATATGTCACCGGGAAGGTGCTCTGCTGCATTCGAAGATGGCTGCAAATCCACTCCCCGTCTGGTGTGCTCCCTCCCACGAATACTTGGCTCTTAGAGTTGTTTAGTTGCAGCCCCGAGTATCGTGAGAACTCATCCAGCACCTCTTTCAACGCGCGGGCATCAGCCTTTGTGGCACTCGTGAAAACCATTACGTCATCAGCAAACATCAAGTGCGAGACCGAGATCGAACCACATTTAATCGGTCGAAGCCCACCTCTCCTTTCCTAACGACGCAGCAAACCCCCCAGCACTTCCATGCAAAGCACAAAGAGGTATGGGGCTAATGGGTCACCTTGTCGGAGTCCATTGGAAGCCACGAAAGGCCTCGAATAGGCCCAATTGACATTCACCACGAAGGAGGCCTTCACACACGCCCCCACCAGCTTCCTCCATTTGTCATTGAACCCGAGCCTACATAGCACCTCATCCAGAAATCGCCATGACACCATGTCGTATGCCTTCCTCAAATCAATCTTGACAGCCATGCGTCCCATCCCTTTTTCAGAATGCAAGTTGTGACATAATTTGTGGGCCAGCAAAACATTGTCCCCAATCCGACGCCCTCGGAGGAAAGCACTTTGGTTCTCACTTACAAGCTTGGGCAGCACCTCCTTCAACCTATTCCCAAGAATCTTTGAGATATAGTGATACACCATATTGCATAAGGAAATCGGTCGGTAGTCATCAATTTTAGTTGGGCCTCTCTTCTTTGGAATCAATGTAATCTCTGTATAATTGACTTGCTTGAGGAGTTTACCCTCGCGAAAGAAAGAAGCAACAACCATAAGAAGATCGTTCTTAATAACCTCCCAAGCCACCTTGAAAAACTTCGCATTAAAGTCGTCCGGTCCCGGTGCTTTGTCATTATTGGATTGCAAAACCACAAATTCCAGCTCAGCCATGGTCACCGGACGTGTGAGCGGCCCAGCCTCCATAGTTTCTAACTTAGGAAGATCAATATCATCCGCAATGTTACCCCCTGCACATTAGAAGCAAATAAGTTAGCAAACCGGCGACGTATCGCCTCACAAATTTGATCCTCGTCCTCGATCGTCTCTTCGCCCTCAACTATCCTATGCATTGTGTTGGTGGCTCTCCTCACCCTAAGAGAAGCATGGAAGAACCTCAAGTTTGAGTCACCTTCCCTCAACCATTTCACCCTAGATTTTTGTCGAATAATCGACTCCTCAATCCCCAATTGGTGGGATAGCTTATCCACCACCTCGCTCTCCTTCCTTCTCAGTCCCTCCTCATCCGGAAGGCGTTCCATCTCCATTCGAATTTGCTGTAGCTCATTCCTTGCCTCAGTAAGATGCTCGGTTATATTCCCAAACACCTCATCACTGTGGGTTATGTTGTTTATGTCAAGTTTAGGTATGTTTCAGTAGTCCCACACAAGGGATTGTCCCTAGTTGCTTTTTTTCATGTCTATAAATAGGACCCCTTGTCTTCCTTTGTAATCACCCATTGCTTAGTGATCATTCTCTCTACTTGGATCGAGTAAGCCTTTGGAGCAAAACTCATGTGGAGGGAATGCTATTAGTAATATGAGTCATCAATAAAATAGCTTTTCCTAGTTTTGTTTTAATGTTATCTCTTTTGAATGCTTGCCTGGTTAGCTGAGCTTTGTTTTCTTAATCTTAGTATAATTAGTTAGAATGTCTTTATTTCTTCTTATTTGTGTCATTTGATATGCTTAATATATATATATATGCATGTAACTTGCTAAAACTTGTATTAGATGAGATAATGGCCACACTAGGTACTTGTCTCATGCTAGATCTAGAGTTTATCTTGTTTCTTGTAAATGATAATCTGTTATGGTAAATGGCTTGTTATGTATGGATGCTTGATTAGTAAAGAATGCATGAATGTATTGAGTTGTATGGATGGTTAATTGATGTCGTAATGTACACACTAGGTACTTAGTTCATGCTTGAGAACCCAAAGTGCAACTTAACTTCATCTCTAACTATATTAGTCATGTATTCATGTAAATGTAGTTGATGTTAATGAGACTTCGTACTTGTTTCTAGATGATTTCACCTACTTTACACATTTGTGCCTAATGTAATCAATAACCACTGACACACACATACATACCTACACACCTCCACTCCATGAGGGTTTAGTTTAATTGTTGATTCATTCCTCGTTTAGTGTAGTTAGTTCAGCATAATCACCTCATTCTCCTCTCATTTCCCACTTGAGTATGGTAGTCACAACAACACTCACAACTCCTTGAGGTTCGACCCGTATTTTCCACGTCTTCACTGACGTCGTTCACTTGTGGTTATTAAGTTGATCAATTAACATGCAATTTCTGTGTTTGGTTTTTTTGATGTGCTAGCTTCGTGGAGGTTAAATACAGACATTCACACAAAACATACACTCAAACCACTAATGTTGTCGTTGCATACAAAGCTATATCCAAGCATTCACTTAAACCTTCAACCAAAACATACACTCAAACAACGAATGTTGTCGTCAAACACAAAGCTATATCTAAACATTCACTTAAACCTTCAACCAAAACATACACTCGAACCATACACTTAACATACACATAACATAATTTGGCTTCAAATCGTACATAACATAGTGAATATAACCACCATATGGGTTCCAAAATTCACTTAAACTTAAACTGATAGGTGTGAACACAAGTATTAGTTCCAAAATACACATTAACTTAAATCACCACCAAAAACATACATTAAAGAAGCCTACATCAGCCACTTCAAAGTCATCCCAATCACGACCACCGCGTAGACGTTTATCACCATGTCGACCTTCTTCCTGAAAAGGTTCGTTTCAGCGATGAAGACCTGCATATCATGAACTTTGGCCCTCAACTCCATCAAAAGCAAGTTGTTTTCTTCTACATAGTCCTTCAACTCCACTTTCCTATCCACTGAAACATATTTAGCTAACATAGCATCATGGAACATCTCAACATGTGTTCTTACGTCCACCACTGCTCCTTCGTCGCTATCAATCCAACGAAAATATTCACATTTTTTACGTTCGGGCGTCTACACATTCCATCGAACATGTGTTGAGCGTCGTAAAATAAAACCAAAAAATATATTATATACATTCAAACCAAAACATACCTTCTAGTAGTTTGGACAATAAAAGAAGTGCCACCCATATGACCACTCTCTCCTTGAGGTGTACACTTTTGACGACAACCCACAACTGCGGAACGGTATAGCACAATCGACATGTCGGAGGCGTGTGAGGTCGTCGATGACTCAGATGGATAGGGGATAGAGTACTTCGAGGTATGGCTGGTGCTGTTCGACGGCTGGTCCTTGCAATTAGAGTGGTTGGGGTTGGAGGTGGAATTCGAAATGAGATCCACAAAGACTCGCGAGCTGCTGTTGGAGGTGGCGTCAGAAGTCAAATCACCATCACCAAGGATGTTTTTCGTCTTACTGGGGTTGGAGGGGGAGATGAGAGGATGGAAGAAGAGGGAAGTTGGCAGGAAAGGTTATGAGGCAAGGGGAAATGGCATTAGGGATTAACATGGGGTACATCCATTTCTTCGCGTTATCCTGCAACACGAAAGAAATCATCCTCAACCAGTCTGAATCCTCATCAAGTTGTTGAAGCTTGAACATGGAGCATACTTCCTCGAATTCACATATAAAAATATATAGATCCTCCTTATTTTCAGTGAAGGTAGGAAGCATGCTCACATACTGAGGTTTCAGCGCATAGTTGTTCCCGCAAGCTGGGGGAAGAACTATGCAAGAAGGTTGCGCGGCCCGAATAGGATGGGTCTGCTCCAACAAAATCATCGGTCTATTCTGTCGAGCTAAAGGTGGTGGTGCACTAAAAACTCGATCCTGACCGAATCCCTCTTCCTCTCGAGTTAGAGGAGGAGGAGAAGGAGGTCTACATGGTGGTGGGAGCGGACCGAGGTAATCCATGTATGGACCCCGGTCTCCCCCGTCACCACGAGAAGACTCGGCCTCACGCTCCAAAGGAGCATGAGGCGGAGATGGCTGATGACCTAGACCGTCCATCTCAGAAAAATGAACTCTCTCAAGTCGAGCGCTCTCACCAGAACGAGCCCAGCCTCGCATAAAACGCTCGAATTGACTCTAAAATAACACACAACAGAAGGTGTACTCAGAGGAGGAGAGTACTCGTAGAAAATAGATGAGGAGAGGACTCAGGTGAGGAGGGAAGAATCCCCAGCGTGGGTAGTGGGTGAAGGTAGAAGCCTAATCTAGCAAGCACGACTCAAATAATGTAAGGCAATGGGTCCTTAGGCTAGACGACGCCTAACTTCGAGGTCACTAGCCTTGACACGCGTCACCTCCCTACAACAAAGACCACAATGCCCAGCAAGTGATACTAGATTAGGAGATCCAGTACCTCCTACTATCGACAAGGTAGGCAACGCCGATCAGGCCATGACGGTCTCGACTAGATTACTCTCCTAGTGCATACGAAATCCTTAGGGCCAATGTGTACTTGCTTTTAGAATTAAGGCTTTACTAAGAGTGATTTTTGGGGCCAAGGGAATGGTGACGAAATCCACCACCTTATCTTTTATGGGACAACCCCCCCTTAGTAGCGTTTTGATCTTAAATCTAGCAATCAACACTCCAATCAAACGCTCAACTCACTCTTGTCCCGATGCACCTTACTAACTAATGCATGATCGAAACAGGCATGAATGAGAGATTTGGGTGCACGTACCTCACGCTAGCAATCAACAAAAAAATGTAAAGCAAAGAAAAGACAAATGCATGCAAGGTCTACAAATGATGCATGACCTAGATGACAAGAAGTCTAATATTTTGCTTTGAGTTTTAGAGTCCAAGTTGATTAAAGGGGATTGATTGTTAATCTGGGAGCAAACTAAAAGTCAAAACATACCAGATTGAGATCCCAGACCACTAATACGAAAACACAATCTACCCGAACAAAAATTGGGGAGAACACAACTCACCAGGCCGCCAATTGGCGGTTTCAGACCGCTGATTGGTTGTCCCTTGCGCAATTGGTTCCCCAATTTCTCCAGTGGCCTCCCCTTGCTTCATACAACCCCGGAAACAAACCAAAACTAAAAATGAAAAATTGAAACCACTCAAATTGTCCAAACCAAAGTCTGGACAGAGCACCTCCCCGGCGACGACGCCAAAAACTTGATTGATATGTTTTAATTAACCGCAAGTGCACGGCCACGTTGAAGTAGTGGCAAATACGGGTCGATCCACAGGGAGGTGTGTCGACTTTAGTTTGTGCGAAGGTGAGTGGGAAAGAAAGGAGAGAAATGAGTTATGATCTACACTACACTACAATGCGAAAGTAAATGGAAAAAAACAATAAAACTAAAGCCCAAAGGGGTAGAGAAAAGTGTGTGAATACAAAGATATGTGTATGTGTGTGTGTGTTCAATTAAGCTCATCACAATATGTAGTGCTTGAAAATCGTAAAACTACATCCAACTTTGCCTCCACGTGAATTAAGATAACACAATATAAAACATACAAGAAAATAATTGGAATGAAGCTAAATGAACTCATGTATAAACACTAGACCCTACTATGCCTCCACATGAAATAAGATAGCACATTATCATTAAAACATACAAGGCATTATCCCAGGTAAAGGTAACAAGAGTACATGTAACTACAAATCATGTTTCCTTCATCAATTCCATCCATATCCTCACCTTATCATTCCCCATAAAATAGGTCTACTAATCTAAGCATAAGCTAAGCTTCATTCAAAAGCATTAGCATATCAAAGACAAGAGTGAAATCCCATTAGATTGTTATGGAAATCATATAAGGCTCAAAGGATTAATATAACACACACCTAATACACCACATGATCATATCACACATTTCTCCACCCCCAAATGGGGATGGAATTACTCACTTATCCTTACACTACAACCTACATTAAAATGAAACATTCTATTAAAATGAAACTAAACTAAGCAAGCAAAACATATTAAAGAAACTAAAAGGACATAAAACAAAAGAAGCATGCAAGCATATGAAAAGGAAATTAAACTAAGAAACAAACAATATAACTAAAGAAAAACATCTATTATTACTCACTCAATGACAAGTAGCCTCTCTCCACCAGGGTTTTTGCTTCAAGGCTTGAACTCCTAGTAGAGAGGATGGCCCCCAAGAGAGAGATTGGGTACAAGAGAGCAGAGAGAGTTCTATTTACAGCCATAGAAAACGGTAATCCGGGACAATCCCCCGGTATGGGACTAAACGAATACCAAAAATAGACTAAGCACACTTTAATACACGCCCCACATAAATCTTAGCAGATCCGAACCAAACAAGACCGCCAATTAGCGGTCTTGGTCCACTAATTAGCGGTCTACAGTGTTCGGATCGCTCTGGATTTTCTTCTGGGCTTTTCTGGATGTATTTGTTGGTCTTTGATGCATCTATTTCGCTTGTTGGAGCTCCGACTCGAATAAAATTGCCAAAATACTCCCCATGATGGTGTGGAGTATTCTTATTTGATCATTGTCCTTCTATCTTGCATTCAGGTCCTTCGATCATGCAGCTTAGTCCTCGAGTCTCTCAACTCAGTCAATTTCCCTGCTTTTAGGTCCTTTCATGCATCTTCTCTTCAAACCTATTTATTTCTGAAATTCAAACATAAAGCTCATTACGTAGCATTGTTTAGGTCAAAGATAATGGATATAAGATACAAATGTAAGCATGAAATGATATCAATCAAATACCCCCACACCTAACTTTTTCTTGTCCAGAGCAAAACACAGAAAGACAAGCATACGAAAAACAAGAAATCCTAACTCACTTTCGTAGGAATCACGGTTGCACTTAGCACGTGCAACAAGCCGTTAAACGTCCTTGTTGCCAAGGAGGAGGAGTGTTGTCTCCTGAGGGTTTTCAGTAGATATACCCATAAAATCCGAACACAAAGGCATTATTCAATCTAGAAACTCGACTCGATGGACTTATTTTTATCGATCATTGGACGTGGTAATCCTGCGGGCCGACTCTATATAGGTATTCAGTCCACACACCTAGCCTAATGAACCATTCGTGCAAGTTAAATAAGGAATTAAGTGAAAGACATGGACAACCTCAACATCCTCAAGTGATACAAAGTGTAAAGTCCATTAAGGTTCTTATTTGCATTACCATTTTTATTTTATATTTGTTTCTATTCTTACTTTTTTTTTCTTTCTTGTTTTTTTCTTTTTATTAGTTGGAGTTTCATTCTCCCAGGGTCAGGTTTCGTGCATCGTTGCCCATGAGGACTTACACTATCACGTACAAGTTTCCCCAAATCTCCACATAGGGCAATCCCTACCACCTGTGTAATGGGAGTTCGGTCGGCACATCCCAAGTCAGATGATTCAAATGTGCCAGGCACAAAGTCCCCTCAGACCTACTTTCCCGAGTGATAAAAGTCGTGCGAGAAGAGAGAACACCTACTCACTTATTTCTTATCTACACATGAACCAAAACCCCTACACTTAAATGTCTCACAACAAGATTTAAAGGGTCCTTGACTACAACAAACTTCCTTAAATAAACAGACACGAATGATTGACTTACTAGGTTCAGGGTGGACTTCTTTAAGTGTTTGAGTACTGAAACCCTATGATTACTCACCCCCGAGGGAAAGCCGGGGTGCATCCTAATGAATAGATAAGTCCTAAAGCCACTGTACTAGATATCCTAATGCATCAAGTTCAAGACAATTTTGGGAGATTTCTGTTTACTTTGCCTCTCAACGGTTTTGCACATGTAAAACACACGCAAAATCCACAAAACATTTTCTTTCACAAACACATGAAGATTTTTGAAAGAAATGTGAAAATTTTAAGGCACTAGGCAAGAAAAAGAAGACAAGTCACCCAAGGATCATGGCAATCAGATATATCGATATTAAATGCAGCACACTAACATAACCATAACAATGCACACAAAAGAAAACAAAAATCAATGTAAAAGACTCGAATATGTACACACATGAAACACCCCCCCACACCTACTTCATGCATTATCCTCAATGAATGTGAGCAAAATACTACATGGATTTATGCATATAAAATGGAAGATCTCACCAATATGAAGCGCAAAAGGAAGTTCATGGTCATGTTGATGGACACAAACCCGAATTTCCTCAAAACCTGTGAGATGATAAAGAAGGGATACAAATACGTGAAAGAAATGGGGCCCAAATACACAAAGGTTGGGGCCCACAACAATCAATGCTCGCTCAAGGAGTCTTTTATTGTACTACTTTTTTACTTTTCTTTTTCTTTTTTTTCTTCTTTTTTTCTATGTACAAAAATGGGCTCCTATATTCATATGTCAAGGGACATCAAATGGGAACCCGCCATCTCTCGAGCCAAAAATGCACCTGCATGGGCTCGCAACATACAAAGTAGAATTGCTAGACCACCTGATACCCTTATAAGCGTTGTGGTCGTTGTGAGCAAGATAGGAGGCTTGAACGAGAGGTGAACCTCTGTCTGGTTGTTTGAAATGTAGGGTATGAGGTGGTTGATTCTTAACCCACATGGGGTCCTCAGCAGATACAGAATGAAAAGCATGTGGCCCAGAGGCCATAAAAATGGTATCTTGTGGCTCAAGAGCTACATGATCAAAATGATATGGCTCAACGCCCACGTGATCAAAAGGATGTGGCTCAAAGGCCACGAGATCAAAAGGATGTGGCTCTAAGGCCACGTGATTAAAAGGATGTGGCTCTAAGGCCACGTGATCAGAAGATAAGGCACCTTCTTGTGCCAGCCCAGGTGACACATCTTCACCGCCTTCAGGGTCTACATCGAACAATTCTCTGAAATACTTAAATGTGCCCTCAACTTCAATCTCATCCACGCCCTGGATAAGGTTGACCCCAACAGGGTCATTGAAGGCACCTGACTTCTTGCCGGTGGTGAAGATGTTGAAATCAGCGCATTGACTACCATAAGTCAAGTGCATCAGGCCATTGTGACAATTGATCAAGGCATTGGAAGTCGCTAGAAATGGTCGCCCCAAAATGACAAGAATTTGTCCAAGTGGGTTTGACACAGGTTCAGTATCCAAAACAAAGAAGTCGACTGGATAAATGAACTCTCCCACTTTGATCAGCACATCTTCCACCACACCCCTCAGTTTCTTCATAAACTTATCAGCCAATTGAAGAGTGGTTTTTATTTGTTTGAGGTCTCCAAGACCAAGGTGGACGTAGACAGAATATGGCAGAAGATTAATAGATTCACCAAGGTCCATTAAGGATCGATGTATGGACACATCACCAATCACACAAGAGATGGTAGGACAACCAGGGTCCTTGTATTTGACTTGCATGGGTTGTGCCAACAAAGAACTCACGTTAGCCGCAAGAAAAACATTCTTTGGAACATGAGTTTTTCTCTTCTTGGGGCATAAGTCCTTGAGAATCTTGGCATAAGGTGACATTCGCTGAATCACCTCCAACAGAGGGATGTTCACCTCAACTTGCCAAATGCATGCAAGGTCTACAAATGATGCATGACTTAGATGGCAAGAAGTCTAATCTTTTACTTTGAGTTTTAGTGTCCAAGTTGATTAAAGAGGATTGATTGTTAATCTTGGAGCAAACTAAAAGTCAAAACATGCAAGATTGAGCTCCCAGACCACTAATACGAAAACAAAAACTACCAGAACAAAAATTTGGGAGAACACAACCCACCAGGCCGCCAATTGGCGGTTTCAGACCGCTGATTGGCGGTCCCTTTTGCGCAATTGGTCCCCCAATTTCTGCAGTAGCCTCCCCTTGCTTCTTACAACCCCTGAAACAAACCAAAACTAAAAACAAAAATTTAAAACCACTCGAATCGTCCAAACGAAAGTCTGGACAGAGAACCTCCCCGGCAACGGTGCAAAAACCTTGATTGATATGTTTAATTAACCACAAGTGCACGACCGTGTTGAAGCGGTGGCAAATACGGGTCGACTCACAGGGAGGTGTGTCGACTTTAGTTTGTGCGAAGGTGAGTGAGAAAGAAAGGAGAGAAAGGAGTTATGATCTACACTACAATACAATGCGAAAGTAAATGGAAAATAAGCAATAAAACTAAAGCCCAAACGAGTAGAGAAAAGAGTGTGAATACAAAGATATGTGTATGTGTGTGTGTTCAATTAAGCTCATCACAATATATAGTGTATGAAAATCATAAAACTACATCCAACTTTGCCTCCACACGAATTAAGATAACACAATATCATTAAAACATACAAGACAGTAATTGGAATGAAGCTAAACGAACTCATGTATAAAGATTAGACCCTACTATGTCTCCACATGAAATAAGATAGCATATTATCATTAAAACATACAAGGCATTAACCAAGGTAAAGCCAACAAGAGTACATGCAATTACAAATCAAGTTTCCTTCATCAATTCCATCCTTATACTCACCTTATCATTCCCCATAAAATGGGTCCACCAATCTAAGCAAAAGCTAAGCTTTATTCAAGAGCATTAGCATATCAAAGACAAGAGTGAAATCGCATTACATGGTTATGGAAATCATATAAGGCTCAAGTGATTAAGATAATACACACCCAATACACCACATGATCATATCACACATTTCTCCAGCCCCCCCCCCCCCCCCCCAATGGGGATGGAAATACTCACTTGTCATTATACTACATCTCTCCACCAGGGTTTTTGCTTCAAGGCTTGAACTCCTAGTAGAGAGGATGGCCACCAAGAGAGAGATGGGGTACAAGAGAGGAGGGAGAGTTCCATTTATAGCCATGGAAAAAGATAATCCAGGACAATCCCCTGGTATGGGACTAAACAAATACCAAAAATAGACTAAGCACACTTTAACACACGCCCCACATAAATCTTAGCGGATCCGGACCAAAAGAGACCACCAATTAGCGGTCTTGGACTCCATGAGTGAGCATTGATTGTTGTGGGCGCCAACCCATGTGTATTTGGGCCCCATTTCTTTCACGTATTTGTCCACCATTTAAAGTATTTCACAGGTTTTGAGGGGAATTCGGGTTTGTATCCATCAACATAACCATGAACTTCCCTTTGTGCTTCACGTTCGTGAGATGTTTTTTTTTCTTGCATATATCCATGTAGTATCATTGTAAAGACCCTAACTTTGATTTGGGACTACTGGTGTTTAGGGTGCTAATTGGAGAGGTTTGCGTGGGAGTTGGGGGAAGGAATAGTGGAGGCGTGGTGATGATGGGAAGTAGGGTGGTAGGGGATGGTGTGGAGTGGTGAGGTGAAGGGTTAGGTAATGGAAGCATGGGTTGTGATGGAGAGAAAACCCATATCTCTCTCTCTCTCTTTCTTCTCACTCTCTCACGTTTCCTTCCTCTCTTCTTTTCTTCTTCTTCAACCTTTCTCCTCTCCATCCATTCCTTCATCTCCCTTTGTGGCTCGAGCACTGGTGGTGAAGGTGCACGTGAGGCAAGGATGTGGCGGGAAGAAGGCACGAGGAGGAGGTGCGTGATGTGCAGACCAGAGTTGGTTGTAGAGCTTCAGCGTTCTTCGTCTCTTCGGAAGTGAGGTATCCCAAGTTCTTGCATTAGAGGCCTTTATTGCTCACCCACATTCGGGTGGAGTTGTGGTTGGTCGCGGGAAGTCGAATACCTCACCGACGGTGAGAAACGACGTAAAATCCTTGGCTGGCGCAAGGTTGCTGTCGACCAACAGTCGACCGGTGCCTTCGGGCGGTCGACATATTTAGTGTGTTTTGCCCAACTTTAACCAACACCGGTCGAACGATGCCTTGTGGCGGTGGACCGGTCGTGCTTGTGCTGGTGGGTCGAGGTTTGCCAGGGTGTTTTTGGTCAGACGAGACCCTTGAGTCGTTCGACAATTGCTTCGTGTTTCGCTTGGACCGGACGTTGACCATCCAAACGGTCGTCCATTCTTGACCTTTAGTCTGACTGGAACTTAAGTGAACTTAATTGTATTGTTTGTTGTTCGACCGTTTGTCGTGTCTTGTTCGACCGGTAGATGACCTAGAATGCTAGGATGCCCCTGGTAGTTTTCGGTCGACCGGGACCCCTGAGTCAGTCGACCGAAGAGACTTATGTGAATTCGACCACACTCCGGATTTTGACCACGTATCGGTCGACCGATTTTAGACCTCTGTTTGACCGTTAGGAATCATGTTTTGAGCACAGAGTTCGACCGTTGTAGGCGTTCGGTCGACCGATTCCTTTGCGGAAGTGGTCGACCGGTATACCTTTTTCGGTCGTACTGAAGTGTCAACTCTATCCACGGAAACCAGTGTCCTCGCTTGGAGCGTGAGCCGGGAGGTAACAGTGGGTACGTTGCGCATGCCTGCCCAGGGACCTCCGTGTGGAAGAGTGTGGATACTTGGGATGTGTCGCCTCTGTATTATAGACGGTGACGTAGTTTGTACATTGTTTCTCATATTAGAGTAGCAGCCTGAGAGATTGTGGATCCCATTGCTTTCAGCGGGCACGCAACTGGCCTTAGTGGCTACGGAGGTCGTTGGCCTGCTTTTGTAGCAGCGGAGTTGGTGTTTGCACGTGGAGCTCTACGACCTCGCGGACTTCGGTTCGAAACTATCGTTGTCTGGCCATCTGTGTGGCAGATATGTTCAACTGGCCTTGATAGGTGTTGATTGCACGTGGCCGTGCGACCTGTGTGGCGGCAGGAGGGCCCCTGTGCGACCTGTGTGGCGGAAGGGAGGATCGCGCGTGGCCTGTGTGGTTGCGGCGATGGACTGCCGATGACGATTTCCGGCAGGTAGCTCGATTGGTCACCTATCCAGTGAGATACCGTGCGGTCTGTGTGGCGCCGGTGATGGACCGACAGCTCCGTTGGTGTGGTGGTGGACCACGATGTTTTCAGATCTGATTCTACCTGCGCGGAAGTGCGAACGCCTCCTTACCGATCCCTTGGTTTGTGTAGTCGCGTGTGGGTATGTGTTGCGTACTGCCCGCTAGACCGTATGTGCCTACGGTAGGTCTCCACGGAGACCCGATGTTTGGACTGTACGGCCTGTGTGGCGGCGGCGATGTTGTGGACCGTGTGGCCTATGTGGCACCGGTGGTTGTGGACTGTGCAGCATATGTAGCGACAGTGATGTTGTGGACCGTGGGGCCGGACTGGCAGCGGTGGCGATTGTAGACCGCGGGGCCTGTGTGGCAGCAGGAACGATCGCTGGACGGATGTCTGGTTTGGCCCCTTGTGGGAATGTTGTTTTACTGCTTTGTATTTCATGCCATGCTATACTAGTACGATAGGGCATATAGGTGAGCTTGTCATACGAGGTTTCCTTATGGAAACTAAGGCATTGTTGTTATGTTTATTTTCAGGACCGTGTTAGGTTCCGGCGGGTGGTGACCGACGGATATTGCACTTTGGGACTGGATCCTGTCGTCGGCTTATTTTAGGTTTTCATGATTACATGTAATTTTTGTTTTTGTATCCTAATGTAATCACTCTTTTGACAAACTCTTATGTAATATGGTGCACTAGATATATTTGGGTATTCTTTGTGTAATGTCCCCACTCTTCGTGGTCTTTATTTTTTTGTTTCCGTTGATGTTAAAAGTTTAAATTTTCCGCTATTCGGGGATGTAACAATTGGTATCACAGCGGTCGGTTCCTATGCATTCTCTCAAAGAAATCACCCTTGCGAGTAGTATAGCTTGATTATTGCATTTCTTGTAGTAGATCATGCATGCATTGCTGATTAGTTATGATTTGTGATCCAAATGCCTCCTAGACGCGTGAGGAGCTTACCGCGTGAGCGCAGTGCAAGTGACGCCACTGAGGGCACTACGTGGGAGAGGTTGGGCGAGTTCCTGGGGCGCCATGCAGTTCAGACTGAGCAGGTTGGGGCGAGCGTGGAGCACGATCGTTTCATGCGTCAACACCCGCCTAGTTTTGATTGCAGAAGTGACCCTGAGGTGGCCGAGGATTGGATCTTCAAGATGCAGATGATTTTTCGAGGTATTGGCTATGTACCAGAGAGGTGGGTGGATCTGGCCACCTACGTTCTGGATGGTGAGGCGGCCAAATGTGTGGAGGTCCACATGCACGGTGGTGTTTTGCGACAGAGTGGATGTCAGCTGGAACAATATTTATGGAGGAGTTTATGGAGGAGTTCAATGAACAATATTTCCCCCAGCATGTCATAGATAGGGAGAAGGAGGAGTTTCTTGATCTTGAGCAGAAGGAGATGTCTCTGGCCAGCTACATCAGCAAGTTCAACACTTTGAAGCGTTACTGTTCTGAGACTTATGTGACAGCGGAGCAGCGAGCGAGGAAGTTCATCAAGGGATTGAGGAAGCAGCTCCGGTCGCGTGTGATCACCAGTATCCCGCAGACCTTTGCTGATGCAATGAAGTTCGCAACCATCATAGACCAGGAACCTCGGAGACAGCAGAGAGATCTTGAGGGTCGCGTGTTGAACGTTTTAATTTAAACCGCAAGTGCACGGCCGCGATGAAGCGGTGGCAAGTACGGGTCGTCCTCAGGGAGGTGAGCAGCCTCTTGTTTGCACGAAATCAAGTGGCGAAAATAATGGAGAAGAGAGTTGGTTACACTACTCTACACTAAACTACGCTAAGAAGTACGAAATGCGAAAGAAAGAAATAAACGATCAAATAAAAACTAAGCTAAGAACAAAATAGAAGTGCTGGAATTTCAGGAATGGAAAACCCCTAAGGGGTGGAGTGAGTGCACACAAGCAAAGAGGTGGGTGTAGAATACATTCTTTAAGCACATGAAGGTGGTGTTTATCAAGCATAGGAAGTGTCTAAATGTTATGGCAAAACCTATCAATCTATTCACCAACTTGGTTGATTAACATTTACATATGCAAGTTCTTTATTTCAGAACCTAAACAAGCATGAGAGGTGTCTAATCATTTTGGCAAAACTCATCAAGTTATAAATTCTATCCTAAACAAGCAAGCATACATTCATGTTTAATCAACACATTGAAATTAAAGCATTCATCCCATTCTCTAATGCATGTATGTACATCTACTCCACCCCCCAAAGGGGATGGAACTACTCACTAAACATTACACTAATTATTAAACTATGGAAAGAAAGCATATTAAAACTAAGCTAGAATTAAAAGACGATTAAACTAAAACATGCACAAACAATAAAAGAAGCATAAAATAAACAATGAAAGAAACACAAAACTTTATTGATAAAATGACTCACATTAAAAGTAGCATCCTCCTACTTTAGTGTGTGCTTCAAGGCCTCACTTCTAGTAGGAAGAATAGCCACTTAAAATATGGAGTGATTACAATGGAAGGTGAAGAGTTCTATTTATAGCCATGGAAAAAGGCAAACCGGGACAATCCCCCGATGTGGGACTAAACAAACACCAAAAATAGCCTAAACGAACATTAATACAAGACCAGGAGAAATTTGAGCGCATTTGGGCCAAAAGTGACCACCAATTAGCGGTCTTGGACCGCTAATTAGCGGTCTACAGTGTCCGGATCGCTCTGGAATTTCTTGTGGGCTTTTCTGGAAGGCTTTGTTGGTATTTGATGCATCTAGTTTGCATGTTGGAGCTCCGACCCGAATAGAATTGCCAAAATACTCCCCATGATGGTGAGGAGTATTCTGTTTTGCTCTTAGGTCCTTCGGTCTTGCATTCAGGTCCTTCTTCCTTGCATCTTGGTCCACAGATCTCACAATTCAGTCCTTTTTCCCAGCTTTTGGGTCCTTTTATGCTTCATCTCTTCAAACCTATTTATTCCTGAAAACTAAACATAAAACTCGTAACATAGCATTATTTAGGTGAAAGATAATGGATATAAGATACAAATATGAGCATGAAATGATGTCAATCAAATACCCCCACACCTAACTTTTGCTAGTCCCGAGCAAAACAAAGAAAGAGAAAAGCATGCGAAAAAAAACAAGAAATCCTAACTCACTTTCGTAGGAATCACGGTTGCACTTAGCACGTGCAACAAGCCGTTAAACCTCCTTGTCGCCAAGGAGGAGGAGTGTTGTCTCCTGAGGGTTTTCAGCGGATATACCCACAAAATCCGAACAAGATGCATTAATCAATCTAGCTACACGACTCGTTGGACTTATTTTGTCGATCATGGGACGCGGTAATACTATGGGTCGACTCTATATATGTAATCGGTCCACACACCTAGCCTAATGAGTTATTCGTGAGAGTTAGTCAAGGACTTAAGTGAAAGACATGGGCAACCTTAACTTCTGAATGTGATACAATGTGTAAAGTCCATTTTGGTTCTTATTTGACTCTTTTTTTTCTTTTTTTCCTTTTTTCTTTCTTTTTTTTTCTTTTTCTTTGGAGCATTTTATTGGTTGGTGTTTGATTCTCCCCAGGATCAGGTTTCGTGCATCATTGCCTATGAGGACTTACACTATCACGTACACCTTCCCCCAAATCTCCACATAGGGCGATCCCTACCACCCGTGTAACGGGAGTTCGGTCGGCGCATCCCAAGTCAGATGACTCGAAAGCACCAGGCACAAAGTCCCCTCAGACCTACTTTCCCGAGTGATAGGAGCCGTGCGAGAAGAGAGAACACCACTTATTTATCTATATGGGAACCAAAACCCCTACACTTAAGTTTCACAAAAAGAGATTAAGGGCCCTTGCCTACGACAAACTTCCTTATACTAACAGACACGAATTATTTGACTAACTAGGTTCAGGGTGGACTTTTTTTAAATGTTTGAGTACTGAAACCCTATGATTACACGCCCCCCGAGGGAAAACCGGGGTGCACCCTAACGACTCGATAAGACCTAAAGTCAGTAAACTAGAAATCCTAATGCATCAAGTTCAAAACAATTTTGGGAGCTTTCTTTTTACTTTGCCTCTCAACGGTTTTGCACATGCTAAACACACGCAAAACCCACAAAAACATTTTCTTTCGCAAACACATGAAGATTTTGAAAGAAATGTGAAAATTTTAAAGCACTCGGCAAGCAAAAGGAGACAAGTCACCCAAGGATCATGCCAAGCAGATATATCAATGTTAAATGCGGCACACTAACATGACCCTAGCAGTACAAACAAACGAAAATAAAACCAAAGGAAAAAGACTCGACTATGTACACATGTAAAACACCCCCCCACACCTACTTCATGCATTGTCCTCAATGAATGTGAACAAGATACTACATGGATACATGCATGAAAAAGGAAAGATCTCACCAACATGAAGTACAAAGGGACGTTCAGGGTCATGTTGATGGACACAAACCCAAATTCCCTCAAAACCTGTGAGAAGCTGAAGAAGGGAGATAAATATGTGAAGAGATTGGGCCCAAGTACACAAGGGTTGGGGCCCACAACAATCGATGCTCACTGAAGGAGTCTTTTATTACACACTTCTTCTTTTTTTTGTTTTTTTTTTGTTGTTTTTTTTTCTTTTTTTTTAAAGATATATACATCAACCAAGATATTCTCATAATCATTTGGTCAAGGAACATCAAATGAGAACATCAAGTCAGGAGGACCAGAGACTTGCCGAGATGGGCAAACTCCACTGGTACTCTGAGGTGTCATGAGGGGTGAAAGGTCAAAGCTGAAAGGCTCGAACCCCTCATGATATTGGTTGGGTGTGGGCAACAAAGAATGAAGTTGTGTTGCCTCACTAGGGTTTAATTGCTCATCGAAGAAAACCCTCCAACCAATAGGCGGGTGCATCGGAATGAGTTCCTCAGGCTCATTCGATGGATGCAACAGACTTGCATCACTAAGAATGGGGCTTCTCCCCAAGTCATCCAACAAGGACCTCCCACCATCATTTAGATCATCAAGCATAAGCTCGGTCATTGGTGGGTCCTTGTTGGAGTCAATATGAAGCTCCAATGGCTCAATGGCCATGGGACATGAGGTAGAGACACCTTCTGGTATAGGCATATGGTGAGGTGTCTCACTCTCACTAGTACTCTCAACTGAATCATGCAACGAACACTCCCTTTGGACATTCATGTTTGAGGCCAGCTCACTCTGTTGCATTGCAAAGACAGGCAATGAGTCTTCGCTGAGCCTACAAACATTCTCAACGGGTTGCATTGGTGTTAGAGGTGTTCGTTGATTTTGTGGTGCTTTCTCCAATTGGCGGATGAGATTGAGATTTAAAGGTTCATCCATGGGTTCCTGTTGCCTACCAGAGTTGAACACATGAAACTCGGCACTCATGTTACCGAATGAGAGCTTCATGAGACCATTTCTACAATTAATCAAGGCATTGGAGGTTGCCAGAAATGGTCTACCCAAAATCAAAGGTATTTGAGAGTGGGTGTTCGCAACAGGATTGGTATCGAGGACAACAAAATCGACTGGAAATATAAAATCTCCAACTTTGATAAGCACGTCCTCGATAATCCCCATGGGAATACGAATGGATCTATCCGCCAGTTGGAGGGTGATCTTAGTTGGTTTCAATTCTCCCAAGTTCAACTGTTGATAAACAGAGAATGGGAGGAGGTTGACCGCTGATCCTAAATCAAGCAAAACATTGCTCAATCTAGTGTCCCTTATCGTACACTGAATAGTAGGACACCCCGGGCCCTTGTATTTTGTGTAGGTAGGATTGGACAAAAGTGAGCTGATATTTGCAGCCAAGAATGCTTTCTTAGGAACATTGGACTTCCTCTTGGTTGTGCAGAGATCCCTCAACACTTTGGCATATTGAGGTATTTGTTGGATGACATCCAACAAGGGGATGTTAACCTTCACTTGCTTAAATACCTCTAATATCTTGTCCATGTTGTCACTCTTCTTGTTGTTTAACCTACTTGGATAAGGAGCTTTTGGCAGGTAGGTTTTCTGCTGTGCCTGAGAAGAAAGCTTTGGTGTATTACCCTCACCCTCAGCTTCTTCTTCACCACCATTCCCACTGAGGGGCTGCATAGATGGTGGTGGGTGTGGCAAGGAAATGTGATTGTCAACCTGTTTTCCATTCCTTAAGGTCACAATGGAATTGACATGGTGAACAGGTTCCTCCACATGGTTCACTTGCCTCCCCCGAGGTACCACATTCTCATTTTGCATTTGTTGTTGTTGGTACATGCGGGGGTTAGCCTCAGGCTGACTAGGAAAAGACCCTCTCTCTCTTTCATGTACAGACTGAGCCAATTGGCCCATCTGAAGCTCTAGAGATTTGATGGTCTGCTGATTTGAAGTGAGAACTTGACTCGTGGTTGACATAAAATTTTTCATTGAGTTTTCAAGTCCACGAGTCAAGGTCTCAAGCGAATTGAATCGGGTTTCCATATTATTGGAATTTGGGAAACCCGATTGATTGGTGGTTTGCGCTTGGGGTGGCTGATAGGAATGCGCATGCATAGGAGGTTGGTGTGATTGGTAATGTGGTCTAGAGGAGTTGGAAGGACCACCCGGGGCATTAGTTTGGTTCCATGAAAAATTGGGGTGGTTCCTCCATCCAGGATTATAAGATGATGAGTATGGGTCATTCCTGGCTCTATCATAGACGGCGTTGACACGCTCCATCTCAGGAGGAATGGACTCACACTCGCTTTCTACATGACCTATCCTACCACATGAATGACAGGGAACTGGACCAGATGTGGACATGTGAGGTGCACTTTGTTGGTTTTGGAGCTCAATCGAATCCATACGGCGCATTAAGGCCGTCATGCGTGCCTCGGTGGCCGTAGTGGTATCGATAGCAAATGCGGCACCCGATCTAGTCGAGTTTGCATTCACGATCCTCACTCCTATACTAGATGATGCAGGTGGTTCCCTCACACTCTCCCATTGCATGGTTTTCTCAGCGAGGTCTTCTAGGAAGGCCCATGCCTCCCTTTCATCCTTTCCCAAGAACTCTCCTTGACACATGGACTCAAGGAGCGTTCTTGACGGGATGTGAAGACCCTCATACACAATCTGACAAAGACGCCACAACTTAATGCCATGGTGAGGGCACGAGGATAGTAGCTCTTTGAACCTCTCAAGATATGCATGAAATGGTTCGGTCTCATGTTGATAGAACGAATTGATTTCGTTCCTCAATTTTTGAGTCCGATGATTAGGAAAGTACTTCTTGAGGAATGCAGATTGAAACTCATCCCAAGTCCTAAAGGAATTCGCCTGGTTGCTGTACAACCACTTCTTGGCGTCATCCTTTAGTGCAAAAGGAACGAGCCTAAGATGGATGGAGTCTGTGCTAAGTTGTTGCAGCTTGAACATAGCACAGACCTCCTCAAATTCCCTGAGAAAGATATAGGGGTCACCTTTCCCAGTGAAATGAGGGAGCATGGAAATGAATTGAGGCTTAACCTCAAAATGGTTCCCATTAGCCTCTGGTAATATGATGCATGAGGGTAGAGCTGTACGGCTCGGGTAGCATCGATCACGTAGAGGTATGGGAACGACAACTGGAAGCACTGGTCGAACAGGTGGGTCCAGCAACTGCTCCTCCTCACGGAAATTAGCAGCCATTGAACCCGGACTGCGTGTGACACGAGAGGAGGAAGGTGTCGAGAAATCGATGACCGAAGCCGGATTGACAACGCTCCTCGTCAAACGACCACTCTCGTCTCGTGTCCACGAAAGCATGCACAAAGGTGCACACACACAAAACAAAACCTTTTTTTTCTTTTTTTTCTAACAAAGAATGTGCGTAGAGGAGAAGACGGGAGAACACAGGAGAGAAAGAATGACTCAGGAGAGAAGGGAAGAAGTCCTTATGCTACGGCGGATGGGTACAGGTAGAAGCACACAAGCAAACAAGGCTCAAGCAATCCTAAGGTCGCTATAGGTCCTTACAGCTAGACGACGCCTAACTGCGAGGTCACACGGCCTCAACACGCCTCACCTCCCTACAACGAGGACCACAAAGCCCAGCAAGTGAGACAAGATCCGGGGATCTCGTCTCTCCTACTATCGACAAAGTGGGCAACGCCGATCAGGTCATGACGGTCGGGACCGGATCACTCTCCTAATGCGTCCGAATTCCTTAAGGCCAATGTCTACTTGATTTTAAAATTAGGCTCTTGATTAGTGTGGTTTTTGGGGCGAAGGAAAGGATGATGAAATCCCCCACCTTATCTTTTATGGGACAGCCCCTCCTTAGTAGCGTTTTGGAGTCCTAAATCTAGCAATCAACTCTCCAAACAACGCTCAACTCACACTTGTTGCAATGCACTTCCTACTAACTAATGCATGTTCATACGAAATGCATGAATGAGAGTAGAAGGTGCGTACCTCACGACAGCTCTCAGCAACAGAAAATAAAGCTAAGATAAAAGACAATCTAAATGCCTAAGTCACATACATGATGCATGGCCTAAACAAAAAGAATGCCTAATCTTTTGCTTTGAGTTTTAGGGTCCAAGTTGCTTAAGGGAGGTTTTATTATTGATCTTGGACCGCTAATTAGCGGTCTACAGTGTCCGGATCGCTCTGGAATTTCTTGTGGGCTTTTCTGGAAGGCTTTGTTGGTATTTGATGCATCTAGTTTGCATGTTGGAGCTCCGACCCGAATAGAATTGCCAAAATACACCCCATGATGGTGAGGAGTATTCTGTTTTGCTCTTAGGTCCTTCTGTCTTGCAATCAGGTCCTTCTTCCTTGCATCTTGGTCCCCAGATCTCACAATTCAGTCTTTTTTTTTCAGCTTTTGGGTCCTTTTATGCTTCATCTCTTCAAACCTATTTATTCCTGAAAACTAAACATAAAACTCGTAACATAGCATTATTTAGGTGAAAGATAATGGATATAAGATACAAATATGAGCATGAAATGATGTCAATCATTGCGCAGAGGATTGTTTCGGAGGGAGTTTGTGAAAGGATTGTTTTCTAAAAGTTTTACTTTTATATGTGAATTATTATGAATTGAATGTACAAACGTTTTGTTCCGTGATTATAGTATTCGTCTTTTGGAAGTGTTAACGAAGAGGCGCTTGGTCCTTAACCGTAGAGCTAAAAGATAATGGTTTACATAAATCAAAAGTTATTCACAATCATGGTAATTAACATGGAACATTAATTACCGAGATAAGATTGTCGTGTTGGTCATCGATTGTTGTAGCTCTACAAATAATTGACGACACGAGTATATAAAAGAGGAAAAGATTACTTTTATATATTGAATAAACCTAACAAGTAAAATATAATGGAATTGTGTTTCGTGTCATTAATGTTTTTACTGTGTCTTGGATCCTAAGATATGAGACTTATATCTTTTCACTCAAGAAGTGCTTAATTTGATAATTGTCAAAATCTATCAATGAGTATAGTGATAAAAGCAATAGTTGGTTGAGCATGACTTGTGCTGGAAAAGGTAGCTAGTCAAACGATTATCATTGCCCCTCTTAATTGAGTGATGATATTAGTGGGCTCCTTGATAAAGTAAAATTATAATGTGCACAATGTGACTTGAGTTAAGTCACATAGTTATAATTAGCTTAGACAGATCAAGAAATGAATATAATACAATGGTGACACATTTCTACTTTGTATATATTCTTAATATCATGAGGCAAGGGACGGACACAAGTGGTGCACTTACATCACTAAATGGATCGTGTTTTGGTTCGGGTGGAACAAAGACATCTATGCTAATTGGGTAACTATAATGTGTAGGTAGATACCGCTTATAGTTTGAGATATTAAGTGTTTAATATCGCTGCCAATTTGGCATATATCCTCCTATAGGTCACACCACAAAACTGGGAAACAAGAGATTGATTTTAAGTTCATATGATGTGTCGGGTTTCATGTGAAAATAGGACACATGTGGTGAATTAATTAAAATCAATATGTCATGAGAATTGACATAATTAGAATCATAATAAATTCATCTGAGGTATATATTATGGGGTGTAATAATTAAATATTACATATGATGATATATATAGGATGTGAATTGCTAAAAACCCCAAAAGATCAAATTTTGTTGGAAATAAATCCAAAATTTGACAAAGGCAAAATCGGGGTCAAACACGGTGAACCGTTCATGGTTCGGTCGACCGGGGCATCTTCGGATCGGTTAACCGAATAGGGAACGGGTAAGCGCAATTGGTTGACCGAGATTGCCCAGAGTGCCAGGACAATCAGGTTCAGTTAACCGATTGGAAACGGTCAACCGAGAAATAATATTTTCGGTAGACCGAAGGTGACCCGGTCATCCGATGACTATGTCCTAGGAGCGATTTTGGTGGGTCAACGGTAGACCGATTAAAAGACGTGGTTCGTCTGAATTCTTCCAGGGAATTTTTCTCATAAAGAATCGGTCGACCATCTAGCTCACGGTGCACCGAACACATGTTATAACCGAATGGTTCGGTTGACCGAATAATTCTCGGTCTACCGAAAAGAACGATTCTGCCTGAAATATTAAGAGATTAATTAAATCATGGGTGGAATAATTCCAAATTTAATTAAAACATTTTTTGTGGGTGATTATGTGGAATTTAGAGATTAAATTTAGGAGAGAAAAACAAGGGATCAAGGCTAAATAATAGCTATTGATTAGGATGTTTTGGGAGCCAATAAAAGGGCACCTATTCCCACTTGTTTTAAGACTAATGCAAAATTCTTTCTCTCATTAATCTCTCCCTAATCATCATGAAATTTCTCTTAGTAAAATTAAGTTTGGATATTAGAGTCTCAGGAGCTTAAAGATGGGTAATTAGCTTGATTCTAAACCTTGTTAGAGATTGATTGGCTAGCTCCTTTCTCTCTAACCTTGTTTAGAGTTTTGTGAACACTCGGAGGCAATTCCGTGGACGATTCAGCGAGCAACGCAACTCCGGATCATCAAAAAAGTTTTAGAGAACCTTTATGTATGATTCTATCTTTGTGGATTATTTTAATAAATGTAGGTTGCATGTTATTAGAATAAAACAGTAATATATGTACATAAAATTGCTGAAAATATGAAAATCGATCTTGTATGTTATATTAAAAATTTGAAATATATACATACATAGGGACACAAAATCCGACAGTGGTATCAGAGCTTTTAGTTCATATTTTCAACAATTAGACTATATAATTAATTTTAGTTTACCATCTACAATCAAAACAATTCATGTTTTATGTCTTTTTCGAGTTTTCGATAGTTTTGTTGATTTAATTCTAAATTGATTCTTCTGATAGTTTTAAATGTTTTAAAACACATCATATGAATGTTAGAATTAAGATTTAGACTTATGTCTGATTTATAAAATTTTGGTTTTAATTAAATGATTATTTTATAAGGAATCAACAAAACGAAAAAGGCATATGTTTATCTTTCTATAAATGTTTAATTTTAGAAATTGGATAAACAGCGGTTCATATATTTTATGAATTGAACTATGGATGCATAAAATCATTTTTAATGGATTTCAAATGATTTTAGAATTGTTTGATTTAAGAGATGCATGATAAACTAAATCGAGTAATATATAGTATATGTACATGCGTTGCTCGAGTTCTCTAATGTAGGGATATGTGAGTTTATATGTTCCATCGAAGCCATGTGTGAATGACTGAATGTGTATGTTATTAGTATTCAATCACAGGGGCTTATGTATGTAAAAGCCAAATTTTATTTCTATGTATATGCATGCATATGAGAGGATTTTTACGTAAGACTTGCACTAGACAATTTTCAAAATTCAGAGATGCATTTTATATTTTTGCAATATCAACATCCATTGTGCAAGAGGAAGACGCTGAAGAAGCGCAAGGATCAAGGATCAAGGACGCGGGAACATATAAAGTCACGCAATGTTTGTGTGAATGGATTTATTTATGTTTGTGTGCTTGATATATATGTGATTGTATGGATGAATGTTAGGATGTGTATAGATGATAAATATGCATGATCACCTAAATTCTGAAATCACATATAAATGTTTAAATTGTCCAACCAAAAATTAAGAGTATCTTTCTTTCTTATTTCATCCACTAGCAGGCATCGATCGAGGGATATTCTGCTCGCTCTTAGCGGGAGATAGCTTCCTCCATCTTTGGGAATAGTGGGAGATATAAGGTTGTCTATTGTTGTGCCACGAATAGATGTACGAGGTGTGATTCGCCCTTAGCGGACACCGAGTATATTTGTTTGTGAATACAATGGATAAACGTATCTCGTATCAAATGAAATAAGTTTTCTTAACAAGACCAGGAGCCCTAGCTCGGTTTTGGAAAAGAGAGTTTTTCTTACGAGGATTGGTCATATTCCCTCCTAATTAAAACGACAAGAGTCGTAAGAGTTTGAAAATGCAAATGTTGCGATATTTCGAAATGGTTATGATTAGAAAATGTTTTCTTACCTTGATTTTATAATATATCTGATACCCCTTAGCTAGTTTATATTATAATTGATAGGATCTTGGATTGCTGCATTTGTGGACAAATTATTTATTTGCGGTATTAGTTTTTAAAACATAAAATTGAAATTAAATCCCATATAATTTATTTTGTAGAAATGTCGAATATTCAACTTATTGTGCGATCAATGATTGAAAAACATCCTTTGGCAAATGATGGCTCAAACTTCATAAGCTGGCAACTCAAACTCAATATCGTGTTAAAGTTTGAGAAACTGTCTCAGATTTTGGATGGTGAAATCCCAATGGTCAACTTGATCAACCTGATTGGTCAACTTGATTTTAAATCATTAGAGACGTGCGAACCTTACCTAATGGGCAAAATGACCAAGAGGCCTTTCAAGAAGAAAGGACCGAGAGCGAATGACTTGTTGGATTTGATACATTCTGATGTATGTGGTCCGATGAGTACTAGTGCAAGAGACAGTTTTAGGTACTTCATTACGTTCACGGATGACTATAGTCGTTATAGCTATATTTATCTAATGAGAAACAAAAGTGGATCCTTTGACAAGTTCAAGGAATTCAAGAATGAAGTAGAGAACCAACGCAACAGGAAAATCAAGTCTCTACGAACAGATCGTGGAGGTGAGTACTTAAGTACCGAATTTGACTCATTCTTAAAGGAGTGTGGTATTGTACCACAGCTCACCCGTCCCGGTATACCTCAGTGGAATGGGGTATCCGAAAGGAGGAATAGAACATTACTAGACATGGTTCGATCAATGATGAGTCAAGCTGAATTGCTGCTTTACTTTTGGAGTTATGCACTAGAAGCTGTTGCTTACACACTAAATAATGTTCCATCAAAATCCGTAGAGAAAACGCCTTATGAGCTATGGAGTGGTAAAACACCTAAGCTCAATTTTCTCAAGATTTGGGGTTGTGAGGCCTACATCAAGAGATTGATGTCGACTAAACTTCAACCAAAAGCGGATAAGTGCTTCTTTATAGGTTATCCTCGTGAGACAAGAGGATACTACTTTTGACATACAACCTCCAATCGCGTGATTGTAGAGAGAGATGTCGTATTTCTAGAAAAAGAATTTCTGGAAAGAATAAAAAGTAGTGGGAGTAGAGTTGTGCTTGAGGAGACTCAAGATACTCTACAAGATCATGATATGAATGATGATATTCAAGATCATGAAGGCCCAACCGAGATTCCTTTGGTTAGTGGGAGCGTGAGTGAGAGACCTTCGCAAGAAATTGTGAGAGAAACTCAATCCTCCCCACCTAGTGTACATTCAAGAATCGAACACGAACCAATTCCACAAGAAATTGTGGAAGAAATTCAAGAAGTACACGTAGAACCAAAAGAACTTAGAAGGTCAACGAGGGAAAGGAAGAAACCCGATATGTATTGGGGACTTCATGAGAACATGGTACTAGATACCGATGATCCCTCGACCTTTCAAGAAGCAATGGAAAGAAAGGACTCCAAACTATGGCTCAAGGCCATGGAATCGGAAATAGAATCCATGTATGATAATCAAGTGTGAAACTTGGTTGACCTTCCTCAAGGGAAAAAGGCCATTCAAAATAAATGGGTTTTCAAGAGGAAGATGGACATGGATGGGAACTTGACAACCTACAAATCGAGGCTTGTAGCAAAAGGTTTCAACCAAGTTCAAGGAATTGACTATGACGAAACTTTTTCACTGGTTGCCATGTTCAAGTCTATTCGGATTATGCTCGCTATTGCCGCATTTCATGATTATGAGATATGGCAAATGGATGTCAAAATGGTGTTCCTTAATGGGAACTTGGAGGAGGATGTGTACATGGTACAACCTCAAGGTTTTGAAGATCCAAAGAATAGCGAGAAAGTATGCAAGCTTCAAAGATCCATTTATGGATTGAAGCAAGCATCAACGAGTTGGAACAAGCGCTTTGTCGAAGAAGTCAAAATGATTCACTTTGTCCAAAGTAAGGAAGAACCTTGTATATACAAGAAGGTTAGTGGGAGCCACATAGTGTTCTTGATCTTATATGTCGATGACTACTCATCATGGGAAATTATATAACTTTGCTTGATCAAACAAGAAGTTCATTGGAATCTGCATTTTCGAGGAAAGATATGGGTGAGGCTCAATACATCTTGGGAATCAAGATATATAGAGATAGATCTCGTAGACTCACTGGCCTAAGTCAACGTATATACATTGACAAGGTCTTGGAAAGGTTCAGCATGAACAACTCCAAAAAGGGCAGTGTGCCAATAAGTGTGGGTGTGCAACTCAAGAAGTCTCAACGTGCAAAATCACGTAAAGACTTGGAGTACATGAAAGATATCCCTTATCCTTCGGCAATAGGATCGATCATGTACTCGTGTACAAGACTTGCACAAGACCCGATGTCTCGTATGCTCTAAGCGTGATAAGTCGTCACCAATCCACGCAGGTCCTGAGCATTGGACTGCGGTCAAGAATATTCTGAGGTACCTTAACCGGACCAAAGATAAGTTTCTTGTTTATGGAGGACAAAGGGAATTAATAGCCGAGGGCTATTCGGATGCGAGTTTCATGAGTGATCCCGACGATAGAAGGTCGCAATTAGGATACGTCTACCTTCTGAACGGTGGAGCTGTGAGTTGGCGTAGTTGGAAACAAAGTACTACGGCTTACTCAACCACCGCTTCCGAAGTAATGGTTGTCACTGAAGCGAGTAAGGAAGGAGTGTGGATTAAGAAGTTCCTTGAAGAGCTTGGAGTAGTTCCCTCGAGCGAAGGACCAGTAGAGCTATTTTGCGATAATAGTGCATCTTTCTCGCAAATCAAGGATCCCAAATCACACCACAAAGTGAAGTACATGGATAGTAAGTACTTTGTCACACCTGACTTCATCGACGAGGGCAAAATAAACCTGTTATGGGTGGACACAAACAGCAACATAGCTGATCCATTCACCAAACCCTTATCCCAAGCCAAGGGCGAAATGCATTTCGAGTCCATGGGTCTGAGGAACCATGTGGATTGGCTTGATGAGTGATAAGAGAGGGTTACCCTAGTTATTATTGTTTTATACATTGAGAATGTATGTGAGAGAAAACTTTGATAACAAGTGCGAGATTGAAAGGAATGTGTTCTAAAAGTTTTACTTTTATATGTCAATTATTATGAATTAATTTTAGGAGAGAAAAACAAGGGATCATGGCTAAATAATAGCTCTTGATTAGGATGTTTTGGGAGCCTATAAAAGGGCATCTATTCCTACTTGTTTTAAGACTAATGCAAATTTTTTTCTCTCATTAATCTCTCCCTAATCACCACGAAATTTCTCTTAGTAAAATTAAGTTTGGAGATTAGAATCTCAGGAGCTTAAAGAAGGGTAATTAGCTTGATTCTAAACCTTGTTAGAGATTGATTGGCTAGCTCCTTTCTCTCTAACCTTGTTTAGAGTTTGGTGAACACTCGAAGGCAATTCCGTGGACGATTCAGCGAGCAACGCAACTCCGAATCATCAAAAAGGTTTTAGAGAACCTTTAGGTATGATTCTATCTTTGTGGATTATTTTAATAAATGTAGGTTGCATGTTATTAGAATAAAACACAAAAAGATGTACATAAAATTGCTGAAAATATGAAAATCGATCTTGTATGTTATATTAAAATTTTAAAATATATACATACATAGGGACACGAAATCCTACAGTTTGGGCAAGAGGCCTCGCCCTGAAGAGGGTAATAATAGCCGACCTGAGGCATGCAGAGCTTGTGACAGAGTCCACCCCGGGCAGCGTGCCTCTTCCGTGCTGTAGTTTGCCGAGGATGCGGTCAGCAGAGACACTTTATCCGAGAGAGCCCTTACAGGCAAGGACGACCCAGCAGAAGATCCGGACCCCCAGATGTAGGGAGAGGCGGTGTCGACATATCTGTTGCACGACCAGAGCAAGATCGGAGAGCTGGATGGGTCTTCACCATCCAGGCTGAGGAGGCGAGTGGTGCCAACACCAGAAAGGGAGGTACATTATCTGTTTTTGGGCCTTGTTGTTAGTGTCGTTTGATTTTTCTGCTGTGTTTTCCATCTTCACGGAGTGGGTGCGGAAGGAGGACTTGGAGCTTCAGGGAGCAGCTTGTCGAGATTTCGAGGACGAAATCCTTTTAAGGAGGGTGGATTGTAAAGACCCTAACTTTGATTAGGGACTAATGGTGTTTAAGGTCCTAATTGGAAAGCTTTGCATGGGAGTTGGGGAAGGAATAGTGGAGGCGTGGTGATAATGGGAAGTAGGGTGGTAGGGGATGGTGTGGAGTGGTGAGGTGAAGGGTGAGGTGATGGAAGCATGGGTTGTGATGGAGAGAAAAGCCATCTCTCTCTCTTTCTTCTCACTCTCTTATGTTTCCTTCCTCTCTTCTTTTCTTCTTGTTCAACCTTTGTCCTCTCCATCCATTCCTTCCTCTGCCTTTGTGGCTCGAGCACTGGTGGTGAAGGTGCGCGTGAGGCAAGGACGTGGCGGGAAGAAGGCGCGAGGAGGAGGTACGTGCTTTGCGGACCGTAATTGGTTGTGGAGCTCCGACGTTCTTGCATTAGAGGCCTTCATTGCTCCCCACGTTCGAGTGGAGTTGTGGTTGGTCGCGGGAGGTCGGAGACCTCACCGATGGTGAGAAACGGCGTAAAATCCGAGTCTTTTCCATTGATTTTTGTTTTCTTTTGTATGCATTGTTAGGGTCATGTTAGTGTGCTTCATTTAATATCGGTATATCTGCTTGCCATGATCCTTGGGTGACTTGTCTTCTTTTGCTTGACTATTACTTTAATTTTTCATGTGTTTGTGAAAAATAGTGTTTTGTGGGTTTTACATGTGCAAAACTGTTGAAAGGCAAAGTAAAAAGATAGTTTCCAACATGATGCATTAGGATATCTAGTATACCGGCATTTGGTATTATCGAGTCGTAAGGATGCACCCTGGTTTTCCCTCGGGGGGTGAGTAATCATAGGGTGTCAGTATTCAAACAATTAAAGAAGTCCACCTTCAACCAAGTGACTCAAATAATTCATGTTTGTTTGTATAAGAAAGTTTGTCGTAGTCAGGGACCCTTAAAATCTTATTGTGAAACCTTAAGTGTAGCAGTTTTGGTTCCCATATAGGTAATAAATAAGTGGCGTTCTCTTTTCTCGCACGACTCCTATCACTCGGAAAATTAGGTCCGAGAGGACTTAATGCCTGGTGATTTTGAGTCATATGACTTTGGATGCACCGACCGAACTCTTGTTACACGGGTGATAGGGATCACCCTATGTGGAGATTTGGGGGAAATGTGTACTGATAGTGTAAGTTCTCATAGGCAATGATCCACGAAACCCAACCTTGGGAGAATCAAACACCAACTAGTGTAATCATAATGCTCAAAAAGAAGGAAAAAAAGAAGACCATGTAAGAACCTTAATGGACTCTACACTTTGTATCACTTGAGGATGTTAAGGTTGCCCATGTCTGTCACTTAAGTCCTTAACTAAGTTGCATGAATGGTTCATTACGCTAGGTGTGTAGACTGATTACATATATAGAGTTGGCCCGTAGTATTACCGTATCCTATGATCGACAAAGATAAGCCATTTGAGTCGTGTTGCTATGTTGAATAATGCATCTATGTTCGGATTTTGTGGGTATATCTGTTGAAAACCCTCAGGAGACAACAATCCACCTTAGCGACAATGAGGTTTAACGGTTTGTTGCACGTGCTAAGTGTAACCGTGATTCCTACGAAAGTGAGTTAGGATTTCCATATTTTACGAATGTTTTTTCTTCTCTTTCATTTTTCTCTCTTTGTTTTGCTCGGGACTAGCAAAAGTTAGGTATGTGGGTAATTGATTGACATCATATCATGCATATTTTTGTGTCTTATATCCTTTATTGTTAGCCTAACCAATACTACCTAACGAGTTTTATGTTTAAGTTTTAGGAATAAACAGGTTTGAGAAGAAGAGACTCAAAAAGGACTTAAAAGTAAGGAAAATGACTAAGTTGCAAGACATATGGACTGAGATGCAAGAGAGAAGGACCCCGATGTAAACCAAAAGGACCGATGAGCAAATCAAGAAGCTCCACACCATCATGAGGAGTATATTTGGCAATTAGATTCGGGCCTAAACATCAACAACCAAATCGGCTTCACCAAACATCAAGAAATAAAAACAGAAACAAGCCATTCAAATCTAGACTCAATCCAACCAATCCAGACCTCCAATTGGTTGTCCCAATCATCCAATTGGCGGTCCAAATTTCTTCAAACGATTCATGGGTTAGTCTAGTGTTCGATTACGTTGTTGTGTGTCCATTTATAGTATGTGTTTAGTCCCATACCAGGGTATTGTCCCCGGTTACCTTTTTTCATGGCAATAAATAGAACTCTTCCTCCTCCTTTGTAATACATCTCCTCGCTTGGTGGCCTTTCTCTCTACAGGAGTAAAGCCTTGGAGCAAACTTCTGGTGGAGAGATGCTACTTGTAAAGTGAGTGAGCAATAAAGAATGTTTTGTTAGTTCATTATGGTTTCTTTTAATCCTTGTATGCTTAGTTAATTTTGTTTGTTTTAATTATTCGTAGAATTAATTAGCATGTTTTCTTTTTTTAATATGATTGTTAGATTAATAATGTGTGAGTAGTTCCATCCCCCATCACCCTTTGGGGGTGGAGTTGATGTTTATGCATGTCTTGTAGAATGGAATGAATGCTATATATTGTTTTATGTGAGAATTGTGAGTATGCTTGTTTGAATTAAAGAGAATACTTAACTTGATGGTTCTGCCATAATCCTTAGGTACATTCCATGCTTGTTTAGGTTCTTAATAACAAACTTGTTCATGCTCATATTAATCACTTAGGGTAGTGATTTAGATGATAGGTCTTGCATAAGGTACTTCTTATGCATAGCAACACTACCTACACTTGTGCTCTATTGAATGCATTCATCACCACTTATTTCATGTGTACACACAATCCACCCCTTCGGGTTTCCATTGCTGATTTTCAGCTTGCTTTTATTAGTAACTTAGTTTAGTTTAATTTTGTCTCATGTTGTCATCTACTTTATTTGTTTCGTGCTAGTTTAGCATAGTTTATCCTAGTTTAGTGTAATCAACTTCTTCTCCCCTTTCTTTTAATGAACCAGAGTTGACACACCTCCCTGTAGATCAACCCGTACTTGCCTCGTCTTCACCGACGGTCGTGCACTTGCGGTTAAACTTAATTTCAATCACCAGTCGTTGTGCATTACAAATGGGTCCAAAAGTTTTCAATTCAGTCCATTCTTGTTGCATTTAGGTCCTTTTTGTTCCATTTTCTCTTCTTTATTACCTAACACTTGAAACACTACAACAATACTCGAGTAGCACAATTTTGGGCTAAATTAAAGGATATATAAGATGAATGCGATGTATGATATGCTACTAATGACAGTGAAACTAGATGGTTACTATGTCTCTTTTTGAGTTGAGAAATGTGGAATACATTGTGCACCTAGCTTGAGGTGGGAGCTACAGCTTGTAAACAACTTGCCGTCATTCTAAGTAATCTCGTAAGGTGCATAATATTTTGCAGTAAAATCTTAATGAGTCCTCATAAAATACTGGTCATTGCCTATATGGTTGTAGTTTTAAGTAGACTAAGTTCCCAAGATTGAAACTCCTTTATTGTCAATGTTTGTCTGCTTGTGTCTTCATTCTCTTCTAAGTTTGTAAATTACAAGTGAAATTTCACCTCATTCAAGGTCTAAACTCTGTCTTTAATTTGAGTGTCCACAACATCAATTTTAGCGGTACCGTCTACATAACTCAGTAGGCCAAGGGGTTCCCAACCAAACATAATTTTGAAGGGAGTAGTGCATGTGGATGTGTGAAAGTTGGTACAATTCATCCCAGGTTAGCCATTGAACCCAATCTTTAGGGTTTACATGACAAAAGCACCATAAATAACTTTCAAGACACATGTTAGCAACCTCTGATTTCACATCAGTTTGGGGATGGTATGTTCTATCCAGTTTAAGGGAAGATTCATACATCTTGAAGAGTTCTTGCCAAAATAAGCTGGTGAATATGGTGTCTTTATGACTCACAATACTCATGGGAAGGCCATGTAGCTTAATAACTTTCTTTAGAAACTCCTGAACCACTATAGCTATTGAGTAAGGGTGTTTGAGAGGGATAAAGTGGACACCCTTGCTTAACCTGTCAACCACCACTAGGATAGAGTTCTTGTGTTGTGATGGGGGAAGTCCATCAATAAATGCCTTGGTGATTTCCTCCCAAATCATATCAGAAAGGTGTAGTGGTTGCAGTAACCCTGACGGAGTTGTTGTGCATATTTGCATTTTTTTGAAACATCACATTCTTTAATGAAGTTTTTTAACTGTTTCACTCTCTTCCACCCAGAAAATCCAATCTTAACCTTTGTAAGGCTTTCAAATGATTTGAATGACCTGCTATAGGACTGGTGTGATAATCTTTAATCAATAATTGAATCAAACTGATGTCTTTTACAAGAAAGATCCTCCCTGTGTAGAAAAGAATTCAATCTCTTTCTTGATAATTCAACTGACCCAACTCTCATTGTCTCCATTTACTCAGGAGATCCATATACCTCTAATAAGTAGCATATATGTTTTTCAGTTTAGACATTAGCTAAGTCTGAGGATGAGTGATAGAAGTAGCTAATTCCAGTTTAGTAAGGTCATTTTGATCCTCCCTATTCTAGATAGTGCATCTGCAGCTTTGTTATTCTTTCCCTTTTTATACTCAACCATGTAGTGTGTCCCATAAGCTTAACCAACTATTTATGTTCGGTGGGAGTGTGGATTCTTTGTTCTAGGAAAAACATGAGATTTTTTATCAACTTTAAACACAAAGGTTTGCCCTAGCAGATAGGATCTCGATTTAACTACAACTATGAGGAGAGCTTCAAGTTCCTTATCATATGTTGACTATCTCAACTGCTTCCCTTTGAATCACTTGCTTAAGTAGGCTAGGGGTCTTCCCTTTTGCTTCAGCAATTCTTTTACTCTTATCCCACTGGCATTACACTCAATTTCAAATGATTGAGAAAAGTTTGGCATCCCTAGTACTGGAGCTGATGTCATGGCCACTTTCAACTGGTCAAATGCTAATTCAACCTCTGGAGTCCATTTAAACTGATATTTGTTCAACATTTAGGTTGGGGGCGGCAGTAACTCCATTTTGATAAATTTTCTTTAGTAATCGGTAAGGCCTGGGAATCCTTTTAGTGTCTTAGGCTTATGCTAGTTTATAATAGCTTGTATCTTTCCAGGATCTACACAATACCTTCTTCAAAAATTATGTGCCCCTGTGCAAACCAAACCTCCATTTGCTCAGTTTCAAGCATAGTTGATTCTTTTGGAGTACTTCAAAAACTATTTGTAGATCTTGTAAGTGATGAGACCAACTTATACTGTAAATAAGTATATCATCAAAAAACATCAAGATGAAATGCCTTAAATATTGATTGAAGATGTCATTCATTAAGTTCTGAAAGGTAGATTGAGAATTAGTTAAACCAAAGGGCATAACTAGGTTCTTATAGTGACCCTTCTGAGCGCTAAAGGTTGTCTTGTGTATATTATCCACTTTCATCCTTATTTAGTGGTACCTTGACCTCAAATCAAGTTTGTAGAAGAATTTGGCCCCATGGTGTTCATGTATCAATTCATCAATGAGTGGGATAAGACCTTTATCTTTTAAAGTATTGAGGTTAAGTGATTTAAATTCTACGTACATTCTACACCCCCCATCAGACTTCTTCACTGCAATTCGAGAAGCAAATAAGATAGTACTAGCTCTAATGTTTCAAGAGTTGAGGCCTTCTTGTATGGTTTTTTTCAATCACATCTTTTTGTAAGGAGGAGTGTCTAGTCTATAAGGAGGAAGAGAAACTGACTTAATGGGATCAATAATTGAGGTGTGGTGATCATGGCTTATGGTAGGGGGAAACCACTAGGGTTCTCCAATAGTTTCTCATGATTCAGTAGTAAGTTCCTCAACTCATCTAGTTTAGTGGTCTGTAACTGCTCTTTAATGTTAGGTTCATCTCTTACTTCTGATTGAACTGCATACAATTGCAGCACATAAACTCTCTTCCTTTACTTGATCTCCTTGAGAGCCTTCTCCCGTGAGCACTCCTTCACTGTTTGGTGCATCAATCCCTTGAGAGTGTGGAACTTCATCCCACTTTCAAACTGCATCAACTTCCTTTTGTAGTTCCACTGAATGGTGTTAAGAGGACGTAATCAATATGCACCAAGTATAATGCCACAACTTCCCAACCTAAGTATATGAAATTCGTTTTCAATTTTGAGCCCTTGCAAATTCTTCACAACCATCATCGTACTATTGCCTTCATCTTGCATTGTAATTCCCAACTTTTCAACCAACTCACTGTCTATGAAGCTAGTTGTAATGCCTATGTCCACCAACATTATAACTTCCTTGTTCATAATAGCGCCAATCATTGCTTGCCCATTAACTACATAGACATAGACGTTCAGTGGATTCTCAACTTCTTCTTCTTCAAGTAGATTTTCTTCCTCCCCTACCTCAGCTTTGACATTCTCCTCCTCATTAGGAATGGATTCTCACACTTGTGTTTTGGATGCCACTTGTAATGACAATTGTAGCACAAACCCTTTCTGTCTTTCAACTTTCTAAGAGTAAGTAATTATCTAGAAATGAGGAAGTGTTTTATGTGGTGAACTAAACTAGGGTGACCTACCATCATATTTAGGTGTGGAGTTCTGACTCCTTGAGGGAATCTGAATCAGTTTAGGGGATTTCAGCTTATCCTTTAACTTCTTCAACTTTTGATTTTGAGCAAAGGCTTACTCTACAACATCTATCATGGTTCTTGGTTCAACAGGTCCCACCTCAGTTTGTAAGTCAGATTATAATCCCCCTAAAAAGGTGTAATCTCTAATTTTTCATTCAACCTTTCAATTCTATCAATGATCTCTTCAAACTTGTGATAATACTTAATCAGTTCCTCCTTCTTCTTGAGGTTTGTTAAGTCAATCATGAGATTATCAAACCTAAGGGCATACCTCTTCATTAATGCTTCACAGAACATGTACCAATTAAGATTACAGTAGTTCTTTCCCAACTTCTTAAACCATTTTGTCACAGATCCATTAAGATAATATGAAGAAAAAAACACATTCTGCTTATCAGGAGTCACATTATACTAAAAATATTGGTTAACCTTATAAAATCCAACCATCTAGATCATTTGTAGCATCCTACCTCAAATTGTTGGCTTTTAGGGCTTAATCATGTGAATTTTGATGGTTTAATCAAAGCAATCTTAATCACAATTAAATTGAGTCAAACACATTCCATGCATTCACATATACTTGTATTGTGCATACTTATTGTTAGGACCAATAACCCTCTAATCCCTAACTAAATGCGGACTTAAACGATAAACTAAGGGATAGAGTAGCAACATTAAAACAACAATAGAGACCGGAAATTTAGAGAGGTTTAGCACCTCACTCGTTCCAACTCCTCCTCGTAAGCCACACTAGATCCTCCAAGCTTCGCTTACGGTTCAACTAATCAATCTCTATTCCGGGCCGAGGTTAACGTCTTTACAACACCGTGTCTCATGAACAATCCTCGCCTCGCTCGTGTCTCCTCTGGCGACCCGAGAGGGAGCTTCCTCAAAGTTTTACAATTTGGTGATTCTTGGATATGGAAGTTGAATCACTATCTAAACTCCTTATGCTTGAGCACACTTGGATGTCGATATGGAATTGATATGCAAGTGGTGAAGTTTGGCTTTGAGTATATTTGGGGCTTTGAAGACTTGGGAATTGAGAGCGTAAAGAATGTAGATGAATTGGAAGAGTAGTGTTCTAGTTTGTGCCTCTTGAATGAGGTTTATATAGGCTTCAAAGCAAATAGAGCCGTTGGAGAGTTGGTGGAGTTTGAACCAATGAGAAGCAAGATTCTGAGCTCGTTCAGCCGACCGAAGTATAAGCGGTTGTCCGAAACAAGAGTTCTTCAGTATACAGATTGACATTCGAATAACCATTCGCTAGCTCTAGAAAAGGACTTCAAATTCAACCAATATTGATGTCAATTTACTGAAAGTCATTCGGTACACCGTTTCAATATAACAATGAGGATTGGTTGTGTTCAAGTTAAAATAGCCCAGTCGACCGTCATCTATTTGGATGACTGAATGAAGCGTGGGTTTTGCGCTGACAGTTATGATTCAAATGTCCATTGTAGACATTGGTCATATGCCACGCGGAAAGAGTCGTTGTGTGCAAAATGCCAAGAAGGAATCCGTTGACCGATAGAAGATGGCTTGTCCAAAAATTGGCAAGTCAATTGGGCTCTATGACAAAATTCAAATGTGATCGTTGGAGCAAACTCCAAAACCGGTCCAAGGCAATTCGGTCGACCGAATGTCATTGGGTCGTCCGACCAGAGAGCATCCCAATGGCTACTGGTGAGATGATTTTGGTTATCCGTTAGTTGTTCGGTTGACCGAATTGTGCTGGGACAATATCCTAGTGTTCAGGTTTACATATGATCATTTGGACTCAATAAATAGAAATTACTAGTCTTTGAGCTTTCATTACAAAACAACATCCTTGATGTCTTTGTCACTAATGCATCTCTTGACAATCTTTATGAACCTATTAAAAATATTTGCATACATACAAGTATATATGTAATGCATGTAATCATGTTTGCCTACTTTAATTGATTAGGTTGATTGATGAAGATTAGTTTGATTTAATCATCAAAATCAACATGGATTAAGCCCTAAGAGCCAATACTTATATCATAATAAGTGATCAAGACTAAAGGAGAAAATGATTCAAGTCAAGACATGTAATCAAGCTTTTGAAGATATTTATTGGGGTATCCATCCACACTCATAAGTAGGTAACTTATTTGAGGAAATGAATGGTAGAGATTGGGTTTTCAATGATGGCAAGAGTAAAGGTAACACGATCGACAAGGATGTAACGTACTTGCAACTGCTTGAAATTTTGCATAAAGAGTTTGATGTTGATAAGTTGAAGTATGAGCTCACACTGGAGGCCCCTTACAAAACACATGGGTAGCCAGTCATATAAACATGTTGAAATTGCAGACGATTTTGATGTCCATTTCTTCATTTCTGAAATATTACGAGATAATACTACTTTTTGTGTGACTCTGGTTAAGAAGAATGCACATGTAGAACCATTGCCCTATTCTAGCATTAATAAAGAAGTTAGAAATGAGGTTTGGACTTTTGTTCCTGAAACATACCCCATGGCTACTGGAGGAGAGATAGATGTTCCTGAAGTTGTTGTCCCCCACCCATTGTATGAGTACGAGCCCTAATTGAATGGCGATCATGTTGTGAACTTGATGACAACGGAGACTCGGAAGAAGATTTCGAATGAGGTGATAGTGAAGATTTACCACCTCCACACTCACAGCCCCCAAGGAAAAGACACCCACAACCAATAGGGGAGGACACCAAACACCTGGGACAAGCAGGAGTCGTCCAAGTAGAACTGAAATAACTCAGGATGGAGTTCTCAATTCATTTCATCAGAAGATCACAGAAGATGGAGTGCTCCAATGTTGATAGAAGAAGATATATTTGATTCTAACCACACTCATACGTCCTCTGTCGGCGCATCATCTGGAGAATTCCACCTTAGTAAGACATTTGAAAACAAGGTTGAATTGAAAACCAAAGCTGCTCTCTTTGTAATGAAGAATATTTTGAGTTTGTAGTGTAGAAGTCTGGTATTGGAGTGTGGAATATCACTTGAAAGGATCCTAATTGTGGTTGTATATTAAGGTGCGCTCACCATATTCGATCTTATTGTCTTCCATAATGTACATAGGTGCACAAATGGGGCCAAATACACAAGGGTTGGAGACCACAACAACCTATGCTCACTCTTGGAGTCTTTTTTCTTCAAATATAACTATGTACAAAAATAAATTCCCATCGTCATTTGTCAAAGGACAACAAATGGGAACCTCAAAAGTAGGTCAATGTACTCAGAATGGGAACATGACACCATGTGGGGCCAAAATACTCACTAGTACCCCCCCCCCCCCCCCCCCCCACAAAATGCACAAGATGCAAGGAGAGGTTCATTATCAAGATGCAAAGGCGTCTGATTCAAATGATCAAACATAAAGAGCTCGAACCTCTCAAGAGTTTGTCCCATTGCGGTATTGAAGTTATGATTGTCAAAACCAACAGGCAAGTGCACCAGAGTGAGGCCAACAACCTCATTATCATTACCCAATGCACTAAGCGAACAGAAAGTGGGTCTCTTACCCAATGTATCCTCTAAGGAACTCCCAATATCCACATTGGCAATGTAGTTGTTTGGTGTCCATCTGGTGTCCCTTTATTTTCAAGATTATCAGAAACAATAGTGAGAGGGAAACTCGCACCAAGTCATATGAAATTAGGGGTATTAGGGAGCTCTTACTCCACCAAAGGTCAATCCTTAAGGGGCACAACATTAAGATCATGTGGCTCGAGGGCCACAGGACAAAAAGATAAGACACAATCTTGTGCCAACTCATAATGAAACTGGTCCATGTTATTCTCAAATTGAATTGAATCCCCCACCAAGTGCTCGTGAATTGAAACCCCAAGTCCCTCAGACTGACAAGGATTTTGAGTCTGAAAGATTGTGTTTTGAATTTGTGGATGTAGTGGTGGTTCACCATTCAAAGATGAATCCAAGCAGAATGAGTCCTCAATCCACCTCACAGTCTGACTTTTCAGGGCCGGACCAAGGGTCTCCACGCCACTAGAGTTCGTTCCTCCAGTTGTGAAGGGAGGAGAAAAAGTGGCGTTGTGTTCCAAGCAAGAAGTGGTTGATGCTTTGAATAGATGGGCTAAGGTGTTGGTTGGTTATTTTATTGCTTTGAAACCATATTTGCCCACACTTGAGAAGCATCTACACAAGATGTGGGGTTTGGTTGGAGGCATGGAGGTCATCAAGAGGAGTCAAGGTTTCCTCCTTTTCCGATTTACACTTGGAGAGGATAGAAAATGTGTGCTTGAAGGAGGATCTTGGTTCATTTGTGGGTGCCCCCTTGTGGTTCAAGAGTGGGCTCCAGATGTTGTGTTGAAGAGGACCAGCATCACCACTATACCAATTTGGATTCGTCTCCCGGAGCTCGACCTCTGGTTTTGGTCAAGTAAGATGTTGAGCAACATAATAAGTGTCCTCGGGCGGCCATTATACATGGATGAGCACACCACATCGGGGAGGAGGCTAGCCTTTTCTAGGGTTTGTGTGGAAGTTGCCCATCACTTCACATATCCGAGTTGGGTGGATGTTCAAGTTGAAGAGGCCGAAACACATAGAGTGTATGTGGAGTATGAATGGAGACCCGGTTATTGCCTTGATTGTAGGGAGTTTGGTCACATTATGGAGAAGTGTCCGAGGAAACAAGTGGTTGCAATGAAGCATGTGGGCCCCAAGGAGAAGGCTGCAAGATGGGTAGTAGTTAGCAAAGGAGGGGCTAGGAATGGGGATGCAAGTGGAAGGAGGGAGGAGAGTTATTTCGAGAGGTTGAATGGACAAGGGCTTGAAGATGGGGACATTGTGGGGGGCTTGGGTTGGCTGATCGGAGCGAGAGGGAGAGAGGAGAGGGTGTGATGAGAATTTTATTTATACCGCAAGTGCACGACGTCAATGAAGACGTGGCAAATACGAGTCGAACACAAGGAGGGACAGATCTTGTTATTTTTTGTGATTTTCGATTAAAGGAAAGGAAGAGAGAGAAATAAATTTGGTTTTGAGATTTTTGGTTTTTAATTTTCTAAAGCATGAAACATGAACAAATAAAACTAAAATAAGAACAAAGATGGTGAATTCCGTTGGGTGGAGGTTTAGATATCGGGTTTAGATTAGAGAATTCAGAAACTTATAATAAATCATATTAGTTATGAAGCATTACATGATAAATGATTCAACATAAACTCAAGTAATCAAAATATACTAACACGAAATTAAAATAATAACTTTATTCTCTTCTCATCACCCTAAATCCGTCACCTCCACCCTTTGGAAAGAGTTAGAAACTCATAGATGGAGGGAAGGAGAAGGGGTCCTTGAGGAATTACAAAAGAAAACTAAAAACAAGAAATAAAAGATATAATTTTATTACTAAAGAGAAGGAACAAAAAATAAGAACAACCACCAAGGACCCTTTTAACATCGTTCTCGGGTCTATTTATAATTGCTACAAGGGACCTAAGTATAACATTGGAAAGTACACGTGTCCAGACACGACTGGACAAAACTGGAGACGCGGATCGACTCTGGGGCGGCGGAATCGCCGCATGTCAAGTGTAATGTGCGGCTAAAACTCCGTATATCTTGCTCTGATTAGGTCCGGATTTTTGTTGTGTGTTTATGGTATGATTTGATCCTCCTTTGCGCGTCTGGATGATTTCTTTCCTTTCTTTTGAGCTCCGGATTTATTTCTTCATATATTTGGAGATCCAAATTGATTTTTCTTTAGAACTTCTCCAAAATAATATTTAATTTGCATTCGGGTCCTTGGCTTTTTGCAATTAAGTCCTGGCTACTTTTGTGCTTAAGTCCTTGACCTTTTTGTAATTAGGTCCTTGAATGATTTTATGTTTGGATGAACTTCCATTTGACTCACGATAATCTTGACTTGGTCGTTATGATAGAAATGAGTTTTGCACACGTTTGTGCTCGGGATATGGGTAATTTGCATTCATGTCCTTGTATTCTGTAAATCAGACTAAACACATACCTTAGTAGCATTTATTGATATAAAATTAATCTAAATGAAAGACATATGATGCAATGTATGCAATGCATCAAATACCCCCACACTTAGAATTTGCTAGTCCCTAGCAAAACATAATATAAGAAAAATAAAAACAGGGAAATCCTAACTCACTTTCATAGGAATCACGGTTGCACTTAGCATGTGCAACAAGCCTTTAAACCTCCAAGTTTCCTTAGAGGATGAGTTTTGTGTCGTGAGGGTTTTCAGTTGACACACCCACAAAGTCCTAATTCAACATTCCATTAATAGCTCTCAATATCCCTACCTCAACCTTATACATCTTACTTAGAATTCTTGCATGCTTATTATATAAATCTAACTTATAAAAAGTCTGACTTGGTCTTTGTTCCTCCAACATTCACACCACTAACCCTTCTACACATGTTATCACTTAAATTATCTTGCACGCCTCTTCTGGTGGTGAAGTATCATTCGGATCAACCATGGCATGGATCATTCTTTTAGTTTTGGGCCTTGAGTATATATTTTTTCTTTTTCCGTGATTCAACACATTTGCTTTTTCTGACACTTTTACCCTTTTTGCATTCGTGTAGCGAGTTTGGTCGATAATCCCGAGCTGACAGACTCAAGTTACCGGGTTTCAAGATACCCCTACGGACCAGTGACTCAAAGGCTTGGGCTTTTGTAATCATTTTGCAAAATGTGTTTCCTCACTTTATTCCTTTATTTTTACTTTTATTTTCCTCAAGGCTTAATTGCTATTAGAAGTACACACTTCCCGGTATATTTTCCTCAACCTTTGCTTTTTATCAACCACTTCAAAGATTTCATTCATCCAATTTAAGTGCATACATGTTTTAAAGGGTAATGGGTTATTTCTTTGGAACTTAGATTTATGTCATAGTTTCTACAAGCATAACTATATAATAAGGAACAAAAACTCAACGCAATTTGTACTCGGGTTTTGGTAGTTCAATCTTAAGCTATGTCTTGAAACATTGAATTTTTTTTTAAGAAATAAAAGAATAGATATATAGATAGATATATACATAAACACCCCCCCACACCTAAATCATGCATTGTCTTCAATGAATGTGAATATAAAGCAAATGCACTTATTACCTTGGTGAACTGCGGTGGAAGGATGGAATTTGCTCAAAGTCAACCATAGTCAGAACTGGATTGAATGACACCATATTGGTGCATGTATCCAGTTGAATTGTTCCCCATGTTGCAATGAGAGTCCTGAATCACAGGTTCCACACCCCTCACATAAATTGGTTCTCTTATTTGCTCGAGTGATGGTGGGTGTGTAGATGAATTCCTCCCCTTTTTCTTACTTCCTTTTTTATTTTGTGATGATTCAGAAATCTTATAGATACGCGATTTCATCACAACATCACTTTGATTGCATATTATTTCTGGCTCACTATCAATATGAAAGATATTAAATTCAGCTTTTAAGTTCCCAAACGATAATTGCATGAGCCCATTTCGACAGTTTATCAATGCTTCAGAAGTGGCTAAAAAGGGTCTGCCTAGAATTACAGGGATTTGTCGATTAGGATTTACAACAGGTGCGGTATCTAGTACGACATAATCCACTGGGTAAATGAAGTCACCAACCTTGATCAAAACATCCTCTACTATACCTCTTGGTTTCTTAATAGAGCAATCAGCAAATTGAAGGGTTGTCTTAGAGGGCTTTAGTGGACCAAGGTTCATTTGCTCATAGACAGAGTACGGGAGTAGGTTAACACTAGCACCAATGTCTAGAAGGGCTTTGTTGATAAAAGTATCTCCTATTGCACATGAAATTGTGGGACATCCAGGATCCTTATATTTTATAGGAGACAAGTTTGACAGAATAGAGCTTATGTTTGCAGTTAAGAATGTCTTCTTTGGTACGTTTGTTTTTCGCTTTTTAGTGCACAAATCTTTTAAGAATTTAGCATAAGCAGGTATTTGTTGAATCATGTGTAAGAGTGGAATGTTCACCTTAACTTGCTTAAATACTTCCAAGATTTTCTCTATTTGTGCACTTGAGTTCTTTTTGAGTCTATTGGGGAATGGGGCTTTAGGAACATAGACTCGCTCAGGTTCAGGTTGAGTAGGTGGGTTGGGCATTTCAGATTGGACGTCGGGTTCAATGGTTAGGTCATTTGTGGTAGCTTGATGGCTAGATTGATTAGACGTTCTAGGATTTACAACATTATTATCAATCTGTCTTCCGGGCCGTAATGATACTACTGCATTTATTTGATGGAACGGTCCTTCCTCATTAACCATTTGAACCGGTCTAGGGTTTTTATTTCCTGAAGGTGGTTGATAGGGCTGATATGAATTATTAGATCTTGGATTCACCTCAGGTTGACTTGGAAACCGACCCTTTTCTCTTTCACCTACTATTTGTGCTAGTTGGCTGACTTGTGTCTCTAGCCTTTGGAAGGTCTGGTTGGTTGTTTGTATAAAAGTTTTCATCAAATTTTCCAAGCTTGTCAACCTAACCTCATGATCGCCATTGTTACTAAACCCAGATGATGTATTATTTTGGTTATATGGGTTTGGTTGTTGTCTAGGAGGTTGACCTTGTTGGCTTGATGAGAAATTGGAATTATGACGCCAACCCGAGTTATAGGTTGATGCGTATGGGTCATTTCTACCATGGTTATACATGGCATTAACTTGTTCCCAGTCCGCACAATCCTCCATTACATGACCAGTCTGACCACATCTAGAGCAAGGGATAGACGAGGCTTGATTCACTCGAGTTTGGGTTTGTAGCTCTAAACTTTCCATTCTGCGCATAAGGGTAGCTAGTTTTGCTTCAGCCGCTATGTTGGCATCTACAGCTAAGACACCTGGTTTGGGTTGACTTGCTATTCTAGATCCAATACTCGGGTTAAGCGGTGTTCTAGCATTCTCCCATTGCATCCTGTTTTCAGCTAAATCCTCAAGAAAAGTCCATGCATCATTTTCATTTTTCGACATGAAGTTCCCTTGGCTTACGGATTCTACCATAACCCTAGATGTGGGTGTCAATCCCTCATAAATAATTTGGCATAATTGCCATCTTGGAATTCCAAGATTAGGGCATTGGGTCAGTACGCTTTTAAATCTTTCTAGATAGGAATAGAACGGCTCGCTCTCAAACTGAACGAATGCAACAATTTCATTCCTAATCCTCATAGTCTTATGGTTGGGGAAATATTTTTTCAGGAATATTTGAACAAACTCAGCCCAACTCCTAATAGATCTTTCGGCTAGACTATATAGTCATTTCTTAGCGTCGTCCTTTAGTGATAGAGGCACAAATTTCAGACGCACTGCCTCCTCAGGGATATGCTGGTATTGCATAAGAGAGCAGATTTCCTCAAATTCTCTAAGGAAGAGATATGGGTCTTCCCTAGAGGTGAACTTAGGCAACATACTCATGTATTGTGCCTTAAGTTCGAAGTCGCGACCCGGTATCGTGGGCATAACGATGCACGATGGCTGAGCAGCCATCGCTGGATAGCATCGATCCCTCAGAGTTATAGGTTGTGCAACAGGTGGGTCCACTACGTTCTCACCCATTGGATCCGGGTGAGGTGGTGCAGCAGATGGATTGGGGCTAAGCTCTAGACTGGAATCTAGATGAACTCGTGAGAGTCGATTACTCAAGTACCGAATCCAAATCTGAGTGCACCGGGTTGAATCAATTTTTGAGTTCAAATTCCAAATTTAAATTCCAAATTTAATTTCAAGAATTAATTAAATTTTTTTCTTTCGTTTTTTTATATTTGTTTTTCTTTTAATGGAAACAAACAATAGAATGGGGAAAGATGAGAAAGGAATCCTAATCTAGAGAATTTAGGTGAGAAGAGAAAGAAGACTCAGCTGAGAAGGGAAACCTAACTCTAAAGATAGAAAGAGGGTTGGTCAGAAAATTCCTAAGAAAGCATGGTTCAAACAATCCTAGACCTAGTGTCACTTAGATCTAGACGACTCCTAACTGGTTGAGTCGAATTGATTTGCTTGATTCACCTCCCTCACTAATCAAACCAAATTGGCCAGGCAATGTATAGCTAGTGGGGGCGCTTCCGAAAGGGTCGGTACCAATTAGACAACCACTTCGCTTGGAAGACTTACGTCGACACAAAAACACTTTCTAGACACCAACTTAAATTCGATCGGCTTCAGGTCATAGCAAGTCAAACCAATTCTTCTCCTTAAATGAGTCTGAGTCCTTAGGGGTCAATGTCTAGTTGATTTTAATTTAAGGCTTGGGTGACACTTTAGGATTGTGATTTGCGGGCCACGGAAGGGTGATGAAATCCCCACCGTATCTTTTCCTACGGAGTTGCCCTTAAGATAGTTTAAATTAGATCTAGCAAAGATAGTCAAACAATGGTCTTTAGAGGGGGGCAATTGCAAGGTTGTATGCAAACTAGATTATATGCTTAAATGCAATCGATGAAAATCACGATACGTACCTTGACTCCAGCACTCTTCAACAGAAATTGATTTGCAAGAATTTAGCAAGAATAATGCATACAAAACACTAGATGATGCATGCACTAAGGCCTTTCTAATTTTTCCAATTTTAGGTCAGAGTTGAATTATTGGCAATTATGGAATTTTTGCCCTAACACGTGCAATTCTAATAAAAGGAAATTTTCTGAAAATAGAAATTACGAGGAAAAGAGGCAACAAAGGTTACCTATGCAATGCTCAGTCGGGTTCACCGCCCACTCTCGAAATTTCAGTAGCGTCACGCGTCCACCCAGAGATGAGTCGCGTCCCAGAAAAGTTTGAAGCCCAGAAGCTCCAAGTGTGCGGCGGATTCGCCGCAAATTGCTCTATAGGTGCGGCGATTTTGCCGCTCGTTTAGCTCAGAATGTGCTCGGATTTCGCCGTGCACGTTGTTGTCTCCTGAAACACAAATCCAAATACTTAGATCGCGCACAAGATAAACAGGATAAGATCGAAAACAATAAAAAAAGAAAATTTGCGTCGCCTCCCCGGCAACGGCGCCAAAAACTTGATGAGAATTTTATTTATACCGCAAGTGCACGGCGTCAATGAATACGTGGCAAATACGGGTCGAACACAAGGAGGGACAGATCTTGTTATTTTTTGTGATTTTTGATTAAAGGAAAGGAAGAGAGAGAAATAAGTTTGGTTTTGAGATTTTTGGTTTTTAATTTTCTAAAGCATGAAACATGAACCAATAAAACTAAAATAAGAACAAAGATGGTGAATTCCGTTGGGTGGAGGTTTAGATATCAGGTTTAGATTAGAGAATTCAGAAACTTATATTAAATCATATTAGTTATGAAGCATTACATGATAAATGATTCAACATGAACTCAAGTAATCAAAATATACTAACACGAAATTAAAATAATAACTTTATTCTCTTCTCATCACCCTAAATCCGTCACCTCCACCCTTTGGAAAGAGTTAGAAACTCATAGATGGAGGGAAGGAGAAGGGGCCCTGAGGAATTACAAAAGAAAACTAAAAACAAGAAATAAAAGACAGAATTTTATTACTAAAGAGAAGGAACAAAAAATAAGAACAACCACCAAGGACCCTTTTAACATCGTTCTCGGGTCTATTTATAGTTGCTACAAGGGACCTAAGTATAACATTGGAAAGTACACATGTCCAGACATGACTGGAAAAAATTTGGAGACGCGGATCGACTCTGGGGCGGCGGAATCGCCACATGTCAAGTGTAATGTGCGGCTAAAACGTGCGGAATTGCAATTAAGTCCTGGCTACTTTTGTGCTTAAGTCCTTGACCTTTTTGTAATTAGGTCCTTGAATGATTTTATGCTTGGATGAACTTCCATTTGACTCCCGATAATCTTGACTTGGTCTTTATGATAGAAATGAGTCTTTTGCACACGTTTGTGCTCGGGATATGGGTAATTTGCATTCAGGTCCCTGTATTCTGTAAATCAGACTAAACACATACCTTAGTAGCATTTATTGATATAAAATTAATCTAAATGAAAGACATATGATGCAATGTATGCAATGCATCAGGGTGGAAGGGATGATGACGTGCAGGAAGGGAGAGATGAAGTGGAGCAAGGTGCGAGTGTGGAGGTGCCATGTGGAAGGGCGGGTGAGGTGGTGCGAGGTGCAATGGGAGGTCACCAACTAATTGAGGAGCACATTTTTTTTGGAAGGAGCAAATGAGGATAGGTTAAGTGGTATGAGACAAAACACTTGTCAAGACAATTTGGCTTTCTCTCCTAAGGTTCTAACGGTTTGTAGCATGGGTAAACATGGGAGAGAGCCCATTGGTGGACAAAAAAGGCAAAGAGAAGTGGGTGGGGAAAGTGTTAGGCCTATTTCTGGAACAACCAATGGGGAGGGAGTTGAGTGCTCTATACATAGTTGCGCCAATGAGGAGAGGACCAGCACTTTTGCTAAGAACAAAGTGGGGGACCAGGTGGAAATGATTGGAGAATCCTTAGTGTAGGAAGTCCAAGCTGAAGGGAGTGGACAACATGTAGTGCATTGTGTGCTTGGTTTGGAAACACATGCTACACATGAGGTCGGGGTGGGTATGAGTGGGGGACACTTAGTGGAGGCATCTCAAGGTGGAGGGAGTGGGCATTGTAAAGTGGCTTGTATGCTTGGGCTGGGAACAAATGCTCCATAGGATGGTATGGCTTGTGTGAGTGAGGCCACTCATGGAAACATCACAAATGGAATAGGGGAGGACCTGAAAATCACGCATGAAGCTAGTGTACTAGACGAGTGTGGGGCGAGGCCATGTTTATCCAAAGATGGGGCAAGTGAACCAAGTGGGCTAGCTTCATTGATGCATGAGGAGAAGGGTCGGACATCTACCTCGAGAGTGGACCGAGGAAAGGAACTATTAAAGAAAAGCGACTTGCAAAATGAGGGAAGATTTGACCTCCTTAGGAGTGAGGAGGTTTCGGTGGTGGGGGATCAAGAACTTAGGGAGGCATACATAAAACAAGCTAGCTCCCCAACACCGACTCTTAGGCGCTCCGGAAGGATGATAAGTAGTAAAACAATTCCATGTGGAGGTAAAGGTGGTCACCCCGCACCTTAAACCCATGAATATCCTAGTGTGGAATGTGCATGGACCAAATGGACCTAGTCGTGCATTCATGATTAGGTGTCAAATAAAGGAGGTAAACTCGGATGTGGTGTGCCTTGTGGAGTATAAGGTAAAGCTTAAGAAGATTGAGCGATTCAAAAGAGAGATTTGGCCTAGTGCTTGGGTGTCAAATAGTATGGTTATTGACTCTGGGCACATTTTGGTGCTATGGAATGACCAAATAATGGATATGAGTGTTACATTCGAAACATCACAAGTACTACATTTCAAGGCAGGTCAGATCAGAGATGGACTCGAGTTCGACCTCATGGCTTTCTATGGTGATAATGGGCATGTGGATATGCGACATTTGTGGAGTGACCTTCTTCAAGTGGCACCACTCGTACCTAGGCCGTGGATGGTGTGGGGGACTTCAATTGCATTCGGCGGGCGAGTGAAAAGAGAGGAGGAGCTTCTGGAAATGAGGTTGCTATGGTGGAGTTTTATGATTGTATCGTTTCCCTTGAACTCCTTGAGATGCCATCCACCAGTGGGGAGTTCACGTGGTCCAACTCATTCGATGGAGTGCATGTATTGAGACGCGGATTGACCGGATATTGATTAATAATGTGTGGCTGGAGTTGTTCCCGGAATCCTACTATCTTCAGGGTGCAAAGGATTTGAGCGATCACACAATGCTTATCATGAAGACGGAAGGTAATGGAAGGCGGAAAAGAAGATGTTTTGATTTGAAAATCATTGGGCTGACGATGAGGACTTTCGTGGAGTTGTAGGGAGAGCTTGGTCCACTTATGTGAGGGTAACTCCCATGTTTCGGGTGGCAGCTACAAGAAGTAAAGATGATGCTTGTACGATGGAGTGGCTCAACTTTTGGGAACATTACACACAAGGTGGGAGAGGCTAGTGCTGCGCTCGAGGAAGTGAGGAGACAATGACTATACCGTCCTCTTGATGTTGGCCTCTCCCCCGCGGAAGGGCAGCGAAGGACTCTCTTGCTCGAACTCTTGCTTGGGAAGAGTCTATTATTTGACAAAAATCAAGGGAAAAGTGGTTGAAGGAGGGGACCTAAACACTAGGTTTTTCCATGCACACCTTCGAGTGGGGAGAGCCACCAACCAAGTGAGACAAGTCTGTGAGGGTGCCACCATCCTGGAAGCGGAGGGAGAGATTCAGGACGCCTTTCGGCGTTTTTATACTAACTTGTTTGCTAATGATTTGCAGGGGACCCCTATTCCCCGCTCCCTCTCTTTACCACAACTCCTTCCGGTAGAGGGGAATGAGCTGACACGTGACCTTGACATGAAGGAGTTGGAGGATGTGGTGCTGAATGCAAATGTGGATAAAGCACCGGGTCCTGATGGCCTCAATGCAAAAAATTTGAAGGCTGCGTGGGAGCTCATCAAGAGGGACATGTTTAAGGGCATACATTCTTGTATGGACAGCGGGAAGGTGCTGGCCCAACGGAACTCCACATCAATTACACTTATCCCAAAGAAGAAAGCTTCGGTCTCGGTGAGGATTATCGACCCATAGCGCTGTGCATCATGACGTATAGATTCACATCCAAAGTTCTTGCAAACCGATTGAAGGGGCTGCTGCCACTCCTTATTGGAGAAAATCAAAGTGCCTTTGTCAAAGGCCGGCGAATTGGGGACAACATTCTCCTTGCACATGAGCTTTGTCATAATCTCCACCTCGACAAAGGAAGGGGAAGAATGTGTATCAAGCTTGATATCTGGAAAGCGTATGACTCCATATCGTGGAATTTTCTTGATGGAGTCTTGGAATGATTTGGTTTTCTGGTTAAGTGGAGATGACTCATTATGAATTGTGTTCAATCCTCGTTTGTGGTGACGGTAAATGGTGCAAACTCCTCCCCTTTCGTGGCCAACAAAGGGTTGAGACAATGTGATCCTTTGGCTCCCTACTTATTCGTTATGTGTATGGAAGTTTTGAGTCAGATGGTGAAGAAGACGGTTATAGATGGACGCATTCAACCACTTACTTGTGGAGATATTACCATATCAGATCTACTATTTGCTGATGACGTCCTATTGTTTGCGAAAGTCACAAAGGAGAATGCGAGAGCCATTAGAGGTGTATCGAGGAATTCACATCTTGCTCGGGGCTGAGCTATAGTGTGTCAAAAGGCAAAATCTTTATGGGGGTGAAGCACGACATGGTGCATGGATTGCTCCACACCTTTGTATGGAGCGAAAGGATTTCCCCGTCACCTATCTTGGGTTCCCTTTGTTCTCCGGAAGGATGGGGAGAACCCATTGCAGGACACTTGTGAACAAGATAAAAGCACGACTTAGCACTTGCCAGCAAAACTTTTTATTCATTGCGGGAAGGTGGAACTTGTGACGAGCGTCCTTGTTTCCCTTAGCGTGTATTGGACCTCCGCTTTCCTCATCCCTTGGAAAACCTTGCAAGAGATCGAGTCTTATGTGTCACTTTATTTGGCGAGGCCCAAGGAAGTGGTTGCGGTAGCTTGGAGAGATATATGTACACCAAAGGATGAAGGTGGGTTTCGCCTCAAATGCCTAACAGACTGGAATGATGTGGGTCTACTACGCTTATTTTGGCTTGTGGTGGCGGAAGGAAACTCTCTTTGGGTCAAGTGTGTGCACCGGAAATACTTGAAGAACCGATCCATTTGGCTTGCACGACCTCCTCCCTCTTCCTCTTGGGCTTGGAGGGGCTACTTAGAGTCTGAGACATAGTGAGATGGCATATCCAATATGAGGTGGGCAATGGCGAAGAGATCTGGTTCTTCCAATATCCTTGGCGTGGAGAGTCATTTCAATGTGAAAATTGGGGGGAATGGTTACATTATGAGTTGGGAGTGCCTTGGGACACGAAAGTCTCATATTTTATCAGAGAATGAGTGTGGATGCTACCCCCTCCCCAACCCCCCCCCCCCAAGATCCACCTTGATGGAGGAAGTCCACTTGGGTATAGCAAACACACGAATCCATGGAGGCACGGACCAGCCAAAGAGGATAGATGGCAAGGGCATCGTGCTTGGTATAACAGAAGTGTGGAAATGGGTAAAGCCACTAGGAAACAAGGTTACATGGGCTGGTATGGTGTGGCACAAGCACGCCATTCCCAAGCATGCACTCACGGCTTGGAGGGCTTTGAGAGGCCGTTTACTCACAAAGAAATTTATGAATCAAAGAGGAGCAAAGCACAACATGGTTTGCAGCCTTTGTGATAGGGATGAGGAAGACATGGTGCTCCTCTTCTGGGGGTGCATGTTTATAAAGGAGGTTTGGTCAGCCCTTCTACATCTACTGGAGGTCAGCCATCGACATGCACAATCTCTAGAAGGCGAAGCTATATGAATTTCACACGCGCGTTGTAGCCGGCTTGGAAATGTGGTAAGGAGATGGCCTTTAATGCCATGATACATGAGTGCTGGCTTGAACGGAACCGTAGAATCTTCGAGGGAGAAAAAGCATTGCCGAAAGATATAGTGGCTGCCATCAAAGACACTATTCGTTGCCTATGGGATAGGGTGAAGAATCTTGCGAAGAATGATGAGGAGGAGCACGATTTCCAGATAGCATGGAGTTAGGAAGTAGTGTTAGGGCTGCTTGATACGTTTGTGTACCTAAGAAATGTTGCCTATACCTGCTGATTTTCAGCTTGCTATTTCCATGTATTAGTAGGGTAGAGGCCGAGTATGCATGTAGTATACCCCGTGCACTTATCTTTCTGATTCTTTCGTAGGTTGTAAACACTACTTAGTCAATATAATTTGAGGCCAAGCCTCCCTTTTGCTTTGCAAAAAAAGGAGAAGGTTCGAGCTCTGGCGAGTCAAGTTCGTAGGAAGTGTGAAGATGGGAGGTGGTGATCGCCCTCAACGTTTAGGGCTCTGTCGACCATGAAAAAGAGATGCCAAGTTCAATTAGATGTTCACACACGAATATTGTACGGATCCAAAACTAATTGATCTTTACGGCGCTTCCTCTATCAATTCTATTCTTTATCCATAGAATATAAGTATATAGTGTGAGTGGTCGGGGGCGTCATCGGAGGTCGGAGACCTCGTCGATGCTAAGGTGAAGCAAGCATGCTCCACAGGAATGGTCGAATGATTGTGGTGTTGGTTGACCGGTGTTAGTGTAAATGTGTGATTTGCACCCACACCGGTTGAACGATTCCTTGTGGCGGTCGACCGATTATGCTTGATTTTTTCGGAAAATGGGACCCGTTGTTGTTTGACCGATTGATCTAAGTAAGTCGGTTGGGGCATTTGACCATCTAAACGGTCGACCGTCTTAAGATTTGGTTCGACCGATAACTTATGTGAACTTAAATTATGTTCAGCCGATTGCCTTTTGGTTCGACCGGTGTTGACTTAGGGAAAACGTAGGAGGTTCCTATTATTTCTGGTCGAACGCCCTTTGTTGTTAGACTGTTGGGATAATTATTTTAATGATATATGTGGCGTAGACCTTCCAAACGGTCCACCATCCAGAGACTTTTGTACGACCGTTTGGGTATATGTTTGTTCGACCGATTGTTTGTTGTTGGAATTGTTTACCGGTATTAACAACCAACCAGTCGACCGGTTGACAATTTTTGGTTGACCGTAGGTGCCTAGGATTGTATTGTATGTTTATGATCGTGTTGGCTCATGGATTTCTTTTATGACTATTATGATTTCATGGCATATGAATTGAGACCCTATGTAGTAAACCTAAGGTACCACAATTCCCCTTTGCATTATCCATATGTATTGGCACTACAGAGCAAGATGACTGATTGCCTGTGTGGCAACAGAGATGGCCCTCTAACCTTTGTGGCGACGGAGATGACCGACCGATGTTGTTCCAGCAGATATGATCATCTGGGATGTGGCACACCTCGACGAGTATGACCGGCTAGAGTGACGACTCTGGCGGATTGTGGCATTGCGACCACGGGATCAGATCTGATGATGACTCGGAAGTGCGTACGACTGTGACCGAACCCTCATACTAGTATAGCTGCAAGTAGGAGTGTGTCGCGTACTCTCCGTATAACCGCATGTGCCGCGGTGGGTATCTTCCGATGCCCGACGATGTGAGATGTATGACCATATAAACCCAAAGTGGGGAGATGATTGTTATGAGTTATGTTGCCATGATACTAGTATATAAGATCATGTATTGCTTGTACATGTAGGTGGACTTAGTATACGGAGTTTCCTTTTGGAAACTCAGGCATCGTTATTTATGTTTTTCACGACTCATTCAGGTGTTGAGCGGGTGGTGACTGAGGACGAGTACATTTAGGGATCAGATCGTCTAGTCTTTTTGAGGTTATTATGATTACATGTACCTATGATGTTGTATTTTTAAGTAATCATATGTTTGACAACTCTTGTATACGGTGCACCTTTTGATGTATATTATTAGTTGCATTCCTAGTGATCTGATGTTTATATCCTTTGATTATCTTTCAAAGTTTAAATTTCTGTTGTTTGTCGGGGACGTTACAGTTTGGTATTAGAGCAGGTCGGTTCCGGTGTACTCATTTAAAGAAACCACCTTTAGGAGTAGTTGTGTAGAATCATGCATGCATAGTTAAGTTGATTCTATTGTTTTTGTTTTGGTTCTAGATGCATCCGAGACGGGTAAGACCCGCTGCACATGTACGTAGCTCTAGTGAGGCAGCTATGGATGTGGGATGGGAGGAGGAGCGACGGACGCTCAACAACATTGTGGGAAGACTAGGTGAGTTTTTGGAGTGTCATGGGACCCATACTAAGCAGGTTGGAGTCGGCACGATGCATGATAGATTTATGCTCCAGCATCCGTCTACTTGTGAGGGCAGAGTTGACCCCGAGGCAGCAGAGGACTCGGTCTTCACCATGGAGAACATATTTTTTGGTGCTCGAACACACCCCGGAGATGAAGGTGGATCTGGCCACCTATATTTTGAGCGGTGCAGCATCCAAGTGGTGTTTGCTGATAAAGAGAACGTGAGTTGAGAGGAGTTTTTGGAGGAGTTCAACAAGAACTACTTCGCGCAACATATCCGTGATGCAAAGAGAAAGGAGTTCATGGTCCTTGAGCAGAGGTAGTTGACGTTAGAGAGCTACGTCAACAAGTTCAATGCCTTGGCTACTGCCCCTAGATCTACGTGACACAGGAGCAGGGGGCTTTGCAAGCTACTCCGGACCCGTGTGCTTACCAGTATGTCGCGGACTTGGCAGATGCAGTGAAGTCTACGACGATCCTTGACAGGGATTTTCAGGAGAACTACCAAAAACCCCAAAGGCTACAAGGGAATCCAGGCAGAGTGCCCGGATAGAGGAGAGCAACCCTTACAAACCAGAGGTATGTAGGATTTGCAGCAAAATCCACTCTGGACAACCTTGTTTCTTCCATGCAGGAGCATGTTTGGGTTGTAGACAACTTTGACACCTCGTCCATGAGTGCCCGAACCAACAGATAGTGCCTAGCAGGAGGCCGAGACAACCAGCTGCAGGGAGAGGCGGAGTCAGTCAACCTGGTATACGACCTGGTCAGGGGAGAGGTACTGGGAGTGTCCTTACCATTCAGGTCGAGGAGGCGAGAGATGCCAACACCGTGGTAGAAGGTGCACTTTATGTTGCTGGTCTCGTCACTATAGTTTATTTGATTGTGGCACGACGCACTCGTTCATTTCAGAGAGATTTGCGAATGTTCTAGAGTGTTCCCCTGTTCTGTTGACTACCAGTTTGGAACTCAATAGGGCCATGGGAGAGGTGGGTACCATGGAGAGTTTTCTCCCCGACACCACTATTGTTTTGGGAGACTAAGATATTCCAACATATCTACTCTTGCTACCGATGGAAGACTTCAACGTCATACAGGGGATAGATTGGCTATCATAGCACAACGTCCGAGTCTTTTGCCGTGAGAAGAAGATTTTGATCCCAAGGAAGGACCGTCCAGATGTGCTGATCGAGGAGGGAGTGAAGAACAGACCAGGTTGTATCATTGTGTCGGTAGTAAAGGCATACAAGTTGTTACACCAAGGTTGCAGTGTGTTCATGCCTACGCTGGTAGTTCCAGACATTGAGTCAAGGAGATTTGACGATATTGAGGTAATACAGGATTTCACAGAGGTTTTCCCATATAGTATCACCGGACTACAAAAGGTTTTTGCAGAGGTTTTCCTAGTGGCCCTTAATTATCTAATCAACTTATGCTTAATCACTACTTAAACAAACAAGATGTGCAACAGAAACAATTTAACAAGCAAACCACAAATGGACACGAGGATTTTATAGTGGTTCAACCACCAGCCAACATCCTCTTGCAATCTCCGGTCGATTCTTCGAGCTCCGCTCACGTCGTCACTATATGCTCATCATTCCAGGCTGGGAGACAACGCCTTTACAATCTTCAAGCTAGCGAACAACCCTTGCCTAACATGGAATCCTCTTCTCACAATCTGAGAACAATGCTTTGGGCTTTCACCGGAGCCTTTACAAACTTTGCCTGACTGAGAACTTAAGTGGATCACACTCTCTAACTTGAGCACACTTTGAGTAAATAGGAATTGATCAAAGGTGTGGAATTTAGGATTGGTGTGTATAATTTGGAGTTTTTAGGATTAGGAGACTTCTCTCTAATGTATGAGACAATTGGAAGTGGGAGAGTTGTCTGAACAATTTGTTTGGACCCCAATTTATAAGCTCCTAAAGTTTTGTAGCCGTTGGGGAAGAATTGATTGAGTTGTGTGAAGGATAGACAAAACGGAAATCAAGATTCAGTAATTATGTCCCTCACCGGTCGACCGAATCGGGTTATCCGGTCGACCATTTCCAGCATCGGTCGAACAAACAAGGCTATCACTCTAGTGCACTTAGGTGAACGATCGAACAAACAATTGGGTCGGTCGACCGTCCGGCGGGTTTTGGCCAGGGTAAAGGTAATCAGTTAAACAAAAGGTGCTTCGACCAAAAACATGAACTTTTGGGCTCAAGATATGTCTTCATCCGGTCGACCGTTCTAAGGTCAACGTTCGACCGGTGGCCAATTGTATTCTATGGGTTAGTTGAAATTATAGGAATACGACTGTTGTATAATACGACAAGGTTAACGGTCATCAGAAAAATAGGGGAATAGTCGACCGAAAGGTAAGACGGTCGACTTGGTGAGCTAGGAAAATACACTTAGAAGATTTGTTATGATCGGTCGGACAAGGCACTGGTTCTGGTCGACCGATGGGCACAAAAAGTTTAGGTTTTGGTTTAGTGATTTTCCGGCTAAGGTTTGGGTGATCTATTTAGTCCAATTGATGTGAAATTTTGTGTGACTTCTACAAGGAACCTAGTGTGCATGGGAGTAAGTTTTAACTCTTGTATGCTCATGATTACACAAGTTCCTATGACTCAAAATAAAGGCAAGTTACATGTCTTCAAAAGCTTGATTACATGTCTTGACTTCAATTCCATTCTTCCTTGAGTCTTGATAACCTGTAGATGTTCGCACAATACAATATATCTTCCATGCATTATTTGTGCTACACTAAATGTGATTGTGATTAATATTAGGTTGCTTAAATCATCAAAATACCGATTAAGGCTAAAAAGGTAACATATTAGGCCAAGCATCTCACCTTGGGGAGCATCGGTACACTTTGTGAAGAAGAAAGATGGGTCATTACGGATGTACATAGACTATAGGATGTTGAATAAGGTTACCGTCAGAAATCGATATCCTTTACCTATGATCAAGGAAGTTTTTGAGCAGTTGCAGTCAGCGAAGGTTTTCTCGACGATTGATCTGCATTCAGGTTATCACCAGTTGAGGATCAAGGAGGCAGATGTCCAAATGACAGGATTCAGGACGAGGTACATGCACTTTGACTTTTTTGTGATGCCGGTTGGATTGACGAATGCACCCGCAACATTCATGGATTTGATGAATAGGATGTTCAAGCCATATCTCGACAACTTCGTCATAGTCTTCGTGGACAACATGTTGGTGTACTAATCAGATAGGGAGCAACATAGAGAGCATCTGAGGACTGTGCTTAGAATTTTGAGAGATCATAAGTTGTATGCAAAGTACTCGAAGTGCGAGTTTTGGCTGGATCAGGTAGCTTTTCGGGGGTACATTGTGTCCAAGGATAGGATCTCAGTAGACCCAGCGAAGGTTGAGGCTATGACGCAGTGGAAGGTTCTGACGAGCGTGACAGAGAGAAGGAGCTTTGTAGGTCTTGAGTGCTATTACCATTGTTTCATCAGAGACTTTTCCATATTGGCTTCACCACTGGTGGCACTAACAGAGAAAGGTGTTCAGTTTCTTTTGTCCCTCAAGTGCGAGGACATCTTTCAGGAGTTGAAGAGACGACGGATGACTACTCTGGTTTTAACTTCTTAGTGGCAGCAGAGCGTTCGTGATTTGCAGTGACGTATTTGGTATTGGTTTGGGCTGCGTGCTCATGCTGCATAGGAAGGTTGTAGCATATGCTTTGACGCAACTGAGGTGCAAGAGAAGAACTACGCTACACATGATTTGGAGTGGCAGTAGTAGTTCACGCACTGAAGACTTGGAGACATTACTTGTATAAAGAGCAATTTGAGGTCTTCATAGATCACCAGAGTCTGAAGTATCTATTTTAGCAGAAAGAGCTAAACATGAGGCAGCACAAATGGTTGGAGTTTGTGAAGTACTATGACTTCACAATTTCATATCACTCGGGCAAGGCTAATTCTGAAGCGGATGCACTTAGTATATGAAGTAGACATTTAACGATATCAACAAGAAAGAGGCATAAGAAGATACAAGAGAAAAAGAAATGCAAATGGGCTCACCAAATTCGACCAATGGCGGATTGTTTTTGAAATATGGTCCCCAAACTCCTCCAAGCTCCTTCATTCCCTTAGTTAAGATCCCATGTGGTTTGTTGGGTCGAGCATGTTTGGTCTTAATTCCCCCAAATACTTCTAAAGATCATGATAATAAGGGATTTTTGCACTAGAAATGTTTTCCTTATGCTCAGGTCCCTCCGGAATTCATCTGGGTCCTTGTGCATGACAAACAAGTCCACTTTGCTTCATTTGAGTCCTTTCTTCTTGTATTTTTTTCTTTTTCTCTTCATTTCTCTTCTTTATTCTTAATACCTGAAACACATCAAACAAACACTCGAGTAGCACAAAATTATGGTAAAATAAAGGATGTATAGTATGAATGCAATGTATGATATGCTACTAATCAAATACCCCCACACTTACCATTTGCTAGCTCGAGCAAAACAAAGAAAATATGAAAAGGGAAAACCTAACTAACTTTGTAGGAATCAGGGTTGCACTTAGCATATGCAACAAGTCGTTAAACCCCCATATGCAACGAGTCATTTTCAGCGGTTACACCCACAAAATATGAACATAGATGCATTATTCAACCTAGCAACACGACTCGATGGACCTACTTTTGTTGATCATTGGACACCGTAATTCTACGGGCCGACTCTATATATTTCTTGTCCACACGCCTAGCCTAGGGAACCATTCATGCAAGTTAATTAAGGACTTAAATGAAAGAAATACATTAACATCCTCAAGTGATACATTGTATTAGTCCACTAAGGTTCTTATTTGTATTTTTTTCTTCTTCTTTTTTTTCTTTTTGGAAAATAAGGACTTAAAACTAGTTGGTGTTTAATTCTCTCAGGGTCTGGTTTCGTGCATCATTTCCTGTGAGGACATATACTATCACGTACACCTTCCCCCAAAAATCCACATAGGGCGATCCCTAACACCCATATAATGGGTATTCGGTCGGTGCATCCTAAGTCAAATGACTCGAAAGCACAATGTACTAAGTCCCCTCGGACCTAATTTCCCGAGTGATAAGAGTTGTGCAAGAAGAGAGATCATACTTAATTATTATTTCTTATCTACATGGGAACCAAAGCGCCTACGCTTAAGGTTTCACAACAGGAGTTTCTTGAGAACTTAACCATGTATGATAATCAAGTGTGGAACTTGGTTGACCTTCTTTAAGGGAAAAAGGGCATTCAAAATAAATGGGTTTTCAAGAGGAAGATGGACATGGATGGGAACTTGACAACCTACAAAGCGAGACATGTAGTAAAAGGTTTCACCCAAGTTCAAGGAATTGACTATGATGAAACTTTTTCACCGGTTGCCATGTTCAAGTCTATTCGGATTATGCTCGCTATTGCCGTATTTCATGATTATGAGATATGGCAAATGGATGTCAAAACAGAATTCCTTAATGGGAACTTGGAGGAGGATGTGTACATGGTACAACCTCAAGGTTTTGAAGATCCAAAGAATAGCGAGAAAGTATGCAAGCTTCAAAGATCCATTTATGGATTGAAGCAAGCATCAAGGAGTTGGAACAAGTGCTTTGACGAAGAAGTCAAAAAGATTCACTTCGTCCAAAGTAAGGAAGAGCCTTGTATATACAATAAGGTTAGTGGGAGGCACATAGTGTTCTTGATCTTATATGTAGATGGCATACTCCTTATGGGAAATCATATACCTTTGCTTGAGCAAACGAGAAGTTCATTGAAATCTGCATTTTTGATGAAAGATATGTGAGAGGCTCAATACATCTTGGGAATCAAGATATATAGAGATACATCCCGTAGACTCATTGGCCTAAGTCAACGTACATACATTGACAAGGTCTTGGAAAGGTTCGGCATGAACAACTCCAAAAAGGGCAGTGTGCCAATGAGTATGGGTGTGCAACTCAAGAAGTCTCAACGTGTTGAATCACGTAAAGACTTAGGGTACATGAAAGATATCCCTTATGCTTCGGCAATAGGATCGATCATGTACGCGATGACTTGCGCAAGACCCAATGTCTCGTATGCTCTAAACGTGACAAGTCGTCACTAATCCAACGCAGGTCCTGAGCATTGGACTGCGGTCAAGAATATTCTAAGGTACCTTAACCGGACCAAAGATAAGTTTCTTGTTTATGGAGGACAAAGGGAATTAATAGCCGAGGGCTATTCGGAAGGAGTGTGGATTAAGAAGTTCATTGAAGAGCTTGGAGTAGTTCCCTCGAGCGAGGGACCCATAGAGCTATTTTGCGATAATAGTGCATCTATCTCGCAAATCAAGGATCCCAAATCACACCACAAAGTGAAGTACGTGGATCGTAAGTACTTTGTCACACGTGACTTCATCGACGAGGGCAAAATAAATCTGTTATGGGTGGACACAAACAGCAACACAGCTGATCCATTCACCAAACCCTTATCCCAAGCCAAGGGCGAAATGCATTTCGAGTCCATGGGTCTGAGGAACCATGTGGATTGGCTTGATGCGTGATTAGAGAGGGTTACCCTAGTTATTATTGTTTTGTACATTGAGAATGTATGTGAGAGAAAACTTTGATAACAAGTGGGAGATTGAAAGGAATGTGTTCTGAAAGTTTTACTTTTATATGCCAATTATTATGAATTGAATGTGCAAGCATTTTGTTCCTTGATTATAGTATTCGTGGTTTGGAAGTGTTAAGGAAGAGGCGCTTGGTCCTTAACCATAGAGCTCTAAAAGATAATGGTTTACATAAATCAAAAGTTATTCACAATCATGGTAGTTAACATGGAACATTAATTACCGAGATAAGATTGTCGTGTTGGTCATCGATTGTTATAGCTCTACAAATAATTGACGACACGAGTATATAAAAGAGGAAAAGATTACTTTTATATATTGAATAGACCTAACAAGTAAAACATTATGGAATTGTGTTTCGTGTCATTAATGTTTTTACTGTGTCTTGGATCCTAAGATATGAGAGTTATATCTTTTCACTCAAGAAGTGTTTAATTTGATTATTGTCAAAAGCTACCAAAGAGTGTAGTGATAACGGCAATAGTTGGTTGAACATGACTTGTGCTGGAAAAGATAGCTAGTCAAACGATTATCATTGCCCCTCTTAATTGAGGGATGATATTAGTGGGCCCCTTGATAAAGCAAAATTGTAATGTGCACAATGTAACTTGAGTTAAGTTACATAGTTATAATTAGCTTAAAGAGATCAAGAAATGAATATAATACAAAGGTAACACATTTCTACTTTGTATATATTCTTAATATCATGAGGCAAAGGACGGACACAAGTGGTGCACTTACATCACTAAATGGATCATGTTTTGGTTCGGGTTGAACAAAGACATCTATGCTAATTGGGTGATTATAATGTGTAGCTAGATACCACTTATAGTCTGAGATATTAAGTGTTTAATATCGCTGCCAATTTGGCTTAGATCCTCCTATAGGTCACACCACAAAACTGGGAAACAAGAGGTTGATTTTAAGTTCATATGATGTGTCGGGTTTCATGTGAAAATAGGACACATGTGGTGAATTAATTAAAATCAATATGTTATGAAAATTAACATAATTAGAATCATAATAAATTCATATGAGGTATACATTATGGAGTGTAATAATTTAATATTACATATGATAATATATATAGGATGTGAATTGCTAAAAACCCCAAAAGATCAAATTTTGTTGGAAATAAATCAAAAATTTTACAAAGGCAAAATCGGGGTCAAACACGGTGAACCGTTCATGGTTCGGTCGACCGGGGCATCTTCGGATCGGTTAACCGAACAGGGAACGAGGTAAGCGCAATTGGTTGACTGAGATTGCCCTGAGTGCCTGGACAATCGGGTTCGGTTAATCGATTGGAAACGGTCAACCGAGAAGTAGTATTTTCGGTAGACAGAAGGTGACCCGGTTATCCGATGACTATGTTCCAGGAGCGCTTCTGGGGGATCAAAGGTAGACCAATTACAATACGTGGTTCGTCCGAATTCTTCTAGGGAATTTTTCTCATACGGATTCGGTCGTCCGTCTAGCGCACGGTGCACCGAACACGTTTTATAACCGAATGGTTCGGTTCACCGAATAATACTCGGTCTACCGAACAAGAACGATTCTGCCTGAATTATTAAGAGATTAATTAAATCATGGGTGGAATAATTCCAGATTTAATTAAAATGATTTTTGTGGGTGATTATGTGGAATTTAGAGATTAATTTTAGGAGAGAAAAACAAGGGATCATGGGTAAATAATAGCTGTTGATAAGGATGTTTTGGGAGCCTATAAAAGGGCACCTATTCCTACTTGTTTTAGACTAATGAAAAAATTCTTTCTCTCACCCTAATCACCACGAAATTTCTCTTAGTAAAATTAAGTTTGGAGATTAGAATCTCAGGAGCTTAAAGATGGGTAATTAGCTTGATTCTAAACCTTGTGAGAGATTGACTGGCTAGCTCCTTTCTCTCTAACCTTGTTTAGAGTTTGGTGAACACTCGGAGGCAATTCTGTGGGCGACACAACGTGCGACGCGACTCTGGATCATCAAAAAGGTTTTAGAGAACCTTTAGGTATGATTCTATCTTTGTGGATTATTTTAATAAATGTAGGTTGCATGTTATTAGAATAAAGCACAAATAGATGTACATAACATTGCTGAAAATATGAAAATCGATCTTGTATGTTATATTAAAATTTTAAAATATATACATACATAGGGACACAAAATCCTACAGTGGTATCAGAGCTTTTAGTTCATATTTTCAACAATTAGACTACATAATTAATTTTAGTTTACCATCTACAATCAAAACAATTCATGTTTTATGTCTTTTTCGAGTTTTCGATAGTTTTGTTGATTTAATTCTAAATTGATTCTTCTGATAGTTTTAAATGTTTTAAAACACGTCATATGAATGTTAGAATTAAGATTTATACTTATGTCTGATTTATAGAATTTTCGTTTTAATTAAATGATTATTTTATAAGGAATCAACAAAACGAAAAAGGCATATGTTTATCTTTCTATAAATGTTTAATTTTAGAAATTGGATAAACAGTGGTTCAAATATTTTATGAATTGAACTATGGATGCATAAAATAATTTTTAATGGATTTCAAATGATTTTAGAATTGTTTGATTCAGAGATGCATGATATACTAAATCGAGTAATATATAGTATATGTACATGTGTTTCTTGAGTTCTCTAATGCAGGGATATGTGAGTTTATATGTTCCATCGAAGCCATGTGTGAATGAATGAATGAATGAATGTGTATGTTATTATTATTCAATCACAGGGGCTTATATATGTAAAAGCCAAATTTTATTTCTATGTATATGCATGCATATGAGAGGTTTTTTACATAGGACTTGCACTAGACAATTTTCAAAATTGAGAGATGCATGTTTATATTTTTGCAATATCAACATCCATGGTGAAAGAGGAAGACGCTGAAGAAGCGCAAGGATCAAGGACGAAGAATCATGCATCACTGGAACATATAAACTCACGCAATGTTTGTGTGAATGGATTTATTGTTTGCGTGCTTGATATATATGTGATTGTATGGATGAATGTTAGGATGTGTATAGATGATAAATATGCATGATCACCTAAATTCTAAAATCACATATAAATGTTTAAATTGTCCAACCAAAACTTAAGAGTATCTTTCTTATTTCATCCACTAGCAGCCATCGATCGAGGGAGATAACTTCCTCCATCTTTGGGAATAGTGGGAGATATAAGGTTGTCTATTGTTGTGCCACGAATAGATGTACGAGGTGTGATTCGCCCTTAGCGGACACCGAGTATATTTGTTTGTGAATACAATGGATAAACATATCTCGTATCAAATGAAACAAGTTTTCTTAACAAGACCCAGAGCCCTAGCTTGGTTTTGGGAAAGAGAGTTTTTCTTACGAGGATCGATCATATTCCCTCCTAATTAAAACGACAATAGTCCTAAGAGTTTGAAAATGCAAATGTTGCGATATTTCGAAATGGTAATGATTAGATAAATGTTTTCTTACCTTGATTTTATAATATATCTGATAGCCCTTAGCTAGTTTATGTTATAGTTGATAGGATCTTGGATTGCTGCATTTATGGACAAATTTTTATTTGCGGTATTGATTTTTAAAAACATAAAATTGACATTAAATCCCATATAATTTATTTTGTAGAATTGTCGAATATTCAACCTATTGTGCGATCTATGATTGAAAAACATCCTTTGGCAAATGATGTCTCAAACTTCATAAGCTGGCAACTCAAGCTCAATATCGTGTTAAAGTTTGAGAAACTGTCTGATATTTTGGATGGTGAAATCCCAAAATTAAATGAGGGGCAACCGATAGCGAGAGAGTGGCAAAAGCCAAGTGGGAAGACGAAGAGAACCAGGTTCACGGTCTAATGTTAGCCTCCATGGGTGACTCGCTTCAGGCAAAACACTTGGATTCAAAAACCAAGAAGACCATGGAAGCTTTAACAAAGATGCTCATGGATAGTGCTAGAAAAGAGCGCTATAAGACCACCATCGCACTCACAAGCCACATGGCGGAGGGAACATCGGTATCCATGCATTTTCTCACGATGCAAGGATACCTTGAGAAGTTGTCGAAGCTCTCTTCCCCGATGCCCGATGACATTGCGGAAGATTTGATTCTTGGCTCTCTAGACGCGTCCTACAAGAACTTGATGATGTACTATCATGTGCGTGAGAAAGGGGTGAGTCTTGAGGAACTTCACAACGCTCTCAAAACGGCTGAAGTTGACATGGGTAAGGGTCGAGACAAGCACGTCCTTGCCGTCCATGGAGGGAGCAACAAGATCACCAAAGGTAAAGGCAAATTCACCAAGAATAGGTCAATCAAGAGCAAGGGAGTAGGAGGTGCTCGTGTGAGTGGCTCAAGGAGGAAATCTTTGAAATCTCCGACTCGCAATACGGAGTGCTTTCACTGCGGTGAAAAGAGACACATCCGGCCAAATTGCCCCAAGTACAAGGAAGACCTTGACAATGGAATGATTGAACGTAAGCGCCCCAAAAAGGCCAAAGGTATATTTGTTATTGAGATAAATTTAGCCACCTCTGTCCATGATTGGGTAATTGATACCGGATATTGTGCTCACATTATTTCTAATTTGCAGCTACTAAAGGATAGGAAGGAACTCGTGAAGAACGAGATGATTTTGAAGGTCAGAAAAGGTGCAAGCGTTGTTGCGATTACACAAGGTTCTGTGGAGCTTCAATTATCTAGTGGTTTAAATTTATGTTTAAAGAATGTTTATTATGTGCCTTCGATTAGGAAGAACATTATTTCTGTATCATGTTTGGATATGGATAATTTTAATATAAATATTTCAAATTCTTGCTTGTCTATATCGAAGAATGGTATTTTCTATGCAAATACATTCGTAAGGAATGGTCTCTATTTGCTTAAATTTAATAATAAACAAATCTTAAACATCAATAACAAAAGACTTAAAACTACTCACGCGAATGATACACTCTTGTGCCACTATCGTCTTCGTCACATAAATGAAAAACGCATCAAGAAATTGCAAGAAGCTAACCTTCTTGGTCAACTTGATTTTAAATCATTGGAGACGTGCGAACCTTGCCTAGTGGGCAAAATGACCGAGAGTCCTTTCAATAAGAAAGGACCGAGAGCGAATGACTTGTTGGATTTGATACATTCCGATGTATGTGGTCCGATGAGTACTAGTGCAACAGACGGTTTTAGGTACTTCATTACGTTCACGGATGAGTATAGTCGTTGTGGCTATATTTATCTAATGAGAAACAAAAGTGAATCCTTTGACAAGTTCAAGGAATTCAAGAATGAAGTAGAGAACCAACTCAACAAGAAAATCAAGTCTCTACGAACGGATCGTGGAGGTTAGTACTTAAGTACCGAATTTGACTCATTCCTAAAGGAGTGTGGTATTGTACCACAACTCACCCCTCCCGGTACACCCCAGTGGAATGGGGTATCCGAAAGGAGGAATAGGACATTACTCGACATGGTTCGATCAATGATGAGTCAAGATAAATTGCCGTTTTACTTTTGGAGTTATGCACTAGAAGCTGCAGCTTACACACTAAATAATGTTCCATCCAAATCCGTAGAGAAAACGCCTTATGAGCTATGGAGTGGTAAACACCTAAGCTCAATTTTCTCAAGATTTGGAGTTGTGAGGCCTACGTCAAGAGATTGATGTCGACCAAACTTCAACCAAAAGCAGATAAGTGTTTCTTTATAGGTTATCCTCGTGAGACAAGAGGATACTACTTTTGACATACAACCTCCAATCGCGTGATTGTAGAGAGAGATGTCGTATTTCTAGAAAAAGAATTTCTGGAAAGAATAAAAAGTAGTGGGAGTAGAGTTGTGCTTGAGGAGACTCAAGATACTCTACAAGATCATGATATGAATGATGATATTCAAGATCATGAAGGCCCAACCGAGATTCCTTTGGTTAGTGGGAGCGTGAGTGAGAGACCTTCGCAAGAAATTGTGAGAGAAACTCAATCCTCCCCACCTAGTGTACATTCAAGAATCGAACACGAACCAATTCCACAAGAAATTGTGGAAGAAATTCGAGAAGTACACGTAGAACCAAAAGAACTTAGAAGGTCAACGAGGGAAAGGAAGAAACCCGATATGTATTGGGGACTTCATGAGAACATGGTACTAGATACCGATGATCCCTCGACCTTTCAAGAAGCAATGGAAAGAAAGGACTCCAAACTATGGCTCAAGGCCATGGAATCGGAAATAGAATCCATGTATGATAATCAAGTGTGAAACTTGGTTGACCTTCCTCAAGGGAAAAATGCCATTCAAAATAAATGGGTTTTCAAGAGGAAGATGGACATGGATGGGAACTTGACAACCTACAAATCGAGGCTTGTAGCAAAAGGTTTCAACCAAGTTCAAGGAATTGACTATGACGAAACTTTTTCACTGGTTGCCATGTTCAAGTCTATTCGGATTATGCTCGCTATTGCCGCATTTCATGATTATGGGATATGGCAAATGGATGTCAAAATGGTGTTCCTTAATGGGAACTTGGAGGAGGATGTGTACATGGTACAACCTCAAGGTTTTGAAGATCCAAAGAATAGCGAGAAAGTATGCAAGCTTCAAAGATCCATTTATGGATTGAAGCAAGTATCAAGGAGTTGGAACAAGCGCTTTGACGAAGAAGTCAAAAAGATTCACTTCGTCTAAAGTAAGGAAGAGACTTGTATATACAAGAAGGTTAGTGGGAGCCACATAGTGTTCTTGATCTTATATGTAGATTACATACTCCTCATGGGAAATCATATACCTTTGCTTGAGCAAACGAGAAGTTCATTGAAATCTGCATTTTCGATGAAAGATATGGGTGAGGCTCAATACATCTTGGGAATAAAGATATATAGAGATGGATCCCGTAGACTCATTGGCCTAAGTCAACGTACATACATTGACAAGGTCTTGGAAGGGTTCAGCATGAACAACTCCAAAATGGGCAGTGTGCCAATGAGTATGGGTGTGCAACTCAAGAAGTCTCAACGTGTTGAATCACGTAAAGACTTAGAGTACATGAAAGATATCCCTTATGCTTGGGCAATAGGAACGATCATGTACGCGATGACTTGCGCAAGACCCGATGTCTCGTATGCTCTAAGCGTGACAAGTCGTCACCAATCCAACGCAGGTCCTGAGCATTGGACTGCGGTCAAGAATATTCTGAGGTACCTTAACCGGACCAAAGATAAGTTTCTTGTTTATGGAGGACAAAGGGAATTAATAGCCAAGGGCTATTCGGATGCGAGTTTCATGAGTGATCCCGACGATAGAAGGTCGCAATCAGGATACGTCTACCTTCTGAATGGTGGAGTTGTGAGTTGGCGTAGTTGGAAGCAAAGCACTACGACCGACTCAACCACTGCTTCCGAAGTAATGGTTGTCGCTGAAGCGAGCAAGGAAGGAGTGTGGATTAAGAAGTTCATTGAAGAGCTTGGAGTAGTTCCCTCGTGCGAGGGACCCATAGAGCTATTTTGCGATAATAGTGCATCTATCTCGCAAATCAAGGATCCCAAATCACACCACAAAGTGAAGTACGTGGATCGTAAGTACTTTGTCACACGTGACTTCATCGACGAGGGCAAAATAAATCTGTTATGGGTGAACACAAACAACAACACAACTGATCCATTCACCAAACCCTTATCCCAAGCCAGGGGCGAAATGCATTTCGAGTCCATGGGTCTGAGGAACCATGTGGATTGGCTTGATGAGTGATTAGAGAGGGTTACCCTAGTTATTATTGTTTTGTACATTGAGAATGTATGTGAGAGAAAACTTTGATAATAAGTGGGAGATTGAAAGAAATATGTTCTAAAAGTTTTACTTTTATATGTCAATTATTATGAATTGAATGTGCAAGCATTTTGTTCCTTGATTATAGTATTCGTCTTTTGGAAGTGTTAAGGAAGAGGCGCTTGGTCCTTAACCGTAGAGCTCTAAAAGATAATAGTTTACATAAATCAAAAGTTATTCTCAATCATGGTAGTTAACATGGAACATTAATTACCGAGATAAGATTGTCGTGTTGGTCACCAATTGTTGTAGCTATACAAATAATTGAAGACACGAGTATTTAAAAGAGGAAAAGATTACTTTTATATATTGAATAGACCTAATAAGTAAAACATTATGGAATTGTGTTTCGTGTCATTAATGTTTTTGCTGTGTCTTGGATCCTAAGATATGAGACTTATATCTTTTCACTCACGAAGTGTTTAATTTGATTATTGTCAAAAGATACCAAAGAGTGTAGTGATAACGGCAATAGTTGGTTGAACATGACTTGTGCTGGAAAAGATAGCTAGTCAAACGATTATCATTGCCCCTCTTAATTGAGTGATGATATTAGTGGGCCCCTTGATAAAGCAAAATTGTAATGTGCACAATGTAACTTGAGTTTAGTTACATAGTTATAATTAGCTTAAAGAGATCAAGAAATGAATATAATACAAAGGTAACACATTTCTACTTTGTATATATTCTTAATATCATGAGGCAAGGGACGGACACAAGTGGTGCACTTACATCACTAAATGGATCATGTTTTGGTTCGGGTTGAACAAAGACATATATGCTAATTGGGTGACTATAATGTGTAGCTAGATACTGCTTATAGTCTGAGATATTAAGTGTTTAATATCGCTGCCAATTTGGCTTAGATCCTCTTATACGTCACACCACAAAACTGGGAAACAAGAGGTTGATTTTAAGTTCATATGATGTGTCGGGTTTCATGTTAAAATAGGACACATGTGGTGAATTAATTAAAATAAATATGTTATGAAAATTAACATAATTAGAATCATAATAAATACATATGAGGTATATATTATGGCGTGTAATAATTTAATATTACATATGATAATATATATATAGGATGTGAATTGCTAAAAACCCCAAAAGATCAAATTTTGTTGGAAATAAATCCAAAATTTGACAAAGGCAAAATCGGGGTCAAACACGGTGAACCGTTCATGGTTCGGTCGACCGAGGCATCTACGGATCGGTTAACCGAATAGGGAACGGGTAAGCGCAATTCGTTGACCAAGATTTACCAGAGTTCCTGGACGATCGGGTTCGGTTAACCGATTGGAAACCGTCAACCGAGAAGTAGTATTTTCGGTAGACCGAAGGTGACCCGGTTATCCGATGACTATGTTCCAGGAGCGATTTTGGTGGGTCAAAGGTAGACCGATTACAAGATGTGGTTCGTCCGAATTCTTCTAGGGAATTTTTCTCATACGGATTCGGTCGACCGTCTAGCTCACGGTGCACCGAACACGTGTTATAACCGAATGGTTCGGTTGACGGAATAATACTCGGTCCACCGAACAAGAACGATTCTACCTGAATTATTAAGAGATTAATTAAATCATGGGTGGAATAATTCCAGATTTAATTAAAACGATTTTTGTGGGTGATTATGTGAAATTTAGAGATTAATTTTAGGACAGAAAAACAATGGATCATGGCTAAATAATAGCTCTTGATAAGGATGTTTTTGGAGCCTATAAAAGGGCACCTATTCCTACTTGTTTTAGAGTAACACAAAAAAAAAACTTTCTCTCATTGATCTCTCCCTAATCACCATGAAATTTCTCTTAGTAAAATTAAGTTTGGAGATTAGAATCTCAGGAGCTTAAAGAGGGGTAATTAGCTTGATTTTAAACCTTGTTAGAGATTGATTGGCTAGCTCCTTTCTCTCTAACCTTGTTTAGAGTTTGGTGAACACTCGGAGGCAATTCCGTGGGCGACACAACGTGCGACGCGACTCCGGATCATCAAAAAAGTTTTAGAGAACCTTTAGGTATGAATCTATCTTTGTGGATTATTTTAATAAATGTAGGTTGCATGTTATTCGAATAAAACACAAATAGATGTACATAAAATTGCTGAAAATATGAAAATCGATCTTGTATGTTATATTAAAATTTTAAAATATATACATACATAGGGACACGAAATCCTACACAAGCAACTCACCAAACAAGTACTCACCTCACTCTTGTTCCGATGCACCTTACTACTAATGCATGTTTTAACAATGCATAAATGAGAGAATGGGTGCAAGTACCTCATGCCAGCACTCGGCAATACAAAAAATAAAACAAAGAAAATACGAATGCGTACAAGGTCTAGAAATGATGCGTGGCCTAGATGGCGGCAATCCACTAAACTTTTCCTTTGAGTTTTAAAGTCTAAGTTGTCTTAACGAGGGGAATATGCACATCAAATTAATTTGTGACATTAACACATAGCATATATGAAGTAAACAGTTAAATATATCAATAAGAAAGAGACATAAGAAGTTATAGGAGAAACAAAAATGCAAATGAGCTCACCAAATCCGCCACTGGAGTATTGTTTAGGGAATTGGGTCCCCAAACTCCTCCTGACTCCTTGGTTCCCTTAGTTAAGCTCCCATGTCTACTAAGTCCCTATCAACTAACAAAACTAAAAGAAAACATCAGAAAAACCCGCCAAAATGGTGGAAACAACAACGACTACGACAAACTCCCCGGCAACGACACTAAAAACTTGGTTGATCATTTTAATAACCGCAAGTGCACGGTGTCAGTGAAGACGTGGCAAATACGGGTCGAATCTCAAGGAATTGTTACTGTTGTCGTTCAACCATACTCGAGTTGGAAAGGAGAGGAGAATGAGTGGATTATGCTAACTAACTACACTAAACTATGAGTGAATTAACAATTAAACTAAACCCTCATGAAGTGGAGGTGTGGAGGTGTGTTAGTATGTGTGTGTGTGTGAGAGAGAGAGAGAGAGAGAGAGTCGGTCTTCATTACATAAGCCACAAGTGTGTAAAGTAGGTGAAATCAACTAGAAACTAGTGTGGAGTCTAATTAACAATAACTACAATTACATGAATACATGACTCATATAGTTAGACAGGAAGTTAAGATGCACTTTGGGTTCCCAAGAATGAACTAAGTACCTAGTGTGACCATATTAGGACATCAATTAACCATCCATACAACTTAATACATTCATGTGTTCTCTACTAATCAAGCATCCATACATAACTACTCATTTACCATAACAAGATAGACCATTTCAAGCAACAAGATAAACTCTAGATCTAGCATTAGACAAGTACCTAGTGTGGCCATTATCCCATCTAATACAAGATTTAGCAAGTTACATGTATAGATCTACATTAAGCATATGAAAGGTACAAGATAAGAAGAACCATTCACCACACAAACACAGTCTACATCACCTCCACCCCAAATGGGGTGGATCTACTCACTAATCATAATAACAACTCTGGAAAGCAAGAAATCTACACTAAACATGGAAATAAAAGCAAAGTATAAAATCAACCCACAAAACACAAAAATACTTGGATGGAAAAAAAGCTAAAGAAGAGAGTAATCCAAATCTACCTTTAGATTAAAGAAAACACTAGTTTACAAGCTCCAACCACCTCCTTATTCTTGTTACCAAAATGGGTAAAACCTAAGCTATTCTAATGGTGGAGGTGGAGAAGTAGAGGAAAGGAAGAAGAAACCATGCTATTTATAGAAGAAAGTGTGGTGTAGATGATTTTGGGAGCAATCCAATGACTGCAATGGATTTCTCTAAGTTCGGGTGCACCCAACTAAGATCGTTCGTGCCACGTTTAAAATTGGCGGAGAGTTGGACCAAATTGATCCGCCAATGGAGGATCAAAATCCGCTACTGGCGGATGTTTTGCCTCTGATCTTCCCTAATTTCTCCAATAAGCTTAAGTGGTGTATGTTGCAAGTAGGGTGCACTCGTGGTTTGCTTGATCGAGCCCATTTTGTCTTAATTCCCCAAATACTTCTCAAGATCATGATAATGATGGATTTTTGCACCAGAAATGTTTTCTTTATGCTTAGGTCCCTCCGAATTTCATATGGGTCCTTCCTGATTTGCAGATGGGTCCTTGTGCATGACAAACAGGTTCACTTTGCTCCATTTGAGTCCTTTCTTCTTGGATTCTAGTACTTTTTTCTTCATTTCTCTTCCTTATTACCTAATACCTGAAAACACATCAAACAAACACTCGAGTAGCGTAAAATTGGGGTAAAATAAAGGATATATAGTATGAATAAAATGTATGATATGCTACTAATCAGATGCAGAGAGAAGGTACTTATGTATGTGAGGGGGACGCCTGATGAATCTTATTCAAAGTTACTTGCGTATCTGTACATGTTGGAGCAAAAGAATCCATGCACAATCACTGATTTTCTCACATAAGAGCGTCGCTTCCTATATTGCTTCTTTTCTCTTGGAGTTTCAAGAAGGGATTTAGATGGTGTCAGCATGTGATATGTGTCGATGGCACATTCTTGAAGACCAGATATGGTGGGCACATGTTTTGTGTTGTTGCATTGGATGAAAAGACCCACTTGTATCCTATTACGTATGCACTGGTGGACAGTGAGAATCAGAGCTCTTAGACTCTTTCATGAATGAATTGAAGGAAGCCATTGGGGACGTCAAGAACCTAGCATTTATATCAGACAAGCATGCTAGCATTTTTTTATGATTTAGAGATGGTATTTCTGGATGCCCAACACGGTGCTTGCTACAACCACATTTATATGAATATGATTGCAAAGTTCAAGACAGACCACTGTCATGGTAAGATGTGGTGTGCGGATGACGCATTTTGAAAGTCATATTTCCATAAGCACTTTAACACGATAAAAGAAATTGATCCTCCCCTCGCTGAATATCTTGAAGTTATCAGTTTCGATAAGTGGAGTCGTTCTTACTCTCCTCGGAATTCGTACAATATAATGACAAGCAATTTTGCTAAAAGCTTGAACAATAAAACCAGGGAGGCAAACATTTCCAGTCACCACTTTTGTGGAGTACATTCGGTCCGCACTTCAAACATGATTTTGTGAACGACGAGCTACTACTAAGACGAGCACAACCAAATTGTCACCTCTCATGGAGATTGATATATCTAGAATAGCTGACAAAGCAAGGTTCTTGACAATCCACAATCTAGATCAGTTTGAATTTCATGTGTTAGATGGGGATGGTGATGGTAAGGTAAATTTGATGACAAATTCTTGTTCTTGTTGCATGTTCCAAATTATTGGAATACCTTGTGTTCATGCAGTTGTTGCATCTCTTGATTGAGGGGTTAATATCTACTCTCTGTGTTCCCTATTTTACACCATTGAGTCGTGGAGGGAGACATATAAATAAACAATTTACCCTAGTGGTAACGAAGATGAATGGACTTCTCCTGATTACCTAAAGATTATGCAAGTGAGAGTACCTGTTGAGAAAAATCAAGTTGGTTGTCCAAAGAAGAAAAAAGTAGGAAGGCCAAAGAGGAAACGTCTACCATCTCTAGGGGAAATTGTGGGGATATCGCTCAAGTGTAGTAGATGCGGTGGAAGTGGACACAATAAGAAGTCATGTAAAGTTAGACTGTAAAGCTATTGTATTGTATTGTAATGTACTGCAATTTGTTCTGAATAATTTTGTATATGTTTCACTTCAACTTTTATTAAATTATCTTGTTCTGAACAAGTACTTGATAGAGCTCGATTAGAGTTCGATATAGCTCGATGGTTGTTTTCCTATAATGTTGATTTTGTTTTGATCTGTTTTATTGTTGTGCTCGATAATGCTCGATAGAAACTCGATATAGCTCGATGGTTGTTTTCCTATAACGTTGATTTTGTTTAGATATGTTTTGTTGTTGTGCTCAATGGTTCTCGAAAGAAGCTCGATAGAGCTCAATGGTTTATGACTTCCCATGGAAGAAATTATTTTGAATGTGTTTTAATGTTGCACTCGATAGTGCTCGATATAGCTCGATGGTGGTTTTCCTATAATGTTGAGTTTTTTTATCTGTTTTGTTGATGTGCTCGATAGTGCTCGACAGAGGCTTGATAGAGCTCGATGACATTGTCTGATCCGAAATTTATGTTGACAAGATAATATACAAAAACCCCATAAAGATCTCACATGCTTCTAGAACCATTCAACAATCAATTTATTCCTGAAAATATGTATGTTTTAGTCTATGATGGTGGTGAAGGGAAGATTTGCTAGACGATGCTCTATATGCATGATGATGTACATGCCAATCTCTGTTGCAAAATTAATAGCATTAAACATTAACATGTGGGATAAAAGCATTAACCATAATAACTTTGAAATAATCATGAAAATTACCTACGATGGGTTTGGGGACCTGCTGCACTATCAGACGGTGCCATCCAAACTCCGGTGGTTTGTGTCCTCTTGTGGTCTTCAATTTTGGGTCGTCGTTGGACAACAAGGAACAAAACATTAGAGAAGGGAGGAGGCGACACCATGGCCTCATAAACACCTCCAGAGTTGCCTAAAAATGATTGTCACATCTACATCGTAGTTGGTAAATATCCAATCGAGAACTGATGCCTCGATTGCAAACCAATGCATGTTCTTGTAGTTCTGGCACTAGTACATATACTCATTTCCCTTCCAAGAAGGCATAACCTGACCCTCGATACCAGTGATGAATGAGACCATGTTTGAATCCCAAGTAAACTTCCTTGTATTGTTTCGATACTAGTCGTTTATGGATTGACTCCATTGAGAGAACCACTTGTTCATGACAATAACATCATTGCAGTGTGGACCTGGGAAGGTAATGAGACGCCTCATGATCATACGTAAGTCGCATCAATATGCTACACAAATAACAACTTGTTGAAAGTCAGGAAGAATTCTTCAAATATATTCATGCAACTATTGTCGAGTCTTCATTGAGTTTATATCCAGTCTCTATCGTACTCATTTGGGTATACACTATTGAGCCCATCGAGCTCATTTGGGTATACTCTGTTGTGCTCATTTGGGTATACAATCGAGCTCATCGAGCTTGTTTGAGCCCATTGAGCTCTTTTATGCAAAATACCTCAACCCGATTACCAACAAAAAAATGCAAAATACCACAATTTACTAAGGTACGCCTATAAAATAATAAAATTTTAATTCTTTAAATTACTTACATCTTCAGTGAGTCATGCTTTGATTGTCTTCATCATTAAGAACCACATTGGACTGTAACTCCTCGTCGTCACGTCAATGTTCTTCTCATTTAGGATCCTCCTAAATACTCACTGTTCCAATGTCCTCAATTGTCTTTTGATTGGCTTCTTCAAAGGGTTGAGAACTAAAGGCTCGTCATCTGTGTTTGAACAACATCGTTTCTTGGTTCGGTCGGTGTAGATATCCTGAAGATATTTTGGGGGACCTTCTTTCTCTGATATACAATTGTAGCCAACGAGGTGCACGCATCTACTTCAACTTCGTAACCATCGGGTAGATCGTTGATTAGTAGCATATCATACATTGCATTCATGTTATATATCCTTTATTTCACCCCAATTTTGTGCGACTCGAGTGTTTATTTGATGTGTTTTAGGGTTTCGGCAATAAACAAGAGAAAGGGAAGAGAAAGGACCTAAACGCAAGAAGAATAGGCTGATTGGGAAGGTTCTAGACCTGTTTGTAATGCCAAGGACTGGATTGTAACTCAGAAAGGACCCAAGTGAAAACTCGGAGGGGCTTAAGTGTAAAGAAAAATATGTTGGTTGCAAAAGTCCAGAATCTCCTGAAACTGAGGAGTAATTCCACAATTAAAACCAAATGGGCTCGAACCAACAGCTCCGGGCACACCCCACGTGTTTATTATGTTAACTAAAGTCGTGGTTAAAATTTGGTGGCAATCGGAGAAAAATGATCTGCTAGAGGTGGATTTTAAGAGTTTGGCAGTCGGATTTCTAGGGTGGATCGACTTCTCGTGCAACATACAGATCTAATTTACAGTTGTTGGATTGCTTGCAGATCCATCCAAACCCTCTAAACTTCTATAAATACACTTGTAATGCCTCCTTTCTTCTTATTCCTTCCTCTCCTCCTTAGGTTAGTTTCTTTTCTTGTTTAGTAGAGTAGGTTTATTTCTTGTTTATTAGAGTAGGATTTAGTGTAGTGGAGGAGAAAAGGAGCAACTTTGTAAGCTTTTATTTTAAGGTAGTTTAGTCTTGTTCTTTATCTTGATGTCTTTCCTTTGATGCGATTTCTTTTGTGCTGTTTTTCCTTCATTTAGTTTTCTCAATTTTTGCATTATGATTTTGGGTTGTTTTTATGCTTTCATTAGTTTAGAGATGAGTAGAGAGTAGTTCCATCCGCATTGGGGGTGGAGAAGAAGGTATTGTGATTATGTGATGTATTAGTGTGTGTTTGTGTGTTAATCCTATCTTTGAACCTCACATGAGTTCCATAACAATCTAATGGGATTTTCACTCTTATCTTTGATGTGCTAATGCTCTTGAGTGAAGCTCAACACATGCTTAGATTAGTGGGCCTATTTTATGGGGAATGATGAGGTGAGGATTAGGATAGATTGGAAGAAGGAAACATGACATGTGCATGCATGTGCTCATGTTGGCCTCATCCTAATTATTGTCTTGTATGTTTTACTGATTGTATCAAATCTTATTTCACGTGGAGACAAATTTGGATGTGGTCATTTTACTTGTGTTCACATTAGCCTTATTTCAATTATGGTCTTGTATGCTTTAATGATAATGTTTTATCTTATTTCATGTGGAGGCAAAATTGGATTTGGGTTTATAAATTTCATGTATTATATGTTGTGATGAGTACAATTGAACACACACACTATACATATCTTCATTTTCGCATTCTTTCTCTACCCCCTAAGGGGTTTAGTTTTATTGTTTATTTTCCGATTTCATATGCATCAGAGTGTAATTCCTATCCCATCTCTCTCTCTGTTCTTTTACCCACTCGAGTATGGTGGATCCCGCCTCGAACGTGCTCGTTGTGGACTCAACTCGTACATGCCACCGCTTCAACACGGTCATGCACTTGCGGTATTATAACTTATTCAATCAATCGTCTTCATCATTAGATGGTGGTCTCGAAGGATCTTCTACCAAAGACAAGATCTTAGCGATTTGGTCCATCATGGACAATTGATTCTTAAGGACGCTCTTCAGTTGACCTTCGATCGCCAGTTGTTTTGCTTCCATCGACAGTTGCGTTGCTTCCACTCTCTCCAACTTTTCTACCAAAAACTGGTAACTATGAGATGGGGCTGAAGCAGGGATTGGGGGCTGAAGCAGGGATTGGGGCTGCTACTTGGGATGAGGTCGCAGTTGGGGTGTAGGTATGGATGACTGAATCCTCCTCTCCGGCATCATGATTAACATTGTATCATACATATATTCATATCTTAGATCCTCTATTTCTAACGAGTTGTATGTTTAAGTTTCAGGAATAAACAAGTTTAAGAAGAAGAGGATACAAAAATGACCAAAATGTGAGAAAAATGTCTGTTCAGTGAGACTTATGGACCTATCTGCAAGAGGGAAGGACCTAGATGTAAGCCCGGAAGGACAAAATAGCAAACCGAGAAACTCCACACTGTCATGAGGAGTATTTTGGCAATTAGATTTTGGCCCAGACTCCAATAACCGATCCAAGTGCACCCGACGTAAAGAATTGAAGCACTAAAGAAGATATCCGAAAATGGGTTCGATCCGACAAAAAGTGACTGCTAATTGGCAACACAAGACCGCCAATTAACGTTCCCTTTTTCTCAAAATCCAACCCGGTTTCACGAGGATAAAAGGGAGTAGTTAACTTGATGGGTTTTGCCATAACCATTAGGTACTTCCCATGCTTGTTTAGCTTCTTGATAACCAACTTGTTTATGCTCATGTTAATCAACTAGGTTAGTGATTGGAATGATAGGTTTTGCCACAATCATTAGGTACTTCCTATGCATGAAAACACAACCTACATTTGTGCCTTATTGAATGTATTATTCACCACCTTATTACATGTGTGCACACACTGCACCCCTTGGGGAATTTTCTTCATGAATTTGATCTTACTTTTATAGTTAGTTTAGTTTCAATTCCTCTCGTTTTCATCTTCCTTGTTTGTTGCTTGCTAGTTTAGTGTAGCTTAGTTTAGTTTAATCCACTTCTTCTCCCCCTTATTTTCCAGTTGACTTCTGAAGAACCATAGTTGACACACCTTCATGTGGACTCGACCCATACTTGCCGAGTCTTCACTGATGTCATGTGCTTGTGGTTATTATAACTGAATCAATCACATCATTTACAAAAAGGTTCGCCTCTTTGGCAATCTTAGCCAATCTCTCGGCCACCTTCTCCACATCAAGGGTTGTTCCAGTGTCATCATCACCCTCATCAACATCCTTCTCAAGCCCGGGAGGTAGGGGTCATCACCCTCTGTAAGGTTGTTGTAATAATCAACCTCCGATGTATGGTGCCCCAAATAAGGGTACACGGTCAACTACGATGAATATAAAACATTATGTTAGGTTAAAATATAATACAAACTTATGCCTCTTTTTAAAGAAAACAACTGTGCCACATCAGCCTTCTGCGGGACATTTTTCTCATCGCTCATCCGGTTGAGCATCCTGGGGAACTAGTATCCATGGTTCACAACATACTTGGTGGCAACCCGCTGAACGACCTTGTACGCCTAATACTGTAATGCAGGGGCATAACCATATATACTATATCTTGCTTTTTTTGTTGTCGCTTCACTTTTTTCTTGTCATAGTTTTCTTTTTGCTTAATCATGCCTTTTTGACATGATGTTATCAGCTTCTTGTAAGATAACTTCCCCATGGATACTTGAATAAGTAGTCTAGGTCCTCAACCATCTTCAAGCTATCTGTCATACGGATAGCTCTCCCTCTCGCGTATATAAAACATCTTCAATGAGGAAGCATAAACCCAACTTGTACACGTCATCAACATTTGTACAATTTTTGAATGCTGCCCTCAATTGCATTATCTGAATTTTTGGCTCACCATTGAAATAATCCCTTATTAGGTGGTCACTCATAAGGTGAGCCTGCAACTCAGCCTTTGACAGTACGATGCTGAAGTTGAAACCAGTCACCAGTGCAAACTCATATCGACTGAATCTATAGGCCTTAGAACCCAAATAGAAATGAACCTCGTCATCTTTAGTATTGAGGGTCTTGTGCAATAATAACTAATTGACAAGAACACCGAAGAACTGTAAGTCAACCTCGAATAACTGTTTGAACGGGGATTCCTTTGCCCTTTCCATCAACCCATACTCCCGAAACTTATCTATCATGTCATTCATATGCTTACGACCATCAGTTATTAACTGCACAGGAAAATGATCCTTAACTGGAAGTATTAACTTCGGCATCTGCAATAATAAAACAGGAAAACACCAAAACCAGTTTGAAAAACATGGAATAGAATTGCAAAACAAATAACAACTATGTCATATAGAGCACTTATCGAACTCATCGAGCCTATTGAGCATACTATCAAGTCATTGAGCAAAAATAAATATTCCAGTAAATAACAACAAATAAAAACTATCAAGTTCATATCGAGCAGTTATCGAACTCATCAAGCAAAAATAAATATTTCAGTAAATAACAACAAATCAAAACTATCAAGTTCAAATCCAACCTTTCATCGAGCTCAAAATAAATCTTATCGAACCCATCGAGCTCAATAGTTCTTATCACCCAATCTAATCATATTGAGCTCACATGTAAAAATACATCGAGCACAAATAAATCTGTATCAAGCTCATTGAGCTCAACAAATTGGAGTACCTTACTTCATCATATCAAGCCCATCGAGCTTACAATTCTTAACACTCAATCTAATCTTATCGAGCTCACATGTAGAAATGCATCAAGCACAAATAAATCTATATTGAGCTCATCGAGCTCAACAAATCGGAGTGGCTTCATCATATGGAGCTCATCGCGCTCATAGTTCTAAACATTCAATCTAATCCTGTCGAACTCTCACTCAATCTAATCCTACGAGCTCACATGCAAAAGGAATCGAGCACGAATAAACATTTATCGAGCCCATCAAGCACAACAATTGAGTTCCTATCGAACTCATATCAAGCCAATCGAGAGTCGTCAGAAACATAGAAAATTGGTCAAACTTCCATAGATTCAACTCACTCCACAAAACTCACATCAATACCAATAAATGGAGGTAATCAACTACATTTTTTATAGAAACACTAACCCAGTCTTAAAAATCCTCATATCTATATCAAAAGGTAAAAAAACTAAACAAAACATGCCCTAAAACTGACATTCGTCGTCGACTTCAGTGGAGGAGTTGTTCTCCGATATGGGTTCGACTACGACGAGGAAGTGTGATCTGGGTTCGACAGGGTCCGAGGTTGGGTTCGATTCGGCTCGAGTTGGGTTCGATAGGAGTCTGATCTTGGGTTCGATTGAGGAGTCGAATGCGAGAGAGAAAGGAGTACGAAAATGAGTTGGGAACATAGAGAGAAGGTATGTGTGAAAGAGAGAGAGAGAGAGAGAGAGAGAGAGGTTTTTGGGTTTTTGAAAGGATAAGGGTATTTTGGGTATACTATGGAAACATAAGTTTATTTTTAAGATGATGTCAATGTAGGGACTTTTTAATTAGTGAGCTACTTTAAGCATAAAAACTCAAATTTCTCGTTAGCAATTGTTAAAGGGGTTTGTTTGATAGTTAAAGGGGTTTCTATATTAAACTTCTTTTCGCACATCACTTATAATGACTTGTGAAGTGGTTTTTTCGGTTAATAGTAAAACTAAAACTGTTTTCTTCGTGAAAAAAATTATTTTCTTCACAAAGGAAGTAGATTTCAGAAAATAGTAAGGAATAATATATTCCTTCATGTTTCTTCGAGCATACAAATATAGAAAATAAAAAAGAAATCAACTCTTTCAAAAAGAATTGAATATGCAACACTATAAAATTCATATGCATATATTCAATATGAATCATGTTGAAGCTGAACACCTAATCTATTTGTTAATTTTAATTAGTACTTTCTTACAACAAACTATGCATATATTCAATATTAATCATGTTCAAGCTGAACACCTAATCTATTTGTTAATTTTGATTAGGACTTTCTTACAACAATCAAACATTAAAAGTCACAAGATTTAGGTTGCACTTGCGTAGCACGTGCCCTCCACTAGTTTTCTTAAATACAAACATAACAATGATAACTTCTTCATTTATTGTATTTGCCTCACCGATCTTAAAATGACATATCAAACAATAATTTTATAAATAATCTCAATATATCTGAAATATTCATAATATCAACGAATTGTTATTAGTAATATAGTCATGTTGACAATCTTTCTTTATCAATTGGTTCTATGGGTTTAACAGGAAAAGCTTTTTCATGATCTATGATGTCCAAACAAAGGAGGAACGCACTTTCAAAATTGCTCATGGGTCGCGTTTTCTTTTGAATAGGAGACTAAATTATAAATATTTACATGAATAGGAATATAAGATAAGTAAATAAAAGATGAGGAAAGTCAAAATCATGACTTAGCATACGGCCGGGTTGATTTTTCAAAGGATAATGCTACACATACACAAAAATGGGCATAAAACTAGAATCGATTAATGCATGTGAGTGGAGGGGATCTTTTATGGGATCTTATACACGGCCGCGCGCGTCCAGGACGCAGCTTACGTGGCATCTAGTCAGCAGCCCAGTCAGCTGCCCAATCAGCGAAAATTAAAGCGCGCGTTTTTTCGAAAAATGGAAAAACAGTTGCGGCTTTCGTGCGACGGTTCCCTCTCTGACGTATCGATAAGACCGGGAAGGGACATCAGACGCGCCTGTTCACATCCCGACTTGCGAAAGAAAACCCAAAACGTTTCTGATCTTTCTCACATTCCCTTTCTCAACCTTTCTCCGATTCATCACCCCAGTTCTTCACCGTAACCCTAGATATCCGTCGACCAAATGGATTCTACACTTCAAGCTTCTATTTCGGGGGTTGTGGTGCACCAGGTTTGTCGTTTTTACCGTAACATTGAATTGCGATACTCTAAAAAGGAATGTTCTCATACGGTTGATGTCTTCCTAGGCTTCTACGCATTACTTCCAGCCCTCCAAATGTTCGTGGACCCCAATAAAGAAGGTCTTTGGGAAGTTGAGGGACACAGAGAAAGATGCCTTCTGGGCTACCCCCTTCGGTCACTTCATCAACTTCTCAAACGTTCCTGTCGATAATGACATTATCGACTGGTTCGTGGAACACTATGACCCCGAGGAGGTGGGGTTGACGATCGGCTCTGGGGTAGTACACTTCACCGCCGAAGACGTTGCCCTAATTTTGGGGCTCAGATTACATGGGAAGGCTGTTAGAATGCATCCGAAGAAAGTCGCAACCCGACAGGGGGAGATTCTAAACAACACCCAACTATCTGCCCAGATGATGGCTACGAGAAATTTGGTTGATGAGGAGGAGGAGTACGTCCGGCTACTCATTTGTTACACCTTCAGCCATTTTTTGTTCTGCGTTGGCACCCATCGAACCAAAATTTGGTTCCTCGACCACTTGGCCGACTTCACTAGGCTACACAAGTACGCGTGGGCCGAGGTTGTTCACCAGGCACTTGTGACGGGCCTGAAGAAGGCAAACCGGGATCTACGCGATAGGAGATCTACCGGTTCTTCTATTTTAAGAAGGGGATACGTCGAGGGGTGTGTTGCTGTACTACAGGTAATCTTGTTGTTCCTTTTTAAGTTTCGTTTGTTCCTTTTTAAGCTGAAGTTGTTCCTTTTTAAGTTTCGCTTATTCCTTTTTAAGTTTCGTTTGTTCCTTTTTAAGCTGAAGTTGTTCCTTTTTAAGTTCAAGTTGTTCCTTTTTAAGTTCAAGTTGTTCCTTTTTAAGTTTCGCTTGTTCCTTTTTAAGTTTCGTTTGTTTCTTTTTATTTTCAAGAATTTCCTTTCTGTTACAGTTGATCCTTTTTAAGATTCGTTTGTCCTTTTTAAGTTTCGTTTGTTCCTTTTTAAGTTCAAGTTGTTCCTTTTTAAGTTTTGCTTGTTCCTTTTTAAGTTTTGCTTGTTCCTTTTTAAGTTTCGTTTGTTCCTTTTTATGTTGAAGTTGTTCCTTTTTAAGTCCAAGTTGTTCCTTTTTAAGTTTCGCTTGTTCCTTTTTAAGTTTCACTTGTTCCTTTTTACGTTTCGTTTGTTCCTTTTTATGTTCAAGTTGTTCCTTTTTAAGTTTCGCTTGTTCCTTTTTAAGTTTCGTTTGTTCCTTTTTAAGCTGAAGTTGTCCCAGATGAGGATGCTGACAATGCGGTAGGGGTACATGAATGTTCGGCCAAAGATGTGGGTGAATTCTGGAGAAACCGTCTAAAGGTGAACTGGCCATTGAGATACCTGAGGGAAACATGCCAAAGACAAATGCCGGGAAGCAACGACTGCGGTGTTTTTCTATACTACTGCATCAAATGTCTCATGCGAAAGGTCAACCCAACGGAAACGAAAACCCCAAGACACTTCACTCCATCAGGGGTGAAATGGCTATTACTTTATTGAAGGACTCCCGCTGCTATGTCGAATTCAAGTAGTGCATAGTTTTAAATTAAAACAGGAACAAATACATTTTATAGTTTTTGTAATTAAAATGTTTCCATACTCCAAAGTAATAGTTCCAACATTTAAGGTTGACATAACATAAAAAGGAATAGACATAACATAAAAAGGAACAGACATCAGTTAAAAAGGAACAGACTTAACTTAAAAAGTAAACGAGGTCACTTAAAAAGGAACCGACTTCACATAAAAAGGAACAAAAATCACTTAAAAAGGAACAAATTTCACTTAAAAAGGGACAGTCATCGCTTAAAAAGGAATAGACTTCACTTAAGAAGGAACAGACTGCACTTAAAAAGGAACAGACTTCACTTACAAAGAGACAGACATCACTTAAAAAGGAACAAACATAACAGAAAAAGGAACAGAAATCACTTAAAAAGGAACATACTCCACTTAAAAAGGAACACACATCAGTTAAAAGGAACAAACTTCACTTAAAAAGGAAACGAGGTCACTTAAAAAGGATCCGACTTCACATAAAAAGGGACAGACTTCCCTTAAAAAGGAACAGAGATCACGTAACAAGGGACATACTTCACTTAAAAATGAACAGACCAGAGTTAAAAAGGAACAGACTTCACTTAAAAGGAACATACTTCACTTAAAAAGAGACAGACAACACTTAAAAAGGAACACACATAACATAAAAAGGAACAGACACCAGTTAAAAAGTAACAAACTTCACTTAAAAAGGAACAGACTTCACTTAAAAAGGAAACGAGGTCACTTAAAAAGGAACCGACTTCACTTAAAAAGGAACATACTTCACTCAAAAAGAGAAATCGCTATCAAGGAACAGACATCACTTAAACAGGAACAAACTACCATTAAAAAGGAACAGATTACACTTAAAAAGGGACGGACATCACTTAAAAAGGAACATACATCAGTTAAAAAGGGACAGGCTTCACTTAAGAAGGAACATATATCACTTAAAAAGGATCAGACTTCACTTAAAAAGGAACAAACAACACTTAAGTAGGAACAGACAACACAAAAAATCAACAGACTTCACTTAAAAAGGAACAAACAACACTTAAAAAGGAACCAAAAAAACAAGAAAGGAAAACTTCACACTTAAAAAGGTAAACGCACTTAAAAAGGAACAGACTACAACTCACAGTTAAAAAGGAGAACCGCTAACTTATAAAGGTACAAGCAATTCATGAAAAGGAACATATATCACTTAAAAAGATACAAGTCAGAGTTAAAAAGGAGAACCGTAAACTTAAAAAGGGAACTTTACACTCACAATTAAAAGGGAACTTTACACTTAAGAATAACTGTTGTCTTACAAAAAAGTACAAAATTCAAAGACCAAGCCTTGGTGCATAATTAAGGAGTAATTTGGTCGTAATACAACTTCATGTCCCAATCGTCAAAATCTGGATCCCCTGGTCTAGGTGCGACATGATGCATAGGTGATTTGCCCTTCCTTCGATACTTGCTCTTTTCTGCTGTGAGGCCCTTTTTTGGCTTCTTTGAAGAATTCTCTCGGCTAAGGAAACCCGACGTCAAGTAGGCGGTCTTCCTGGACGGGTTACTTTGTCTGGATTGCGCAAAGAGGTACCGCCGGCCACAACTTCGTCAACTATGGGAGGGGCGTGGGGAATGTTAATACGAGACCTGAGCCACTCCATACACTTCACGCCCTTAAGATACCTATCATAAGAAATGAATGCTTCCTGTGCAATCCAAAGAGCGCGACCCATTATGTCAACGTGACGACTCAGCGCATCCTTCTCCAATACGCCATCGGCTTGGTACATCTTTTCTCCATAGCTCCGACGAATATTCTTCCGCCATCGATCTGTGATGTAAGACGGCGGGAGTAATTCATTAGGATCTAGGCATGCAAATACGACCAGGAGGTGACAGCAAAGAATACCAACACGCTTAAACAGTTTACAATCGCATGTCAAGTTTAGACCTGTCCTCTCTACAAGGAAACGTTTCGGTAATAGTTGCTCACCGACCCGTACACGTTCAATCACCTTGTAATGAAACGCGTCGGCTGATTGCAACTCCTCGGTTAGGTCGCAATTCATCATCTTACCAATTTGTAACTGTACTTTCTTGAAAACCCCTACGGTATACAACTCTCTCATTTGACTCTCGAAGGGATATATTGAAACCATTTGGGGTTTCTTATGCAGGCAATCGAAATCCGATTGAGCTTCCTTCTCGTACTTGTGACGTAGAGCAAGTTCGTATTGTTGAACGAACTGCTTAAGGGTGGTTCTAGAAGGTAAGTACTTGTCGAAGGAGTTCATACTTTCGCTTGTTTGGGTAGAAGCCATTCCAGCGAAAAAACAATCACACAAGTAAGCAGGTACCCAAGACTCACGGATACCGTAAATTGTTTGGAGCCACCTATGTTCTTGAAGGTCAAAATCAACCAGGAAACCGTGCCAATTCCGCTCAAATTCAGCTGGGTTCTTTGAGTCATAGACAATCAAATTTAGATCAAATAACATGTGTTGTCGACAACTTCACGGGAGCTTTGTTCATTATGTGCCAAATGCAAAATCGGTGTCTGGCATTTGAGAAGACATTCCTTACAGCAGCAGTAATGGCCCCACATTGGTCCGTTATGATAGCTGGTGGACGGATATCTGCAAGGAAAAAGAAAAATCGCTATAAAGGAAACGAGGTCACTTAAAAAGGAACTGACATCAATTAAAAAGGAACAGACTTCACCTAAGAAGGAACATAAATCACTTAAAAAGGAACAGAAATCACTTAAAAAGGAACAGACATCTCTTAAAAAGGAACAGACATCCCCTAAAAAGGAACATAAATCACTTAAAAAGGAACAGACAACACTAAAAAAGAAACAGAAATCAGTTAAAAAGGGGCACACATCACTTAAAAAGGAACATACAACACTAAAAAGAAACAGAAATCACTTAAAAAGGAACATACTACACTTAAAAAGGAACAGACTACACTTAAAAAGGAACAGACTTCACTTAAAAAAGAACAGACAACACTAAAAAGGAACAGACTTCACTTAAGAAGGAACAGAAATCACTTAAAAAGGAACAGACTACACTTAAAAAGGAAAAGACCAGAGTTAAAAAGGAACAAACTTCACTTAAAAAGGAACAGACAAAAGGAACAAACTTCACTTAAAAAGGAACAGACTTCACTTAAAAAGAGACAGACAACACTTAAAACGGAACACACATAACATAAAAAGGAACAGACATCAGTTAAAAAGTAACAGACTTCACTTAAGAAGGAACATACTTCACTTAAAAAGGAAACGAGGTCACTTAAAAAGGAACAGACTTCACTTAAAAAGGGACAGACATCACTTAACAAGGAACATACAACACTAAAAAGGAACAAACATCAGTTAAAAAGGAAACAGACTTCACTTAAGAAGGAACAGACATAAGTTAAAAAGGAACACACAATCACTCAAAAGGTTTTAGAAAGAAGTTGAAAATGAACAGGCACAACTAAAAAAGGAACACACAACACTTAAAAAGGAACACAACACTTAAAAAGGAAAACAAATAACTCAACAATCGTAAAGGACAACCCAATCAAAGCGAGTACGAACTCTACATACGTACCTCCCATACACGAAAGCCACGTCTGAAAGAGCCATATGTAGTTTTCAGTGGTCTCGGAAGACAGCAAAGCACAACCGAGCAACACAGACTCGAAATGGTGATTAACTCCCACAAATGCTGCAAAGGGCTTGTCGTATTTGTTTGTGAGGTACGTAGTGTCGAAACATATAGCATCCCCAAAGTATGAATAGGCAGCCCTGGAACGGCAGTCGGCCGAGACAACGTTCCTTAGTCTTCCCTCGTCATCCATATCCACGACATAGAAAAACATTGCATCAATCTTCTGCATCTTAATAAAATAGTTCTGAAGAGCTTGTGCATCACCGGGTCCAATTTTCAAATTCCTTACTTCGGTTATAACATTCCTGCACACACAAAAAATATTAAGGCCGCAGATTTCTACAAACAAAATAACGTAAAAAAGTCTTCAAACCTTAGGTCTCTATCGTTAAAAGTAAGTTTGTCATGCCCCCCAGCCTCAACAACAAACGATTGCATGGTCTTAGCAGCAGAGATCCCAGAAGCATCATTGCACGTTATTCGTGCTATGACGGCCTCAGGTACAAATCGTTTCTGTCTTAGAAAACGCATCTGGTGCTCCTGCAGCATTTCATGGTTATGATTGAGATCGACAAAGTTAATCTGGTATCCCCTTGCTGGGTTTCCAGAAACCCTGATGCGAGCCGTGCACTGAACTCTACTAGATAAACGTGGCTTCATTACGCCTTGACCTTGGTCTGTTGGTGCGTTACCCTCCTTGGAACAAGTAAGAGTAGACCGGGTAACCACACCAGCGTCGTAATGAGTATGTCGTAGCTTAACACCAAAACCACAAGCATCAGCATAGTCATTGTAAAAGGCTCTTGCTCCTTCGAAAGAGGGGAAAATCATCTTCTCCTTAGGAACGTTTAACGCCATTTCCATTTGAGTGAAGATTTCTCTCAAAACGAAGAGAAATGAACGACAATGAAGAAGAAAGGAAGAAGTGACGGTGGCCATTCCTTGCATCTTCGTCAAAAAGAGGTATGGAGCAGGTGGGAGCGCCAAAAGGATTGATATGATTTGGAGCACGTCTGATTTGAGATGCATTAAATGTGGTTGTCCCCTCTGCCCGCCAAAAATATTAAACTTTGGCTGAGCTGGATTTGTCCAACTCAGCAGCGTCCCGCCACAGCGTCCCGGAGAGCGGCTACTAAACATTTCCCATATTTTATAAGTAAACCCCCCACGGGCCATGCCCTCATTTCACTGATCCACTCCCAAGAATAATAAATGGTTATTTTTAAAACTACAACCCTCCTTCAGTACTCAGATCTAACACTCCAGCAAAACCATCATTTCCCTTCTGTCTCCACCGACAAATCCCACATTCTCTCCACATACCCAACAATGCTACAATGTTGTCAGCAAAGCTATCATTCTCACTCTCTCTTGAACCCTAGGTCACTACGCTGGCCAAATCCCATACACTCTCCTTATGTACGATGACCGCACAATTAGAACACATATATGTCTGCAGATCGCATTCGGATGTATATACATATATCTTCCATTTTGTGAGCTTATTTCATCAAACTTGAGATATGTCATTGGATATTTCCACAGAAAACTAGGTGGACACATCCACGTGAAAACCACGAACATATCCACGATAAAAAATCAATGTTTACATACACACATACCTTCTTAGATTTCTCATATTGGAATCGTGATTTTTTATTGGATCATCTATATTGTTTGGGCAACATAACCAATGTCATGCTTTACGCTTTTACCTACGGTCATCTTTTTATTTCGGTTACAATATGAATGACCCCAACTTTGTATGTGACTGGAGTTGTGATTTTATATCAGGTCATTTATGTTATTTGGACTACAGAATTAATTACGTACTTTACGATTTTGGGTTGGATCATGCTGATATTTGGGTTACAATATAATTGACCAAAATGTTTTTGGTGTTTTCCTTATTATGCTTGCCCAATAGTACATTTTGCCTAGCAAATCCCACACTCTTATTACATACGATGAATTAAGCTCTACCGGTAGTATCATAAGACAATTAGCTGAACATTGGTATCATTTTGAGGTGTATGTAGATGACAGGCCATGGTTGCTTCCAAAAGCAAGTAAAGAAGATGGACCGAGCTTTGAGTACTGCATTGAGTTGTTGTTAGAGATAGACGTTACTGCTACAAGAAAGTTGTTCTCGCACACAATGAATTTGTTCAAGAAAAAATAAATCATAAATGCTTTGTCAACATCTTAGGGACAGAGGGAGAATTGCTTGGATGGATATGGAATATGACCAATGCCGAAATGAAACACTAATATTGTTTCAAGGACTTCTCTATTTATAGTTCATGACTTTTCCAGTCAAATTCCTTTTCAGATATATGAGCTAGAACCAATAAGTTGTGTTAGGATTAATTAAGCTTGTTGAACCCAAACAGATCAGATAAAAATACAACTTAGCCTTTAGTTTTCTATTACATAACAATCATAATCAAAATACCCAAGCTTTATATCGTATTAAGGGGGCACCATTCTTGATAAAGTAGAAGCTAATAGGGGTTTAATTAAACATAAGTACCATATAATTCCAACACGATACATATACACTACCATTAAATACATGCATGACAAATGAAAGAGCAAGACAAACATCATCAACATCGCCTTCTGCCTATGCATCCCACACATCAAACTAAAGCTAGTAAGGTGGGACTTGGCACCCCGCACAACCGCAACTCCATCCCACTCCATTAGGATGGTGAAGAGAAGGACCACTAGGACCACAAGAAAGAGCAGAGCGAATAGCCAAACATGGTTGGCTTCGACAAAGAGTCAGCGTAGTGCAATCTCACTCTCGAGGTGTTATATCCTAACCTTTGCTTAATGGGTTATTTGTATTTAGGTGGTGGATTAGACAAGGATTGAGATGGGTGGCAGAGATTTGTTTGGGATGAGTATAAAAGGTTTGAACTCTCTCTCACTTCTCTCTCTTCTCACTCACCTCTCTCACTCTCCCGTTCAAACTCTCTTGATTTTCTCTCTCAGCTTTTGGAAGCTCCGACGAGGATTGGGAAGCGAAGTGCACGTGGTTGCGGTCGTGTTACCATTGTGAGGTGATAACGTTCGAGGTCTTGCGAGGAAGCGCTCGCCGTGATTCTTCAAAGGCTTCTTCAAGCCTTAGAGGTATGCCAAGCTTCTTTTAACACTCACTTAAGCCTTTGCGAGTGTTGGACTGATCGATGGTAGGCCGAAAAGCTCGTCGAGGGTCTTACAACAACTTTTTTGCACTGGAACGGTCGACCGGTGGTTTGGTGCAGTCGACTAGGCGTAGTGTATTTCGGACAATATCTCTTGCACCGGTTGAACGATACCCTAAGGTAGTCCACCGGTGGTGCAATTTTAGTAAGAGAAAGAGGTTCTAGGTGTTTTCGGTCAATCGGGACCCCTTTGTCGATCGACCGAAAGCACTGTCGTAGGTCGGTTGGGGGTGTTAACCATCCAAACGGTCGAGCGCTCGTTGACTCGTCTGACCGATGACTTAAGTTAACTTAAAGTGTGTCTGACCGATTCTTTGGTCTGGTCGACCGGTGTAATGCCGATTGATGATGGGTTTTACTGGTGGAGTTTTGTCGACCGTGGACTTGTTTTGTTCGACCGTTAGGGTTGTTAAGCAGAAGAGGATTTCACTGGTGGAATTCGGTCGAACGGGTCACCTTTGCCGTTCGACGGGTTGGACGTTATTTCAGGTATTTTCGGAATAGTAGTTGTGTTTCGGTCGACCGTTTGTGGTTTTGCATATTATTGCTTTGTGGTGTTATGGTTTCGATCTGCCTCGAGGGCAACGGGTCCCCGACCTTTTTGGGAAACTGTACGGAGCAACTGTACTAAGAGAAAGATCGTGGTTGTGGCTCTACGGAGCGGGTGCCTGTGTGCATGTTTGTCGAGGCTGAGGATTTTCTGGCAGTGCCTCCTGAGCACGTGTGTTGTAGGTTTGGGGTGTGAGGACCCTTGAGACCCATGACCGAGGATTTTCCTGCAGTGCCTTGTGAGCACGTGTGTTGTGGGGTTGGGGTGAGAGGACCCTTGAGACCCATGGCCGATGATTTTCTGGCAGTGCCTTGTGAGCACGTGTGTTGTGGGGTTGGGGTGAGAGAACCCTTGAGACCCATGGGCGATGATTTTGCGGCGGTGCCTTGTTTGCAGGTGTTGTAGTGGCGACTATGGTTGGGAGAGAGGTCACGAGAGCCAAGTTGGACAGTGGTTGTGGTGTTTCTCATGGCATTTCATTTCATGCCTCTCATATATGTTGTATTCATATTTTAGGAGTCGGGCATACAGGGTAGGGGAGTGCAAAGTTCGGTCCAGTCTGGGATTTTGGACCGGACCGATCGGTCCGGGTCGGTCCAGACTGAATTGTGGTCGGTTAGGGTTTCGGGTTGGATTATTTGAAAAGTTCGGGTTTCGGTCCGGTCTGGTCCGAAACCCGACAAAACCTGACTAAAACCGGACCAGACCAAATCATATTAACACTGGACCGAAACCCGACAAAACCCGAATAAAACCGGACCGGACCAAATCCTATTAACATATACATAACTAGATAACCCTAATATGATACCCCCATGATCCCCATCTAACCGTAGTCGCAACCACACTCAAAGCCGAGTGCCTCCAGCGATCTCCTCTTCTCTCTTCGACGATCTCCTCCTCCGACGATCCTCAAGCAATCCTATTCTCCATTCCTCTTCGTTCCTCAAGCGATCCTCTTCCCCATTCCTCTCCGTTCCTCAAGCGATCCTCTTCTCCATTCCTCCGACGATCTACTCCTCCGTCTGGTCCGTGAGTTCTCTTCAACCCATTTTCTTCTTCTTTTCCTTCCTTTTCTCGTAAGTTTCGACTAACCCTTCCTTTCGGATTTTCATATTTTTTGTACATCAATTTGTCGTTGGTGGCTGGCTCGAATCGGGTTCGATTCTTCGATTTCTTCCTCCAAGACCCTCATTCTTCTTTTCTATCAGAGGCGAGTTCTTCTTTTGCCCATGTTTTGGTTTTGTTTCCTGCTCTATTTTATTTTTATTTAAATTTTTGGTATATGCATTTTTGGTGGAATATGAGTCATAAAAAACAAAATCAAAAATACTGGTTGCGGTAGTTTTCTTGTTGGGAAATTTTGGTGTTTTCTTGGCTTTCTATTCTCTATTCTTATTCACTTTGCTTCTCTGCCCAGTATGTTCCTATTAAACGTTGCTTTTGTTTCCTTTTCATTTGGCAAATCCATTTCAGTTATTGATGTGTGGACTGTGGAGTTTGGATTTTTATGCATTTTGATTTTCTCTAAAAAAATGTTTTCCTTTCAAATTTAGGGGATTTATTTATGATGATTGTTGATCTTTATGTTCCTGTTCTTAATTCAAGGAATGATATAAGTTTCGAAATTCTATTTGCTAAGTTATGGTTGTAGAAATTCTCTCCATGAACTCGATATGAAACCTGCACATACAACTTACTAATCTTGTTTTTAAACTAAGTAATCTTTTTGATAACTAAGTTAATTTTTTTATTTGAATTGTCTTATAATTTCTATGACTTGTTACATGATGCTGCATTTTTTTTAATTTGTTATATGACTTCATCCTTTTTTATTTGAATTGTCTTCTAATTTGCAGTTGTGACATGACGAACTCGCAAAATGATTCCCAAACAACCTTTGGAAGTTCCCAGCAGTCTACCGGTGCTACTTCCACTACTGAAGTGAAAGCTACTATGTTGCCTAGGAAAAGGAAGGTAGGCCGAGATTACATCGACGGGAACAGGAAGAGAAGAGCTGCTTATTGGGCTCATTTCTGGGAATATTCAGAAGCAGGTAAAACTTGAGCTGAATGCATTTATTGTGAGCAAAAAACATTTGCATGTGATAGTAGTTTGAATGGCTCTAAAAACATTAAGATGCATTGGGATCGTTGTCCAACAAATCCTATAAATGTCAGCAAAAACAAGAGTAAACAATCTGAGTTGGTGTTGGTCGGTAATTTGGAGTCCACTCAGGGGGAGGGTAGACTTAGTGATTGGCATCATTTCATGCATATCTTTGTGTCTTATATCCATTATCATTCACCCCAAACAATGCTATGTAACGAGTTTTATGTTTAGAAATTTCATAAATAAAGAGGTTTGAAGAGAAGAAGCATATATGGACCTAATAGCAGGGAAAAAAACTGAGTTGAGAGACTCGAGGACTAAGATGCAAGATCGAAGGACCTGAATGTAAGATCGAAGGACCAATGAGCAAACAAGAATACTCCACACCATCATGGGGAGTATTTTGGCAATTCTATTCGGGTCGGAGCTCCAACAACCTACTCGGATGCATCAAACATCAAGAAATAAAGCCAGACAACAACACACCAAATCCAGGCCGGATCCAAACCATATAGACTGCCAATTGGCTGTCCAAGACCGCTGATTGGCGGTCTGTTTGGGTCCGAATCCACTAAGACTTTGGCGGGTCGTGTATTAGGGTGTATTTAGTCTATGTTTGGTATATATTTAGTCTCATACCGTGGGATTGTCCCGGATTACCTTTTTCTATGGCTATAAATAGAACTCCTCCTCCTTTTGTATTCACCCATTGCTTGGTGGCATTCTCTCTAATTGGAGTAAGCCTTGAAGCAAAACTCAAGGTGGAGAAGAATGCTACCTTCAATGTGAGTCATTGTTAATAAAATAATTGTTCTTGGTTTCTTTTAATCTTGTCTTTTAATTCTTGCATGCTTCTTTAGTTTTACTTTCCTTTCCTTTTCGCTTCTTTAATATTTCTTGCTTGCTTAGTTTAATTTCCTTTCAGTATAATGTTTCATTTTGTTAATGTAGTTAGTGTAATGATTAGTGAGTAGTTTCATCCCCATTTGTGGGTGGAGAAATATGTGATGTGATTATGTGATGTATTAGGTGTTTGTTATCTTAATCCTTTGAACCTTGTATGATTTCCATAACCATGTAAAGGGATTTCACTCTTATCTTTGATATGCTAATGCTCTTGAATGAAGTTTATCTTATGCTTAGATTAGTGGACCTATTTTATGGGGAATGATAAGGTGAGGATATGGATGGAATTGATAAAGGAAACATGACTTGTAGTGTATGTGCTCTTGTTACCTTGGCCTTGGTTAATGCCTTGTATGTTTTAATGATATTGGGTTATCTTATTTCATGTGGAGGCATAGTAGGGTCTAGTCTTTATACATGAGTTCATTTAGCTTCATTCCAATTATTGTCTTGTATGTTTTAATGATATTATGTTATCTTATTTCATGTGGAGGCATAGTTGGATGTAGTTTTATGATTTTCATGCACTACATGTTGTGATGAGCATAAGTGAACACACACACATACACATATTTTTTTATTCACACTCCTTTCTCTACCCCCTATGGGGTTTCGTTTTATTGCTTCTCTTCCATTTCCTTTTTGCATTGTAGTGTAGTTTGATCATCAATCCGTTCTCTCCTTTCTTTCCCACTCGCCTTCGCACAAACTAAAGTCGACACACCTCCCTATGGACTGACCCGTATTTGCCACCGCTTCAACGCGGTCGTGCACTTGCAGTTAATTAAAACGTTCAATCAAATTTTTGGCGTCGTTGCCGGGGAGGTGCTCTGTCCAGACTTTGGTTTGGACAATTCGAGTGGTTTTAATTTTTCTTTTTTAGTTTTGGTTTGTTGTAGGGTCTGTAAGAAGCAAGGGGAGGCTACCTGAGAAACGGGGGGAACAATTGAGCAAAACGGACCGCCAATCAGCGATCTGAAACCGGCAATTGGCGGCCTATGAAGCTCAAAAGTAAGTTCAAGGTTATGTTTATGGACATAAACCCGAATTCCCTCAAAACCTGTGAGATTCTAAAGAAGGGATGCAAATACGTGAAAGAAATGTGGCCCAAATACACAAGTGTTGGGGCCCACAACAATCAATGCTCCTCATAGAGTCTTTTATTGTACTTTTTCTTTTATTTTTTTATTTTTCTCTTTTTTTGAATATAACTATATACAAACATAAGTTACCATCTTCATTTGTCAAAATACATCAAATGGGAACCTCAAAAGTGGGTCAATGCATTTGGAAAGGGAACATGACACTACGCGGGGCCAGAATACTCATGTTTGGGCCCCCTCACAAAGAGTGCAAGATGAAAAGAGAGGTTGATGAATTAGACGCAAAAGCGTCTCATTCAAAGGATCAAACTAAAAGAGCTTGAACCTCTCAAGAGTTTAGGAAATAAGGGGCAAGGGAAGAAGAGGTTCTCCCGTTGTAGTATTGAAGTTATGATCGTCAATCCAAACTCTCCAACCAACAGGCTGGTGTGTCGGAACGAGGTCGCGAACCTCGTTAGGCATGTCCGACTCACCAGGAGAACAAAAAGTGGGTCTCATACCCAAGGTATCCTCCAAGGAACTCCTAATATCCTCATTAGCATTGTAGTTGTTTGATGTTCCATCATTTCCAAGATAATCAGGAACAATATTGAGAGGTAATCTCTCATCAGGTCGTTTGAAATTAAGTGTACTAGGGAGCTCTTGCTCCACCAGAGGTCAGTCCTTAAGAGGCACAACATGAAGATCATGTGGCTCAAGGGCCACGAGACAAAAAGATGCGGCACAATCCTGTGCCGATTCATAATGAAGTTGGTCCATGATATTCTCAATTTGGATAGAATCCCCCACAATGTGATCGTGAATTGAAACCCCAAGTCGCTCAGACTGACTAGGAGTTTGACTCTGAAAGATTGTGCTTTGAATTTGTGAATGTGGTGGTGGTTCGATATCAAAAGATGAATCCTCATGTTGACAAGAAATGTCACCCTCCTCATGTTTACTTAATTGTTGCGTAATTTGACTCACATACATTTCCATTGTTTGCAAGGAATCGTAATTGGACTTCAACACATTTTGAGTGGTTTCCATGAACGTTTGGAGGGTTTGTTTTAAAGAATCAAGTTTGGGGTCAACTGTGAGGCTCATGTCAGAATTGTTTTTTGGAAAGGGATGGGTTGGGTGGTGATTGGTGATTGATTCATTTTATATTAAACCACAAGTGCACGTCCGCGTTGAGGCGGCGGCAAAAACGGGTCGATCCACAAGGAGGTGTGTCGACTTTTGGTTTGTTCGAAGGCGAGTGGTAAAGAAAAGGGAGAAAGGATTGATTACACTAAACTACACTACAATGCAAAAAGGAAATGGAAGATAGCAATAAAACTAAACCCCATAGGGGGTAGAGAAATAATGTGAATATAAAGATGTGTGTGTGTGTGTGTTCAATTATGCTCCTCACAACATGTAGTGCATGAAATCATAAAACTAAATCCAACTTTGCCTCCACATGAAATAAGATAAGATCATATCATTAAAGCATACAAGACAATAATTTGAATGAAGCTAAATGAACTCATGTATAAAGACTAGACCCTACTATGCCTCCCCATGAAATAAGATAACCCAATATCATTAAAACATACAAGGCATTAACCAAGGCCAAGGCAACAAGAGCACATACACTACAAATCATGTTTCCTATATTAATTCCATCATTATCCTTACCTCATCATTCCCCATAAAATAGGTCCACTAGTCTAAGCATATGCTAAGCTTCATTCAAGAGCATTAGCATATCAAAGACAAGAGTGAAATCCCATTAGATAGTTATGGAAATCATGTAAGGCTCAAAGGATTAAGATAACACACACTACTACATTACATAATCATATCACATATTTCTCCACCCCCCAAATGGAGATGGAACTACTCACTACTCATTACACTAACTACATTAACAAAATGAAACATTATACTGAAAAGAAATTAACCCAAAAAGCAAGAAATATTAAAGATGCTTAAAAGAAAAGGAAAGTAAAACTAAACAAGCATGCAAAAATTAAAAGACAAGATTAAAAGAAACTAGAACAATTATTTTATTAACAGTGACTCACATTGAAGGTAGCATTCTTCTCCACCTTGGGTTTTGCTTCAAGGCTTACTCCAAGTAGAGAGAATGCCAACAAGCAATGGGTAGTTTACAATAGAAGGTGAAGAGTTCTATTTATAGCCATAGAAAAAGGTAATCCGGGACAATCCCCCGGTATGAGACTAAACATATACCAGAAATAGAATAAACGCACTCTAATACACATGCCCACCAAAGTTTAGCGGATTCGGAGCCAAACAGACCGCCAATTGGCGGTCTACAGGATCCAGATCCATCTGGTTTTCATTCTGGGCTTTTCCTGATGTATTTGGTGGTCTTGGATGCATCTACTTCGCTTGTTGGAGCTCCGACCCGAATAGAATTGCCAAAATACTCCCCATGATGGTGTGGAGTATTCTTGTTTCCTCATTAGCCCTTCTATCTTGCATTTAGGTCCTTTGATCTTGCATCTTAGTCCTTGAGTCTTTCAACTCAGTCATTTTTCCTGCTTTTGGGTCCTTTTATGCTTCTTCTCTTCAAACCTCTTTATTTCTGAAATTCAAACATAAAACTCGTCATGTAGCATTGCTTAGGTTTAAGATAATGGATATAAGATACAAATATAAGCATGAAATGATGTCAATCAAATACCCCCATACCTAAATTTTTGCTAGTCCCGAGCAAAACAAAGAAAGAGAAAAATGAGAGAGAGGAAAATAGGGAAAACCAAACTAACTTTCATAGGAATCACGGTTGCACTTAGCACGTGCAACAAGCCGTTAAACCTCCTTGTTGCCAAGGAGGAGGAGTGTTGTCTCCTGAGGGTTTTCAGCGGATATACCTACAAAATCCGAACAAGATGCATTATTCAATCTAGACACACGACTCGATGGACATATTTTGTCGATCATTGGACGCGGTAATCCCACGGGCCAACTCTATATAGGTAATCAGTCCACACACCTAGCCTAATGAACCATTCGTGTAAGTTAAATAAGGAATTAAGTTAAAGACATGGACAACCTCAACATCCTCAAGTGATACAAAGTGTAAAGTCTATTAAGGTTCTTATTTGCATTTTTTTTTTTTTTTTTTGTTCTTATTTTCTTCTTCTTTTTTCTTTTTATTAGTTGGAGTTTCATTCTCCCAGGGTCAGGTTTCGTGCATCATTGCCTATGAGAACTTACACTATCACGTACACCTTTCCCCAAATCTCCGCATAGGGCAAAGAGCGCAAGATGAAAAGAGAGGTTGATGAATTAGATGCAAAAGCGTCTCATTCAAAGGATCAAACTGAAAGAGCTTGAACCTCTCAAGAGTTTAGGAAATAAGAGGCAACGGAAGAAGAGTTTCTCCCGTTATAGTATTGAAGTTATGATCGTCAATCCAAACTCTCCAACCAACAGGCTGGTGCGTCGGAATGAGGTCAAGAACCTCGTTAGGCATGTCCGACTCACCAGGCGAACAAAAAGTGGGTCTCATACCCAAGGTATCCTCCAAGGAACTCCTAATATCCTCATTAGCAATGTAGTTGTTTGATGTTCCATCATTTCCAAGATAATCAGGAACAATATTGAGAGGCAATCTCTCATCAGGTCGTTTGAAATTAAGTGTACTAGGGAGCTGTTGCTCCACCAGAGGTGAGTCCGTAAGAGGCACAACATGAAGATCATGTGGCTCAAGGGCCACGAGACAAAAAGATGCGGCAAAACCTATCAATCTATTTCGAACCTTGCAATGCTTAATTCAGAAAACTCCACACCATCATGGGGAGTATTTTGTCAATTCTATTCGGGTCGGAGCTCAAATAAACAAAGTAGATGCATCCAAGACCACCAAATACACTAAGCAAAGCCCAACACAAATTCCAGATGGATCCGGACTTTTTGGACCGCCAATTGGCTGTCCAAGACCGCTAATTGGCGGTCCATGTTGGCCCAAATCCTCTAAAATTTCTCCAGAACATGTATTAGAGGATGTTCAGGCTAGTTTTGGTATCTATTTAGTCCCACATCGGGGGATTGTCCCGGTTTGCCTTTTTCCATGACTATAAATAGAACTCTTCACCTTCCATTGTAATCACTCCATATTCTAAGTGGCTATTCTTCCTACTAGAAGTGAGGCCTTGAAGCACACACTATAGTAGGAGGATGCTACTTGAAATGTGAGTCATTTTATCAATAAAGTTTTGTGTTTCTTTCATTGTTTGTTTATGCTTCTTTTATTGTTTTGCATATTTTAGTTTAATCGTCTTTTATTTCTAGCTTAGTTTTAATATGCTTTCTTTGCTTAGTTTGATAATTAGTGTAATGTTTAGTGAGTAGTTCCATCCCCTTTTGGAGGGTGGAGTAGATGTACATACATGCATTAGAGAATGGGATGAATACTTTATTTTTGATGTGTTGATAAAACATGAATGTATGCTTGCTTGTTTAGGATAGAATTTATAACTTGATGAGTTTTGCCAAAATGATTAGACACCTCTCATGCTTGTTTAGGTTCTGAAATAGACAACTTGCATATGTAAATGTTAATCAACTAAGTTGGTGAATAGATTGATAGGTTTTGCCATAACATTTAGACACTTCCTAGTTCTTCGCTTGACCGAACCTTGCAATGCTTAATTCCGGTCGACCGTGGCACACGATCCGGTCGATCGTTCGTCCCCAGAAATGTGCCTTTTCACTTTCTGAATTGTGTTTTCTTACACATCTTTTCACAATTTTGATCCCAACGGCTAGAACTTGTTTAGAGCTTATAAATAGAGCTGAGAACACTCATACAAGGTCACCAATCTTTCTCCAAGCTCAAAATCTCATTACTACTCTCAATTTGCTCTAAACCCTTGTGCTCGCATCTTCTCACTTGAAATCACCATCCATTGATTGCATCATTCATTTCAAGTGCTCAAGATTAGTTGCTGAAGTATTAGTCTTCAAGAGTTGTACAAATCTTCCAGAGTGAAGCTCTTCTCGGATTGTGAGAAGGTGGTCCAAGCTAGGCAAGGGTGTTCGCAAAGCTTGTGGTGTAAAGGCGTGATCTCGGCCCGCAACGGAGATCGAATTAGTGGAGGACGCAAAGTTGTTCGGGTAAGAGCAATTCGTAAGAGAGGACTAGGATCCGGTGGTTGGATCCAAACCTCTATACATCCGGAGTAGTGGTTTGTTTGTTCTCTCTTTAATATTTATTGTCTTATGTTTTAATTTGGCATAGTTCTCTTAAAAACCTTAATTAGTTTATTCACCCCCCCCCCCCCTTTAGACTAAGTTTAGGGTCTAGTAGATCCTACAACACATATGTGCAAATTCCTTTGTTGATTAAGGTGTGGTTGATTGGGATGAAGATGAAGATGATGAATCGTCCCATGTAGCCTTGTTAGCTTCCATCCTCTTCTCTTTCCTCTTACTCCTCTCCTTTTCTTTCCTTCTCTCCCTTATCTCATTCTTCTTCTCCTTCTCTTTTATCTCATTTTCACTCTCCTTCTTCTTTTCTCTCATTTCATTTCTTCTACCTCTTCTATCTCTTATTTCTCCCTTATCATTCTTGAGGTATTTGAAGAAGTCTTTGGCAAGGAGTTCAATGTCCTAATCTTGTACACTCCTTGGTTCATCAAGATTTACATGTAATGCCATGGTCAGTTTGTTCTTGGAGGCTTCCTTCTCCTTTCGATGGTTAATTTGAAGCTCATAAGCCATGAGACTTCCAATTAGTTGCTCCATATTGAGTTGGGAAAGGTCGTGTGCTTCTTCAATTGCGACCACCTTATCTCCCCAATCGTTGCTTAGCGACCGGAGGAATTTCCTTGTCATCTCTCATTCATTTATTCTTCTTCCAAGAACCAAAAGAGAGTTAGTAATATCGGTGAAGCGAGTGTTCATTCGCTTATGTTTTCACCGATTTGCATCAAAAAGATTTCATATTTATGCATGAGGAGACTAATCCTAGTTTCTTTGGTTTTACTATCACCGTCATGATGCATTTGTAATCTATACCATATCTCATGTGCACTTTCACAACCCCTAAGCCTATTATATTCTCCCTCATTAAGGCCACAATACAAAATGTTCATGATTTCTGAGTTCATCTCAATTTCTTTCATTTTGACCCTAGACTCCCTCAACTTTCCAACCTCTCAAACCACACACTCTCTCCTCTTTTTCAATCTCAGATCTAATGTTTTTAGGGTTTTAGGGTTTGTGTTAGAGATGGCCGGAAAGGGAGAGGGACCGATGATCGAGATTGATCTCGGCACGACTATGGTGGGATGGCGGGAGTGAGTGCCGGGATAGCCGGAGGGATGGCAGTTGTGGTGACGATGTCGTTGGACACGATCAAAACGAGAATGCAGGTATTGGATGGGAAGAAGTGGAAAGGGGTGATTAGGACGGTGGGGGGATTGGTCGGGGAAGGCGGTTGGAAGGCTTGTTATCATGGGCTTGGGCCCCGATGGGCCTCCATGTCCATGTCGGCCATGACCATGGTTACTACTTTTGTCTTATGCTACTCTTGGAGAAGGGATGGTTTGTGATTTTGTATTTCAAATTTTTTGGGGGGGGGGGGGGGGGAGTGGTGTATTATATATGGATTGTTTTTTAGGTTAATTAGGAATATTTTCATCCTATTCATCCAATAATCATAATTTGACCCATTTAGCAGACGAGGTCTAGTGGTGCAAAGTCCCTCTACATGATTCGATGTACCAGCCATGCTAAATATACGATTAAGTATGCAATTTAGCTCACAGGGCTCTAATACCAATTGTAGGATCATGAGTATGGCTTAGTCCTAATCGATTTATTGAGATCCTAATCCTAATTGGATTTTAATTGTTGTTTAGGAGGTGTTTAGGTGGAGATTGGATGGATGGTTGAGATGGAGTGGAGAAGATTGGATGGTGAGGATGAAGTGTTGAAGGGGTTTGAGGTGACCTCTCTCTCACTTACTCTCGCGCACGTCTCTCTCATTCTTTCTCTCACTCTCGTGTCCCTCTCTTCCTTAATGCTATGCTCCGACGAGAAGTGGAGATCTCCGGCGAGAAGAGGTGGTCATCACCGGTTGGTTGGTGGAGGTGAGTTAGTTTGAATGCTAAACCCATCTCATTCGCATTTCTTCTTCTTTCTCTCTCTCTCTCAATCCGTCTCTCTTCCAGTGGTTGTGGTTGGTGAGGGAATCCATGAAGGTTAAGGTGTGGCAGTGGATCAACAAGGTGCGGTGATTGTTGATCGAGCGAGAGGTTCGTCGGAGGATCGTGGTTTTGAGAAAAGTGCTCGTGGAAGCGCCGTCAAGGTTCTTCGAAGGTTTCTTCAAAACTTCACGGTATGTCAAACTTGTAGTTGTAGCTCAAATTTGTTGTGTGGGAATTTGGAAGTCGACGGTAGGCCGAATGGCTCATCGCAGGTAAACGTGCAGCATTTTAACTGCTGGATCGGTCGACCAATTTGTGCAACGATCGACCGTTCCAAGTGAGGTTTTGGGCTTTGCCTCGAGCCGGTCGAACGATGCCCTTTGGCGGTCGACCGGTAGTGCGTTTGAGGAAAGTCCTGGTTGTTTCCGGTCGAACGTGCCCCCTTTGTCATTCAACCGTAGGCGCTGTTGTAGGTCGGTTGGGGGTGTTGACAATCTAAACGGTCGACCGTCCTTCACTCGTCCGACCGACGACTAAAGTTAATATATTGTTTGGTTCGACCGATGGTGGTTCGGTTGACCGGTGTTGATTGGTTGCGATGGAGGATTTTACTGGTGGGTTTCATCCAAATGAGAGTGCTCGGGGGTTCGACCGGTTGATTTTGTTGAGCGATGGGAATTTTTACTGGTGATTTCCGGTCGAACGGGTCCCCTTAACGTTCGACCGATTGGTCGTTGTGTTCATTGAACCTGGGAGGTGACATTCTAAACAGTCGACCGGTCCCTGACTTTAGTTCGATCGAATGTGTGTTGTTGGTGGGACATGTTCGACCGATGGAGTGTTGGTCGAGACATTTGCCTAGTTTTGGTGAGAGTCAGTCGACCGGGACTCTTGGTTCGGTCGACCGATGTTGTCCATTTTTGCAAATGTGAGGTGCGTTGGTTGTGGTCGTCCTTGTGAGGCGAGTTGTGGTGCCGTTGTTCTTCAGGCATGTGTGCTTGTGAGCACGGGTGTTGCGGTGATTGGGTGAAAGAGCCCTGGAGCCCCGTAACTATTGTGAGAGCTGCGGTTGGGTGAAAAAGCCCTCGAGCCCAACTAGTCTATACGGGGTTGGGTGAAAAAGCCCTGGAGCCTGAGCAAGGACTGCATGATAAGGGTTGGGTGAAAAAGCCCTGGAGATCTTACAGCGTTCGGGTTGGGTAAAGGAGCCCAAGTCATGTCGTGGTAGCTGTGGTTGGGTGAAAAAACCTTGGAGCCCAGCTTGACGACGTTGAGTGTTGTTGTGGTTGGGAGAAAAAGCTCTGGAGCCCAGTCTTGTGTTATGCTTTTCTTTGTGGATAGAATTTCATGCATTTGTATAGTTTGGCATACGGGGTTTCCTTCTGGAAGCTCAGGCATTGTTGCATGTTTACCTTTCAGGCTGTGATCAGCGTTAGGGGGTGGTGACCGAGGAGAGAAGCGTCGCTACCAGATCCTACTTTGTCTCATTTTAAGGTCGGCGTAATTACTTGTATATTGTGTTTAGCCTTTTGATGTAATCACACTTTTTGAAATACTCGGATATATATATACATTATAAATGTTGGTGCACCCATTTCTTTGTATATTGCATAATATCCTCTGGTTGTTTGTATGTTATAAATTTTAAATTCTTCCTCTGTTTTGAGGATATTACAGATTTTAACCTTAATCAAACTCTACTTGCTTAACAATCAGAGATGCAACGGAATTTACAAACAAAACAAGCAAACAAAGTAAATATGCAAACCAACAAGAAGGCACTGGAATTTTTATAGAGGTTCGGCCTCCCGCCTACTTCCTCTCTTGCAAGCTCCGCTCGATCTCCCTCAAGCTCCGCTCACTTCTTCACTATCAACCTCGTTCTGGGCTGAGATTAAGCCTTTACACCACAAGCACAACAAACACACACGCTTGCTTGATTTCTTCCTCTCACAATCCGAGAGGGACACTTCGGGCTTTCACCGAAGTCCTTGCTTATTGTATGTTTGAGTGGATCACTCACTCTCTAACTTGAGCACACTTAGGTTTGGATATGGAATTGATCTAAGATGTGGAAGTATATCCTGAAGAGTAGGATTTGGGGAATGGGAGATTTGGAGCTTTCTCTTAGGTGTATATGATAATAGGAATTGGAAGAGTTGTCTAATTGTGTCAAGGGAACACCTATTTATAAGCTCCTAAGGGATTATATCCGTTGGGGCAAGTTTAGAAGGTTTTTATGTAAGATACACAAAACAGAAACTTGTATGACCCAATTCAGAACTAATTCGGCCGACTGAATGGGGTAGCACGATCGACCGGTAGGCAAATTGGAACAAGGTTCGGTCGACCGAAAAGGGAACGGTCGAAAGAAACAGGCTATAACTTAGGTATACTTAAGTTAACGGTCAAACACCGAGATGGGTTTGGTCAACCGGAAACTTCCAAGCAGTTTGGGTTTATCGAGACATTTATGTTCGGTCGATCGAAACATGGTCCACGGTCGACCGATAGGCATTTGTATTTTGGGGTTTGGATGAATAATTAGAATACGACCGTTGGTATAATACGACAAGTCTAACGGTCAGAAAAATATGTTTACACGGTCGATCGAAAAGGTTGGAATGGTCGACTCATCGGGTGGTAGAAAACACTATTTGATTAAAGGAACAAATGGTCGACCGAAGGTCTGAAACCGGTCGACCAAAATGGTTCTGGTAGTGAACATTGGTTTAAGTGTTTTTCCGGTTCTGGTTTGGGAGATCTATTGAAGTCCAATTGATGTGAAATTTTGTGTGTGACTTCTATAGGAAACCTATTGTGTATGTGAGTGGTTTTTAGCTCATGTATGCTCAATTACAAAAATTCCTAAGACTCAAAATAAATCAAGATTACATGTCTTCAAATGAGCTTTATTACATGTCTTGACTTGATTTCTTTTCTTCCTTGAGTCTTGATCACCTGTAGTGGTTAGTACAATGCAATATATACGCAATACAATATGTGTGCTACTCTACATTGATTACAATTAAGATTTGGTTGATTAAATCATCAAAACATAAATTAAGACCAAAAAGGCAACAGTTCGGGCAATAGAAAAATCGACGACTATACGATCACTCCTTCGACGTGTACACTTTACAGGGCAACCCGCATCCGCATGTTGCCATGATCGGGAAAGACATGTTCAACTGGTACGGGGTCTTCGACATATCTGTGGGCTGCCGAAGGAGAACTTGGTGGTGTTGTCGGTCGGGGGGTAGCTACTGCTGTTGTTGGTCTTCGAAGGGTTGGAGGTGGAGTTCGACATGGGATCCACCAACTCGACTCGGTTGCGGTTGCTGTCCATAATCAAACCACCACCGGCCATGTCAACGACGGATGCCACTGGTACTCGAAGGAAAGGAAAACGGCGGGAAGGATTACTAGTGCTTCCATGAATGCTCCATTACTACGTTTATATGAGGGAAGTATGTGAAGATAGCGGGAAGGATTAGCTAAGGGCAGGAAAATTAGTGTAAAGTCGTTAACAGTCTGCTCACATTGCCGGTCAGTTGTGGAACCCATTGATAGTCGGGGTGTATATCCGCAAATAAGACCGGATGACAGGTGCACATGAGGAAATAGCAAAAGTCAGGGTGCATTTGGCCAATTAGGCAACCTGGGAGGTGCACAGTAGCAAATTACCCTCTCTTTTTTTGTAATGCATTCTTAAGCTAAAGTTGAATTGTTATATATTGCATATGCATACTTAATTTGATTCTAGAGAACAAAATTATGGTTGATATCTTGATTTTAAGAGTGTATATACTTGGTTGATATTTCTGTAATGTATTTTTCAGTTAAAGTCGAATTGCAATATATTGCATTTGCATACTTATTTTGATTTTAGAGAACAAAATTAAGGTTGGCAATAATGATATTTGCACGTTTGAAGTATGTGCTACTGCTCTAGTAACCCAAACTAAAAGTGATTTCCTAATCTCTCGGGCTAAAGGAGAACTGGTCAATGGAAAATTGTGGTTCTTTTTACAAAAGTATTAGGGAATAATTGTTTTGAAGACTGATTCAAATGACTTATTTGTTTAAACAAATATTATTACAAATATTCATAATTACTTAATAAACAAAAATATCGACAAAAATAAAACGTGAGGTGACAAAAATTCGAATGTTAAAATCAAATAAAACGATCTCAACTAAAGCCACAAAATCCTCCCAAAAATTGAAGCAAATCAAGTAATTAATACAAAAATTAAGATAGATTTGTTTTTCCAAGAATGATTCAGACAAAAATTCGAATGTTAAAATAAAATAAAACGACCTCAACTAAAGCCACAAAATCCTCCCAAAAATTGAACCAATCAAGTAATTAATACAAAAATTAAGATAGATTTGTTTTTCAAAGAATGATTATTAAAAGTGAATCATAATAAAAGTGATCCATTTCAAGTGTTTCCCACCAATTCTTGCCATTTCTTCTGTGTTTAATTGCTGGGAATAAGTTCATTATTTGATAAGAAATTTCATCTTAGAACATCCAACCTTTCCATAGGGTGATAGGGAGAGCTCCAAAACAAAACAAAACAAAAAAAATCCATTGTATGTTCATTTCTTCAAGAGGAAATAACAATTTTTGGTCTGATTTACAGCAAAAGCCAAGAGTCAATGGGCGACCTTGAAAAACCACTAATGAGGTCTGGAGGCACCAATCCACCTGATTATGCATAGTGTTGCTTGTTTGTTGTTCATGTCAAAGGTTTGTTGGAGTAAATGTTGCAACCGCCCAGCAAATCGTCATCGAAGTAAGTAGGACATGGATTTGGCAGTAAATCTGTCTCATCAGGCTCGAGGTGTTCGTAGTTGGTATACCGTGGCCGGTATGTTGGTATAGTATTGATAGGATCGAGATCATCGAAGTTTATTATAGGTCCTCCATCTGCTAGAACAGTTTCAGTAGGCTTGAGGATTAATGGCTCGGTCGTGGTCACACCTTCTCGGCTCAAACCGGAACTTACCTCCACTACATTGTTTCCTAGCGGAACACTTTTGAGTATATTTTCAAATTCTTCCATCTTCTTCTGTAACATGATCTCTTCTGGGTTCGGTTCGGGTACGTTTCCTTCTCCATCCAATGTGCCCAAAGTAGTGTTCACATTGTGGCCGGCGTTCATCATTTGCGCAGACAAGACTCCAGTTTGTTCCAATACGTCATCTTCTAGCATTAACACATTATTCACGAATTCGACGTCGTACGCGTTCTCGTCGTATGATGCCGACCGCCCGGCGATATTGTTTTCTGCCTGGTTCCAATATGCTTGATGTGCATGTTGAGGACCAAGGTGTGTGATTTTGTGCTTCGAATGCTTTTGGGTCTTTAAACCAATCCAGTATTGCGTCTTGTAGCATCATATTTTCAGTAGAGAGGTCGAGATAGGGTTGGTCAGGTTCAGGATGAATTACTGTATTTTGGGTTGCTCGTTTTCTCTTGGTTCCTCCACGTTGGCAAACTTGTCTTCTGTATGACGGTGGTGGGATTTCGTGGTTGTGTTTTTTGTCGTATTGTAATTATACAATTTGTGGATCATCGGTGAGTCTTTCTGTTATGTCCCTAACCCATTTAGGGTGCTAATTAGTGATTAAGGGGTGGATTTGCATGGGGAAGAGGTGACGTGCACAGTGTTGTGCGTGGGGAAGGGAAGAGTGGTGATGGGTTGGGGTGTAGGTTGTTGTAGTTGTGGAGAGGTTACTGTTTGTTTTGGGTTCTTAAACCAAGCATGTTTTCCTTCTCAATTTCTTGATCCTCCACTCTCTCTCACCATTTTCTTCTTCTCTTCCGTCGACCAGAGGAAGTTGCAGCGAGTGGTATCGAGCTTGGAGTAGCGGAGGCAGCTGAAGGTGCACGAGAAGAACTACCCTACTCATGATCTGGAGTTAGCAGTGGTTGTTCACGCGTTGAAGACCTGGCGGCACTATCTTTATGGTGGGCAGTTCGAGGTCGTCACAGATCATCAGAGCCCGAAGTATTTGTTCTCGTAGAAGGAGCTGAATATGAGGCAGCGCAGATGGCTCGAGTTCATTAAGGACTAGGACTTCACCATCTCCTATCATCCAGGGAAGGCGAATTCGGTTGCAGATGCGCTGAGCAGGAAGGTGGAGGTGTCAGTTGCAAGTTTGTGTATTCAGGAGTGGAGGCTACTCGAGACGTTGTCAGAGTGGAGGTTGTTCACAGAGGGAGCATTGATTGCTGGGCTTCGGGTGGAGTCGCAGACTGTCTCACGTGTGGTGCAGGCCCAACATGGAGATGATGAGTTAGCTGGTCTGCTACGGTTAGTTTCGAGAGATGGGTCGGACTTCAGTGTGGGCGTTGATGGTGGTTTGAGGTTCAGGAGTCGGAGCTGGGTGCCGAAGGTCGATGGGCTGAGAGATGACATCATGGAGGAGGCACACAGAGCGAGATACACCATTCACCATGGGAGCACGAAGATGTATAAGGACCTGCAACGGAACTTCTAGTAGAAGGGCATGAAGAGGGACATCACAGAGTTTGTGGAGCGATGCTTAGTCTGTCAGCAGGTGAAGATTGAGCATCAACAACCAGCGGGACCGATGCAGTGTATTGAGCTTCCTGAGTGGAAGTGGGAGCACGTGACGATGGATTTCGTCACAGGATTGCCAAAGACGAGGAGATTCCACGACGCGATTTGGGTGATAGTCGATCGACTGACCAAGTCGCCACACTTCATAGCGATCAGGACCACATTGCCTTTGAAGGGTCTAGCTAGGTTGTACGTGGAGGAGAGAGTCAGACTGCATGGAGTGCCAGTGAGCATCATCTCCGATCGAGATCCTCGTTTCACTTCCAGATTTTGGGGGAGTCTGCAGTAGGCATTGGGGACGCGTTTGAGATTCAGTACAACGTTGTATCCGCAGACAGATGGTCAGTCAGAGATGACGATTTAGACCTTGGAGGATATGCTAAGGGCATGCACACTGGATTGGGCAGGACACTGGGATGAGCACTTGTCGTTGATAGAGTTCGCCTACAACAACAGCTACCATTCGAGTATTGGGATGGCACCGTACGAGGCAATGTACGGGAGGCCTTGCAGATCACCGGTATGCTGGAGTGACGTGGCGAGAGGAAGTTAGTGGGGTCAGAGATTGTGCAGATGTATGCAGAGAAGGTTGATGTGATCCGTAGAAGACTGGCCACAGTACAGGGCAGATAGAAGAGTTATGCTGATCGACGTAGACGGGTATTCAGTTTCGAGGTCGGTGACCATGTGTTTCTGAAGATTTCCCATGCCCGAGGAGTGATGAGGTTTGGGAAGAAGGGGAAGCTCAGTCCGAGGTATGTTGGGCCGTTCGAGATCCTCGACCAAGTTGGAGAGGTTGCCTACCGGATGGCATTGCCACCGTAGTTTTTGGGTCTTCACAACGTCATCCATGTATCGATGCTGAGGAAGTACGTTGCAGATCCAACTCATGTGATTGAGATCGTTGTACCAGATATCCAGCAGGACTTGTCGCTCGAGGAGAGACCAGTCGAGATCGTTGATGGTATGGATCACCTGCTCAGGAGGAGGACCATCCCGATGGTGAAGGTCCGATGGAAGCACCACAGTGAGCGCGAGGCCACTTGGGAGATCGAGGAGGAAGTGAGAAGGCAGTATCCAGAGCTTTTCGGTGAGTAGTTTGCTTTGATTTTGGGATGAAATCCTTTTTAGGTGGGTGGATTATTATGTCCCTAACTCATTTAGGGTGCTAATTGGTGATTAAGGGGTGGATTTTCATGGGGAAGAGGTGACGTGCACAGTGTTGTGCGTGGGGAAGGGAAGAGTGGTTATGGGTTGGGGTGTAGGTTGTTGTAGTTGTGGAGAGGTTACTGTTGGCTTTGTGTTCTTAACCAAGCATGTTTTCCTTCTCCATTTATTGATCCTCCACTCTCTCTCACCATTTTCTTCTTCTCTTCTGGCGACCAGAGGAAGTTGCAGCGAGTGGTGTCGAGCTTGGATCAGCGGAGGCGCGAGATCAGAAGTTACGGTCGGTGGGTGACGTTGAGCGAACTCGGGCGTGCTCCGTCTTCGTCTTGAGGTATGCCGGGTTTTAGTGTGTTTTGTTGCTCACCCTCATGTGAGGGTTGTGTTGGTCGGTCGGGGGAGGTCGGAGACGTTTGCGGCGATGAGTTTTGTGTAAATCCTTGGTCGGCGCAAGCTTGAAGACGACCAACGGTCGACCGGGTCTCTTCGGGTGGTCGACCGATTTAATTTATTTTGCCCGATTTTAACCTTCACCGGTCGAACGATGCCTTGTGGCGGTGGATCGGGGTCTTCTGTTGTGTTTCGGCCGATCGGTTCCTTGAGTTCGTTCGACCGGAACTTAAGTATATTGAATAGAAATGGCAGACTTTGGTCTGGACCCTTCTGTTGCTGTGCCGGACGTATTGATGGACCACCGATGTAGTGCCGGTGATGCCGTCGATGTTGTTCCAGCGATGATGATTGATGGGCCGATGTTGTTCTGGCTATGTTCCTCAGATGGGCACTTACTGAGATGATGATTGATGGACCGACCAAGCGACAGCTCCGTTGGTGTGGTTTCGACCACGAAGTTACAGATCTGTTTCTTATGGGGCGGACTTGGCGGATGCTCCTTGTCGAACCCCATGTTTAGTGTATCCGCGTGTGGGGAGCGTAACGTCTTGTCCGCTAGACCGTATGTGCCTACGGTAGGTCTCCTCGGGAGACCCGATGATGATTGTCGGACTGATGTCCTATTTTACCCTTCGGGGGAACTGTTTTCCTTACTGTTGATGACATGACATGCTACTAGTATGATAGGTTCATTTGTACTACTGCATGCATATAGGTGAGCTTGGCATAAGGGGTTTCCTTCTGGAAACTAAGGCATTGTTGTTGCATGTTTTATTTCAGGACCGCAGTAGGTCCAGTTGGGTGGTGATCAGCGGGCGCGCGCATCTTGGGATCAGATCCTCTCACTCGGACCACTAAGGTCGACATGATTACTTTTATCCTTTTTTGTTGTTCTGTTGTAATCATGTATCGTTTCGACAAAACTCTGATGTAATATGGTGCACCACTTATATGTTTTATGAGAAGTAATAGTCTCGTCTTTGATTATTGGTCTCTCATGTCTTGATGATTAATTTTTAAATTTCCGCTGTTTCCGGATGTTACACTTTCTACTTGCTTCCGCACATTGCTGCCTTGGTGGGTGCATTTGTAGTAGGACCCGAAGGAACGAAAATAAATAAATTGTGTTAATGATGTTGTACAAACTCACCTCAAAATTAATGCACCGTTGAGTAGGAACCATTGCAATTAGGGTCGTAAATGGATGGTTTCGTGGGCGGTTATAGGACTTACTCATGTCCCTACCTGCCTAATTAAACGGATCACGCTTCGGTTAGAAACACGTTTATTTTTACCCCTACCCATGAGCCTACTCGTTTATTTAATTAAACAGTTTTGGACGGTTATATGACTATATGGTTAAAACTTAATGGATACTAAAATCAATATAAGAATTAGGTAAATGGTTAAATGGATAAAAATTTAAATAGATAACAAACTAAACTTATAATACTTACAATATTCAACATTAAACATTCATACATTTATAATCAAAACCTCCAAAAACCATAATCTAAACATTCACAAATTCATATTAAACAACTCAAACATCCACACATAACGAGTAATTCTTTGGAAATAACAATACAAAAATTACATGTATATAGTATATATAACAAAATATTATATATATTCATTATGTTTCGCGGTTAAACGGATGAGTGAAATCATGTACCTTTACCCGCTCATTTATTAAACGATTATGATTTTCACAACCCTTATCCATCTATTTATTAAACGGTTATGATTTTTACAACATGTTACCCTACCCGTCTGTTCGCTTAGGACGGTAAACGGTTTTGACCCTACCCATTTACAACACTAGTTGCAATATATAGGTACAATATTTGTGTAACCGTTGCAAAATGGCTTGATTAATTATGATTAATAATGTAATTGTCATATTGATCGACTTTTGTAATAGTAATAATGATGGATGAAAAAAACTTAGAAGATGTAAACAGTGTAACTCATGGATGTTGGATGTTGGATGTGGATTAGAAAATCCAGCTATTAATGATATACCTTTGATTAGGATTTTTGCTCACGGACATTAAACCGTATTTCTTCCGGTGGTACCCGTCGCGTCTGGATTATCAGACTCACTTTTCATTTCGAAAATCATTCTTTCATCACTCAAAGCGCTGCAACAAGAAAATTTGTTAGATTTGGAGTTTAATGTTCAAGTCAAAAAATAATAATAATAAGAGAAATTTCTCAAGAAAAATGTTTGACCAACAAATCCTAATCAGAAATTGTCAATTATATGAATTGTATTCTTATTGGAATACTGGATATTATCCATATCCATATTTCGGAAATGAATATGATATACCCATATCTAATTTGTATCCAACCTGTCTCAAGATTTTGCTTACAGGATTTATTTTTCTCAAGTTACTTCTTATATTGAAGATTTGACTTGTTTTAGATGTACTTTTTGTCCGGGACACGCTCTATTAGACATGGCCATGTCGTATTTATCCAGATATATAAGTTCTCGTCACAGTCTAATGTTGATTTTTTGATATATTATTGTTGGATTTAAGGTATTATTAGTCAGATGATCATACTTTCTGTAACCTCCCGAAACAGCAGAAATTTAAAATTTTAAACAATCAAAAGATTATCGAATAAAACTCATCAACGGGAATGTTACTCATATAAATCAATAGTCGATGAACCAATAATACAACAGAGTTTGTTAAAAGACGTGATTAAAACAATATAACGAAACATGTACAAGCAATCACGACGACCTCAAAAGTCCGAATAGGATCATGACCCCAAAATGTGTGCACCCGCAGTCACCACCCGACAGAACCTACTCGGTCCTGAAACATGAATCAACAACGATGCCCGAGCTTCCCATTAGGAAACCCTGTATGCCAAGCTCGCCTATATGAATGCAACAGTACGGTAAATGAACCTATCATACTAGTAGCATTTCATATCACATCTGTATAGCATCAAATCCCTCCAAGGGTAAACGGGACCTCAGTCCAACAACAAAAGTACCCTCAACAGGGTCCACAAGGACGTCAGTCCAGCAACAACAACGGGTCTCCCTCGGAAACCTACCGTAGGCACATACGGTCTCATGGACAATACACGACGCACCCCCCACACGCGACTAGTCGAGCCAAAGGGATCAGTGAGGAGCGTCCACACTTCTACGCAAAGTAACCATGTGGTCTACACCACCTCGACGGAGCCGTAGCCCGGTCGGTCAACATCCCAAGATAGGTGCCCAATCGGGGATCATCACCGGAACAACCTCGGCGGCATCGCCGACACAACATCGGCGGTACAATATACGTCCGGCACAACATCGGACGACACAACAACAAGCCGGAACATCGTCGGCACCATCATCGCCGGCAAAAACCTTGGCGACATCTCCGACACAACATCGGTGGTACAACATACGTCCGGCACAACATCGGACGGGTCCAGACCGTAGTCTGCAGGGCCATCATGCTCCATGAGCCATGCGTCAACACGCATTGGGATCCGTGATCCCTGACGTATGCTACTATACAGAGAGTCAAGCAACAACACGTAACACCACGGTCCATCACGGAGGTGATGCGACCCAAGTGTCCACACACTCTTTCACACGGCGATCCCTGGGCAGGCACGAGCACGTAGCCACCGTCACCTCCCGACTTACGCTCTATGCGAGGACACAGGTTTCCGTTGACAGAGTTGACACAACACAAGACCAGGAATTCAGTTCTGCACATAAACGGTCGACCGAAAAACTAACCGGTCAATCGTACCCAATAGGTTTGGTCGACTGAAAGTCTACAACGGTCGAACTAATCTGCGCGTCACTTAAGTCCAAACGGTCGAACAACAGTCTAAAACCGGTCGACCGAACATTCGGTCAAAATCCGGAGTTGGTCAAAATCAACAAGTCTATTCGGTCGACCGACTCAGGGGTCGCGGTCGACCGAAAACTGCCAGGGTCATCCTAATAGTCTACGTCATATAAGGGTCGAACGATATATCGAAAACGGTCGAACAACATGCAATATTATCAAGTACACTTAAGTTTCGGTCGACCCAAAAATAAGGGACGGTCGACCGAAATCCGACAGTAAGCCTCCAACTCACTAGCACACATGCAACCGATAGACCGCCACAATGGCATTGTTCGACTGGTGTTGGTTAAAGTCGGGCAAAAAGGTAAAACCGGTTGACAACAACCTTGAACCAGCCAAGGATTTTACCCCGTTCTCTCGTCGCCGGCGAGGTCTCCGACCTCCCGCGACCGACCACAACTTCCCACCAATGTGGGGATAAATAAAACCACACTAGTAGGCTGGCATACCTCAAGAAGAAGACGGAGCGTGCCGGAGATCCGCTCAACGTCGACACCCGACAGCACCCCAGCTCCAACGCACCTCACGTCCGTGTCTCCGCAATGTCGTGCTGGCCTCCACGCGCCGAAGTCGTCTCCACAATCTCTGGAACGCCGGACAAGGAAGAGAAGGTGAGAGAGAGGTTTGTGTGAAGGAGAAAGGAAGAAATGAAGACACGAAGTGACGGTTTCTCCTCAACCACACCACCAACAGTAACCGCCCCCTACACCCATCACCGTCATTGTTCCACCTTCCCTTCCCCATGCAAAGCATCCACTAATCCCGGGGTTAGTCCCTAATCAAGGGTTAGGGTCTAACAACCCACCCTCCTTAAAAGGATTTCGTTCCGAAATTAAACAGACAACTCACCGAAAAGGATTTCTGCCTGCTCTGTGCTGTGGCCAATCTCCTCCGTATCACATCCACCTTCTCTGCATACATCTGCACGAGCTCTGGCCCCACCAACTGCCTCTCGCCTACATCACTCAAGCATACTGGTGATCTATAAGGCCTCCCATACAATACCTCGTACGGTGGCATCCCAATACTCGAATGGTAGTTATTGTTGTAGGCGAACTCTATCAACGGCAGGTGCTCATCCCAGTGTCCTGACCAATCCAATGTGCATTCTCTCAGCATATCCTACAGGGTCTGGTTCGTCCTCTCTGACTGACCATCTGTCTGTGGGTGAAATGTTGTACTGAATCTCAGTCGTGTCCCCAAAGCCTGCTGCAGACTCCCCCAAAACCTGGATGTAAATCTTGGATCTCGATCATAGATGATGCACACTGGTATTTCGTGCAGCCTGACTATCTCCTCAACATACAACTTAGCTAGACCCTCCAGCGGCAACGTGGTCCTGATCGCTAAGAAGTGCGCCAACTTGGTCAGTCGATCGACTATCACCGAAATCGCGTCGTAGAATCTCCTCGTCTTCGGCAACCTCGTGACAAAATCCATCGTCACGTGCTCCCACTTCCACTCAAGAAGCTCAATACACTGCATCGGTCCCGCTGGTTGCTGATGCTCAATCTTCACCTGCTGACAGACTAAGCACCGACCCACGAACTCTGCAATATCTCTCTTCATGCCCTTCCACCAGAAGTTCCGCTGCAGGTCCTTATACATCTTCGTCATGTATAATAAGGATCTATTACAATTTTCTTCGATTTATTTATGCATGCATCGGTTTGTTTTAACAACTAGTTTCAAAAACTTATTAAAACAAACACAAAGGGACTCCGAAATTCATACCTAGAAGTTCTCAAAAACTTCTTGACGTTTCAGAGACGTTGAGGAAGCCAATCTTCGCTTCTCGTTGCGCCGGATGCCTCCGAGTGTTCACCGAAACCCTAAACAAGGTTGGAGAGAAAGGAGCTAGCCAATCGATCTCCAAACAAGCTTAGAATCTAGCTACAAACCCCTTCCTTAGCCTCTGAGATTTCTCCCTCCAAAGACTTAGAAAACTAAGAGAATTTTCGTGGGTTTTTGTGGTGAATTAAGAGAGAAAATAATTATTGAATTGTGTAACCCAATTAGGGAGAATAAGGACCTATTTATAGGTTCCAATCTTACTCTTAATCATGGCTATTCTTTAGCCACGTTTTTCTTTACATTTTCTCTCATAAATTAATTCCTTCATGTATTACATGCACCCACAAAACGTTTGACCAAGTTTGGAGCTAATCCAACCATCAATCAAATTAATCTCTCAATAATCAAAGGCAGAAAATCAATCGCTGTTCGATTGACCGAGACCCATTCGGTTAACCGAATATGTCACGATTGGTTGACCGAGTAATAGACGGATGACCGATTCTTAAAGAGAAAATTTCTCCTTAACCGATCGGACGAATTCTCGTCTAAGACCGAGTGTCATTCGGTTAACCGAAAATATCAGAACTTAACATTATTCGGTCGACCGATTTTGGTTCGGTACACCGTACCAAAGTTCCAGGCACTTTGGTCAAGTTCGGTCAATCAAATATGACTATCCGTTCCATGTTCGGTTGACCGATCCACAGATCCTTCGGTCGACCGAAACTCAACGGATTACCGAACTTTTACCCGATTTTGCCTTTTTCAAATTTTGGATTTATTTCCAACAAAATTTGAACTTGAGGGGGTTTTAGCAAATTCACAACTTATGCAATATATTATCCTATGCAACAATAAATTATTGCACCCCATAATATATGCATCTCATATGAATTTATCATGATTCTAATTATGTTATATATAACATAATTGATTTTACTTGTTCACCACATGTGTCATATTTTCTATAAGAAACCTGACACATCATATGAACCAAAAATCAAGCTTCTTGTTTCCCGGTTTCTTGCGGTGTGACCTATGGGAGGATCTAGACTAAGTTGGCAGTGATATTAAGAGCTTAATATCACAAGCTATAAGCGGTATCTAGCTACACATTATAGCTCCCAATTAGTTAGATGTCTTAATTCCACTCGAACCAAAACCCGATCCATTTAGTGATGGAGTGCACCACTTGTGTCCGTCCCTTGCCTCGTGATATTAAGAATACACACAAAGTAGTATTGTGTCATCTTTGTATTAGTATTCATTTCTTGATCTCTTTAAGCTAGTTATAAATATGTGACTTAACTCAAATCACATTGTGCACATTATAACTTTGGTTTATCAAGGGGCCCACTAATATCATCACTCAATTAAGAGGGGCAATGATAATCTTTTGACTAACTATCTTCTCCAACAAAAGTTGTACTTAACCAACCAATGCCTTTACACTACACTGATCGATAGTTCAAGACACTGATCTAATTAAGTATTCCTTAAGTGATTAGATATAAGTCTCATATCAAAGGACCAAAGATACAGTAAAATATTAATGACACAGAAACACATTTCTATAATATTTTACTTATTAGGTCTATTCAGTATACAAAAGTAATATTTTCCTCTTTTACATACCCGTGTTGTCACTCACTTGTAGAGCTACAATGATCTATGACCAACACGACAATCTTAACTCGGTAATTAATGTTCCATGTTAATTACCATGATTGCGAATATCTTTTGTTTTATGTAAACCAATATCTTTTAGAGCTCTACGGTTAAGGACCAAGAGCCTCTTCCTTAACACTTCTAAAAGACGAATAACATAAACAAGGAACAAAATGATTTCTCATTCAATTCATAATAATTGACATTTAAAAGTAAAACTTTTAGAACACATTCCCTTCACTTCGTACTCCCAGGGTGGATGGTATATCTCGCTCGGTGTGCCTCCTCCATGATGTCGTCTATCAGCCCATCAACCTTCGGCACCCAGATCTGACTCCTAAACCTCAGACCACCATCAATCACCACACTAAAGTCTGATCCATCTCTGGCAGCCAACTGTAGCAGACCAGCTAATTCCTCATCATCACGCAGAGACTGCACCACCTGCGAGACGGTCTGCGGCTCCACCCGAAGCTCAGCTAACACTGCTCTCTCAGAGCCCTCTTTGAACGGCACCTACTCTGACAACATCTCGAGCAGCCCCCACTCCTAAACACATAAGCTCGCAACTGACACCTCAACCTTCCTGCTCAGTGCATCGGCAACCGAATTTGCCTTCCCCAGATGATAGGAGATGGTGAAGTCGTAGTCCTTAATGAACTCAAGCCATCTGCGCTGCCTCATATTCAGCTCCTTCTGCGAGAATAAATACTTCAAACTCTAATGATCCGTGAAGACCTCAAACTGCTCTCCGTAAAGATAATGTCGCCAGGTCGTCAACGCGTGAACTACCGCTGCTAACTCCAGATCATGAGAAGGGTAGTTCTTCTTGTTCACCTTCAGCTGCCTCGAAGCGTACACCACCACCTTCCCGTGCTGATCAGAACACAACCCAAGCCAACCCCTCATGCATCACTATAAATCACATACCCTCTGCTGCCACTCGGTAGCGTCAGAATCGGTGTTGTCGTCAGGTGCCTCTTCGACTCCTGGAAACTGTCCTCGCACTTCTAGGACCAAATGAACTTGACGTTCTTCTACGTCAACGTTATCAGCGGCTAAGCAAGTCTTGAGAAGTCCTGAATGGAACGTCTGTAATACCCAGCTAGTCCCACGAAGCTCCTTATCTCAGTCACGCTCGTCGGGGCTCTCCACTGAGTCACAACCTCAACCTTCGCCGGATCCACTGAAATCCCATCTGCTGACACAATATGCCCCAGAAATGCTACTTGATCCAACCGAAACTTCCACTTCGTGTACTTGGCATAAAGTTGTTGATCCTTCAAGATGCCAAGCACAATCCTCAGGTGTTGCTCCCTGTCAGGCGAGTACACTAAGATGTCGTCCACGAAGACAACAACAAAACTATCGAGGTACGACTGAAATGTCCTATTCATCAGGTCCTTGAATGTTGCAGGTGCATTCGTCAGTGCAAACGGCATCACCAAGAACTCGTAGGGCCCGTACCGCGTCCTGAAGGCTGTTGTTTGACATCATTTCATGCTTTCATTTGTATTTTCTATCCATTATCTTTCACCTAAACAATTCTACGTAACGAGCTTTATGTTTGAATTTCAGAAATAAATAGGTTTGAAGATAAGAGGCATGAAAGGACCTAAAAGCAGGAAAAAGGACTGAGTTGAGAGACTCGAGGACTATGATGCAAGATCGAAGGACCTGAATGCAAGATAGAAGGACCAATGAGCGAACAAGAATACTCCACACCATCATGGGGAGTATTTTGGCAATTCCATGCTTCTTTAGTTTTACTTTCCTTTCCTTTTAGCTTCTTTAATATTTCTTGCTTTCTTAGTTTAATTTCATTTCAGCTGTCTTCTGAACATCTGCCTCTCTGATCCGTAACTAGTGATAACCCGAACGCAGATCAATTTTCAAGAACACTCTCGCCGTCTGCAACTGATCAAACAGATCATCAATCCTGGGCAAAGGGTACGGGTTCCTGACGGTAACCTTATTCATCATCCTGTAGTCGATGCACATCCCCAACGACCCATCATTCTTCTTCACGAACAACACAGGCGCTCCCCATGGCGAGACACTCGGTCGGATAAACCCAGAGTCCATCAACTCCTGCAACTGCTTCTTCAGCTCTGTAAACTCAGCAGGTGTCATTCGATATAGAGCATTCGACTGGGGTGTCGTGTCAGCCATCAACTCAATGCCGAACTCGATCTCTCGGTACGGCGGTAAACGAGGAATCTCTGTAGGAAACACCTCAGGGAACTCTCGTACCACCTCTATATCCTTCAACCTCCTAGTCTCAGGATCCGGAACCACCAAGGTCGCCACAAATGCTCTGCAACCCTGACATAACAACCTTTGTGCCTTAACCGCAGACACAATCAGACGACCTCCTCGACTTCTCGTCCCTCTTATCAACACATCAGGCGCGTCCTTCCTTGGAATTAGGATCTTCTTCTCACGGCATAAGACTCGCACATCGTACTGTGATGGTCAGTCCATACCCAGTATGACGTCGAAGTCCTCCATCGGTAGCAAGACTAGATCTGCCGGAAAATCATGGTCTCCCGAAACAATTGTGGTGCCAGGGAGAAAGCTCCCCACAGTGCCCACCTCACCCATGGGGCTACCGACTGCCAACAAATCAGTCAGTAGCACAGGGGTCCGATCCAACTCGCCAGCAAACTTCTCCGAAATGAAGGAGTGTGTGGCGCTGCAATCAAATAAAACACGAGCAACCAAACTGAAATGACAAGGGTACCTTCCACGACAGTGTTGGAGTCCTTCGCCTCCTCAGCCCGGACCATCAAGACTCGCCCTGCTCTCCTAGTCTGGCTCTGTAGAACAACGAACCTGCTGCCTCCGCTCCTCCCTGAGACCGGTGGTCCTGGCCTCCTGCTCGTCTTGCCTGGATTCCCAGTGGAACGTCCAACTGCACGTCCTCCCATGCTCACTGGCGGCCTACGTGCTTCTTGGTAATTCTCCTGATAGTCTTGATCGATGATAGTCGCATACTTCACCACATCCGCCAGGGTCTGCGGCATGCTGATAATCACCCGCGACCTGAGCTGCTTCCTCATCCCTTTCATGAACTTCCGTGCACGCTGCTCGGCGTCACATAAGTCTCAGAACAATAACGCTCCAGGGCGTTAAACCTACTGATGTAGCTAGCGAAGGACATCTCCTCATGCTCGAGGGCCAAGAACTCCTCCTTCTTCCTGTCTCTGACGTGCTGCGGAAAGAACTACTGGTTGAACTCCTCAAGGAATTCCTCCCAGCTCACGTCATCTCGGTCAGCAAAAACCACTGCAGATGTGGTCCTGCACCAGTTCGCTGCCTCTCCATCCAGCAAATTGGTGGCCAGACCCACCATCCGCTCCGGGACACAGCCAATCGCCCGGAAAATCCTCTGGATCTTAAAGACTCATTCCTCTGCAGCCTCAGGGTCACTCCTGCCGTCAAAACTATGTTGGTGATGCCTCATGAAGCGATCATGCTCCGCACCTGTCCCTGTCTGCTATGCCCTCGCCGCCTGACGCTCGAGGAACTCGCCCAACCTATCCCAGGTAGCGCTCTAAGTGGAATCACTGGCACTACGCTCATTCGCGGCGTTGCTCACACGTCTCGGAGGCATCTGACACAAGAAACAACTCAACATCAGCCATGAATGCATGTTAAATGTAAAGTGCAACCTACACTACTACATTGGGGTGATTTCTTTGGAAACCACACATAGGAACCGACCACTCTGATACCAAGTTGTAACATCCCGAAACAGTGAAAATTTAAAAATTTAAACAATAAAGAGATTATCGGATAAAACTCATCAACGGGAATGTTACTCATATAAATCAACAGTCGGTGCACCAATAATACAACAGAGTTTGTCAAAAGACGCGATTACAACAATATAACGAAAGACACGTACAATCAATCACGACGATCTCGAAGAGTCCGAAGAAGATCCTGGCCCCAAAATGTGTGTGCCTGTTGTCACCACCCGACAGAACCTACTGCGGTCCTGAAACATGAATCAACAACGATGCATGGGTTTCCCATTAGGAAACCCTGTATGCCAAGCTCGCCTATATGAATGCAACAGTACGGTAAATGAACCTATCATACTAGTAGCATGTCATATCACATCTGCAATGCATCAAATCCCTCCAAGGGTAAACGGGACCTCAGTCCAACAACAAAAGTACCCTCAACAGGGTCCACAAGGACATCAGTCCAGCAACAATAACGGATCTCCCTCGGAAACCTACCGTAGGCACATACGGTCTTACGGACAGTACGCGTTGCACCCCCCACACACGACTATCCGAGCCAAATGGATCGGTGAGGATCGTCAACACTTCTACGCAAAGTAACCATGTGGTCTACACCACCTCGACGGAGTCGTAGCCTGGTCAGTCAACATCCCAAGATAGGTGCCCAATCGGGGATCATCACCGGAACAACCTCGGCGGCATCGCCGGCACAACATCAGCGGTACAATATATGTCTGACACAACATCGGATGACGCAACCACAAGCCGGAACATCGTCGGCACCATCTTCGCCGGCAAAAACCTCGACGGCATCGCCAGCACAACATCGGTGGTACAACATACGTCCGACACAAAATCGGACGGGTCCAGACCGTAGTCTGCAGGGTCATCATGTTCCACGAGTCATGCGTCAACACGCATTGGGATCCGTGATCCCGCAGGTCTGCTACTCTATAGAGAGTCAAGCAACAACACGTCACACCACGGTCCATCACAGAGGTGGCGCGACCCAAGTGTCCACACACTCTTCCACACAGCGGTCCCTAGGCAGGCACGAGCACGTACCCGCCGTCACCTCCTGGCTCACGCTCTAAGCGAGGACACGGGTTTTCGTGGACAGAGTTGACACAACACAAGACCAGGAATTCAGTTCTGCACACAAACGGTCGACCGAAAAAGCCTAACCGGTCGATTGTCCCGAATAGGTTCGGTCGACCGAAAGTCTACAATGGTCGAACTATTCTGCGCGTCACTTAAGTCCAAACGGTCGAACAACAGTCTAAAACCGGTCGACCGAACACGAGGTCAAAATCCGGAGTTGGTCAAAAACAACAAGTCTATTCGGTCGACCGACTCAAGGGTCGCGATCGACCGAAAACTGCCAGGGTCATCCTAATAGTCTACGTCACATAACAGTCGAACGATATATCGAAAACGGTCGAACAACATGCAATATTATCAAGTACACTTAAGTTTCGGTCGGCCCAAAAATAAGGGACGGTCGACCGAAATCCGACAGTAAGCCTCCAACTCACCAGCACACATGCAACCGATAGACCGCCACATTAGCATAGTTCGACCGACCACCAACGTGGGGAACAATAAAACCACACTCGTCGGCCGGCATACCTCAAGAAGAAGACGGAGCGTGCCGGAGATTCGCTCAACGACGACGCCCGACAGCACCACCGCTCCAACGTGCCTCCCGTCCGCGTCTCCGCAACGCTGTGCTCGCCTCCATGCGCCGGAGTCATCTCCACAATCTCTGGAACGTCGGACAAGGAAGAGAAGGTGAGAGAGAGGTTTGTGTGAAGGAGAAAGGAAGAAATGAAGACAAGAAGTGATGGTTTCTCCTCAACCACACCTCCAACAATAACCGCCCCCTACACCCATCACCGTCACTATTCCGCCTTCCCTTCCCCATGCAAAGCATCCACTAATCCCGAGGTTAGTCCCTAATCAAGGGTTAGGGTCTAACACTTTCACTATAAATTTTATTTATAATTTTTAATATATGATATAATATTTTAAAAATATGGTTATGTAATTTAGGTTCGGTGTCATTGTCTCAACTTGTTCGTCTCGAACAGTTTATATCCAATTCGTGTCAGTATAATTAGCTTCGTATGAATACGGATATATTTTATTTGTATTAATAGAAACTTATTATTCACATTCATTATTTTGAAAATAAATATTTATCTAAAAATTCGAAAATGAAAATGAATATACACATACCGAAATCCGGACCAATATGTCACCCCTAATCATAATGGATATTTTTTTCACATGATACATTAATTCTTTTTCTTGCTAAGAATGAATCTTATCTTATTAAAAAAAAAGTAAGTTCGAGACAAACCTTGTATCATAATCGTCGTCATTGCGTCATCGACAATTATCCTCTGAGGCAGTACTGCCGACGTCGAAGTTTGGTTGTTCTTCCCATGATGGTGACGTCCTCTGAAATGAATTGCTCTTATCACCGAAGATGGGTGATACTCCACAATTTTCTTTGCATTGCACCCCGGATAAGTACACTTGAAATAGCTTCGAGGCAGTGTAGGATCTTTGAGTATTTTAGTACCATATTTTCTCCACTTGTATTCATCTTCTCCAGGCTTTGCCAGTTGTATTATTGGAAACTTTGATTCCCCATCTGAAATGAGAAACCACTAAAAGATATTAAAATACTAATTAATAAATTGAAATTGAATATTTTGGAAAAGATAATTAATTAGTGAGTTTGAGATGAATTAGTCATACCAAACGACTGAGAGAGAGACACAAAATAGAGTAGAAATATTCAGTAATGCATTTAATGTTGTTGATTGATTTTTGGATATTTTTTTAACTAACACATACAGTATTATGTATCAATACTAGACCATATGTTTGACTGTTCACTTACAATATTTATCAATCAAACATCCAATAAAATATAAAGTACCTATGAATAAGAGATTATTGAAACAATTAACTTTCTCTCACAATGAACTAGGACTTGATTATGTTCTATTATTAAAACCTGACATTTGAAAATAATAATAATCCAATAATAGGTTATACCACGTCAGTTTGTTGGTAAATGACCAACGTAGTCTGTAGACACACCATGTCGGTTGAAACAGAAGGTCGATGTGGTATGTCATATTAGTAAACGAAAAAAATTGAAAGAAAAAATGAAACAATAGAATATACCACGTCGATTGTAGTTTGTCAACTAACCGACGTGATATGTCATTTTCATTAAAATAATTGTTCCAGACCACGTCGGTTTCTGCCAACACACCGACGTGTTATGTACTTTATTTATTTTCTTGTGAAATATCACGTTAGTTCCAATGAAATAACCGACGTGTTATATCCTTTATTGATTTTTTTGGTAAAATTTTATGTCGTTTTCAATGAAATAACTGACGCGTTATATCCTTCATTGAATTTTTTTGTTAATTTCTGATTAAATTTTTAATTTTTCATAAACTGTTTGACTTAATAATCCTAAAATCACGTCGGTACACATCAAAGATATTATGGCCAACGTGGTAACACAAACATTTTCGCTAGTCGTAAACTGTCCCACGTGGTAACGTAGGATTTTGAGCTGCCAACGTGGATTGCTTAAACAACAAAAAATAAAGCAAAAAGATATAAACAAACAAAAGCAATATATGATCAATCTCACCTTCTCAAAAGCAGGAGCAAGAGATTTGCACGAGTTGCCTTTGTTCGTGGGTATTTATGAGTCGCAAATATGTGTTGCTAGAACTTTTGGTGAAGATAAATTTGTAAGTGTCCGTTTTTCTCAAATCTCACCTTCTTAAAACACATGAGCAAGAGATTGGAATATTTGCCTTCGTTGGTGCCTTGGTGGGTATTTATAACTTTATAAGTAGCAAATATGTGTTACTAGAACTTTCCCTAAGCTAAATTCATAACTGCCCTTATATTTAGGGTTTTAATCAAATAAAATGATTTTAATATAATATTTTCCACCGTGCCTTTCTAATCTAGCAAAGATATATCTAATCTAAAAATAAAGAATAGTATATAACTAGCATTTGACCCGTGCATTGCACGACCGCTTCTTAAATATGGATCATTACATATGAGATAACTGATGCTTGAAGATTACACAGTTGTAGTGAAGTAGAAAATTATTTCAAATATTTATCCTAAACTTAGAAATTATACATGACAATATACATATATCTAACAATACTTAGAAACAATGAAAAATGACAATATATGTGTATGTGTGTGTGTATATACATGAATTATCTGGTGAGCCTGTGACTTACTTTTTTTATTTTAAGCCCCCTACAATCTAACAATTGGATCTCATTTATTGTTAATCTCACCTTTAATTAGCATAATCATTTTTCTTATAATCTACCTTACAATTTCAGATGTGTGGTGGATATGGTGGGGGCTTAAAATAAAAAATTAAACTCCGGGCTCACTAGATAATTCATATATATATAAAGTAAAAACATGACAACTATCATGATTCGAAATTGGTCAATTTCTGCTTATGATATTTGAATAAGAATAGCTGATTCCATTTTAATTTGTTTCTTCTTGACTAACAATGAAGATATGACATGTGAAGTAGAAGACATATTTTGGTCAACTAACCTTTTATACGATTACGAATAATTTAGCCGAAGTTGTTACATGTAGGTGTCATTATTTCAATTTATAAATTAAGAATTAAATAGACACCAAATCAATTGGTATTTGTTTATTATTTTCAGATTTAAAACTATTTCTATATGGAAATTAGATTGGGTTTGAAATTTGTTTTTAATGTGTTTTCCAAGACTTTTTGGTTTGAAGTTTGGATTTCTATGTGTTATGTCTTCGAAATTAATGGTTTCTAGATGTACTTTTATGGGGTTTTGTTTAAAACATTGCAATCATTAGTATGTAGTAAAGAGTACAAAAAGATCATCGTCCCGTAAATCACAGAAGTTTGGTCCCTACATTGCATCTCGATTGTCCAAGCTGTAGGGGCAATCTCAGTCGTCAATTGTTGCTTCGTTCATCGAGGGGCACCCACTCCCAACTCCAACCCCTATTCAACGGTCTCCTCCTCCAAGTGATATTTTCGCCCAATAAAATGCAACGCAGTTATGCTTCGAGTTTTTTTTTGATTAAATATTTGGGTTAATTACAGTTTCCCCCCCCCCTGAAATATGCCTTGGTATCACTTTGCACCCATGAACTTCAAAAATTCATTATTTAACACACACTCGACGTTTTTTCCCAATTTTTTTATTGTATCCTTAATACACTCCTAAACCTATATTCTGTGAAAGTTTGGATTGAAACGGAGGTCGGATGTGGTTGGAATTTGGGTCGGATTGAGTGTGATACAACAACAAAAATTGGGAAAAAACATCGAGTCTGTGTTAAATAATGAAATTTTGAAGTTAAGGTGGGCAAAATGCTACAAAATGAAAGTACAGGGTAGGTAACTGTTAACTTTGAAAGTTCAAGAGTACAAAGTGATACAAATGTATAGTTCTGGGGGACAAACAATCATTAACTGTAACATCCTCAACAACGGAAGAAATATAAAATTTTAACATAAACTCAAACATGAGGATATTACGGAAAAACACAGGCAACCGGTGCACCAACATATATACATAATATATATTCTAGAGTTTAAGAGTGTGATTACAACAAAATCTAAAGGAAAAGATACATGTAATCACTAAACCCTCCAAAGGAAAAAAACTGGATCTAGCTCTGGACACGCTCCTCTTCAGTCACCACCTCGTAGCGCCGCTCACGGCTTGAAATAAAACATCAACTATGCTTGATTTCCTATAAGGAAACCTCGTATGCCAATCTTCTATCACATAAATGAACTAGACAACTACAAACATGTATGGTATGAAATTCAGTAAACAACTATCGTCGTCGCACTGGGCCTCAGGGAACTCTCTCCCAGCCTCAACAGACACGAAACAATAACGGGTCTCGAGGGTCCTCACGCCCAACCCTCACACGTGCCCTAGGCACCGCAGCCGGAAACATCCTCGGCAACAACACAACCTTGGATCACTATCAGGACGGCAATGTCCGTATTGTTGCCCTCAAAGGCCGGGGACCAATTGCCTTCGAGCTAGTTCCACAACACCACAACAACACCGAACCGGTCGGACAAAAACAACACACCGGTCGGCCGAATCCCCATCTAGAGGACTGGCCCAACTGAAAAACTCACCAACCAGTCGAACGGCAAAGGGGACTCATTCGACCAAAAGCCACCAGTAAAAACCACTTCACGCACCAAAAACACGAACCGTCGAACAACAACATGATCAATGGTCGACAGGAAAAAGGCAGTAAATTCACACTTGGAACGAATTATACCGGTCGACCGAAAGAACAAAGAGGTCAAACAAACTTTAAGTTAAACTTAAGTTATCGGTCGAACGAGATCTCAAGACGGTCGACCGTTTTGTGGTCTACACCCCCAACCGACTTAAAACAGTGCTTCGGTCGAACGGCAAAGGGGACCCATTCGATCGAAACCACCAGACCTCCATGTCCTCTCTCAAAATGCATAACCGATCGACCAACCAAGGCTATCTTTCGACCGGTGCGAGAGATAAACGCCGAAATTACACTACGATTGGTCGACCGAAACATGCACCGGTCGAACGTTATAGTGCAGAAATCTGTTGTACAACCTCCGACGAGCCTTTCGGCCTACAATCGACTACTCAAACACTCACACTAGCCTAGGTGAGCATAAAAGTAAAGCTTGACATACCTACAAGGCTTGAAAAACACCTTTGAAGATCCAACGGCGAGCTTCTTCCTCAAGAAACCAATCTCCATCGAAAATCCAACCGAGCAACGATCAACTAAACTCTGGCGAATGCCCGCAACACCGTGCATAACTTCCCCCGACCTTGCCGGAGCCACAAGAATCCGCCGCGCACCGACTAGAAAGAGAGAGAGTGAGATTTGAGAGACGAGGGAGAGAGAGAGAATGAGAGAGCGAGAGGGAAAGAAACCTTTTATATAAAATACCTCCACTAAATCTCAGTCGTCAATCTTACGAACTTAAATCATGATTAGTGCAAAGCAAGGATTTAGGATATTACAATCCACCCTCCTTAAAAGAATTTCGTCCACGAAATTGGAACAAAACTCACCAAAAAGTTCTGGGAACTTCTTCCAGACCTCCTCCTCGATCACCCAAGTGGCCTCTCGCTCACTATGGTGCTGTCACCTTACCTTCACCATCGGAATGGTCCTCCTCCTGAGCTGGTGCTCCATCTGATCCATAATTTCCACAGGTCTCTCCTTGAGAGACAAATCCTGCTGGATCTTTGGAACCGCTAAATGAATCATGTGAGAAGGTTTGCTACGTACTTCCTCAGCATCAAAACGTGGAAGACGTTGTGACGACCCAAAAACTACGGCGGCAGCGCAATCCTTTAGGCAACCTCTCCGATACGATCGAGAATCTCAAACGGCCTGCATACCTCAGACTGAGCTTCCCCTACTTCCCGAATCTCATCACTCCTTGAGATGGTGAAATCTTCAGGAAAATGTGATCGCCTACTTCAAACATCAGTGCACGCCTATGCCTATCTGCGTAGCTCTTCTGTCTGCTCTGAGCTATCGCTAATCTCTGCCTGATCACGTCGACCTTCTCAGCATATATCTGCACAATCTGAGGCCCAACCAGTTGTCTCTCGCCTACATCACTCGAGCACACCGGTGATCTACAAGGTCTCCCGTACAAAGCCTCGTACAATGTCATCCCAATACTCGAATGGTAGATATTGTTGTAGGCGAACGCTATTAATGGTAAATGCTCATCCCAGTGTCCTGCCAAATCCAGTGCACAAGCTCTCAGCATGTCTTCTAGAGTCTGGATCGTCCTCCCACACTGACCATCTTTCTGTGGGTGGAATGTTGTACTGAGCTTCAACCGAGTCCCCGTTTTGTGGTTTACACCCCCAACCGACTTAAAACAGTGCTTCGGTCGAACGGCAAAGGGGACCCGTTCGACCAAAACCCACGAGACCTCTATCTCTTCGCTCAAAATGCATAACCGGTCGACCACCCAAGGGCATCGTTCGACCGGTGCGATAGTTAAATGCCGAAATTACACTACAACCGGTTGACTGAAACATGCACCGATCGACCGTTATACTATAGAAATCTGGTGCACAACCTCCGACGAGCCTTTCGGCCTATTGCCGACTTATCAAACACTCACACTAGCCTAGGTTAGCATAAAAGTAAAGCTTGACATACCTATAAGGCTTGAAAAAACCCCTTTGAAGATCCAACGGCGAGCTTCTCCCTCAAGAAACTAATCTCCGCGAAAATCCAACTGAACATCGATCCAACTCCGACGAACTCCCGCAACACCGTGCACAACTTCACCCGATCTCGCCGGAGCCATAGGAAGCCTCCACGCACCGACTAGAGAGAGAGATTTGAGAGACTGAGTGAGAGAGAGAGTGAAACAAACCTTTTATATAAAAGGCCTTCACTCAATCTCAGTCATCCATCTGACTAACTCTTAATCCTCCCTAAACAACTACTAATCAAACCCAAAACATGATTAGTGCAAAACATAGATTTAGGATATTACATTAACCCTAAACTTTTCTACGTTTGGTTTGGAAGGGATTTATCAAGATGGCTCACGCCCAATATTCTACGGTTTCTTTTTGTAATGCCAAGCCACCATCTCCACTCCTTCCCGTAGGATAAGTTCAAACATATTCTTCCTTCTAGTATGTGTTCCTTGTCTCACCACGGTTATGCTTTCTCGTTACACTGTCCAGAAGATTGCTCTTATTGTATTTTTTTCCCAAATACACTAGTGCAGAATTGGCTTTACTCGTCGCACAATAGACGTCGGCTGTTACAACAGCCGACGTCTATTGTGGAGAGGACAGAATAGACGTCGGCTGAAATGGAAGCCGACGTCTATGTGACACTATAGACGTCGGGTTTTGGAATAACACGTTTAGCCGACGTCTATAGTGTATAGACGTCGACCTTTAGACGTCGGTGTTTTAGTACCTTGTGAATCCGACGTCTATAGGGTATAGACGTCGGCCTATAGACGTCGGACGTAATGTAAGACCGACGTCTATAGTCTATCCACATAGACGTCGAGGTATAGACGTCGGTGTTATGGAATATCCGACGTATATAGGTCTTAAAGAAATCGGACAGACGCGTTTTCTTTCATTCTTTTCAGTCGAAACCCACCCAAACCCTAGCCGTCCCGCGACCGAACTCTCCTCCGCGACCATCCTCCGACCGATCCGCACCGTCTCCGGCACCGCAGCGAGCTCCCAAGCGCTCCTCCACTTCTCCGGCCCTCTTCTCCTTCTTCCTCCGTCTTCCTCCGTCTCTCTCCACATGTAGGTTTTAAGTTCGTTTTTTCTTGTTTTAAGTTCATCTTTCTCCACATATTCTCTCTAACTTAGCCTCCTCCGCATGTAGCTTCATCGTGTCGTTTACAGCCGTCTCCTCCGCGACGTCTTCGGGAAACACAAAGAGCTCCTCCGGCAATACAACTTTTCCCTCCTCTGGTTCGTCCTAAATTTTAGATTCTTAATTTAGGATTAGTTTAGACCAAGAATCCAACGCCAAATTAGGGTTAGTGCAAATATTGGTTAGATATCGATTCAATGTGGATGTACACTCTTGACATGTAGACGTGATAAACAACTTCTTCTCGGAGTTTTTTTGCATGTGTGTTATGTGTTGATATTTGATAAACATATTCATTGGATTGATTTAGTTTGGATTGAGTTGGGTTGGTTGGATGATTTAACCAAACTTTGTTTTCATTGGATTGATTTGGTTTGGATTATGTTAAGAATTTGGTTTGGATTGAGTAGAGAAATACATAATGTGAATGTGATTAGATAACTAGATATTAGGATTTGAATAAAATTTAAGTGGATAACTAGATGTGAATGTGATTAGATACCTAGATATTAGGATTTTCTTGTTGATTTCAGGATTTGAAGAATTTTACATATTAAATTTTAAGTGGAGGTTCTGCCAAAATTTCAATAAAATTTTATTCCCAATTATTATTAATAACATGATAGTTTGTGTTTCAAATGTTTTTCTGTCAATTCATGTAATTAGTTTTAATACTTGATTTTAATATTTTAAATGTTTATTGCCTTAATTTATTGAATTTTTAATATTATGATAATAACTCATTGCCCCCCTTAAACAACTTGGCCTTTAATAACCCAAAGCAAAAGATTAGACAATATTTGTTAAGTCATTCATCATATAGGATTTGCATGCATTGTATTTTCTATTATTTACACTTTCTGTCGTAGATTGCTGGCGTAAGGTACGTACTATCTTTCACTCATCATTCATTAGAAAGCACGCATTAGTTAGTAGGACTTGCATTGTAACAAGAGTGAGGTGAGTGTTTGTTTGGTGTGTTGTTTGTTAGATTAAGGTATGAAAAACACTTAGGGGGCAGTCACCTATAGGAGATGAGGTGGGGGATTTCATCACCCTTTCCTTGGCCCAAAAACCACTTAATAAAAGAGCCTTAATAAAATCAATTAGACGTTGGCCCCTAGGATTTTCGGACGCATTAAGGAGAGGAAACCGTTTAAGACCGTTATGGCCTGAATGTCGTTGCCCATCTAGTCTCCCTGAGATTTTAGGAACCTCCGGGTTCTTGATTTCCTATAGATTAGTGGTCCTCGATGTTTAAGACCCTTTCGGCCTGAACGTCGTTGCCCATCTAGTCTCCCTGAGATATTAGGGACCTCCGGGTTCTTGATTTCCTACAGACTAGTGGTCCTCGGTGGGACCTCGAAGTTAGGCGTCGTCTATTACTAAGGACCTATAGTGGACTTTAGGTTTGTTTTGGCCTTGATTGTTTAGTTAGATTTCTAACCTTCCTTATTCCACGCTAGATTAAGGACTTCATCTCTTCTCCTCTGAGTCATTCTTTTCTCATCTTAATGTCTCCGAATCTTCTCATCTACGTACACATTCTTTTAAATTGAAATTTTATTTATGTTCTGCAATAATAACTATCATTTTTGCCTCTGTTTAGATTGAAATGGATCGAGAGTGGATAGTTTCAAATGATAGTAAATATTGTTTTAAACTTAGGACTCTCTGAAGTTGAGAGAATCTCAAGGCGAATTTGCTTCCGATGGTCGGAATGATATTCTACGCGAGGCCTTGGGAAACGACGAACACCCCGGTCGTGTGCGAGGGGTAGGGAGTAGAGTTGGACTTCGACAATATTTTGGGAAGACTCAACGGTCTACTTCGACGACTAGTCATACCAAATGCCAGCAGGAGATTGCAGATTTGAAGAAGTCTTTGCAGCTTCTTTCGGAGAGATTGGATCGTGCTTTGCCTACTTCTCCTACCCGTCGTAAGACCGGTTCTTCCACGGAGACTACTCCAGTTCCGCCAGTGTTCCACCATCATCGACATGATGATTTCGTGTCTCATTCTCGAGAATTGGCCCTCGTCGACGGTCCCTCGTTTGGAAAGTTCGTGGATGGATCTAGATGTGCTTTATTTGTCGAAGACCCTGATCGAAGATTGGTGGGACACGGGAAAGTTTATAACATCTCCAGACACCACTTCACAGAGGTAGGAGAGGGAGAATTGAAGGTTGCAGTTGAGAGTTGCTTAGATCCTGGTGTTTTTGTGCCATTTCCGGAAGAAGAGATTGTTACTCTCGGCGATGCTATCGGTGGGTTCGTGCGTTGGCATAGTTATTTAGTAGAGCTAAACGACAAACATGAGGTATAGTTTAACTTTGAAAGACTTTAAACTTCAATTTTGTTAACAATTGTATTTTAACGGTTCTATACATCTTTGTAAGGTGTCAAGCCCCCGGAGCAAAGGGTCAAACAACCAATCTCCGATCAACATTAATTCGCTTCCAAGTAGGTGCAAAATGTTGTATCAATGTATGGTAGGTAGGGAGGCACAATCGTTAAGTACCTTGGAGTTGGAGGGGGATAAAGGGTTGCCTCCGGCTTTGTACGTCACCAAAGAGGATATCATGCAGTTCATGGCGATGGATTCGTTGTGTATCATGATTATCGACGTGCAAGTGAAGTAAGTGTTCTTTTGTATACAATGAAAAGTATTGAATAATTTTATCAAAACTGTAATAAATTATAATTTTTATACTTGTAGACATCTTTACGACGCCAGAAGGTCAATCTTTCCCGAGGATCAAGTATTTGGATTTATCAGTCCATCTACATATATATACGGGAATGACGATAAATCGGGTCAACTAGGGACATTCTTTAAAGAAGAAGACAAGAAATATTATCTGCTCCCTTATCATGAGAGGTAAACTTTGTAATTCAAAGTGAAATTTTATTTTGTAATAAACTTCTAATTATATATATAACACAGGGCTCATTGGATGCTTGTCGTTGTATGCCCAACGACTAATTCGGCATATTGGTTTGATCCGTTGGGGTCGAATAAACCAAGGGACTCAATAAAGAAACTTCTAAATATGTAAGTTCGTTTAGTCGTGAATAAAGTAATTCGTGGATTTTTATTAGTATTATTGATTGATATTTTAACTTGTGCTACTCAGGGCAATTAAGGTTTACAGAGCTTTAGGTGGTAGGAGAACAACCACAAAATCAGGAATAACATGGCATGGAATGAGAGTACGTTCTATCCCATTTTTGTTAATTAAGTTAGGAACAAATATTTAGCAAATTCCTATGTTTGTAGTACCGGAAGCAGGTTGGAAATACGGAATGCGGTTACTACGTGATGAGATACATGGAGGAAATCCTCGATGTGGCAACTCAAGACGTATGTCTAACCGAGGTAATGTAGATCGTTATTCAATTGTATATTCAATTGTAGTTTCAATATTTAGTTATTAATATTCAACACACTTGTAATTTTTTGATAGGTTTTCCCAAAAAGTAGTGATCCATTCTCGCAACAAGAGCTCGATGAAACTCGCGACCGATGGGCTCGCTATTTCATCAGAAACATGCTGACGAACTAAGAGGTTCTACTGCCAATTGTATTTTTTGTAATTTAGTTAACAAGTGCACTTGTATTACAAACCTACACTTTATGCCTTAATATAATCGCCTTAATTTTAGAATGAATTAATTGCAAGTGTGTTGAATGTCAATTGTGTGGTTGTATTTTTGTGTTTGTGTTTGTGCATGTATGCTTGTGGATGTATGTGGATGTATGCTTGTGAGTCAATTGTATGGATGCTTGTGGATGTATGCTTGTGAATGTCAATTGTATGTGGGATGTATATGGATGTATGTGGATGAAATTTATAGGTGAACGAATTTGGTGCAGTTGTATGTACACGACGACGATGACTAAAAACAATTTCGTCGGATCCTATTTATTTTTTTTTGTCCAGGTTTGGGAATAGACGTCGGCTGTTTATATAAGCCGACGTCTAATCCTCTGAAGAAAAGAATAGACGTCGGCTTTCTATGTAATCCGACGTCTATCCCTAAAGTATAGGTGTAATAACCTAATCTAAATCCCTTAATTAACTAAACCTAAACCTAATTAACTTAATTAAACCATGTTTAGTGAAGGATGAGGTGGAGAATTGGATAAGGTTGAGAAATGAGGTGTTGGGATTGGATTGGATGATTTAGAGGTGTTGAGTTTTGAGGTAAATATATATAGTGAAGATAAGATTGAGATAAGTTTGTTTGGTAAAAACGTTCTTCTTCAATTCTTGATTTATCAGAGAGTGAGAGAAGAGTTTAGAGAGAAGAAGAAGAAGGTGAAGAAGAAGAAGAGGAGAAGAAGGAGAAGAAGGAAGAAGAAGAGGAGTGAAGATACTCAAGCTCGGGAGACTTCTTCAACCGTCAAAAAGGTATGCCAAATCTTCATTATAACTCACATAAGCCTTGTGAGTGTTGGGGATCGACGTTGGTGTCGAATTCCCCGTCGGAATTCAACCAATTCAGAGGTTGAAGACGACGATCGGTCGACCGGTGCCTGTGGGCAGTCGACCGATCCTATTATTATATTGTTGTTTACCCGCGAACGGTCGAACGATGTCGTTAGACGGTCGACCGTTATGCCAGATTTGTGCGGGAAAAAGGGGATTTACTGTTATCGGTCGAACGGGACCACTCAGCCGGTCGACCGAGTAACGATGAGAATGGGTCGGTTGGGGATTTTGACTTATTAAACGGTCGAACGTCCTTTACCTTGTTCGACCGATCCATTCGATGCTAAGTCGGTTGGGAGCTTTGACCATCAAAACGGTCGACCGCTCTTTAACTTTCGGTCGACCGACTGAGCATTTAATTATGCGGTAGAGTGCTTGTGTTGTTTCGGTCGAACTGTATTTCAGTTCCGGTCGACCGAACGAGACTTGAGCAAAATATTGAAAGTCCTGTTATCGGTCGAACGGCCCCTTGGTTCGACCGATCGGATATATATATTATATAAAATTGTATAGCGTAGACCTTCCAAACGGTCGACCGCTAGATGACTTTTGTTCGACCGATTGGTCGGTAATTCGGTTGGCGTGGTTCGACCGGTAGATTTGTTTGTACAGTACTGTGTACTGTGTGGGGGACCGGTCGACCGGTGTGCTTGTAGCGGTCGACCGATCTGCCGCAGGTTGGTGGATTTATCCACACGCGATCCGTCGATGTCAGGTCGACTACCGGCTCCGAGGCGACGGTTGATTACCGGCTTTGAGAGCTACGGATTTCACCTTCGACGAAGGCGTATTATTGTTGTACCTTTTTCCTCTCTTACCGAGCGGGGTGTGAGGGATGTGTACCGTAAACCTTGGGCAGTTTGCGAGGGTTTAGCGGTAGGCCGAGGATGTTCCGGCAGGGTGCGCGCTAGGCGACTCTTGGGGGAGCAGTGGCTGTCGTCTGACCCGAGTTGTGTATTCGGCGGGCTGACTCGCTCCTTGGGTGCGGCGTGTACCAGGGGTTCCTTCCTGCACTTTTTGGGGAGCAGTGGTGTCGACTGACCCTTGTGAGGCAGCGGTGGACTGACTTGACCCTAGTGGCAGGAGTGGTTCAGTGCCGCGGAGGCGGTGAGGGCATTATTGTGGGCCCGAGGCGGATGATCATGTGCATAGCATTGCATTGTATTTAATTCCTTTTTATATTTTAGGAGGTTTGGTATACGGGGTTCCTGCAGGGAACTCAGGCATGTTTGTTGTTTGCATTTCAGGTAGCGAGCAGGGTTAGAGTTTGAGGTGGTGACCGAGGACGGTACCCCCGAGATCGGATCCTGTAGTGTCTTCTTCTTTTGAGGTGATTACATGTTGTATAGCTTTTGTTGTAATCACAGTCAGTCGGTATAGTCTGTATAGTTGACTTCCACGTGGGTCTGTACATTATATATTTTATATATATATGTTGGTTATTTTCCCGTGACGTGCCCAGTGTTGACCGTTGACGGTCTTTATTATTGTTTAAATTTTCCGCTGTTTTCGGGTACGTTACAATAGGCGTCGTATATTATTGACCCGACGTCTATCCCTAAAGTATAGGCGTCGTATGTTTATTAACCGACGTCTATACATTAAAGAATACACGTCGGCGTCTAATTACAGCCGACGTCTATTCGTTAGGTATAGACGTCGGCTATACGATGGCCGACGTCTATGTATAGACGACGCACACATATACGTCGGATGGGGGTGTGCTTATATCCGACGTGTATATGCCCTTATATCCGACGAATATTCCCTTTTCTGTAGTAGTGATAATTTTATTTTGTTTCTCAAATAAGTTACCCTTGTTTGGATTTGACCATTGTTCACATACTGTTTATTTGATTTGTTGTATTGCCTACTTAGTTGTTTTAGGTACTTTTTCGTTAAGACAGTTGGACTCCTCTTTTATTAGGGATCCGGATCATAATTTGAGGTCAAATTCACTTGATCGTGGCCGTCCAATTCAATCCAAGGGTGGATCTTTCATCTACTTGAGATGGAAAAGTACGTTGCATCGTTTTTATTGAAATTAAGGGGGAGTAGGAAGCAATTAACACACATTTATTAGTAATTGCAACCTAAATAACACAAAAGAGTGGAAAATTAGTAATTTCATTTCGATGGCTAATGTGTTTTAAAAGACGGAGATGAAAATTCCAGATTTTTCTAGCATTTTTGATGTTGTAGTATGCTTTATAAGACTCTTGTAAAATGCATATTTGAGTGCTTCCTTATGAAACACACTGTGGTAGGTACTGTAGAACCTGCTTTTATTTTCATGTGTTTGTGAACTCAACATTTTTCCATAGTTTCCCAATGTATTCACAAGTGTTCTTGCATAATTAACTTTTATATATGTGTTTGCTATTTTTAGATGGTCAGCCTCTTCTGGCTTCTGGAAGGTCTTCAGGAGCGATAAACATATGGAACCTTGAGAAGAGAAAGCTTCAGTCAGTAATAAGGGAAGCTCACGGATCAATAATATCATTTCATTTTTTCGCCAAAGAATCTTTTTTAATGAGTTCGGCAAATGATAATTCGATTAAAGTTAAGTAAGCATACTTCCACTTCATATGAATGTGCATGGAATATTTATTGTCATGCTTAATGATGCATTTGGTAAATACTTAATTTTCATGCATATCTGAGGAGAATAGAAAATGTGATCTGAGAAATTAGAATTGCCACATGTAGGACAAATATAAGTGCTTCATGTGTAATGGATATAAACAAAACTTTAAAATTTTCCTAGGATTATGGGGAGATGTTCACTTATCCTATTATTTTTCCAAAACGTAAAGTCTTCCCGATAATGACACATTATTGTGAATGTAAAGTTCCAAAATAATAAGGTGAATTGCTTGGGTGTTAATAATAACTATAGAATTGACTTTATGCCATCTGAAAATAATTATTTGACATAACGTCATATAAAAACTAAAACACTTGTCCTCATATTATTAAATTTTTTCCAATGTCGTATTGCCAATAATAATCGTTAGCAAACGGTGCTAACGTCTATTACTTATATTAATATTTAATGAAAATTTTACAGAATCACCAATATTTCATAAATTTCATTATATGTGTTATAATATTGCAAAACATTACTCAAATAATTTATCTATACTTTCTCTCATCTCTCTCTTTCCTCTCTCATCTCTTCTTTTTCTCTCATTAAACTTAATGGCTCGGAAACTAAAGTAATGAAATCCAATAATTTTTATATTTTCAAATTAAAAAATAATTAATTATTTTTATAAAAAATATATTTCTAATAAATATTTTTTTATATAATTTTTTTTCCAGAAAAATATTTCTTTTTTTTCATAAAACCTATTTTTTTCTAAAACTATTTATTTTTATTTACTTGATTTCATATTCATGATTTTTAATATATTTAGTAAAAGAATTTGATAAAAGAAATTTATACAAAAAATAAATATATTTTGTAAACAATATTTTATATAAAAATATATATATTTATTAGAATATTTTATATAAGACACAATCAATTATTTTGTATTTTAAAATATCAAATTTATCAAATTTCATTACTTTTAGTAAGAGAAAATGAAGAGATGGGAGAGGAAAGATAGAGATGAGAGAGAATATACATAAATTATTTGAGTAATTGTTTGCAATATTGATATTTATAACACATAATGAATTTATAAATTCTAGATTTATTCATGGTCATTCTGCAAAACTTTCATTAAATATTAATATAAATAACGGACGTTAACGAAGAAGTTAACAATTTGCTAACGGAATGACATAGGAAAAAAGTTAATAATATTAGGTCAAGCATTTTTTAAATTTTTCTATGGCATTACGCTAAATAGTTACTTTAAGATGGAATAAAGCCAATTTCGATGGTTGTTGGTGGCAGTCAAGCAATTCACCTAAAATAATATAAAAAACACATATTTTTAAGGGTTAATTACAGTTTGCCCCCTGAACTATGCCTTGGTATCACTTTGCACCCCTGATCTTTCAAAGTTAATAGTTATCTCCCCTGAACTTTTATTTTGTAACACTTTGCCCCCCCCCCCCCTTGAACTTCAAAAATTCATTATTAACACACACTCGACATTTTTTGAGTGTCAATCCGACCCAAATTCCAACCAAATATGACCTCCCTTCGATCCAAACTTTCAAGCAAATATAGGTTCAGGAGTGTATTTGGGTACAACAAAAAAAATTGAAAACAAACGTCGAGTGTGTGTTAAATGATGAAAATTTGAAGTTCATGAGGGCAAAGTGTTACAAAATAAAAGTTCAGGGAGATAACTGTTAACTTTGAAAGTTCAGGGGTGCAAAGTGATGCTAAGGCATAGTTCGGAGGGGGGGGGGGGGGGCAAACTGTAATTAACCCATGTTTTAATTATTTCTACAATAATGGTTTTTTATAGAAGATAGATTGCATTCGATTAAAGCCCCGCACTATGAACCACAATGGGGGAGAAGTTTACAAACGTATTAAGGATTGCAGAAATAGATACAATAATTCAGAAGTCTGATCTAATCGAGTAGTCAAATACTAGTAGTCTTAAAAAACTAATCAAAATCCACGATTAAAGTCCTCCATCATCATGAACTTCTGGCCTACCCCACCAGCTACTTGCTCTTCGTTCCGAGGAGCCGGTAGTGGATCAACAAATTGAGTAGAGCCCGTGTTTCAGATCGAACCTCTAGATACATCCTTGTTTTGAAGGGTTCCTTGGATGGGAGAATCCAATACCATATGGTGTGCTAGTGAGGTTGTTTTGAAGGGTTCCCCGGCAACGGCGCCAAAAACTTGATTGATCGTTTTATATTAACCCCAAGTGCACGGCCGCGTTGAAGCGGTAGCAAATACGGGTCGTCCACTGGGAGGTGTGTCGACACTTGGTTTGTGCGAAGGCAAGAGGTAAACAAAGGGAAGAAAGATGTATTACACTACACTACACTAAGCTAAACTAGTAAACAAACAAGCTGAAATGAACTAAACAACTACGCTAATCAACTAATGCAAAAGATAAAATCACAGGAATGAAAACCCCTCAGGGGTGGAGTGTGTGTGTGTGCACATGAAATAAGTGTGATATGAAATACATACAAGAAGCTCAAGTAGTTAGTGTTGTTAATGCATAAGAAGTACCTACTATGGCAAGACCTATCATTACAACACTAACTTATGTGCATAATATGAGCAATGCAAGGTTGTTATTAAGACACTTAGACAAGCATGGAATGTACCTAAGCTATGGCAGAAACCAACAAGTAAGGTTCTTAATAATTCAATTAAGCATACTAATATCAACACAAAACATTCATATTAAGCATTCAAACCATCTACATAACATGTACACACCTACTCCACCCCCGAAGGGGATGGAACTACTCACTACTCATTACACTAACTATATTAACAAAAGAAAGCATAATACTGAAATGAAAGTTAACTAAGAAGGCAAGAGGTATTAAAGAAACATAAAAGGAAAGGAAAGACTAAACAAACATGCACAAATTAAAAGACAAGATTAAAAGAAACTAGAAGAATTATTTTATTAACAAATGACTCACATTGAAGGTAGCATTCTTCTCCACCTTGAGTTATTGCTTCAAGGCTCACTCCTTAGTAGAGAGAATGCCACCAAGCAATGGGTCATTACAATGGAAGGTGAAGAGTTCTATTTATAAGCATGGAAAAAACTAATCGGGGACAATCCCCCGATGTGGGACTAAACCAATACCAAAAATAGTCTAAACGAACATTAATACAAGTCCAGGAGAAATTTGGGCGGATCCTGAGTAATATGGACCGCCAATTAGCGGTCCAAAAACTTCGGATCGCGTTGGAATTTGTTGTGGGCTTTTCTTTTTGGTATTGTTGGTCTTTGATGCGGTTACTTGACTTGTTGGAGCTCCGACCCGAATCGAATTGGTAAAATACTCCCCATGATGGTGTGGAGTATTATGTTTTGCTCTTAGGTCCTTCTGTCTTACATTCAGATCCTTCTCCCTTGCATCTTAGTCCCCAGATCTCACAATTCAGTCCTTTTTCCCAGCTTTTGGGTCCTTTTATGCTTCATCTCTTCAAACCTATTTATTCCTGAAAACTAAACATAAAACTCGTAACATAGCATTGTTTAGGTGAAAGATAATGGATATAAGATACAAATATAAACATGAAATGATGCCAATCACCCGTGTTTCAGATCGAACCTCTAGATACGTCCTTGTTTTGAAGGGTTCCTTGGATGGGAGAATCCAATACCATAGGGTGTGCTAGTGAGGTTGGCGAGTCAAACACAGAAGCTCAAGTTCGCTTTAAGCCATTAGTTCGGTTGAGGTCTTCTCCCTGTCGTTTAAGAGTTGTGCCCATAGTTCAAAGAAGTCAAAGCAAGTATTAAGGAGCAAATTATTTGTGGTGAAGGTTTGCCTGAAGATTCTGTTATTTCTTTCTAACCAAAGACACCAATTAAAAGTGTGAAAAATAAGAGTCCCACTCGGTTGTCCTTAAATAAGGGTGATTTCAGATCAAGTTTTGGCAGAAACTATTATTATTTTGTATTAAGTTTAAATCAAGGATAGAAGCTTTATCCTAAAAGGTTGTGGCTACATCACATTCAAAAAATAGGTCATCGATCGAATCTCGTTCGGTTCCGTATAAGACACACATCGGGTTAGTATCGATGCCTTTATGGATTAGGTTGTCTCTAGTGAGTATTCTATTTTAAGTTAAAAGCCAGTTAAAGCCTTTCACTTTTGAGGGGACCAACGAGTGCCATATTTCTTTTTCCGTCCAGTATCGCTCTCCTTCACCCGTAAGGAATTTGAAGAAGGTTCTAGTAGTGATGTTTCCATTTTTTTAAAAATTCCATCTTCTCGAGTCGTTATGATTTTGAGGAGAGAAACAAAAGTAAGTCTGGTATAACCTGAAAAGTTGTTCTTCATTCAACAAAGCTTTGAAACGACATATTAGCCATTGATGACTAAAAGGGTTAACAGAAAAATAAGTTATGGATTGTTATCGTCTTTTGTTTACTCAATGTATAAAGGTCAGGCCAAATGTCACCCAATGTCTTGTTGTGGAACCATGCATCCAGCCAGAAGATGGTGTTTTTACCATCTCCTACAGTGATACTACTAAACTTGCATATGGTCGGTAGCCACTCTGCAAGGTGTCTAAAAAAGGTGAGATCAAATATTTGGAGTCTAGTAGTAGACCAAATTCCCTATTGGCCTTGTAGTATTTGTAATGGATAATATCTCAACATAATCGGGGTTTTAAAGTTACGAGTTCCCAAATTTTCTTCAATCAGAGGCAAAGGCCATGAGTGCGTAAGTCAAGGATCTCAAGTCCACCAAATTTTTTGGGTCAGCAAACTCCTTTCCATTTTATCAGATTCTTTAATTTTGCATTTTCGAAAGAATTGTTCGATAGGAAATATTTCCTGATTTGATCAATTTTTCTTCTGTTTTAGCCGGTAGCTTCTTAAAGTCCATTTGGTAAGTAGACATAACAACATTAATAAGTGTGATTCTCCCCCCAAGAGAAAGATTCTTTGTTTTCCAAATTCCAACTTCTTTTTCCAATTTGTTTATGATTGGTCACCAAGATCCTGAAGGCCCCAATATGTGTGAAAGAGAGATTCCCAGATAATCAAAAGGGAGTTGTCCGAGTATGCATCCCAGTATTCTTCTAAAGGGTTCCAAATCAGAAGTCTCGTAATGTGTTCCACTTTAGGAAAGATTTATCGTAATTAATCTAGAGTCTAGTAAAGGGTTCCAAATCAGAAGTCTCGTAATTTATTCGACTTAGGAAAGATTTATCGTAATTAATCTTGAGTCTTGATAACATCTCAAAAATTGCTTGGATTCTTTTAACACTTATTACGTTTGTCATCAGCATATTGAAGGTTTAAGATTTGAAATGAGGATTGTCCAACCTTGATTCCTTTTGGAGGCTCATCCTAAGCATGTCCAAAGAAATTGGCCACCACCGGAAAGAGAAGTGGTGAGAGGAGGTCACCTTGTCTCAGGCCATTGGAGGAGGAGAAGTAGCCTTCTAGGTTCCCATTGATTAGAACTGAGGCTCTAGATGTGGAGATACACAGTTGGATCCAATCACACCAAATTTTAGTGCATCCTAAAGCTTGTAAGTTTGCTAGTAAAAAATCCCATGGTATTTTATCGAAGGCCTTTTCAAAGTGCAACTTTAGGATTCAGCTTTTCTGTTTAGAGGTTTGGAAGTGATCTACCACCTCATGAGCAGCCACCACTGTGTCCATTATCTGATGGCCCTTGAGAAAGGCTGATTGGGTTTTCTGATTGGGTTTAGTTAGAGCAACAGAGCGTCTTGTTGCAAGAAGCTTGGCTAGGACTTTGTAGGTGCTATTAATTTAAGATATAGGTCTTAGGTCATGAACAGATTCGACTCCTGGTTTCATAGGGATGAGGGCTATAAATGTTTGATTAAAACCCATGATTTCTGAGGGAGTGATGTGGCCATGAAAAAAATTAGTAAATAAGTTTGTCAAGTGATCTTTGATGTTTTACCAAAAAAATTGGTAAAAGTTGAGGTTGAAACCATCTGGACCCGGTGATTTGCTCGGTCGAAGTGTGAAAGTTGCATCTTTAATTTCCTTTAGTGAGAAATTTTTACTTAGAGGGAGTGGGTCCTTAACTTTCTGGTTGATGATAAGGTGCCACGAGATTGGGATTTTATATCCATTGCTACCATTAAATCTGTGAAAAGTGTTGCACTATCTCATTGATGATGATTCTTTGAGAGTAAGTAATGTTTATGTTTACTCTTAGAGAGAGGATGTGGTTGATATGTTTATGATCATTGGCTACCTGATGGAAAATTTTGGTATTCGAGTCCCCCCCCCTCCGTGATCTATTGGATTGTAGATCTTTGTTTCCAGTAGATTTCGTTTTCTTCTAGGACAGTTTCATGATCCCTTTTCAGAAGTGTTTGTTTTCTAATTTCCTCAATATCGAGTCTCTGTGATTGGGAAAGTATATCCAAATTTAGGATTTCCGTTTCTAAGGCCTTTAGTTTGGCTCCAGGTCTAAGAGTCTTAGTGAGTGAGAGATGAGATTCGATTCTGGTTTTGATATTTTTGAGCAGATGTTGCATTTTGGTATTTTCATTTTGGTTAATGACCCTAAGAATCACCTCTTTCAAGACAGGGTATGTATTCAAGTTATCCTTAAAATGAAATATCGGGATGGAGTTTATTGATTCCTTGGTTTGAAGAATCAAATAGATATGGTCTGAAGAAACACGATGGGAGAGGGGGTATATATCTTCGCATTCGGGAGAGATAATGAATCTATCCAAACGAGCGAGAGCTTCATCTCGTTGAGAGTTTGTCCAAGTGTATTTAAGGTTTGTGATATTCAAGTCAATGAGATAGTTTTTCTCAATAAAATTGTCAAAAATTGCATTGAAAGGGGTCGATCTAGAAGAGGGGTGAGATCGATCATCCTTGTCACGAATAAGATTGAAGTCACTTGTGAGAACCCAAGGTTGGTTATTCTGTAGGGAGCTATGTGAAAGCTCGGACAGAAACTCTCTTTTAAGATGTCTCGAGCAAGGACCATAAACGCATGAGAGGGTCCAAAGTGAAACTAATGTTTTGAGGTGGAGAGTGATTGAATAAGTTTCAAGGGTGTGTGATTAGTAGCATATCATTAATTGCATTCATGTTATATATCCTTTATTTTACCCAATTTTGTGTTACTCGAGTGTTTGTTTGTGGTATTTCAGGTATTAGGTAATAAAGAAGAGAAATGAAGAGAAAATGACTGAAATGTAAGAAGAAAAGACTCAAATGAAGCAAAGTGGACATGTTTGTCATTCACAATGACCCATCTGCAAATCAGGGAGGACCCAGATGTAATCAAGAGGGACCTGAACGCACGAAAACATTTTGGGTGCAAAAATCCTTAACACCGTGATCTTTAGAAGTATCTGGGCAATGAAAGACAAACGGGCTCGAACCAGTAGACAGTTAAGTTACTGAAGAAAATTGGGGCAAATCAGACCTAATTGATCCACCAGTGGAGGATTTTAATCCGCCATTGGCAGATCCAATGTGTCAAATTGGTCCTCAATTTCTCTCTTGACTTTGTCTTGATTATATAGGTGCACTAGAGTATAGAGAAAGTTATTACAACCATCAGTCTACTTCCAGATCCATCCAAACCCTTATTTCTTCTATAAATAGACTTGTAATGCCTCTTTTCTTCTTCTTCCTCCCTCTCCTCCTTAGGTTAGTTTCCTTTCTTGTTTAGTAGAGTAAGTTTTATTTCTTGTTTATTAGAGTAGGTTTTAGTTTCTTAATTAGTAGTGTAGAGGAGTAGAAGTGGAGCAACCTTGTAATCTTTCCTTTTAATCTAGTTTTCTACATTTCCATTATGGTTTGTGTTGTTGTTATGTTTTCTTTAGTTTAGAGATGAGTAGGGAGTAGTCCATCCCCATTGGGGGTGGAGAATAAGGTGATGTGATTATGTGATGTGTTAAGTGTGTGTGTGTGTTAATCCTAGCCTTTGAACCTTACATGAGTTTCATAACCATTGAATGAGATTTTCACTCTTATCTTTGATGTGTTAATGCTCTTGAGTGATGCTTAGCACATGCTTAGCTTAGTGGGCCTATTTTATGGTGAACGATGAGGTGAGGATAAGGATAGAGTGAAGGAGGAAACATGACATGTGTATGCATGTGCTCATGTTCGCCACATCCTAATTAATGTCTTGTATATTTTAATGATTCTGTTAAATCTTATTTGAAGGAGACATAATGGGATTTGGTCATTATGCAATTCATGTTAGCCTCATCTCAATTATTGTCTTATATGTTTTAATGATAATGTTTTATCTTATTTCATGTGGACACAAAGTTGGATTTAGTTTTTATGGATTTCATGTATTACATGTTGTGATAAACACAATGAACACACACGTACACATATTCTCATTTCCGCATTCTATCTCTACCCCCAAGGGGTTTATTTTTATTGTTTGTTTTCTGATTTAGTACGCATCGTAGTATAATTCCGACCTCATTTCTCTCTTTTCCTATCCCACTCGGGTATTGTGAACTCCAACTCACACGCGGTCCTCGTGGACGCGACCCATATTTGTCGCGTCTTCACCGATGTCGTGCACTTGTAGATATTATAACTGAAGCAACCATAGCATATCATACATTGCATTTATGCTATATATCATTTATTTACACCATATTTGTGCTACTCGAGTGTTTATTTGATGTGTGTCAAGAGTTTAGTCAATAAAAATGAGAAAGGAAGAGAAAATGACCTAAACGCAAAAAGAATGGATTGTTTGTAATGCCCAAGGACCGGATTGTAACTCAGGAAGGACCCAACTCAAAAACCGGAGGGACGTAAGTGTAAAGAAAAATATGTTGGTTGCAAAAGTCCAGAATCTCTTGAACCTGAGGAGTAATTCAACATATAAAACCAAATGAGTTTGAATCAATGGCTCTGGATGCACCCCACGTGCTAAAATTGTACACTAAAGCTACTTGTGAAATTAGAGGTCGATCCGACCCAAATGATCCACCACTGGCGGATCCGGTTGGTCGGTTCGACCCCAAATTTCTCTAGTGGCTCGCGTTCTCGGGTAAGAGAAATATGCAACATCCAAATCTTAGTTAGAACATCTGATTGCTCCCAGATCCATCCAAACCCTCTAATCTTCTATAAATAGACTTGTAATGCCTCCTTTCTTCTTCTTCCTTCCTCTCATCCTTAGGTTCGTTTTCTTTCTTGTTTAGTAGAGTATATTTTATTTCTTGTATATTAGAGTAGGTTTTAGTTTATTGATTAGTAGTGTAGTGGTCGAGAAGTGGAGCAACTTCGTAATCTTCATTTTCTTAATCAAGTAAGTTTTTATGTTCTTCATGTTGTTATCTTTCATTTCATGCAAATTTTGTTCACTTGCTTTGGTTAAGTTTTCTTTATTTGCTTATGGGTCATTTTGCTTTTGTTCTTTTCTTGTTTATAGAGATGAGTAGAGACTAGTCCATCCCCATTGGGGGGTGGAGGGTGATGTGAAGTGTAGATGTGTATTCGTTGGATTTTGGTGTCGTTGCCATGGAGTTGGTCGAAGTCGTTGTTGTTTCCACCATTTCGATGGGTTTTTCTTATATTTTCTTTTTAGTTTTGTTACTGGACATGGGAACAAGTGGACTAGGGGACTTCAAAGAAGCAAGTAACCATTGAGGACCAAAATATCCAAACAATCCGCCAGTGGCGGATTTGGTGAACTTATTTCACCTTCTGTTTCACATGTAGCTTGTTCTTGCTATTTCTAGTTGTTATATGCCACTGTCCACTTCATATATGCTCGGTTTTCATGTCAAAAATTTATTGGATGTGCATATCCCCATCTTTAATACAACTTGGACACTAAAAACTAAAGCAAAAGAGTAGATGAATGTCATCTAGGTCATGCACCATACATAGGCCTTGCACGCATATTGTCTTTCACTTTCTTTACCTATTGTTGTCTACTGCTGGTGTGAGGTATGACACCTTCTATACTCATTCATGCATTAGTTAGTAAGGTTGCATTGGAACAAGAGTGAGGTGAGTGTTTGATTGTAGGGCTTGAGTGCTAGCTTAGGGATCAAACTACCCTAAGGGGGTCGTCCCAGTGAATGATAAGGTGGGGGATTTCATCACTACTTCCTTCTCCCCAAAAATCACACTAATCAAAAAACTTTACTCTAAATCAAGTAGACATCAACTCCTAGAATTCTGGCGCACTTAGGAGATAATCTCATTCTCGACGTCATGGCCTAAACATTGTCGTTTGCTTAGTTGCATTGAGACTTTTGGGACCTCTAGGTCTTGACTTTCTCATTCAGCTTTGTGATCTTAGGCCGAGGGAGGTCGCAATTAGGCATCATCTAGCTTAAAGGCACATAGCCAGCCTAAGCTTATTTGAGTCGTGTTTGCTAGATTAGGCTTCTACCCTCACCCGTACCCACACTAGATCTTGAGGTTTCTTCTCTTCTGACCCGAGTCTTCGTCTCCTCTACTTCTATCGTATAGTCTCCTCCCATTTACACCTTCTCCTAGTGTTTTAGGGTCGAGTTGAGTATTTTTTGTGTGAGTTTGATCTCTGGGTGGTGGTGAGAGTCGTCTATTTGAGAGTGTTATTTGTGAGATGGATGGTTACATGGGTGATCATTCAATTCATTATTGGGATCAGGACCACTCTCCCTGGTATACCCAACCTATGTATCCAGGGGTGCCTCAGACAAACACCTAGCATGGTTGAGACAATTTTAATTGTGTGGCTGAGCAGTCTTCAGATTTGGGTAATATGAAAGAGGCACCGACTGCTAGACCACCATCTAGTTGTGTTAGATTATATGTTGGTCAACAAACTCATACATTACATGAAACTTTGACCTCTTTCATGCGTTCGGTAGAGAGTTTGACTAGATTGGTGGTTCTAGAAGTCACGTCTGATGACCAGAGTGGTTTAAGTGGCCAGGTGTTTGAAGAGTGTTCGTATGTTCCTCCCGAACTCGAATATGTTGATGTTTTTTTCCCAAAGTACTCATTATGACACGTACGCATTCACGTCTTACACAAGGAGTTCATGGGGAAAGTTTAAAAATCCTGAGTATCATACTTCATACCCACCCTAATTTCCTCCTCCCGAATACCCATAATTCTACCAACACCATATTAGCAATCATTGGACTCATTCTCAGCCTATAACAGCTAACCCCAAAATCTCCAAATTTCTGACTTGAGCCTCACAGTTGACCCCATACTATATTCCTTCAAACAAACTCTCAAAACGTTCATAGAAACCACTCCAAATTCCTTGCAAACTCTAACAATGCAAGTGAGTCAGATGACGCAACAATTAAGTGAACGTGAGGAGGATGACCTTTTGTCAACATGAGGATTCATCTTGTGATATCGAACCCCCACCACATCCACAAATTCAAAGCACAATCATTCAAAGTCAAACGCCTAGTCAGTCTGAGGGACTTGGGGTTTCAATTCATGATCACTTGGTGGAGGATTCAATTCAAATTGAGAATAGCATGGACCCATTTCATTATGAGTCGGCACAGGATTGTGCCTATCTTTTTGTCCCGTGGTCCTTGCGCCACATGATCTTAATGTTGTGACTTTTAAGGACTTACCTTTGGTGGAGCAAGAGCTCCCTAATACCCCCAATTTTATACAACCTGGTAAGAGTTTGCATCTCACTATTGTTCCTGATCATCTTGAAAATGAAGGGACACAAAAAAAACAACTTTACCAATGACGGTATTGGGAGTTCCTTAGAGGGTACCTTGGGTAAGAGACCCACTTTCTGTTCACCTAGTGCGTCAGGTAAGGATAATGAGGTTGTTGGCCTCGTTCCGGCGGACCAGCCTGGTGGTTGGAGAGTTTTGATTGACAATCATAACTTCAATACCGCAACAGGAGAAATCCTTCTTCTGTTGCTCAATTACGAGCAAACTTGTGAGAGGTGCGAGCTCTTTAAGTTTGATCATTTGAATGAAACACCTTTGCATCTTGATAATGCATGGACCTCTCCTTGCATCATGTGCATTTTGTGGGGGGGGGGGGGGGGGGGGGGGCACTAATGAGTATTTTGGCCCCGTGTGGTGTCATGTTCCCATTCCATGTACATTAACCCACTTGTGAGGTTCTAATTTGATGTCCTTTGACAAATGATGATGGGAACTTATTTTTGTACAAAGTTATATTTGGAAAAAACTCCAAGAGTGAGCATATGTTGTTTTGGGATCCAACCCTTGTGTATTTTGGCTCCATTTGTTTCACGTATTTGTCTCCATTCTTAAGTATCTCATAAGTTTTCGGAAATTGGGGTATATGTCCATCCACATAACCATGAACTTCTTTTTACGTTTCACGTTGGTGAGATCTTTTATTTTCATGCATAAATCCATGTAGTATCATACTCACATTCATTGAGGACAATGCATAAAGTAAGTGTGGGGAGGGGGTGTTGTACGTGTGTACATAGTCTAGTTTTTTCCTTTTCTATGGTTTTCTTTTGTTTACATTGTTAGGGTCATGATAATTTACTACAATTTACATTGATACATCTGTTATACCACGATCCTTGGGAGACTTGCTCTCTTTTGCTTGTCTAGTGCTTTAAATTTTTACATTTCTTTCAAAATATTTATGTGTTTGCGAAAGAAAATATTTTTTGGGTTTTATGTGTGTTTAGCTCGTGCAAAACCATTGAGAGCCAAAGTAAAAGGAAGCTACCGAAATTGACTTGAACATTATGCATTAAGATATCTAGTACACAGATTTTTGGTCATATCTATAGTCGTAAGGATGCACCCCGATTTCCCCTTAGGGGGAGAGTAATCATAAGGTTTCAGTACTCAAATAAATAAAGAAATCCACCCTCAACCTAGTGACCCTTAAAATCCTGTTGTGAAACCTAAAGTGCAGGGGTTTTGGTTAATGTGTAGATAAGAAATAATTTAGTATGGTGTTCTCTCTTCTTGCACGATTCCTATCTCCCGGTAAACTAAGTCTGAGGGGACTTAGTACCTGGTGTTTTCGAGTCATCAGACTTGGGATGCATTGACCGAACTCCCGTTACACTGGTGGAGAGATTGCCCTATGTGGAGATTTGGGGCAAGGTGTACGTGATAGTGTAAGTCCTCACAGGCAATGATGCACGAAATCGGACCTTGGGAGAATTAAACACCAACCAGTTTTAATTCGAAAAAATGAATATATATATTATACAAATAAGAACCTTAGTGGACTTTACACGATGTATTACTTGAGGATGTTAAGGTTGTCAATATATTTCACTTAAGTCATTAATGAACTTGCACTAATGGTTCCCTGGGCTAGGTGTATGGGCAAGATACATATATAGATTCAGCCCGTAGAATTACCGTGTCCAATGATCGACAAAAGTAGGTCTATCAAGTCGAGTTGCTAGGTTGAATAATGCATTTATGTTCAGATTTTGTAGGTGTATCTGCTGAAAATCCTCACGAGACAACACTCCTCCTTGGCAACAAGGGGGTTCAATGGCTTGTTGCACATGCTAAGTGCAACTATGATTCTTACGAAAGTGAGTTAGGATTTCTTATTTTTCGTACGTTTTTCCTTTCTTTTATTTTTCTCTTTCTTTATTTTGCTCGGGACTAGATAAGTGTGGGGGTCTTTGATTAGTAGCATATCATACATTGCATTCATGCTATATATCCTTTATTTTACCCCATATTTGTGCTACTCTAGTGTTTATTTGATGTGTTTTGGGGTTTAGGCAACGAAAATGAGAAAGGAAGAGAAAATGACCTAAACGCAAAAAGAATGGATTGTTTGTAATGCCCAAGGACCATATTGTAACTCAGGAAGGACCCAACTGAAAACCCGGAGGGACCTAAGTGTAAAGAAAAAAATATGGTTTTAAAAGTCGAGAATCTCCTGAACTTGAGGAGTAATTCAACAATTAAAACCAAACGAGTTCGAATCAACGGCTCTGGATGCACCCCACGTGCTAAAATGGTACACTAAAGCTACTGGTCAAATTAGAGGTCAATCCGACCCAAATGATCCACCACTTGCCAATCCGGTTGGTCAGTTAGACCCCAAATTTCTCTGGTGGCTCGCATTTTGGGTAAGAGAAATATGCAACATCCAAATCTAAGTTACAACCATCCGATTGCGCCCAGATCCATTCAAACCCTCTCGTTTTCTTCTTCTTCTTTCCTTCCTCTCCTCCTCCTCCTTAGGTTAGTGTTTAATCCATTCAAACCATTCTTCTTCTTCCTTCCTCTCCTCCTTAGGTTAGTTTTCTTTCTTGTTTAGTAGAGTATGTTTTATTTCTTATTTATTAGAGTAGGTTTTAGTTTATTGATTAGTAGTGTAGTGGTGGAGAAGAGGAGTAACTTTGTAATCTTCATTTTCTTAATCAAGTAAGTTTTATGTTCTTCATGTTGTTATCTTTCATTTGATGCAAATTTTGTTCACTTGCTTTGGTTAAGTTTGGTTTTCTTTATTTACTTATGGGTTCTTTTGCTTTTGTACTTTTCTTGTTTATGGAGATGAGTAGAGAGTAGTCCATCCCCTTTGGGGGTGGAGGGTTGATGTGAAGTGTTGATGTGTTGTATTAGTGTGCGTGTTTAATCCAAATCTTGGAGCCTCACATGAATTCTATAGCCATTTTGTTGGGTTCCTCACTCTTACCTTTTATGTGCTAATGGTCTAAATTGATGCTTAGTACATGCGTTGGCTAGTGGGCCCACTTTATGGGGATGATGAGGTGAGGACAATATTGGAGCGGTAAAGAGATAAGGATGGCATGTGGGAGCATGTGGTCTTGTTGGTCATCATAATTAATGTCTTGTATGTTTTAATGTTACATCTTAATTCATGTGGAGACATAGTTAGGTTTGGTCATTATGGATTCAATGTTCTTTATATCATTAAACATGTAATCATGTGGTTGTCTTTGTCCTCATCTTGAGTAGTGTTTTGTATGTTTTAATGGTGGTGATAAATCTTAATCCATGTAGAAACACACTTAGGATTATGGCATTATAAGATTCCCATGTTATGCATGGCATGAGCACTAAATGTTACACACACACGAATACACATCTACACTTTTGCATTCATTCTCCACTTCCTACGAGATTCGTTTTTTATTAGTCGTTATTGTTTCGTGTCGCGTTTGTCGTCTAGATTAGGTACCCTCATTCTCCTCTTCTTTCCCACTTGAGTATGGTAGTCACAACAACACTCACAACGCCTTGAGGTTCAACCCATATTTGCCACATCTTCACCGACGTCGTGCACTTGCGGTTATTAAAATGAAGCAATCAGTGTAGCTAATTAATTGGTGAGAATTGTTGTACCACCCAACCAAAATGCCTCCCGAAGCTCCTCTCGAAGGTAATATTCTCCGATCGTTAATGTAATTACCTCCCATCATCATTAAGTTGACTGGGGTAATGCTAGTTAGTTTTGTTTCTTGGAGTGATATTATTGTTGGGTTTAATGTTTTGATGAGACTTTTGACCGCTCTATGTTTTTACAAGTTCCTTGCCCATGAATGTTCCATGCGATGATATTCATTTGAAAGGGAAAACTTTATCATATTTCCCATAATATAGACGAAGCTCAAATATCATCTTAGGGTGTTCTAGCTCTCTTAATTCAGAGAGGTCAATGGGCTTAAGATTTTGGGTTTTACGAATTTCATTAAGGAATTCCTTAGCCTTAAGGTTTGTCATAGTCCCAAAACCAATATTTGGACAGTTAAGGTTAAAATCCTCATAATGGATCCAAATGAAAATATCCAATCTGCCATTTTCATCTGTTTTAAGTTGAGAATTAATAGTGACTTGTTCCTTCATGGAAAGCCCCTCAGAAGAGCTCAACGATTCAGTGTTGAGGTCTCTAAAATTTTGACATAAATGGTTGAAATTGGAATTAGTCAAATCTTTGCTATGTTTTGTGTGGGATCGAATATGACCTAATTAATCTACTCAATTTCTCCTAATCTCTACTTAATATGCAGCGGAAATGTTAATTAAAAACAAGTAGAGAAAATCAAACCACAATAGACGTAGTGGTTTTTATAGAGATTCGACACCCACCCGGGTTTTACTTCCTCTCTTGGAAGCTCTGCTCGATTCCACAAGCTCCCCCTACGTCTTCACTATCCAATCTCATTCCGGGCCAAGATCAAGTCTTTACACTTCAAGATTGCGAACAATCCTCACCGAGCTCAGTTCCTCCTCTCACAGGCCGAGATGGATGCTTCAGGCATTCACTAAAACTATTACAATTTGCTTTGGGCTTTCACCAAAACTGTTAACTTTGACAATAGCAAAACGTGAGAATCAAACACTCTCTAACTTGAGCACTCTTGAGGAGGATATTGATTTGGTCAAGTGGTGATGTATAAGCTTTTGAGCGTAGGATTTGGGATCTGGGAGTTGAAAGATTTCTCTCTAGAGTATGTATCAGTTTGGAATATGAGAGTTGCGTAAATAAGGTGTGAGAACCTCTATTTATAAGCTCCTAAAGTTTTATAGCCATTGGAGAAGATTTGATTGAGATTTGTTTAAGATACACAAAATAGAAAACTAAGTTAAGCAAATTTGTCCTAAATCGGTGGACCAACACGGGATCAACAGTCGACCATTTCCATGAAAATCAGGAAACGTTCAAACCACCTTAAACTACGGTTGAACCAAATGGCTACAACTTAAGTTAGCGGTCGAACTAAATCTACGGGACGGACAACCGTTCTGAGGGTTTTGATCAGGTAAAAGATTAACGGTCGAACACAACAAAGGAGTTAGTTCGATCGAAAATAACATGCACTTTTGGCACACAGATTGTCTTCATCCGGCCGACTACCATCAATGCATCATTCGACCAGTGGACAAATACAATTTAGGGGTATACAAATACGACCGTTAGAGAATACGACAAGTACAAGCGTCATCCGGAAATACAGGTCAATCAGTCGACCAAAATGATAAAATTGCTCGACCGGTAAAGATAGGTAAGTTCACTATTGGAGAAACCATTAAGTGGTAGAAACGGTGGAACAAAAAGCTTGTTTCGTTCGACCGTTGTGCATAGATAGGCAGAGTTTAGTTTGAGTGAGTTTTTGACCTAAGTTTGGGTGATTTATTGAAGTCCGTGAAAGGAATGTGTTCTAAAAGTTTTACTTTTATATGTCAATTGTTATGAATTGAATGTGCAAACATTTTGTTCCTTGATTAATGTATTCATCTTTTAGAAGTATTGAGGAAGAGGCTCTTGCTTCCTAACTATAAAGCTCTAAAAGATAATGGTTTACATAAATCAAAAGTTCTTCACAATCATGATAATCAACATGGAACATTAATTACCAAGATAAGATTGTCGTGTTGGTTAAAGAGTGTTGTAGTTGTACAAATATTTAACGACACGAGTATATAGAAGAGGAAAATAGTTACTTTTATATATTGAATAGACCTAGCAAGTGAAACATTATAGATTTGTGTTATGTGACATTAATGTTTTCACTGTGTCTTAAATCATAAGATATGAGACTTATGTCTTTTCACATAGGAAGTGTTTAATTTGATTATTTTCAAAAGTTGTCACTGACTATAATGATAAAGGCAATAGTTGGTTAACTATGACTTATGCTGGAAAAGATAGTTCGTCAAAGGATTATCATTGTCCCTCTTTACTTGAATAATGATATTAGTGGGCCTCCTGATAAAGTGAAATTATAATATGTACAATGTGACTTGTGTTAAGTTACATATTTAGAGTTAGCTTAAGAGATCAAGAAATGAATGTATAACACAAATGTGACAAATTTATACTTTGTACAATATTCTTAATATCATGAGGCAAGGGATAGACACATTTGATATTTTACATATCACTAAGTGGATCGTGTTTAGTTCGAGTGAGCAAAACAATTTTGTTATTTGGGTTACTATAATGTGTAGGTAGATAACACTTATAGTTTATGATATAATGTATTTTATATCATTTCCAACATAACTTAGATCCTCCTAGAGGTCACACCATAAAACTGGGAAACAAGAATGTATAATTTTATATTTTATAAGATGAATCAAGTTTCTTGTGTTATGAAATAATATACATGTGGTAAAATAATAAAATCAATATGTCGTGAAACAACATGGTTAGAATCATAAATAAATTCGCATGAGATGTATATATATTATGAGATATAATATTTTCACATTATATATGATAATATATTACATGATATAATGTGATCTACAACATTATAACATATGAATTTGCTAAAATCCCAAATTTCAAATTTTGTTGGATATTAATCCAAAATTTGGTGGAGTCAAAAATAGTGAAAAATGTTCCAACCGTTTGACCACGGTTTTGCATATATTAATTAGAGAATTTTTACTGATTAATTGCTGGATATAATCCACATTGGTCAAAGGTAGTTATGTGATATGTTGGAAGATAAATAAAAGATCATGTGCAAAGTGGTTTGCACATGCCGTGGTTTAGTGGAGATGTAAACAAGAGATCATGTGCAAGTGGTTTGCACATGATGTGGTTTAGTTGAGAGATTAATAAGGGATCATGTGTAAGGGGTTTGCACATGATGTGGGTTAAAGGAAATCCTATAAATAGGTCCATTCTCGCTTTCTTGTTAACACTAATGCAAAATTTCTCTCTTTCCCTAACCACGCCATTAATCCATCCGAAAATTCTCTTAATTATTCAAGTTTTTGGAGATTAAATTCTCAGGAGCTTTAGAGGGGTTATTATCTAGATTCTAACATTGATTGACTAGCTCCTTTCTCTCTAATCTTGTTTAGAGTTTGGTGAACACTTGGAGGTGAATCGGCGGACGATTCAACGGGCAACACAACTCGGGATCTTCATAAAGGTTTTAGAGAATATTTGAGTATCATCCACTTCTATTTATTTTAATATATATGTAGATTACATGATATTAGAATAAATACAAAATAATGTACATGAAATCGTCGAAAATATGGAAATCGATCTTTTAAGCATGTATAATTTTTAAAAAATATATACATACATAGCATATGAAATCCAACAGTAGTATCAAAGCATTTAGTTCATATTTTCAAGGATTAGACTATATAATTAATTTTAGTTTACCATCTTCAATCGAAACAATTCATGTTTTTTGTCTTTTTCGAGTTTTCTCACAGCTTTGTTGATTTAATTCTAATTGATTCTTTTGATAGTTTTTAATGTTTTAAAACACATCATATGAATGTTAGGATTAAGATTTAGAGTCATGTCTAATATATAAAATTTTCGTTTTATATTAAATGATTATTTTATAAGGAATCGACAAAACGAAAGAGACACATGTTTATCTTTCCTTAAAGCTTTTTTTCTTTCTTTTGGAAATTGGATAAACACGATTCAAATGTTTTGTATTTTGAACTATGGATGCATAAAATCATTTTTAAAGGATTTCAAATGATTTTTGAATTGTTTGATTAAGAGATGAAGGATAAATTAAATCGAGTAATATATGGTATATGTACATGTGTTGCTCTAGTTCTCTTTTGCAGGGATATGTGAGTTTGTATGTTCCATCGAAGCCATGTGTGAATGAATGTGTATGTTATTGTTATTATTATTCAATCATCGGGGCTTATGTATGTAAAAGCCAATTATCCATGTATATGTATGCATATGAGAGAATTTTTACATAGGACTTGCACTACACAATTTTTGAAATTGTGAGATGCATGTTTATATTTTGCAATATCTACATCCATAGTGCAAGAAGAAGTCGCGGAAAAGGCGCAAAGGTTATGGACGTGGGAACATATAAACTAACACATATGTGTGTGTGAATGGATAAATTTATGTTTGTGTGCTTGAAATGTGTCTGATTGTATGAATGAATGTTAGGGTGCGTGTAGATATAAATATGCATGATCACCTAAATTCTAAAATCACATATAAATGTTTAATTGTCCAACCCAAAATTAAGAGTATGTTTCTTTCTTATTTCATCCACTAGCAGTCATCGATCGAGGGATATTCTGCTCTTCCTTAGCAAGAGATAGCTTCCTCCATTTTTGGGAATAGTGGGAGATATAAGGTTGTCTATTGTTGTGCCATGAATAGATGTGCAAGGTACAATTCACCCATAGTGGACACCGAGTATATTTATTTGTGAATACAATGGATAAACGTATCTCGTATCAAATGAAATAAGTTTTCTTAACAAGACCTAGAGCCCTAGCTCGGTTTTGAGAAAAAGAATTTCCTTAGGAGGGTTGGTCAAATTCCCTCTTAATTAAAACGACAAGAGTCATAAGAGTTTGAAAATGCAAAAATTTGAAAAAAATTCGAAATGGATATGATTAGAAAATATTTTCTTACCTTGATTTTCTTAGCTAGTTTATATTATGATTGATATGATCTTGAGTTACTGCATTTATGGACATGTTTATTTGTGGTATTTATTTTGTAGAAATGTCGAATATTCAACCTATTGTGCGATATATGATTGAAAAACATCCTTTGGAAAATGATGGCTCCAACTTCATAAGCTGGCAACTCAAGCTTAATATCGTGTTGAAGTTTGAGAAACTATCTCATATTTTTGATGGTGAAATCCCACAATTAAATAAGAAGGAAACCGATAATGAGAAAAAGTCTAAAGCCAAGTGGGAAGACCAAGAGAACCAAGTTCACGATCTAATGTTTGCATCCATGGGCAACTCGCTTCAAGCGAAATACTTGGATTCAAAAACCCAAGAAGACCATGGAAGCTTTAACAAACATGTTCACGGATAATGCTAGAAAAGAGCACTATAAGACCACCATAGCACTCACAAGGTGTCACATGGTGGAGGGAACATTAGTGTCCATGCTTCTCACTATGCAAGGATACCTTGAGAAGTTGTAAAAGCTCTCTTCCCCGTTGCCCGATGATATTACGGAAGATTTGATTCTTGTCTCACTAGCCCCGTCCTACAAGGACTTTGCTGTGCACTATCATGTGCGTAAGAAATGTATGAGTCTTGAGGAGCTTCACAATGCTCTCAAAACAGCTGAAGTTGACATGGGTAAGGGTCAGGACAAGCACGTCCTAGCCGTCCATGGTGGGAGCAGGAAGATCACCAAAGGTAAAGGCAAAAGCAAATTGGCCAAAAAAGGCATTGAAGGGAAATGGAGTAGGAGGGGCTCATGCAAGTACCTCAAAGGGGAATTCTTCAAAATCTCTGACTCCTAATACGGAGTGTTACCACTACGGTGGAAAATGACACGTCTGCCCAAATTACCCCAAGTACAAGGAGGATCTTCTCAACGGGGTAATTGAGCGAAAACACCCCAAAACGGCCAAAGGTATATTTGTTATTGAAATAAATTTAGCCACCTCTGTCCATGATTGGGTAATTGATACCGGATATTATGCTCACATAATTTCTAATGTGCAGCTACTAAAGGATAGGAGGGAACTCGTGAAGAATGAGATTATTTTGAAGGTTGGAAATGGTGCAAGCATTGCTGCAATTACACAAGGTTCCGTGGAGCTTCAATTGTCTGGTGGTTTAAATTTATGTTTAAAGAACGTCTATTATGTGCCTTCGATTAGCAAGAATATTATTTCTGTATCATGTTTGGATATGGATAATTTTAATATAAATATTTCAAACTCTTGCTTGTTTATATCGAAGAATGGAATTTTCTATGCAAATGCTTTCATAAGAACTGGACTCTATTTGCTTGAATGAAATAATAGACAAATTTTAAACATCAATAACAAAAGGCTTAAAACTACTTACGTGAATGATACTCTTGTGGCACTATTGACTTGGTCACATAAATGAAAAACGCATCAAGTTATTGCAAGAAGCTAATCTTCTTGGTCAACTTGAGTTTTAATCATTGAAGACGTGCAAACATTGCCTAATGGGCAAAATGACCAACAGGTCTTTCAAGTGCAAGAGATGGTTCACGGATGGCTATAGTCGTTATGGCTATATTGATCTAATAAGAAACAAAAGTGAATCCTTTGACAAGTTCAAGGAATTCAAGAATGAAGTAGAGAACCAACTCAACAAGAAAATCAAGTCTCTACGAACCAATCGTGGAAGTGAGTACTTAAGCACCGAATTTGATTCGTTCCCAAAGGAGTGTGGTATTGTACCACAACTCACACCTCCGAGTACATCTCAGTGGAATGGGGTATCCGAAAGAGGAATAGGACATTGCTCGACATGGTTCAGTCAATGATGAGTCAAGCTGAATTGCCGCTTTACTTTTGGAGCTATGCACTAGAAGCTGCGGCTTACACACTAAATAATGTTCCATCCAAATCCGTAGAGAAAACACCTTATGAGATGTGGAGTGGTAAAACACATAAGCTCAATTTTGTCAAGATTTGGGGTTGCGAGGCCTATGTTAAAAGATTGATGTCGACCAAACTTCAACCAAAAGCGGATAAACAGTTCTTTATAGGTTATCCTCATGAGACAAGGGGATACTACTTTTGGCAAAAAAACCTCCAATCAAGTGATTGTCCAGAGCGATGTCGTATTCCTAGAAAATGAATTTCTGGAAAGAATAAAATGTAATGGGAGTAGAATTGTGCTTGAGGAAACTCAAAGTATTCTACAAGATCATGATATGAGTGAAAACATTCAAGATCATGAAGGCCCGACCGAGGTTCCTTTGGTTAGTAGGAGCGTGAGTGAGAGCCCCTCGCATGAAATTGTGAGAGAAACTCAATCATCCCCACCGAGTGTACATTTGAGAATCGAACATGAACGAATTCCCCAACAAATTGTGGAAGAAGTTCAAGAAGTACACGTAGAACCAAAAGAACTTAGAAGGTCTACGAGAAGAAACCTAATATGTATTTGGTACTTCATGAGATCATGATACTTGATAGCAATGATCCATCAACCTTTCAAGAAGCAATGGAAAGAGACGACTCCAAACTATGGCTTAAAGTCATGGAGTCCGAAATAGAATCAATGTATGGCAATCAAGTGTGGAACTTGGTTGACCTTCCTCAAGGAAACAAGGCCGTTCAAAATAAATGGGTCTTTCAGATGAAGATGGATATGGGTGGGAGCTTGACAACTTATAAAGCAAGGCTTGTAGCAAAAGGTTTCACTCAAGTTCAAGGAATTGACTATGATGAATCGTTTTCACCTGTTGCCATGTTCAAGTCTATTCGGATTATGCTCGCTATTACCGCATTTCATGATTATGAAATATAGCAAATGGATTTCAAAACAATGTTCCTTAATGGGAACTTGGAGGAGGATGTGTACATGGCACAGTCTCAAGGTTTTGAAGATCCAAGGAATAGCAAGAAAGTATGCAAGCTTCAAAGATCCATTTATGGATTGAAGCAAGCATCAATGAGTTTGAACAAGCGCTTTGACAAGGAAGTTAAAAAGAGATTCACTTCGTCCAAAGTAAGGAAGAGCCTTGTATATATAAGAAGGTTAGTGGGAGACACATAGTGTTTTTGATCTTATATGTCGATGACATACTCCTCATGGGAAATCATATACCTTTGCTTGAGCAAATGAGAAGTTTATTGAAATCTGCATTTTCAATGAAAGACATGGGTGAAACTCAATACATCTTGGAATCAAGATATATAGAGATAGATCTCGCAGACTCATTGGCCTAAGCCAACGTACATACATTGACAAGGTCTTGGAAAGGTTCAACACGAACATCTCCAAAAAGGGCAATGTGCCAATATGGGCATGCAACTCAAAAGTCTCAACGTGTTGAATCACGTAAAGACTTGGAGTACATGAAATATATTCCTTATGCTTTTGCAATAGGATCGATCATGTACTCCATGAGTTGCACAAGACCCGATGTCTCATATGCTTTAAGCGTGACAAGTCGTCACCAATCCAATGCAGGTCCTGAGCATTGGACTACGGTCAAGAATATTCTGAGGTATCTTAACCGGACCAAAGATAAGTTTCTTGTTTATGGAGGACAAATGGATCTAATAGCCGAGGGCTATTCGGATGCGAGTTTTATGAGTGATCCCGACAATAGGAGGTTGCAATCAGGATATGTCTTCCTTCGGAATGGTGGAGCCGTGAGTTGTCAAAGTTGGAAGCAAACCACTACGGCCGACTCAACCACCACTTCTGAAGTAATGGTTGTCACTGAAGCGAGCAAGGAAGGAGTGTGGATTAAGAAGTTCCTTGAAGAGCTTGGAGTAGTTCCCTCAAGCGAGAGACCCAAATACCTACTTTGAGACAATAGTGTGTCTATCTTGCAAATCAAGGATCCTAAATCACACCACAAAGTGAAATACATGGATCGCAAGTACTTTGTCACACGTGACTTCAACGATGAAGGAAAAATAGATTTATTATGGGTGGACACAAACAACAACACAACTGATCCATGAAAAATATTCTTAATATCATGAGGCAAGGGATAGACACATTTGATATTTTACATATCACTAAGCGGATCGTGTTTAGTTCGAGTGAGCAAAACATTTTTGTTACTTGGGTTACTATAATGTGTAGCTAGATACCGCTTATAGGTTATGATATAATGTATTTTATATCATTTCCAACATAACTTAGATCCTCCTAGAGGTCACACCACAAAACTGGGAAACAAGAATGTATAATTTTATAATTTATATGATGTATTAAGTTTCATTTGTTATGAAATGATATACATGTGGTAAAATAATAAAATCAATATGTCGTGAAACAACATGGTTAGAATCATAAAAAAATTCGTATGAGATATATATTATGAGATATAATATTTTGACATTATATATGATAATATATTAGATGATATAATGTGATCTACAACATTATAACATATGAATTTGCCAAAATTCCAAATTCCAAATTCCAAATTCCAAATTTTGTTGTATATTAATCCAAAATTTGGTGGAGTAAAAAACAGTGAAAAATGGTCCAACTGTTTGACCACGGTTTTGCATATATTAATTAGAGAATTTTTACTGATTAATTGCTGGATTTAATCCACTTTGGTCGAAGGTAGTTATGGGATGATGATGTGGGAAAATAAACAAGAGATCATGTGCAAAGTGGTCTGTACATGCTGTGGTTTAGTGGAGATGTAAACAAGAGATCATGTGCAAGTGGTTTGCACATGATGTGGTTTAGTAGAGAGATTAATAAGGGATTATGTGTAAGTGGTTTGCACATGATGTGGGTTAGAGAAAATCCTATAAATAGGTCCATCCTCGCTTTCTTGTTAACACTAATGCAAAAAATCTCTCTCCCTAACCACCCCATTAATATTTCCGAAATTTTTCTTAACTATTCATGTTTTTGGAGATTAAATTCTAAGGAGCTTTAGAGCGGTTATTAGCTAGATTCTAACCTTGATTGGCTAGCTCCTTTCTCTCTAATCTTGGTTAGAGTTTGGTGAACACTTGGAGGCGAATCGGCGGACGATTCAATGAGCAACGCAACTCCGGATCTTCATAAAGGTTTTAGAGAACCATTCGGTATGATCACCTTCTATTTATTTTAATATATATGTAGATTACATGATATTAGAATAAATATAAAATAATGTACATGAAATCATCAAAAATATGGAAATCGATCTTGTATGCGGGTATAATTTAAAAAAAATATATATACGTACATAGGGCACAAAATCCTACTAGGCATTCCCCTGACCCACCAGCACAAGCACAACCGGTCGACCACCACATGGCATCATTCGACCGGTGTTGGTTAAAGTCAGACAACTACACTACGACTGATCGACTGTCCGAAGGAACATGTCGATAGTTGGTCGGCAGATACCTAGTCCAACAAAGTTTATCTTGCTATATTCACGACGTCGGCGAGGTGTCCGACCTCCACCAACCAGCCAACACATCACACTACTAGTGTGAGCAAAACAAACATGCATCTATTCAACCGGCATACCTCCCAAGAAGACGGAACTCGCCGGAGTATCACTCGCGCTACGCCGCCTCCGGAAGTCCTCCTCGCGTCCAACTTTGTGTGCGTCACCCCTGAGCTAGCCAGTGCCAGTGCGTGAGAAACGAGAGATGAGCAATGGCAAGGAAAATGAAGAAGAAGAAGAAGAAAAATGAGAGAACATGTTTTGGTTTATAAAACCAAACCCAGCAGAACAATGTCCTCCTCCCTCCCAACACCACCCTACTGACCCAGCCCATCCGATCTCCCTCCTTCCCTACACACCGCACTGTACACGACCCCTCTTCCCCATGAAAATCTCCTCATTAATCTCCATTATCCCCCTAATTAGGGTAAGGGACATAACAGTTAGGGTTAGAAATTTTGGTTCGAACACGATTCATAATTGGGTGGAAAAGTTTTGGGGAACAATTTGGATTCTAATCAATTTTTGCAATTCAAATATTCCTTAATAAAATAACTGTCAAGGGAGTAGGGGTTAGTGATGGTTAATGTTGAAATACACTGTGGGGTTAATGTTGGTGATGATCTTATTGGCATTGGCTTGAAGGATTAGTTTTGAAAAAAAATAGAAGTGTTTGTAGGGTGGGAACATTGTCAAGTTCGGTCCGATCATTGCGAAATTAGGTCGATTATTTTACTAAGGCAATAGATTGTGTTAAGGCAACAGTATTGGGAAGTTAAATTGATGAAAATGTCGAAGGGCCCTAGAGTCTTGTCTTGGTTGGGTTGAACGCCGGACCGGAACTAGATCGGGTTGGAATCCAAAATCAGACATATCGGTCGGTTCTCGATTAAAACCGGACAGAAACGGTTCCAATCGTTTTTTTTATTTTTAATTAGTTTTTGGTTATAAAAAATTATTTAGTAGTGGTTTATTTTTAAAAAATTATCGTGAGATTAATATTTTATGATATAAGGATCATTTTGGAGTTTATTTGGTATTTAAAACATAAGAATACATAAAGAATATATAAATATAACGGGACATGAACTTCTTCACGAGAGCCACCAACCAATGTACTCTGTCGTTTGGCTACTGCTATCAAACTTTCCGTACTAACAAGTCCACATCTATTATCCATAACCCACCTAAATTGAAAGAAGAAGAAAACAAATTTCAGGTAACAAGTTGACGAAATTTGTAATAACCTTAATCTAAACACCTTAATGAACCTAAACTAAACCTAATTAACCCTTAATTAAACCATGAACAGTAAAGAGTGAGGTGGAGGTTTGGATAAGATTTAGATTTCTAGGTTTTGGCTATAAATAGGAGGGTAAGGTTTTAACCAAAACGTTTTCTTCAACCTAAGTTTATCAGGGAGTGAGAGAGGCGATTTTGGAAGAGAAGAAGAAGGAAAGAAGGAGAAGGAGAAGAAGTGAAGGAGAAGTGTTGGGTTAAGCTTCCCAAAGCTCGGGAGACTTCCACGAACGTCAAAAAGGTATGCCAAGTCTTCATTATAACTCACATAAGCTTTGTGGATGTTGGGGATCGACGTTGGTGTCGAATGCCCCGTCGGATGGCAACCTATTCAGAGGTTGAAGACGACGATCGGTCGACCGGTGCCTGTGGGCAGTCGACCGATTCTATTATTATATTGATTTGCACCCGCAAACGGTCGAACGATGTCTGCGGACGGTTGACCGTTATGCCAGATTTGTGCGGGAAAAAAGGTTAATGTTGTTATTGGTCGAACGGATCCACTTCGCCGGTCGACCGAAACAATGAGAATAGGTCGGTTGGGGATTTTGACTTATTAAACGGTTGAACATCCTTAACCTGGTTCGACCGATTTATTCGATGCTAAGTCGGTTGGGAGCTTTGACCACCAAAATGGTCGACTGCTCTTTAACTTTCGGTCGACCGATTGAGCATTTTAATTAAGCAGTAGAGTGCCTGTGATGTTTCGGTCGAACTGTATCTCCGTTCCGGTCGACCGAATAATACTTAGGCAAAATGCTGAAATCCCTGTTATCGGTTGAACGGACCCTTGGTTCGACCGGTCAGATATATAAATATTATAAATATTGTATAGCGTAGACCATCCAAACGGTTGACCGCTAGATGACTTTTGTTCGACCGATTGGTCGGTAATTCGGTTGGCGTGGTTCGACCGATACACTTGTTTGTACAGTACAGAGTACTGTGCGGAAGACCGGTCGACTGGTGTGCTTGTAGCGGTCGACTGATCTGCCGCAGGTTGGTGGATTTATCCACACGCGAGCCGTCGAGTATAGGTCGACTAATGGCTCCGAGGCGACGGTCGATTACCGGCCTTGAGAGCGACGGATTTCACCTTCGACGAGGGCGTATTATTGTTGGTCCTCTCATATCGAGCGGGGTGTGAGAGATGATTGCCGTAAACCTTGGGCTGTTTGCTGGGGTTTGTCGGTAGGCCAAGGATGTTCTGGCAGGGTGCGCGTCGGGCGGCTCTTGGGGGAGCAACGGCTGTCGTCTGGCCCGAGTTGTGCATTCGGAGGGCTGACTCGCTCCTGGGGTGGCAGCGTAGTACCAGGGTTCCTTTCTGCGGCTCTTGGGGAGCAGTGGTGTCGACTGACCCTTTTGAGGCAGCAGTGGACTGACTTGACCCTCGTGGTGGCAAGAGTGGTTCAGTACCGCGGAGGCGGAGAGGTGTATTATTGTGGACCCGAGGTGGATGATCACGTGCATTGCATTGCATTGTCTTTAATTCCATTTTGTATTTTAGGAGGTTTGGCATACGGGGTTCCTGCAGGGAACTCAGGCATGTTTCAATTGTTTGCATTTCAGGTAGCGAGCAGCATTAGAGTCGAGGTGGTGACCGAGGAGGGTGCCCCCGGGATCTGATCCTGTAGTCGTCAGTCTCTTCTTTTTGAGGTGATTACATATTATACAACTTTTGTCGTAATCACAGTCAGTTTGTATATTTGACTTCCACGTGGATCATATTTATATTATATATGTTGGTCTGTTTCCCGTGATGTGCCCTTGTTTAAATTTTCTGCTGTTTTCGGGGACGTTACAATTTGGTATCAGAGCCTTTATTCCGGTGTACTTGTCCAAAGAAACCACCTTTGAGTTAGGAATTAGGTCTTAGAGGATCATGCATGCATAATTTATATTGATGATTGTCTTGTTTCCTTTGGCAGATGCCTCCTAGATGGGGGAAGGCCGTTGCTCATACTCGCGGTGATAGTGAGACTGATAGGGATGAGGCTTGGGTGGAGGAGCGTCAGACGTTGTTCGATATGGTCGGACGTCTGACTGAGATGATACAGCAGCAGACAGCACAGACTGGGCAGACGGGGACTGGCGCTATGCATGACCGGTTTATGCGCCAGCACCCTCCTACCTTTCTGGGGCAGTACGATGCAGAGGCTGCGGAGGAATGGATCTTCACGATGCAGAAGATTTTTAGTGCGATTGGTTGTCCTCCAGAGGCGAGAGTGGGTTTGGCCACTTATGTGTTGGGCGGTGTTGCGTCCAACTGGTGGAGGTCCACATCGGCAGTGGTATTTGCGGATAGAGAGGATATATCCTGGGAGGAGTTCGTTGGCGAGTTCAACGAGCAGGCAGAAGAGTTATGCTGATACGCGGAGACGTGAGCTGACTTTTGATGCAGGAGATCATGTCTTCCTGAAGATCTCACCTTCCAGAGGGGTGATGAGATTCGGGAAGAAGGGGAAGCTGAGTCCGAGGTATGTCGGACCGTTTGAGATATTGGATCAAGTCGGAGAGGTAGCATATAGGATTGCTTTACCGCCACAGTTCGCAGGACTTCACAACGTCTTCCATGTTTCTATGCTGAGGAAGTACGTGGCCGATCCAGCGCATGTGATAGAGATAGCAGTACCAGAGATCCAGCAGGATTTGTCATTAGATGAGAGACCAGTTGAAATTGTGGATCAGATGGTACATCTGCTACGGAGGAGAGCGATTCCGATGGTGAAGGTCAGGTGGCAGCATCACAGTATCAGAGAGGCTACCTGGGAGATCGAGGAGGACGTCAGGAAGCAGTATCCAGAGTTGTTCCGGTAAGTCAGTTGATTCGAATTTCGCGGACGAAATTCCATAAAGGAGGGTAGATTGTAATAACCTTAATCTAAACACCTTAATTAACCTAAACTAAACCTAATTAACCCTTAATTAAACCATGAACAGTAAAGAGTGAGGTGGAGGTTTGGATAAGATTTAGATTTCTAGGTTTTGGCTATAAATAGGAGGGTATGGTTTTAACCAAAACGTTTTCTTCATCCTAAGTTTATCAAGGAGTGAGAGAGGCGATTTTGGAAGAGAAGAAGAAGGAAAGAAGGAGAAGGAGAAGAAGTGAAGGAGAAGTGTTGGGTTAAGCTTGCCAAAGCTTGGGAGACTTCCACGAATGTCAAAAAGGTATGCCAAGTCTTCATTATAACTCACATAAGCTTTGTGGGTGTTGGGGATCAACGTTGGTGTCGAATGCCCCGTCGGATGGCAACCTATTCAGAGGTTGCAGACGACAATCGGTCGACCGGTGCGTGTGGGCAGTCGACCGATTCTATTATTATATTGATTTGCACCCGCAAACGGTCGAACGATGTCTGCGGAGGGTCGACCGTTATGCCAGATTTGTGCGGGAAAAAGGGTTAATGCTGTTATCTGTCGAACGAATCCACTTCGCCGGTCGATCGAAACAATGAGAATAGGTCGGTTGGGAATTTTGAGTTATTAAACGGTCGAACATCCTTAACCTGGTTCGACCGATCTATTCGATGCTAAGTCGGTTGGGAGCTTTGACCACCAAAACGGTCGAGCGCTCTTTAACTTTCGGTCGACCGACTGAGCATTTTAATTAAGAAGTAGAGTGCCTGTGATGTTTCGGTCGAACTGTATCTCAGTTCCGGTCGACCGAATAATACTTAGGCAAAATGCTGAAATCCCTGTTATCGGTTGAACGGACCCTTGGTTCGACCGGTCGGATATATAAATATTATAAATATTGTATAGCGTAGACCATCCAAACGGTCAACCGCTAGATGACTTTTGTTCGACCGATTGGTCGGTAATTCGGTTGGCGTGGTTCGACCGATACACGTGTTTGTACAGTACAGAGTACTGTGCGGGAGACCGGTCTACCGGTGTGCTTGTAGCGGTCGACCGATCTGCCGCAGGTTGGTGGATTTATCCACACGTGAGCCGTCGAGTATAGGTCGACTACCGGCTCCGAGGTGACGGTCGATTACCGTCCTTGAGAGCGACGGATTTCACCTTCGACGAGGGCGTATTATTGTTGGTCCTCTCATATCGAGCGGGGTGTGAGAGATGATTGCCGTAAACCTTGGGCTGTTTGCTGGGGTTTGTCGGTGGGCCGAGGATGTTCCGGCAGGGTGCGCGTCTGGGGGCTCTTGGGGGAGCAGCGATTGTCGTCTGGCCCGAGTTGTGCATTCGGCGGGCTGACTCGCTCCTGGGGTGGCGACGTAGTACCAGGGTTCCTTTCTGCGGCTCTTGGGGAGCAGTGGTGCCGACTGACCCTTGTGAGGCAACGGTGGACTGACTTGACCCTCGTGGTGGCAGGAGTGGTTCAGTACCGCGGAGGCGGAGAGAGGTATTATTATGGACCCGAGGTGGATGATCTTGTGCATTGCATTGTCTTTAATTCCATTTTGTATTTTAGGAGGTTTGGCATACGGGGTTCCTGCAGAGAACTCAGGCATGTTTCAATTGTTTGCATTTCAGGTAGCGAGCAGCATTAGAGTCGAGGTGGTGACCGAGGAGGGTGCCCCCGGGATCTGATCCTGTAGTCGTCAGTCTCTTCTTTTTGAGGTGATTTAATATTGTATAGCTTTTGTCGTAATCACAATCAGTTTGTATATTTTACTTCCACGTGGATCATATTTATATTATATATGTTGGTCTGTTTCCCGTGACGTGCCCTTGTTGACCGTTGACGGTCTTTTTATATTGTTTAAATTTTCCGTTGTTTTCGGGGACGTTACAAAATTACAAACCCAGGCTATAAGTCTGACTTTTTTAAACAAAATACTAACAACAAAAATTTGTTATGACTTCTACATGTGACAAAATTAAAAAATCTCAAGTCCAATATACTCGACTGATTCGCAAACAATCAATGGAACTACAACAACATAACAATAATAATTAGTAACAAGAAACAACTAGGGTATCAAAACTTGAATAATAAACGAAAAGAAAGTGATTGATATTGTACGCAACTAAAAGTAATATTTTATTCTAACTAAATACTTAAATAAAAATTCCATGACAACCAAATTGAAATCTGTATCCAAAACCAAAATCAAAATCCCAATCTACAAAACTAAATCCAAACTGATAATCTCAAAACCAAAACTCAATCTCATTCCCAAATCAAAATCCAAAACACAATTTCAATCGCAAATCCCAATCCAAAAGATGAAACAAAAATTCAAATCCCAAATCCAAAACTCAAACTCAATCTCAAAACATCAATCCAAAAAATAATTACAGCTAAATCACAACCAAATCCAAACAAAGAGCACACATCAACCAAACGTTAAAACCAAAACCAAACATCAAAGCCCAACCTAAAACCAAAACTAACATCAAACCTGAACAATATACAACTTCATTTAACTATTTACTAAAAAAAGCCACCACAACCACACTTAATCATGCTAATGTGTGAAAAATAACAAATAATTGGAGAGTTACCATAAAATGACGAATGCAGGAGAATGAGGTGAAAAAAATTTGGGGTATTTTCTTGGGTGCACCTCAAAAAGATGTCAATCTCAAAATACACCCGTATTTTTGAATTTGACTTAGGTACACCTACGTTGCCAATGGACCCCACTCCTTTACTTTTTCTATTAGAAAAATTGAAAAAAACCCTCTTAAAATATAAAAATGTTCTTCATCTTAATAAAAAAATTAAAACGGAAAAAACCCAACCCCTCTCTCCTCCTCACTTCTCTCTCTCCCCCTTCTCTACTCCTCTCTCTCTCCTCTCTTTAGTTTTCTCTCCTCTCTCTTATTGTTCTCACATCTCTCTTTTGTGTTCTCACGTCTCTTTCCTCTCTCTATGTCCATGAAAAATATGTTGATTTGGAGAGAGAGAGGAGAGAGAAATGAGGAGAAGAGAGAGAATTGAAAAGAGAAGTCAGAAAAAGAGAGAGAGGAAAGAGATGTCGGAACGAGGTGGATAGAGGGGTTGGTGTTTTTTTGTTTTTTCCCTTTTTACTTTTTTAATTAAGATTTAGGACATTTTCATTATTTTATGAGGGTTTTTTTTGTAAATTTTAAATAGGAAAATGCAAGGTCCACCCAAGTAAAATCTTAAAAAATGTGTATTTTGGAGATTTACGTCTTCTTGAGGTGCACCCAAGGAAAAAAACCTCAAAAAAATAACTTCTGGGTGGGTGACGGGGGTGAAAATGCGGATTGGGGATAAAGGAAGGGTATGCTTGTGGGTTTTGTAACCCCCGAAACATAGCAACCCCAACATCGAGTTCCTTCCCTTAATAAAATTCCAAGAGAGGGTTAAATCCAGAATTCTGACCAACTGGGTCGAGTTCTTATGGTCGAACTCGACAACCTTAATGCTGCGTTCATTAGGTAGTCGGCAATACTGATGTCGAGTTCCTTGAAGCAAAAAGACTAAAGCAACCTAATTGATCGTTTATATTACCGCAAGTGCATGGCATCAGTGAAGTTGCGGCAAGTACGGGTTGTGTCAACAAGGAGGTGTGTCGACTCTGGTTTGTTCGAAGCCAAGTGGGAAAAGAGGGGAGAAGAAATTTATTACACTAAACTAAACTACGTTAAACTAGCACGAAACAATCAAAAAATATGAAAAGCACAAGATGAAATAAAACTAAACAGAGTGACTAATAAAAGCAAGCTGAAAATCAGGAATGGAAACCCCTAAGGGGTGGAGTGTGTATACACATGAAATAAGTGGTGATGAATGCATTCAATAGAGCACAAGTGTAGGTAGTGTTATTATGCATAAGAAGTACCTCATGGCAAGACCTATCATCCGAATCACTAACCTAAGTGATTAATATGAGCATGAACAGGTTTGTTATTAAGAACCTAAAACAACATGGAATGTACCTAAAGATTAGGACAAAACCCATCAAGTTAAGTATTCTCTTTAATTCAAACAAGCATACTCACATTTCTCACATACAACATATAGCATTCATTCCATACTACATGACATGTATAAACATCAACTCCACCAAATTATAAATAAATTAAACTAAGCATGCAAGAATTAAAAGAGAAGACAACATTAAAACAAACTAAGAAAAATTATTTAATTTACACGACTCACATAACAAGTAGCATTCTTATCCACTTGAGTTTTGCTCCAAGGCTTACTCCAAGTAGAGAGAATGCCACCAAGCAATGGGTGAATATAAAGGAGGAAGAGTTCTATTTGTAGTCATAAAAAAAGGTAACCCGAGACAATCCCTCGCTATGGGACTAAATGCATACTATAAATGGACTAAATACACACTAATACACCACCCGACTGAGGCTTATCGTGTTTGGATCCAAATGGACCCGCCAATTGGCAGTTTGGAACAACCAATTGGCGGTCTGGGTTCTACTGATTCGGATGTGCTTTGGTAGAGTATTTTGTGAATCGATTCCTTCATGTTTGGTGCACCCAAAGTGGTTGTTGGAGCTTAGACCCGGATATAATTGCCAAAATACATCTCATGATGGTGTGGAGCTTCTTGATTTGCTCATTGATCCTTTTGGTTTTACATCCTGGTCTTCTCTTGCATCTCAGTCCATAAGTATTTTTGAGTTTTTCTTTGCTTTTAAGTTATTTTTGAGTCTCTTCTTCTCAAACATGTTTATTCCTGAAACTTAAACATAAAACTCATTACGTGGCATTGCTTAGGCTAAAAATAAAGGATATAAGACACAAATATATGTGTGATATAATGTCAATCAAATACCCTGACACATGACTTTTGCTAGTCCGGAGCAACACAAAGAAAGGGAAAAATGAAAGAAATGAAAAAGCATACGTAAAACAGGAAATTCCTAACTCACTTTCGTAGGAATCACGGTTGCACTTAACATGTACAACACCGTTAAACCTCCTTGTCCCCAAGGAAGAGGAGTGTTGTTTCCTGAGGGTTTTCAGCGGCTACCCACAAAATCCGAACATTGATGCATTATTCAACCTAGCAAACGACTCGATGGACTCATTTTTGTCGATCATTGGACACGGTAATTCTACGGGCCGACTCTATATAGGTATTTCGTCCACACACCTAGCCTAATGAACCATTCGTGTAAGTTAGTTAAGGACTTAAGTGACAGACATGGGTAACCTTAACATCCTCAAGTGATACAAAGTGTAAAGTCCATTAAGGTTCTTATTTGTCTTTTTTCTTTTTTTTATCATCAATTTTCTTTCTTTTTGGAGCAGTATGGATGACACTGGTTGGTGTTTGATTCTCCCAGGGTCGGGTTTCGTGCATCATTGCCTATGAGGACTTACACTATCACGAACACCTTCCCCCAAATCTCCACATAGGGCGATCCCTACCACCCGTATAACGGGCGTTCGGTCGGTGCATCCCAAGTCAGATGACTCGAAAGCACCAGGCACTAAGTCCCCTCGAACCTAATTTCCCAAGTGATTAGAGTCGTACGAGAAGAGATAACACCACTTATTTATTATCTACATGGGAACCAAAACCCCTACACTTAAGGTTTCACAACAAAGTGTTTAAGGGTCCCTGACTATGACAAACTTCCTTATACTAAAAGACACAAATTATTTGACTCACTAGGTTCAGGGTGGACTTCTCTGTTTATTTGAGTACTGAAACCCTATGATTACTCGCCCCCTAGGGAAAACTGTGGTGCATCCTTACGACTCGATAAGACCTAAAGCCATTATACTAGATATCCTAATGCATCATGTTCAAGACAATTTTGGCAGCTTTCTTTTTACTTTGCCTCACATGCGTTTTGCACATGCTAAACACACGCAAAACCAACAAAATATTATTTTTACAAACACATGAAGATTTTTCAAAGAAATGAAAATTTTAAAGCACTGGGCAAGCAAAAGAAGACAAGTCACCCAAGGATCATGACAAGCAGATATATCGATATTAAATGCAATACACTAACATGACCCTATCAATACAGACAAAAGAAAACAAAACAAATGGAGAAAGACTCGACTATGTACGCACGTAAAACACCCCCCACACTTACTTCATGCATTGTCCTTAATGAATGTAGGCATGATACTACATGGATTTATGCATGAAACAGAAAAGATCTCACCAACGTGAAGTACAAGGAGATTTTCATGGTCATGTTGATGGACACAAACCCAAATTTCCCTCAAAACTTGTTTGATGCTAAAGAAGAGGGACAAAGACGTGAAAGAAATGGTTCCCAAATACACAGAGGTTGGAGCCCACAACAAGCTAGGCTCACTCATGGAGTCTTCTTTCTTTCTTTCTTTGAAATATAACTATGTACAAAAATAAGTTCCCATCTTTATTTGTCAAACGACATCAAATGGGAACCTCAAAAGTGGGTCAATGCACTTGGAATGAGAATATATGACCACGTGGGACCAAAATACTCAAGCGTGGCCCCCCACACAAAGAACACAAGATGGAAGGAGAGGTTCTTGAATTAAACGCAAAGGCATCTCATTCAAGGATCAAACTGAAACAGCTTGAACGTCTCAAGAGCTTGGGACATAGTGTGCAACGGAAGAAGAGTTTCTCCCGTTGCAGAATTGAAGTTATACTCGTCAATCCAAACTCTCCAACCAACAGGCTGGTGGGTCGAAACGAGGTCAAGAAACTCATTATGCATGTCCAACTCACCAGGCGAACAGAAGGTGTGTCTTTTACCCAAGGTATCCTCTAAGGAACTCCCAATACCCTCATTGGCGATGTAAATGCTTGATGTCCTATCATTTCCAAGATGATCAGGAACAGTGGGAGGAAAACTCTCATCAGGTCGTATGAAATTAAGGGTACTAGGGAGCTCTTGCTCCACCATAGGTGAGTCCTTAAGAGGCACAACAACAAGATCATGTGGCTCAAGGGCCACGAGACAAAAAGGTAAGGCACAATCCTGTGCTGACTCATAATGAAATTGGTCCATGCTATTCTCAATTTGGATCGAATCCCCCACAATGTGATCGTGAATTGAAACCCTAAGTCCCTCAGACTGACTAGGAGTTTGACTTTGAAAAATTATTCTTTGAATTTGTGGATGTAGTGGTGGTTCCATATAAGAAGATAAATCCTCATGTTGACAAGAAAAGTTACCATCCTCACGTTCACGTAATTGTTGTGTCATCTGACTCACTTGCATTGCCATATTTTGCATAGACTGTTGAGTGGTTTCTATGAACGTAAGGAGAGTTTGTTTGAAGGAATCATGTATGTTGTCAACTATGAGGCTCAAGTCAGAGCTTGGTAAATTTTGGGGTTGGGTGTTGATGGGCTGAGAATGATTCCAATGATTGGGAGTAGGGTGTTGGTAGAATTTTGGGTATTCAGGAGGAGAATACTATGGTGGGAATGATGTATAAGTATTTGTATAAGAATGGTCTCCCCACGAATCCATCCCTCTCGGGTTGTACGCGGATGCTTAAAGGTCACATTGAGCATTTTAGGAAAATGTATGCTCATACTCATGCTCTGGGGGAACGTAAAGACATTCCCCAAAAACATGATCACTCAACCCGCAATAGTCACACGGTACAACTATTGAAGCTACCAGTGCACTCATTGTAGGATCGTGAGGGTCTCTAATTCTAATCACTTTTAAGCTAATTACCTACTTGTTTAAGCAATCAAGTTATGCGCAGTGGAATTTAAACAAACAAGCAAGTAAGGAAGAATAATGCAAACCACAATGGACTCGGGGTTTTTTACAGAGGTTCGTCCACCGCCAACGTCCTCTCTTGCCAGCTCCGCTGGACACTTCGTGCTCGGCTCGCTTCTTCACTATCCACTTCCCGTTCCGGGCCGGGAGAGAACGCCTTTTACAAAACAAGCTCGATGAACAACCTCGTGAGCTTGACTTTCTTCTCTCACAATCCGAGAGGAACACTTTGGGCTTTCACCGAAGTCCTTTTTTCCTTACAAACGAATCTTGAGTGGAACAACATTCTCTAAACTTGAGCACACTTCAGTGAGATAGGATTTATGACCAAAGTGTGGAAGGTTTGAGGCTTTGAGTGTGTTGGGTTTCTCTCTAATGTATTGGACAAGTATGTGTGGGAGAGTTGTATTAAAATATGTTTTACAACTCTATTTATAAGCATTAGAGAGAATATAGCCGTTGGGGTTGATTGGGTATAAGTTGGTGTAAGATACATAAAAAAATAAACTCGCGGACCCAATTCTGGATGAGTTCGGTCGACCGGATAGGGCTGAACGGTCAACCGTTAGGCAGTTTTGAACTCAGTTCGGTCAACCGGTTAAGGAACGATCGACCGCCCAACGCTAAGACTTAGGTACACTTAAGTGATCGGTCGAACACCGAATAGGGTTCGGTCGACCGAATCACACCATGCACTATGGGGTTGATAAACAATGTTCTATTTGGTCGACCGAACCAAGGTCTAACGGTCGATCGAATTCCAGTAGGAGATTCAGGTTTGTCAAGAGACAGATATTCGGTCGACCGAACAAGGTAATCGGTTGATCGATACATGAAATGTATTTGGGGTATTTTTGTTTAATACAAATACGACTGTTGGGTATATACGACAAAACAAACGTTCGGAAAATACTTGGTATTCGGTCGACCGAAAAGGTCTGAACGGTCGACCGAACTTAGGCAGTTAAACATTAACAGATTAATTGATCACTCGGTCGACCAAACAGTCTGTTTCGGTCGACCGAATGTGGGTAGACAGTTTGGGTTCAGGTTTAGTGTTTTCCGGTCTAAGTTTGGGTGATCTATTGAAGTCCAAATTATGTGAATTTTTGTGTGTGACTTCTATAGGGAACCTAGTGTGTGTTTGAGTAGTTTTTAGTTCAAGTATGCTCAATTACACAAAGTTCCTAAGACTCAAAGAAATACAAAATACATGTCTTCAAATAAGCTTGATTACATGTCTTGACTTGATTTCTTTTCTTCCTTGAGTCTTGATCACCTGAAGAGGTTAGCACAAAGCAATATACATGCAATGTAACATGTGTGCTACTGTACACCATCACAATTAAGATTATGTTGATTAACTCATCAAAACCTAGATTAAGGCTAAAAAGCCAACAATCTCCCCCTTTTTGATGATGGCAACCTATATCTTAACTATATCTTAATGCATGGAATTTTTATATGTCAATTATGCATATTAATGCTCCCCCTATGGATGTGCATAGATTTTGTTCATTTAGTAATCAAATTCCAAGTTACCCCCTTAATTATCTCTCCCCCTTTGACATCCATCAAAAAATGATATTTATCAAAAACAATTATACAATTTAAGTTCAATGTGGATGTCTTGTAATGAAGTCGCTCTCCCTAAATTTTGCACTTCATTACTATAAGAAAATGATATTCAATAAGCTCCCCCTATCAATATGAATATGATTTTTCAATAAAGTTCATTTCTATTTCTCCCCTATTAACATCAAGCAATTATTTCAATAAAGCATGTGATGTTTTCATTACCCCTTTTTAACATCCATTTACAAAATGTTTGACTCTAAAACTATGGATGTGAATCAAATTTAAGATTTGCAATGAATGAGCAAACGATATGTCAATTAAGCATATAACCTAGACTAGAACCAATTTGATTGAAAATTTTTGAGGATAAGAAAAAATTATACCAACTTGAGGCTTGAATTGGTTCTATCTCCATTCGGTGATGCAACTGGCTTTGAATTCGACTCTTAAGCTCGCCCGGTCATCACCGATTTCTTCCTCAAGTACCTACAAGTGTAGATTTAGGTACTCAAACAACTTTGGGTCCTTGAATGTTAGCTTTGGGAACCCAAACCATTTTGGTTTTAGGAGCCCACACACTTGAGGAACTATGATTAATGAACATGTGCTTGCCATTTAGTGTAGTGTGAGATACATGGTTTTTCAATTTAGCATTGTATCCTAAGCCATGTTTTTTGCAAATATTGTCTTTGACTACCTAAAAGCATGTTAAGCATCTTAGTTCCATTTGTGAATCTTTCTAAATCTTTTCTTAATTGCACATTGCAAGCTTGAAGATCTAGTTGTTCACAATCTATAGGTGTTGCTTCCAATTTATCAAGAGTTGATGCATTGTTTTCTAGTTTAGCAACTACCTCATTCTTCTCATTCATGCATGTTTCAATTTGGCTTTGGAGATCTTTGATTAGCTTTCTAGCATTCTTATTTTTATCACAAATGAACTCATATTGCTTAACTAAGTCATGAAATGCATATTGAAGCACATCATGTCTATAGGTTTCATTATTTGCACTAGAATGTGAGCTATCACTATATTATGACTTAGTTGGGCATGAATTACTAGAACAAGAGTTAGATTCTACCTCACTTTGATCGTCTTCAATAGCCATGAATCATGAGTGAGCCACTTCTCTTTGACGTTGCAAGGAAGACGATGATGATGATGGTGATGAAGAATCATCCCAAGTAGCCTTGTGAGCTACCTCCTTCCTTTCTATTCTCTTGCTCTTCTCCTCGCCCTTCTCTCCTTTTTCTTCTCCCCTTCTCTCCTCTCATTTTCACTCTCCCCCTTCTCCTTTTCTTTTTCTCTTTTCTCACTTCTTCTACCTCTTCTTTCATTCTTTTCTCCTTTATCCTTCTTGAGGTACTTGAAGAATTCTTTGGCTAGTACTTCAATGTCCTCATCTTCTACACTCCTTCTTGGTTGGTCAATATTTGCGTGTAATGACAGGAAGGGTTTGTTCCTTGAAGCTTCCTTCTCCTTTCAATGGTTGATTTTGAGTTCATACGCCATCAAGTTTCCAATTAATTCCTCCATCTTAAGTTGGGAAAGGTCGTGTGCTTCTTCAAATGCGACCACCTTATCTTCCCAATTGTGGCTTAGTGATCGGAGGAATTTCCTTGTCATCTCTCCTTCATTTAATCTTCTTCCAAGAACCAAGAGAGAGTTAGTAATATCGGTGAAGCGAGTGTTCATTTCGCTTATGTTTTCACCGATTTGCATAGAAAAAATCTCATATTTATGCATGAGGAGACTAATGCAGGTTTCCTTAGTTTTGCTATCCCCCTCATGATGCATTTGTAGTCTATGCCAAATTTCATATGCACTTTCACAACCCCTAATCCTATTATATTCACCCTCATGAAGGCCACAATACAAGGTGTTCATGATTTTCAAATTCATTTCGATTTGTTTCATTTTGGGTCTTGTAAGTGAATCTAATTCATCTCTCATTTAGGGGTGTGTATGGATTTTGAAGAAACATCCAATACTTAATGTCGTTAGAAATAAGGAAAATTTTCATCCTTTTCTTCCAATAATCATAATTTAACCCATTTAGGAAAGGAGGTTTAGTAGTACATAATCCTTCTATGTGATTAGATGATGTAGAAGTCATGCTAGAAACACAATTAAGTATGCGATTTAGCTCACAAGGCTCTAATACCAAATGTAGGATCGTGAGGGTCTCTAATTCTAATCACTTTTAAGCTAATTACCTACTTGTTTAAGCAATCAAGTTATGTGCAGCGGAATTTAAACAAACAAGCAAGTTAGGAAGGAATAATGCAAACCACAATGGAGTCTGAGGTTTTTACAGAGGTTCGGCCACCGCATACGTGTTCTCTTGCAAGCTCTGCTCGACATTTCGAGCTCCGCTCGCGTCTTCACTATACACTCCCCGTTCCGGGCCGGGAGAGAACGCCTTTTACAAAACAAGCTCGACGAACAACCTCGTGAGCTTGACTTTCTTCTCTCACAATCTGAGAGGAACACTTCGGGCTTTCACCGAAGTCCTGGCTTCCTTACAAACGAATCTTGAGTGGAACAACACTCTCTAAACATGAGCACACTGTAGTGAGATAGGATTTATGACTAAAGTGTGGAATGTTTGAGGCTTTGAGTGTGTTGGCTTTCTCTCTAATGTATTGGACAAGTATGTGTGGGAGAGTTTTGTAAAAATGTGTTTTACAACTCTATTTATAAGTATTAGAGAGAATATAGAAGTTGAGGTTGATTGGGTGTAAGTTGGTGTAAGATACATAAAATAGAAACTCACAGGACCCAATTCTGGATGAGTTCGGTCGACCGGATCGGGCTGAACGGTCGACCGTTAGGCAGTTTGAACTCAGGTCGGTCGACCGGTTAAGGAACGGTCGACCGGCTAATGCTAAGACTTAGGTACACTTAAGTGATCGGTCGAACACCGAATAGGGTTTGGTCGACCGAATCACACCAGACACTATGGGGTTGACAAACAATGTTCTATTCGGTCGACCGAACCAAGGTCTAACGATCGACCGAATTCCAGCAGAAGATTAAGGGTTTGTCAAGAGACAGATATTCGGTCGACCGAACAAGGTCCTCGGCCGACCGATACATGAAATGTATTTGGGGTATTTTTGTTTAATACAAATACGACTGTTGGGTATATACAACAAAACAAACGGTCCGAAAATACTTGGTATTCGGTCGACCGAAAAGGTTTGAATGGTCGACCGAACGTAGGCAGTTAAACATTAACAGATTAATTGATCACTCGGTCGACCGAACAGTCTGTGTCGGTCGACCAAATGTGGGCCGACAGTTTGGGTTCAGGTTTAGTGTTTTCCAGTCTAAGTTTGGGTGATCTATTGAAGTCCAAATTATGTGAATTTTTGTGTGTGACTTCTATAGGGAACCTAGTTTGTGTTTGAGTTGTTTTTAGTTCAAGTATGCTCAATTACAAAATTCCTAAGACTCAATTACAAAATACATGTCTTCAAATAAGCTTTTTTACATGTCTTGACTTGATTTCCTTTCTTCCTTGAGTCTTGATCACCTGTAGAGGTTATCACAAAGCAATATATATGCAATGTAACATGTGTGCTACTCTACACCATCACGATTAAGATTAGGTTGATTAAATCATCAAAACATCGATTAAGGCCAAAAAGCCAACACTCATGTCATCTACCACATGCATGAAAGAGGCCCAAGGTTCTTGAAATGTCTATAAGTTTGTTCACCAACATGTGATCCGACATAACTAGATGGTGGTCTAGTAGTCGGTGCCTCACTCGTATTACCCAAATTTGAAGACTATTCAGTCACACAATCAAGATTGTCCCAACCAAACGGGGTGTTTGTCTAAGGCACCCAGAATGCATGGATCCAGAGTACCAGGGAGAATAGTCCTTGTCCCAACAATGAAGTGGATGGTCGCCCATGTAACCATCCATCTCAGCAAAGAACTCTTGAGTCGACCACTCTCACCACCGCGAGGCAAAGCTCGCAAAAAATGCTCGAATCGACCCTAAAACGCTTCCAGAGAGTGTAAAGGGGACGAGACTAGAACATAGAAGTAGGTGAGAAAAAGAAGACTAAGAGGAGAAGGGAAGAATCCCTAGATCTAGCGTGGGCAATGGGAGAAGGAAGAAGCCTATCTAGCAAACAAGGCTCACACAACCTACAATCATTATAGGTCCTTACAACTAGATGACGCCAAACTGCGAGGTCACACGGCCTCAACACGCCTCACCTCCCTACAATGAAGACCACATAGCCAAGCCAGTGAGCCAAGATCCGGAGATCTCATCTTTCCTACTATCGACAAAGTGGTTAATGTCGATCAGGCTGTGACGGTCGTGACTGGAGCACTCTCCCAATGCGCTTGAGTCCTAGTGGCCAATGTCTACTTGATTTAGGATCCAAGTTGTATAGAAAGGAGATTGGTTATTAATAGATCTAGGAGGAAACTACAGGTCACAACATGCCAAATTGAGCTCCCACAGAACTAGATTGAAACCAAAACAACCAGAAGAAATTGTAGAGCAAACAAAGCAGACCAGGCCGCCAGTTGGCGGTCCCAGACCGCTGATTGGCCATCCAGTTAGCTTATCGCTTCTCCAAATTTCTCCTGGAGCCTCCCATGGATGCTGAGATGTCCCTAAAATAAACAAAAGCTAAAAACAAAAGATTAAACTCACTCGAATCGTCCAAACCAAAGACTGGACAGAGCACCTCCCCGTCAACGATGCCAAAAATTTGATTGGTCGTTTATATTACCGCAAGTGCACGACGTCGGTGAAGTCACGTCAAGTACGGGTCGTGTCCACAAGGAGATTTGTCGACTCTGGTTTGTTCGAAGGCAAGTGGGAAAAGAGGGGACAAGAAATTTATTACACTAAACTAAACTACGATAAACTAGCACGAAACAATCAAAGAAGATGAAAGAACGAGACAAAATAAAACTAAACTAAGTGACTAATAAAAGCAAGCTTGAAATCAGGAATGGAAACCCCTAAGGGGTGGTGTGTGTGTACACATGAAATAAGTGGTCATGAGTGCATTCAATAGAGCACAAGTGTAGGTAGTGTTACTATGCATAAGAAGTACCTCATGGCAAGACCTATCATCCAAATCACTAATCTAAGTGATTAATAAGAACATGAACAAGTTTGTTATTAAGAACCTAAAACAACATGGAATGTACCTAAAGATTATGGCAAAAACCATCAAGTTAAGTATTCTCTTTAATTTAAACAAGCATACTCACATTTCTCACATACATGACATGTATAACATCAACTCCACCCCCAAAAGGGGATGAAACTACTCACTACTCATTCAGAAACGAACACAAAACAAAATTAAACTAAACATGCAAGAATGAAAAGAGAAAACATTAAAACAAACTAAGAAAAAATATTTAATTTACATGATTCACATTACAAGTAGCATTCTTATCTACTTGAGTTTTGCTCCAAGGCTTACTCTAAGCAAAGAGAATGCCACCAAGCAATGGGTAAATACAAAGGAGGAGGAAGAGTTATATTTATAGTCATAGAAAAGGTAACCCAGGACAATCCCCCGATATGAGACTAAATGCATACCATAAATGGACTAAATATACACTAATACACTACCAGGCTGAGGCTTATCGGGTTTGGATCCAAATGAACTGCCAATTGGCGGTCTGGGTTGGGCTGATCGGGTTGTGCTTTGGTTGCGACTTTTGTGGATCGATTCCTTCTTGTTTAGTGCACTGAAGTGGTTGTTGGAGCTTAGACCCGGATCTAATTGCCAAAATACTCCTCATGATGGTGTGGAGCTTCTTGATTTGCTCATTGGTCCATTTGGTTTTACATCCGGGTCATTCTCTCTTTCATCTCAGTCCATAAGTCTTGCATCTTAGTCTTTTTCCTTGCTTTTAAGTCCTTTTTGAGTGTCTTCTTCTCAAACATGTTTATTCCTGAAACTTAAACATATTCCTCATGCTTAGGCTAAAAATAAAGTATATAAGACATATATATATATATATATATATATATATATATGCATGATATGATATCAATCACCAACCTTCACCACGTGTCACGACATGGTGAAGGCAGACATAGTTTGATAAATAATTTGGTGGGGGCATATTTTGCTAGTTTTTAATTTTAATTATAGAGAACCAAAGAAATGTATAAAATTAGATATAAAATTTTAAAAATCCGGTTCAAACTGGACACAAGGTCTAAACTGTATTGGATGAGATTTTTGGTTCTCTAATTATGAGAACTGGGAATTATGCTGGACCGACCAGAAGTTGGGAGGCCTTATATTCCAATGTCCTAAGTTTTACTTGAGAGGTGATCACTTGTTTTTTGGTTGATAAGTAGGCATTTGCATTGGTTTAAAACATATCCATGCCATGATTCACAGTGATCCCCATTAAGGGGTTACAGGAGGGCATATTAGTCCTCAACAAAGAGAACTATAGGGTCTAGGTTATATGCAACCAAACATAATCTGAAATACAAAAACCAGTAAGATAATAATGCCAATAATGGGTCCATTTCACGCTATGTTAGAGAATGAGCCATTAATTATGTTCTTGACTTTCCAGTTACCAGTGCATGGTGAATGCCCATTATCGTTTGAATAAATGATTTTTTCTTGGGACATCGCAAGTGTTACAACCCTAAACCCGATTAGGGGTTAATGGGTGGTTAAGATGGTGTTTTACATGGGGAAGAGGTGCAGCACAGTTGTGTGCGTGGGGAAGGAGGAGAATAGGTGGTGTAGGGTGATGGAGGGGAGGCGTGCACTGTTGCGAGGAGAGGTTTTGTTGAGTTTATAACTGAGTTTCTCTCTCTCTCCTTTCTCTCTCGTTTGATCTCTCTCTCACTGTTTCCTTTTCTATCCCGACGACCAGAGGGAGTTGAGACGTGTGGTGCCGAGCTCGGAGTCGCGGAGGTGAGGAGGTCAGGCGTGCGAAGGTGGTTGCTGTCGAGGAGGTGACGGAGGCGCGAGCGGTGCTCCGGCGTAGTTCGTCCTTCTCTTGAGGTATGCCGCTCTCTAGTGTGATTTGGTTGTTAACCCTCGTGGGAGGGTTGTGTTGGTCGGTCGGAGGAGGTCGGAGACCTCTCCGACGATGTGTTTTGATGGAAAAACCTCGGCTGGCGCGAGGTTGAAGACGACCAACGGTCGACCGGACCCTTCGGGTGGTCGACCGAATGTATGTATTTTGTCTGTTTGTTGTGTTTCGGTCGACCAGTTCCTTGTGTTCGTACGACCGGAACTTAAGTGTACTGGGTTATTTATGCTTGTTCGTTCGACCGTTATAAGACGTAGAAATAATAGGATGACCCTGTTAGTTTTCGGTAGACCGAGACCCAGGATTCGATCGACCGATAGTTTGAATTTGATGTTGACCAGACTCCGGATTTTGACCTCGTTCGGTCGACCGGTTTCAGACCTTCGGTAGACCGTTGGAAATTAGGTGTTGCGCAAATAGTTCGACCGTTTCAGATATTCGGTCGACTGATTCCTTTGAGGAAACGGTCGACCGGGCTGTCTGGTTCGGTCGACCGTTTTTGCACAGGACTGAATTTCTGGTTTCCATTTTGAATGCCAACTTTGTCCACGGATACCCGTGTCCTCGCCTTGTGCGTGAGCCGGGAGGTGACGGTGGGCGCGTTCCGCGTGCTTGCCCAGGGACCGCCGTGTGGAAAAGTGTGGGTGTTCGGGACGTGTCACCTCCATGTATGGATCGTGACTAATATGATGGATTGATTGGACTCATTGTAGAGTAGCAGGCCTGAGGGATCATGGATTCCAATGTATGATGATTGTGCGAGCACGCAACTGTCGTTGGGTGAGGTGACTACGGGCCTATATGGCGACGGAGGTCGCTGCCCTGCTTTTATAGCAACGACGTTGGTGTTTGCGGCTCGTGGAGCCTGATGACCTGGCAGACTTCGGTCTGGACCGTCCGATGTTGTGCCAGACGTATTGATTGGACCACCGATGTTGTGTCGGTGATGCCGCCGATGTTGTTCCGGTGATGATGATTGATGGGCCGGTGTTGTTCCGGCTATGTTGTATGATGGGCCAATGTTGTTCCGGCTATGTTTTCCTCAGCTGGGCACCTACTGAGATGATGATTAATGGACCGACCGAACGACCGCTCCGTTGGTGTGGTTTCGACCACGAGTTACAGATCTATATCTTTATGGTGCGGACCTCGCGGATGCCCCTTCCCGAATCCCTTGTTTAGTGTAGCCGCGTGTGGGGGTGTCGCGTCTTGTTCCGTTAGACTGTATGTGCCTACGGTAGGTCTCCTCGGGAGACCCGATGATGATTATCGGACTGATGTCCCATGTTACTCTTCGGGGGAACTGTTTTCCTTATTATTGATGACATGACATGCTACTAGTATGATAGGTGCATTTGTACTACTGCATGCATATAGGTGAACTTGGCATACGGGGTTTCCTTATGGAAACTCAGGCATTGTTGTTGCATCTTTTTCAGGACCGCAGTAGGTCCAGTTGGGTGGTGATCAGCGGGCGCGTGCATTTTGGGATCAGATCCTCTATTCTGACCACTGAGGTCGACATGATTATGTTTATCTTCTTTTACTGTTCTGTTGTAATCATGTATCATTTTTGACAAACTCTGATGTAATCTGGTCCACCGCTTTTATGTTTTATGAGAAGCAACAATCCCGTCTTTGATGATTGAGTTCTATTGCATGTTTATAAATTTTTAAAATTTCCGCTGTTTCGGGATGTTACAATTTGGTATCAGAGCGGTCGATTCCTATGTGGTTCCCAATGAAATCACCCTTGTAGTAATAGGACGGTTGCATTTTATATTTTTAGCATGCATTCATGGCTGAGGTTTGTGATTGTTTCTTCTGTCAGATGGCTCCTAGACATGTGCGGAGTTCCCCGCGTGATCGCGATCCCAGCGACGACACTGGAGGTGCCAACTGGGAAAGGTTAGGAGAGTTTCTGGAGCATATGGCAGCCCAGAATGTGCAGGGCGGGATGCGCACTGAGCATGACCGGTTTATGCGTCAGCACCCACCGAGTTTTGATGACAGGAGTGCTGCAGAGGTGGCGGGGGACTGGATCTTCAAGATGTAGAAGATCTTTCGAGCGATTGGAGTTGCACCTGAGAGGAGGGTGGATCTGGCCACCTATGTGTTTGATGGCGAGGTAGCAAACTGGTGGAGGACCGCATCCACGGTCGTGTTTGAGGATCGTGAGGATGTCAGCTGGGAGGAGTTCTTAGAGGTGTTCCATAAGCAGTACTTTCCCCAGCACGTCAGGGACCGGAAGAGGGAGGACTTCATGTCGCTGGAGCAGAGGGAGATGACTCTGGCGAGCTACATCAGCAGGTTTAACGCTTTGGAGCGTTACTGCCCAGAGATCTGTGTGACCTCATAGCAGCGGGCGAGGAAGTTCGTGAAGGGACTGAGGCAGCCGCTCCGGTCACGTGTGAACAACAGCAGCCGCGGACCCTTGCTGATGTGGTGAAGCATGCTACCGTTATTGAGCAGGACTAGAGGGAGTGTCTTCAGGAGGCGAGGAAGGCACCAGTGAGCACCGGTAGCCGAGTTGTCGGCCGTGGAGCAGGGAACCCGGGCAAGAGGCCCAGGTTCGATGGTGGAGGAGCACGTCAGTCTGGAGCGTGCACTTTCTGTTGGAGGTTTCACCCTGGTCAGGAGTGCTTCAGGCGCACTGGAGCTTGCATGGGGTGCGGGCAGTTGGGTCACTTTGTTCAGGAGTGCCCGAATAGGCATGGAGAGCCTAACAGGAGGTTTGGACCACCAGTGGCAGTGAGAGGTGGAGGCAGCTGATCAATCGTCTCACCAGGACAGGGCAGGAAGACCGGGCGAGTCTTCACTATTCAGGCTGAGGAGGCGAGGGACTCCAACACCGTCGTGGAAGGTACACTTTCTATTTCTGGCTTAGTAGCGCGTGTGTTGTTTGATTGTGACACAGCACTCCTTCATTTCGGAGAAGTTTGCTGGCGAGTTGGGTCGGACCCCTGTGCTGCAGACTGATGTTTTGGAGGTCAGCACGCCCATGGGTGAGGTGGGCACTGTGGGGAGCTTTTTCCCCGGCACCGCAATTGCTTCGGGAGACCATGATTTTCCGGCAGATCTGGTCTTGTTACCGATGGAGGACTTCGACGTCATACTGGGGATGGACTGGCTGTCACAGTACGACGTGCGGGTCTTTTGCCGCGAGAAGAAGATCCTAATTCCGATGGAGGGTTTGGCAGATGTTTTGATCAGAGGTACAAGGAGCAGAGGGGATCGTCTGATTGTGTCTGCATTTAAGGCACATAGACTGATACTACAGGGATGTAGAGTGTTTGTGGCTACGCTGGTTGTTCCTGATCCTGAGACGAGGAGGTTGGAGGACATAGAGGTTGTGCAGGAGTTCCTAGATGTGTTTCCAGCAGAGATTCCAGCATTACCGACGCACCGAGAGATCGAGTTCGGCATCGAGTTGGTAGCGGGTACAACACCTCAGTCGAAGGCTCCATATCGTATGGCACCTGCTGAGTTGACGGAGCTGAAGAAGCAGTGGCAGGAGTTGATGGAGTTCGGGTTCATTCGACCGAGTGTTTCTCCATGGGGAGCGCCTGTGCTCTTCGTGAAGAAGAAGGATGGATCGTTGCGGATGTGCCTCGACAACAGGATGCTGAATAAGGTTACCGTTTGAAATCGGTACCCTTTGCCCAGGATTGATGACTTGTTTGATCAGTTGCAGACGGTGAGAGTGTTCTCGAAGATCGATCTGCGTTCGGGTTATCACCAGTTGCGTATCAGGGAGGCAGATGTTCAGAAGATAGCCTTCAAGACGTGGTACGGCCACTACGAGTTCTTGGTGATGCCGTTTGTAGTGACGAATGCACCTGCAACATTCATGGATTTGATGAATAGGACCTTCCAGCCGTACCTCGACAGATTTGTCATTGTATTCGTGGACGACATCTTGGTATACTCGCCTGACAGGGAGCAGCATCGAGAGCACCTGAGAATTGTGCTTGGCATCTTGAGGGATCAGCAGCTTTATGCCAAGTACACGAAGTGTGAGTTTTGGTTGGATCAGGTGGCTTTTCTGGGGCATATTTCGTCAGCGGATGGGATTTCAGTGGATCCGGCGAAGGTTGAGGCAGTGACTCAGTGGAGAGCCCCGACGAGCGTGACGGAGATCAGGAGTTTCGTTGGACTGGCAGGGTATTACAGACGGTTTATCCAGGATTTCTCCAGACTTGCATCGCTGCTGACAGCATTGACGCAGAAGGGCGTCAAGTTCGTTTGGTCCCAGAAGTATGAGGACAACTTTCAGGAGCTGAAGAGGCGATTGACGACAACACCTATTCTGACTCTACCGAATGGCAGTGGAGGGTATGTGATATACAGCGATGCGTCAGGGATTGGCTTGGGCTGTGTTCTGATGAAGCACGGGAAGGTGGTGGCGTACGCTTCGAGGCAGCTGAAGGTGCACGAGAAGAACTACCCTACTCATGATCTGGAGTTAGCAGCGGCAATTCACGCGTTGAAGACCTGGCGGCACTATCTTTATGGTGAGCAGTTCGAGGTCTTCACCGATCATCAGAGTCTGAAGTATTTGTTCTCGCAGAAGGAGCTGAATATGAGGCAGCGCAGATGGCTTGAGTTCATTAAGGACTACGACTTCACCATTTCCTATCATCCGGGGAAGGCGAATTCAGTTGCAGATGCACTGAGCAGGAAGACAGAGGTTTCAGTTGCGAGTCTGTGCATCTAGGAGTGGAGGCTACTCGAGGCATTGTCAGAGTGGAGATCGTTCACAGAGGGTTCAGAGGGAGCAGTGATTGCTTGGCTTCGGGTGGAGCCGCAGACTGTCTTACGGGTGTTGCATGCTCAACATGAGGATGATGAGTTAGCTGGTCTGCTACAGTTGGCTTCCAGAGCTGAGTCAGACTTCAGTGTAGGGGTTGATGGTGGTTTGAGGTTCAGGAGTTGGATCTGGGTGCCAAAGTTCGATGGGTTGAGAGATGACATCATGGAGGAGGCACACAGAGCTAGATACACCATTCACCCGGGGAGCACGAAGATTTATAAGGACCTGCAGCTGAAATTCTGGTGGAAGGGTATGAAGAGGGACATTGCAGAGTTCGTAGAGTGATGCTTAGTCTGTCAGCAGGTGAAGATTAAGCATCAGCGACCAGCGGGACCGATGCAGTGCATTGAGCTTCCTGAGTGGAAGTGGGAGCACGTGACGATGGATTTCGTCGCAGGGTTGCCGAAGACGAGGAGATTCCACGACGCGATTTGGGTGATAGTCGATCGACTGACCAAGTCGGCGCACTTCTTAGCGATCAGGACCACGTTGCTTTTGGAGGGTCTAGCTAAGTTTTACGTGGAGGAGATAGTCAGGTTGCATGGAGTGCCAGTAAGCATCATCTCCGATCGAGATCCTCCGTGATTTTGGGGGAGTCTGCAGCAGGCTTTGGGGATGCGTCTGAGGTTCAATACAACGTTTCATCCGCAGACAGATGGTCAGTCAGAGAGGACGATTCAGACCTTGGAGGATATGCTGAGAGCATGCACATTGGATTGGGCAGGACACAGGGATGAGCATTTGCCGCTGATAGAGTTCGTCTACAACAACAGCTACCACTCAAGTATTGGGATGGCACCATACGAGGCACTGTACGGGAGGCCTTGCAGATCACCGGTATGCTGGAGTGATGTGGGCGAGAGGCAGTTGGTGGGGCCAGAGATTATGTAGATGTACTCAGAGAAGGTTGATGTGATAAGGAGGAGACTGGCTAGGGCACAGAGCAGGCAGAAGAGTTATGTTGATCGACGCAGACGAGTGCTAAGTTTCGAGGTGGGCGACCACGTGTTTCTGAAGATTTCCCCAGCCCGAGGTGTGATGAGGTTTGGGAAGAAGGGGAAGCTTAGTCCGAGGTATGTGGGGCCGTTTGAGATCCTCGACCGAGTTGGAGAGGTTGCCTACCGGAATGCATTGCCACCGCAGTTTTCGGGTCCGTCTTCCATGTATCGATGCTGAGGAAGTACGTTGCAGATCTAGCTCACGTTATTTAGATAGCAGTGCCAGAGATTCAGCAGGACCTGTCTCTTGAGGAGAGACCAGTGGAGATAGTCGATCGCATGGATCACCAGCTCAGGAGAAGGACAATTCCGATGGTGAAGGTCCGGTGGCAGCATCATAGTGTGCGCGAGGCCACTTGGGAGATCGAGGAGGAAGTCAGAAGGCAGTATCCAGAGCTTTTCGGTGAGTAGTATGCTTTGATTTCGGGACGAAATCCTTTTAAGGTTGGTGGATTGTTACAACCCTAAACCCGATTAGGGGTTAATGGGTGGTTAAGATGGTGTTTTGCATGGGGAAGAGGTGCAGCACAGTTGTGTGCGTGGGGAAGGAGGAGAAACGGTGGTGTAGGGTGATTGAGGGGAGGCGTGCACTGTTGCGAGTAGAGGTTTTGTTGGGTTAATAACTGAGTTTCTCTCTCTCTCTCTCTCCTTTCTCTCTCGTTTGATCTCTCTCTCACTCTTTCCTTTTCTATCCCGACGACCAGAGGGAGTTGAGACGTGTGGTGCCGAGCTCGGAGTCGCGGAGGCGAGGAGGTGAGGCGTACGATGGTGGTTGCTGTCGAGGAGGTCACGGAGGAGCGAGCGGTGCTCCGGCGTAGTTCGTCCATCTCTTGAGGTAGGCCGCTCTCTAGTGTGATTTGGTTGTAAACCCTCGTGGGAGGGTTGTGTTGGTCGGTCGGAGGAGGTCGGAGACCTCTCCGACGATGTGTTTTGATGGAAAAACCTCGGCTGGCGCGAGGTTGAAGACGGCCAACGGTCGACCGGACCTTCGGGCGGTCGACCGAATGTATGTATTTTGTCTGACTGTTGTGTTTCGGTCGACTGGTTCCTTTTGTTTTGATGACCGGAACTTAAGTGTACTGGTTTATTTATGCTTGTTCGGTCCACCGTCACCTCCCGGCTCACGCACAAGGCGAGGACACGGGTGTCCGTGGACAAAGTTGGCAGTCAAAATGGAAACCACCGGATGGAAAAGTGTGGGTGTTCGGGACGCGTCACCTCCATTTATGGATCGTGACTAATATGATGGATTGATTGGACTCATTGTAGAGTAGCAGACTTGAGGGATCACGGATCCCAATGTATGATGATTGTGCGAGCACGCAACTGTCGTTGGGTGAGGTGACTACCGGCCTATATGGCGACGGAGGTCGCTCCCCTGCTTTTATAGCAGCGACATTGGTGTTTGTGGGTCGTGGAGCCTGATGACCTGGCAGACTTCGGTCTGGACCGTCCGATGTTGGGCCGGACGTATTGATTGGACCACCGATGTTGTGTCGGTGATGCCGCCGATGCTGTTACGGCGATGATGATTGATGGGACGATGTTGTTCCGACTATGATGTATGATGGGCCGATGCTATTCCGGCTATGTTTTCCTCAGCTGGGCACCTACTGAGATGATGATTGATGGACCGACCGAGCGACGGCTCTGTTGGTGTGGTTTCGACCACGAGTTACAGATATGTATCTTTATGGCGCAGACCTGGCGGATGTCCCTTGCTGAACCCCATGTTTAGTGTAGCCGTGTGTGGGGGGTGTCGCGTCTTGTTCCGTTCTACTATATGTGCCTACGGTAGGTCTCCTCGGGAGACCCGATGATGATTGTCGGATTGATGTCCCATGTTACCCTTCAAGGGAACTGTTTTCCTTATTGTTGATGACATGACATGCTACTAGTATGATAGGTGCATTGGTACTACTGCATGCATATAGGTGAGCTTGGCATATGGGGTTTCCTTATGGAAACTCAGGCATTGTTGTTGCATCTTTTTCAGGACCACAGTAGGTCCAGTTGGGTGGTGATCAGCGGGTGCGCGCAGTTTGGGATCGGATCCTCTATTCTGACCACTTAGGTCGACATGATTACGTTTATCTTCTTTTACTGTTCTGTTGTAATCATGTATCGTTTTTGACAAACTCTGATGTAATTTGGTGCACCGCTTTTATGTTTTATGAGAAGTTAAAGTCCCGTCTTTGATGGTTGAGTTCTATTGCATGGATTATAAATTTTTAAAATTTCCGTTGTTTCGGGATGTTACAGCAGGTGTCCTAATTGACAATATGCACTCGGATTTTTGCTATTGCTAGAGGTGCACTTGTAAGTTGAACATATTTGCTCATATAAATATCTGTCGTTAGTGGGCCCCACTTCGTCACCGTTTCCGTCCAATATTGTTAGACAATTTGCAAATTAAACATCGTAAAATACAAATATCCTTAATATTAAAATCAAAAAGTGAAAAGTGAAAAACATAAAACCAACACCCAACCACCATGTTTCCTCTCCCTCTCTTCTTCCTCCTCCTCACCACTCTCCCCTCCACCCATCCCACCCCGCCGATCTCTCCTCCCTCCTCGCCGTCACCACCACCCTCATCCCATCCTCTCCAATTGGAACGTCTTCGTTACGACGCCAGCGGCCACGTCTCCGGACTCGTCCTCCCCAATTTGTCATTATTCAAAATAATTCAGCGTGTTGAGATGTTTTTTAATGCATATCAGTTCTCTAATGCGGGTCTTTGATGGTGAGATCCTGGAGCAGAAAGTAATGGAAAAAATTGGTTGTTCAGGTTATACAACAACCCCTTGCAAATCGCTTCGATCTTATCTTTACAAGAGAATTTCAGTACAAATATAATCATCATGTTTCAATTTTCAGAGGCAAAGTGAGAAGTACTCAATAGAAATATCAAATCCTCTGTTGTGGTGGGTGGGTGGTGGATGATGTTATGAGTCTTATGACTTTCCACGACATCCCTTTTGGCGATCATTTCCAAGCATATGTTGGTCATGCCATGTTCATTTGCAAATTGTCTAACAGCGTTCTACGGAAACAATGATTGAGTGACCCCTACTAATAGCAGAGGTGTATATGAGTAAATATGTTTGGCATACAAGTGTATCTCCAACAATAGCCAAAATTTGGGTACATAACACCAATTACGAAACCCGCGAGATGCACCCAAGCAAAAAACCCTTGAATATAACTGGGTCTTTTGCCGAGTCCACTAGTTGCTTCCTCCGCCATGGTGGTTCCTAGCCCTCCTCAAGATGTTTTGGTCGCTCAGGTTTGACCTATTGAAGGTCATCTGGTTTGACCTATTGTCTCCCCCTTGGTGGGCTTCAGTACCCCCTTCCACCAGTATTAAGATCTCACACGTGTCCCCGTCGTTGTTAAAGTGCACATTTGTCGTGATCGGAAAGCCCACCCGAGGTGGAACCAGAATATGTGCAACCATATATAAACACTCTAAGGTTTAGAGTTTTCTCATTGATTTCAAGTAAATCCCCAAATTCATGATCCAAAAGGTGAAAGAAAGCTTGGCTTCCGTAGGTCCAATGAAACTCCTCGATTGCAACATCGGCCAAGAGCTACGTTTTTGCAAACCACATTTTTTCCAAACCATGCCGAGAAAGCCACTGTCTTTCCTGCCCTTGTTGTGAAGGTGGGCCTATTCTCCCCATTTGTAATGCCCATTCTTCCGAAGGGACAACGACAAGGAACACACGTCCCAAGAGCGGTTGCATATCTCAGTTGGCGTGCTCAGGCCAAGGTTTAGTTACTCAAGCAACTTTGGAATTTCAACCAAATCGCAAACAGCCGAGGCCATAATGCACTATTTTAGCAGCCTATCGACAAGCCCTCATGCATTCAGGAAGGAGGGAATGCTTAACTTGTTTTGATACATCTTTGGAGTATGGAAGTGGTGGTGAGAATGATGAGTTTTCTTAAGAAGACCTTTTACACCATAGTAGAAACAAGTGACCCTTTCGAACTTTTTGGTAATTTTGTCATGGTTCGTCTGTTGTAGTTTCCTATTTCTACGTTGGACTAGAACCCAATGTCCAACACAATGTGCTATTTTTGCGAAGAGAGTGTGTAACATCCCGAAACAGCGGAAATTTTAAAAATTTAAACAATCAAGAGAATATCAGAATAAACTCATCAACGGGAATGTCACTCAATAAATCAACCGTCAGTGCACCAATAATACAATAGAGTTTGTCAAAAGGCGTGATTACAACAATACAAGGAAATGACAGATAAGGTAATCACGACGACCTTGAAGAGTCGGATGAGGATCCTGGCCCCAAGATGTGTGCGCCTGCGGTCACCACCCGACAGAACCTACTGCGTTCCTGAAACATGAATCAAACAACGATGCCTGCGTTTCCCATTAGGAAACCCTGTATGCCAAGCTCACCTATATGCATGCAATAGTACGGTAAATGAACCTATCATACTAGTAGCATGACATGTCACATCTGGAATGCATCAAATCCCTCGACAGGGTAAACGGGACCTCGGTCCAACAACCACGACCCTCAACAGGGTCCACAAGGACATCAGTCCAGCAACAACAACGGGTCTCCCTCGGAAACCAACCGTAGGCACATACAGTCTTACGGACAGTACGTGACGCGTCCCCCCCACACGCGACTACTCGAGCCAAAGGGATCGGTGAGGAGCTTCCGCACTTCCATGCAAAGAACCGCGTGGTCTACACCACCTTCGACGGAGCCGTAGCCCGGTCGGTCAACATCCCAGGATAGGTGACCAATCGGGGATCATCGCTGGCCCAACATCAGCGGCATCGCCGACACAACATCGGCGGTACGACATACATCCGGCACAACATCGGACGGCACAACCACAAGCCAGAACATCGTCGGCACCATCATCGTCGACAGCAACCTCGGCGGCATCGCCGGCACAACATCGGCGGTACAACATACGTCCGGCACAACATCAGACGGGTCCAGACCGTAGGCTGCAGGGTCATCATGCTCCACGAGCCATGCGTCACACGCATTGAGATCCGCGATCCCTCAGGTCTGCTACTCATACAATGAGTCCAATCAATCCATTAAATTAGTCACGATCCATACATGGAGGTGACGCGCCCGGACACCCACACTCTTCCACACAGTGGTCCCTGGGCGGGCACACGTAAGGCGCCCACCGTCACCTCCCGGCTCACGCACAAGGCGAGGACACGGGTTTCCGTGGACAGAGTTGGCATCAAAAAGGAACCAGGAATTCTGTCCTGTGCAAAACGGTCGACCGAACAAGACCACTCGGTCGACCGTTTTCCTCAAGGGAATCGGTCGTCCGGAAGTGACAACCGGTCGACCGCTTCCACAAGGGAAATCGGTCGACCAAAAGTGACAGCTCGGTTGACCACTTCCACAAGGGAATCAGTCGACCGAAGCGTCTGCAACGGTCGAACTATTTGAACAACACAAATTCCTAACGGTCTACCGAAGGTCTAAAACGGTCGACCGAATGAGGTCAAAATCCGGAGTCTGATCAACATCAAAATCGAATCTATCGGTCGACCGACTCAGGGGTCTTTGTCGACCGAAAACTAACAGGGTCATCCTATTATTTCTACGTCAAAACGTTCAACCGTAAACACATGCATAATACCAGTACACTTAAGTTCCGGTCGACCGAAGCACAACAGACAGAAAATGATACATACATTCGGTCGACCGCCCAAAGTGTTCGGTCGACCGTTGATCATCTTCTACCTCGCACCAGCCGAGGTTTTCCACGGAAAACGACGTCGAAGAGGTCTCCGACCTCCCCGTCCGTGCAACACAACCCTCCCACGAGGGTGAGCAACAACAAATCAAACTAAGAACCGGCATACCTCAAATGTGTGATTAACGATGCCCGCCGGAGAAACCGCGACACCACCTCCGATCCGCGACCGCACGCGCGCCTCACGCGCGGAGCAACCTCCACGTCTCCTGGTCACCGGAAGAGAAGAAGAAAGGGTGCGAGAATGCAAGAGTGAGAGAGAGTGAGAGATGGGTGTGGTTTTGCCTCCCAACCAAGCACAAAACCCAACCAACCCATCACCCTACACTCCTACCCCACCACACCACACAACCAGACACTATTCTCCTCCTCTTCCCCATGCTAATCCCCCCACTAATCACGGGATTATCCTAAACATGGGTTAGGGTCTAACAACCCACCCACCTTAAGAGGATTTTGTCCCGAAATCAAATAAGAAATTCACCGAAAAGCTCTGGATACTGCCTTCTGACTTCCTCCTCGATCTCCCATGTGGCCTCGCGGTCACTGTGATGCTGCCACCGGACCTTCACCATCGGAATGGTCATCCTCCTGAGCTGGTGATCCATACGATCAACGATCTCAACTGGTCTCTCCTCGAGTGACAAGTCCTGCTGGATCTCTGGCACCGCAATCTCAATAATGTGAGCTGGATCTGCAATGTACTTCCTCAACATCGATACATGGAAGACGTTGTGAAGACTGGAAAGTTGCGGTGGCAATGCAATCCTGTAGGCAACCACTCCAACTCGGTCTAGGATCTCAAACGGTCTGACATACCTCGGACTGAGCTTCCCCTTCTTCCCAAACCTCATCACTCTCCGAGCTAGGGAGATCTTCAGAAACACATGGTCACCAACCTCAAAGCTCAACTCCCGTCTGCATCTGTCGGTATAACTCTTCTGCCTGCTCTGCGTTGTGGCCAATCTCCTCCGGATCACATCCACCTTCTCAACATACATATGCACGAGCTCTAGCCCCACTAGATGCCTCTCGCCCACATCACTCCAGCATACCGGTGATCTGCAAGGCCTCCCGTACAAAGCCTCGTACGGTGTCATCCCAATACTCGAATGGTAGCTGTTGTTATAGGCGAACTCGATCAGCGGCACGTGCTCATCCCAGTGTCCTGACCAATCAAAGGTACATGCTCTCAGCATATCCTCCAGGGTCTGGATCGTCCTCTCTGACTGACCATCTGTCTGCGGGTGAAATGTTGTACTGAAGCCTAATGCAGACTCCCGCAAAACCTGGATGTAAATCTGGGATCTCGATCAGAGATGATACTCACAGGTACTCCGTGCAGTCTGACTATCTCCTCTACATACAATTTAGCTAGACCCTCCAGAGGCAACGTGGTCTTGATCGCTAAGAAGTGCGCCGAGTTGGTCAGTCGATCGACTATCACCGAAATCGCGTCGTGGAATCTCCTCGTCTTCGGCAACCTTGTGACAAAATCCATCGTCACGTGCTCCCACTTCCTCTCTGGAAGCTCTATACACTGCATCGGTCCCGCTGGTCGTTGATCCTCAATCTTCACCTACTGACAGACTAAGCATCGGCCCACAAACTCAGCAATATCTCTCTTCATGCCCTTCCACCAGAAGTTCTGATGCAGGTCCTTATACATCTTCGTACTCCCCGGGTGGATGGTATATCTCGCTCGGTGCGCCTCCTTCATGATGTCATCTCTCAGCCCATCAACCTTCGGTACCCAAATCCGACTCCTGAACCTCAGACCACCATGAACCCCCACATTGAAGTCTGATCCATATCTGGCAGCCAACTGTAACAGACCAACTAACTCCTCATCACCATGCTCAGCCTACACAACACGCGAGATGGTCTGCGGCTCCACCCTCAGCCCAGCAATCACTGCTCCCTCAGAGCCCTCTGTGAACGGCCTCCACTCTGACAACGTCTCGAGTATCCTCCACTCATGGATGCACAAACTAGCAATTGACACCTCAACCTTCCTGCTCAGTGCATCCGCAACCGAATTCGCCTTCCCCGGATGATAGGAAATGGTGAAGTCGTAGTCCTTAGTGAACTCAAGCCATCTGCGCTGCCTCATATTCAGCTCCCTCTGTGAGAACAAATACTTCAGCCTCTGATGATTTGTGAAGACCTCGAACTGCTCGCCATAAAGATAATGTCGTCAGGTCTTCAACGCGTGAATCACCGCTGCTAACTCCAGATCATGAGTAGGGTAGTTCTTCCCGTGTACCTTCAGCTACCTCGAAGCGTACGCCACCACCTTCCCGTGATGCATCAGAAAACAGCCCAAGCCAAACCCTGACGCATCACTGTAAATCACGTAGCCTCCGCTGCCACTCGGTAGCGTGAGAATCGGCGCTGTCGTCAGTTGCCTCTTCAGCTCCTGAAAACTGTCCTCGCACTTCTGGGACCAAACGAACATGACGCCCTTCTGCGTCAATGCTATCAATGGTGAAGCGAGTCTGGAGAAGTCCTGAATGAACCGCCTGTAATACCCAGCAAGTCCCATGAAGCTCCTGATCTCTGTCACGCTCGTCGGGGCCCTCCACTGAGTCACAGCCTCGACCTTCGCCGGGTCCACTGAATCCCATCTGCTGACACGATGTGCCCCAGAAACGCCACCTGATCCAACCAAAACTCGCACTTCGTGTACTTGGCATACAACTCCTGATCTCTCAAGATGCCAAGCACAATCCTCAGGTGCTCCCGGTGCTGCTCCCTGTCAGGCGAGTACACCAAGATATCATCCACAAACACCACAACAAAACTGTCGAGGTACGGCTAAAAGGTCCTATTCACCAGGTCCATGAATGTTGCAGGTGCATTCGTCTGTCCAAACGACATCACCAAGAACTCGTAGTGCACGTATCGTGTCCTGAAGGCTGTCTTCTGAACATCGACCACTCTGATCCGCAACTGGTGATAACCTGAGTGCAGATCAATCTTCGAGAACACTCTCGCTGTTTGCAATTGATCAAACAGATCATCAATCCTGGGAAAAGGGTACCAGTTCCTGACGGTAACCTTATTCAGCATCCTGTAGTCAATGCACATCCGTAACGACCCATCCTTCTTCTTCATGAACAAAACAGGCGCTCCAACGGCGAGACACTCGGTCGGATAAACCCAGAGTCCATCAACTCCTGCAACTGCTTCTTTAGCTCTGTCAACTCAGCAGGTGCCATCCGATACGGTGGCTTCGACTGGGGTGTCGTGCCAGCCGTCAGCTCAATGCCAAACTCGATCTCTCGGTGCGGCGGTAAACGAGGAATCTCTGCAGGAAACACATCTGGAAACTCCTGTACGACCTCTATATCCTCCATTCTCCTAGTCTCAGGATCAGGAACAACTAAAGTCGCCATTAACGCTCTGTAACCCTGATGCAACAACCTCTGTGCCTTAACCGCAGACACAATCAGACGACCTCCTCTACTCCTCGTCCCTCTGATCAACACATCAGGCGCGTCCTGCCTCGGAATAAGGATCTTCTTCTCAAGGCAAAATACTCGCACATCGTACTGTGATAGCCAGTCCATCCCCAGTATGACATCGAAGTCCTCCATCGGTAGCAAGACAATATCTGCCGGAAAATCATGGTCTACCGAAACAACTGTGGTGCCGGGGAGAAAGCTCCCCACAGTGCCCACCTCACCCATGGGCGTACTGACTTCCAACAAATCAGTCAGTAACGCAGGGGTCTGATCCAACTCGCCAGCAAACTTCTCCAAAATGGAGTGTGTGGCACCGCAATCAAATAAAACACGAGCAACCAAACCTGAAATGAAGACTCGCCCCGCTCTCCTGGTCTGCCTCTGCGGAACAACGGTGTTGGTGTCCTTCGCCTCCTCAGCCCGGACAGTGAAGACTCGCCCTGCTCTCCTGGTCTGGCTCTGTGGAACAACGGTGTTGGAGTCCTTCGCCTCCTCAGCCCGGACAGTGAAGACTCGCCCTGCTCTCCTGGTCTGGCTCTGCGGAACAACGAATCTGCTACCTCCGCTCCTCCCTGAGACCGGTGGTCCTGGCCTCCTGCTCGTCTCGCCCTGCCTGCTAGGGCAATCTCAGATGTAATGTCCCATCTGACCGCATCCTAAGCATGCACTTGTACGTCGGGGGCACTCTTAACCTGGATGAGATCTCCCGCAAGTACCACACGCTCCAGACTGGCGTGATCCTCCTCCATAAAACTGGGGCCTCTTGCCCGAGTTCCCAGTGGAACGTCCAACTACACGTCCTCCCGTGCTCACTGGTGGCTTCCTCTCCTTCTGGTAATTCTCCTGGTAGTCCTGATCGATGAGAGTCGCATACTTCACCGCATCTGCTAGGGTCTGCAGCATGCTGGTAATCACACGCGACCTGAGATGCTTCCTCAGCCCCTTAATGAACTTCCACGCACGCTGCTCCGGCGTCACGTAGGTCTCCGAACAATAACGCTCAAGGGCGTTAAACCTGCTGATGTAACTAGCCAAGGACATCTCCTTCTGCTCGAGGGTCAAAAACTCCTCCTTCTTCCTGTCTCGAATGTGCTGCGGGAAGAGCTGCTGGTTGAACTCCTCAAGGAATTCCTCCCAGCTCACGTCAACTCGGTCAGCGAACACCACAACAAATGTGGTCCTCCACCAGTTTGCTGCCTCTCCATCCAGCACATAGGTGGCCACGCTCACCATCCGCTCCGGTACACAGCCGATCGCCTGGAAAATCCTCTGGATCTTAAAGACCCAGTCCTCTGCAGCCTCGGGGTCACTCCTGCCGTCGAAACTAGGCGGGTGCTGCCTTATGAAGCGATCATGCTCCGCACCTGTCCCTGTCTGCTCTGCCCTCGCTACAAGATGCTCAAGGAACTCGCTCAACCTATCCCAGGTAGCGCCCTCAGTGGCATCACTGGCAACGCGCTCACTCGCGACGTTCCTCACACGTCTCGGAGGCATCTGGCACAAGAAACAACTCAAGATCATCCATGAATGCATGCTAAATGGAAAGTGCAACCTACACTACTACACTGGGGTGATTTGTTTGGGAGCCACACATAGGGACCGACCTCTCTGATACCAAGTTCTAACATCCCGAAATAGCGATAATTTTCAAAATTTAAACAATCAGGAGAATATCAGAATAAACTCATCAACAAGAATGTCACTCAATAAATCAACCGTCGGTGCAGCAATAATACAACAGAGTTTGTCAAAAGGCGTGATTACAACAATACTAGAAAATGACAGATAAGGTCCTGAAACATGAATCAAACAACGATGCCTAAGTTCCCATTAGGAAACCCCGTATGCCTAAGTACTATATGGATGCAATAGTACGGTAAATGAACCTATCATACTAGTAGCATGTCATGTCACATCTGCAATGCATCAAATCCCTCAACAAGGTAAATGGGACCTCGGTCCAACAACCACGACCCTCAACAGGGTCCACAAGGACATCAGTCCAGCAACAACAACAACGGGTCTCCCTCGGAAACCTACTGTAGGCACATACGGTCTTACGGACCGTACGAAACGTGTCCCCCCACACGCGACTACTCGAGCCAAAGGGATCGGTGAGGAGCGTCTGCACTTCCATGCAAAGAACCACGTGGTCTACACCACCTTCGACGGAGCCGTAGCCCGGTCGGTCAACATCCCAGGATAGGTGCCCAATCAGGGATCATCGCTGGCCCAGCATCAGCGGCATCACCGGCACATCATCGGCGATATAACATACGTCCGACACAACATCGGACGGCACAACCACAAGCCGGAACATCGTCGGCACCATCATCGCCGGCAGCAACCTCGGCGGCATCGCCGGTACAACATCGGCGGTACAACATACGTCCGACACAACATCAGACGGGTCCAGACCGTAGTCTGCAGGGTCATCATGCTCCACGAGCCATGCGTCACACGCATTGGGATCCGCGATCCCTCAGGTCTGCTACTCATACAATGAATCCAATCAATCCATCAAATTAGTCACGATCCATACATGGAGGTGACACACCCGGACACCCACACTCTTCCACACGGCGTTCCCTGGGTGGGCACGCGTAATGCGCCCACCGTCACCTCCCGGCTCACACACAAGGTGAGGACACGGGTTTCCGTGGACAGAGTTGGCATCAAAAAGGAACCAGGAATTCTGTCCTGTGCAAAATGGTCGACCGAAAAAAACCACTCGATCGACCGTTTTCCTCAAGGGAATCGGTCGTCCGGAAGTGACAACCGGTCGACCGCTTCCACAAGGGAAATCGGTCGACCGAAAGTGACAGCTCGGTCGACCGCTTCCACAAGGGAATCCGTCGACCGAAGCGTCTGAAACGGTCGAACTATTTGCGCAACACAAAAATCCTAACGGTCTACCGAAGGTCTAAAACCGGTCGACCGAACGAGGTCAAAATCCAGAGTCTGGTCAACATCAAAATCGAATCTATCGGTCGACCGACTCAGGGGTCTCGGTCGATCGAAAACTAGCAGGGTTGTCCTATTATTTCTACGTCAAAACGGTCGACCGCAAACACTTGCATAATACCAGTACACTTAAGTTCCGGTCGACCGAACACAAGGAACAATAAAATATAGATACATTAATTATAAATTATATACATTAAGCTAAAAAATTAAGTAATTTTTTGAATAATTTCTAAAATCGGTAATGCAATATTAAACAAATCAGAGTAAAGAAAACAAAAAACCCCAAAAAACAAAAAATAAGTGTTTTGAAATGCGACTGCATCAGCCCGCATATGTGGTCGTATTGGGCCATATATGTGAGCTCGAATGCAGACTGCATCCTGGAAATGCGATGCGCATCCGCCCAACATCTGATCCACATCCGCATATGCGGCCGTATGGTCAAGAGTGACCGCCTATTGGAGCTGTAATAAATTCTTCGTGACCGATTACAACAGTGGAGGTCAGAAAAATCTTGAGGTTGTCTCTGCACGTTAGATATGATGCGTGCAATTAATTACGCACCTTAAACATATATAGCCTTACTTTAGGCACTTTGCTATCTGAAACAAAATGTGGGAGAGAGGGTGTGATGACCTCCCATTCCTTGGAAGAATTATCTACGTGTCTTTGTTTTATTTTTTCTTTGTTTTCTTGGTTGGTGTTTATGGTCTGTAACGGTAAAATATTCAAAGGTGGCATGACCTGAGTCGTCTTCCTCCTTAAGGGAATTTGTGCCTTTAAGTTTTGATCGCAGTAATATTCTTTAGTTTCTTATAAAAAAATTAATTCAATTGCTTGTCCAAAAAATGTTATTCAATTTGAGAAAACCAATGTCGAAAGATGATTCCTTGAATCTAAAATTACAGGAAGAGAACTAGGATGGTCGCAATGAGGTCTTGATTGTTCGTTTATATTATAACGCAAGTGCACGACGTCGGTGAAGACCATATACTTGTCTATCCACAGGGAGATGTGTCAACTCTGGTTCTTCCGAAGGCAAGTTGGAAAAGAGGGGAGAAGAGTTATGATTACACTAACTAAACTACACTAAACTAGCAAACATCAAACAAGCAAAACGAAAGCGAGGGAAATCGAAAGCAAGATACAATTCAGGAAAATAAACCCCTAAGTGGTGGAGTGTGTGCACATATGAAGTGAAATAAGTGATGAGTGATGCATGTAAGCATGTAAATGTGTGTGTCTTCATGCATAGGAAGTGAAGATGTGGCAAAACCTATCAATCCATTCACACAACGTATCGGCAATTAGTACTTGATTAGAATAAGACTAGGCTCAGCATGAGAGGTATCTAAATGTTATGGCAAGACTCATAAAAATCAGGAACTCATGTGAAGAACAAAGGTAAGCATGGAAAGTGTCTAAATGTTATGGCAAACCCATCAAAACAAAGTTTCTTCAATTAATCAAGCAAGCAAACACAAATACAAACACATAACTAACATGTAGCATATTCAACATAAAATTTCAGTCAATAAACATGAGGAAACTATGCATGGGAAGTGTCTAAATCTTATGGAAAACCCCATCAAAAATCCACCAACACGTAGATGATTAAAATACCTCCAATGAACATACAAACATGCAAGTCTACACAATCCAAAATTCATCAAACATACTAACTTCACAACATATATGTACATTATCTCCACCCCCAAAGGGGGATGAAACTACTCAGTACTCATTAAGAAAACAAAACAAAACGAAATTAAACTAAGCATGCAAGAATTAAAAGAGAAAACAACATTAAAACAAGCTAAGAAAAAATATTTTATTAACATGACTCACATTACAAGTAGCATTCTTCTCCACTTGAGTTTTGCTCCAAGCCTTACTCCAAGTAGAGAGCCACCAAGCAATGTGGGAATACAAAAGAGGAGGAAAAGTTCTATTTATAGTCATAAAAAAGTAACCAAGGACAATCCCCTAATGTGGGACTAAAGAAACTGCTACAAATGGATAAACACAACATAATAAACAACCACGCGAAGCCGACTCGAAATTGGGCCAAAATGGGTCGACAATTGGCAGTCACGTTTTGTCTGATTTCCTCCACATTTGTATATCTTCTTCAATGCTTCAATTTATTATGTATGATGCACCCGGATTGGTTGTTTGAGTGTCGACCCGAATCTAATTGCCAAAATACTCCTCATGATGGTGTGGAGTTTCTGATTTTCTCATTGGTCCTTTTGGTTTACATATGGGTCCCTCTTGCATTTTAGTCCATAAATCTCACAATTCAGTCATTTCTCTTGCTCTTAGGTCTTTTTTGTGTCTATTCTTCTCACTTGTTTTATTCCTGAATTTTAAACATAAAACTCGTTACGTAGCAGTGCTTAGGTTAAAAATATATGATATAAGACACAAATATATACATGAAATGATGTCAATCAAATACCCCTACACTTAACTTTGCCTAGTCCTGAGCAAAACAAAGAAAGTGAAAAATGAAAGAATGGAAAAATCATTCGTAAAACAGGAAAATCCTAACTCTCTTTCGTAAGAATCACAGTTGCACTTAGCATGTGCAACAAGCCATTAAACCCCTTGTCGCCAAGGAGGAGTGTTGTCTCCTGAGGCTTTTCAGTGGATACACCCACAAAATCCGAACATAGATGCATTATTCAACCTAGCAACACGACTCGATGGACTCATTTTCGTCGATCATCGGGCACGGTAATTCTACGGGCTGACTCTATATATGTAATCAGTCCACAAACCTAGCCTAATGAACCATTTGTGTAAGTTAGTTAAGGACTATAGTGACAGACATGGGCAACCTTAACATCCTCAGGTGATATAAAGTGTAAAGTCCGTTAAGGTTCTTATTTGTCTTTTTTTTCTTTTTTTCTTTTTGGAGCATTATGATTTACAACAGTTGGTGTTTGATTCTCCAGGGTCGGGTTTCGTGCATCATTGCTTGTGAGGACTTACACTTTCACGTACACATACTCCCAAATCTCCACATAGAGTGATCCCTACCACCCATACAGTGTAACGGGAGTTCGGTCGGTGCATCCCCAGTCAGATGACTCGAAAGCACCAGGCACTAAGTCCCTTCGGACCTAATTTCCCGAGTGATAGGAGTTGTGCGAGAAGAGAGAAGACCACTTATTTATTATATACATGGGAACCAAAACCCCTACACTTAAAGTTTCACAACAAAATTTATGTGTCCCTGACTACGACAAACTTCCCTATACTAACAGACGAGACTCACTAGGTTCAGGGTGGACTTCTTTAATTGTTTGAGTACTGAAACCCTATGATTACTCACCCGCCGAGGGAAGACCGGGGTGCATCCTTACGATTCGATAAGACCTAAAGCCGGTATACTAGATATCCTAATGCATCATGTTCAAGTCAATTCTGGGAGCTTCTCTTTTGATTGGCTCAAAACGGTTTTGCATACGCTAAACACATCCACAAACCCCACAAAACATTTTCTTTTGCAAACACATCAGATTTTTAAAAGAGCTGGAAAATGAAAGTACATCGGCAAAAGCAGATATATCGATATTAAATGCATCACACTAACATGACCCTAGCAAAAACAAAAGGAGGCAAAACAAAAACAAAAGACACACAAAACTATGTACACATGTAATGCACCCCCACACTTCATACATTGTCCTCAATGAATGTGAGTATGATACTACATGGATTTTTGCATGGAAAAGAAAAGATCTCACCAATGTGAAGCGCAAACAGGAGTTCATGGTTATGTTGATGGACATAAACCTGAACTCCTCAAAACCTGCGAGATACTTAAAAAGGGAATACAAATACGTCAAACAAATGGGGCCCAAATACTCAAGGGTTAGGGCCACAACAACCAATCCTCACTTTTGGAGTCTTTTATTCCCCTTTTCTTTTTTTTCTTTTTTTTTGGTTATAAACAAGATATATACACCAACGAAGATATTCTCATAATCATTTGGTCAAGGAACATCAAATGCGAACATCGAGTCATGCGGACTAGAGATTTGCCATGATGGGCCTACTTCACTGGTACTCTGAGGTGTCATGAGGGGTAAAAATTCAAAACTGAAAGTCTCAAACCCTCATGATATTGGTTATGTTGCCTCACTAGGGTTTAGTTGCTCATCGAACAAAACCCTCCAACCAATAGGTGGGTGCATCAGAATGAGTTCCCCATGCTCATTCAAAGGATGTGGCACACCAGTTTCACTAAGAATGGGGCGTCTCCCCCAAGTAATCCAACAAGGACCACCCAACCTCCTTTATATTATCAGGCATAAGCTCAGTCGAAGGTGGGTCCTTGTTGGAGTCAAGATGAAGCTCAAAGGGCTCAATAGCCATGGGACATCAGGTAGAGACACCTTCTGGTATGGGCATATGATGAGGTGTGTCCCCCTCACTAATAGTCTCAAATGAATCATCTAACAAACACTCCCTTTGTATATTCATTTTTGATGCCAGCTCACTCGATTGCATTGCAAAGACAGGCAATGAGTTTTTGCTGGGCACACAAACATTCTCAACGGGTTGCATTGGTGTTGAGGGTGTTTGATGATTTTGTGGTGCTTTCTCTAATTGGCGAATGAGGTTGAGATTTAAAGGTTGGTCCAAGAGCTCATGTTGCCTACCAGAGTTGAACACATGAAACTCGGCACTCATTTTACCGAATGAGAGCTTCATGACCATTTCTACAATTAATTAAGGTGTTGGAGGTTTCCAACACTGGTCTACTCAAAATCAAAGGTATTTGAGAGTGGGTGTTCACAACAGGGTTGGTATCGAGGATGACAAAATGTACTGGAAACATAAAATCTCCAACTTTGATGAGCACGTCCTCAATAATCCCTTTTGGGACATGAATGGATCTATCCGCCAATTTGTGGGTGATCTTAGTTGGTTTCAATTCTCCCAAGTTCAACTATTGACCAACAGAAGATGGGAGGAGGATGTCTGCTGATCCTAAATCAAGAAATACATTACTCATGCTAGTGTCGCCTATCGTACACTTAATAGTAGGACAACCAGGGTCCTTGTACTTTGTCTATGTGGGATTGGACAAAAGTGAGCTCACACTCACAGCTAAGAATGCTTTCTTAGGAACATTGGTCTTCCTCTTGGTTGTTGAGAGATCTTTCAACACTTTGACATATTGAGGTATTTGTTGGATGACATCCAACAAGGGTATGTTAACATTCAGTTGTTTAAAGACCTCTAATATCTTATCCATTGTGTCACTCTACTTTTTGGTTAACCTACTAGGATATAGAGCTTTTGGCAGGTAGGTTTTCTGCGGTGCCTGAGAAGGAGGCGTTGGTGTATTACCCTCACCCTCAGCCTCTTTTTCACCATCATTCCCACCGAGGGGCTACACAGATGGTGGTGGTAGCAAGGAAATGTGATTGTCAACCTATTTTCCATTCCCCAAGGTTATAATGGCATTGACATGGTGAACAAATTCCTCCACATGGTTCACTTGTCGCCCCCGAGGTACCATACTCTCATTTTGCATGTGTTCCTGGTACATGCGGGGGTTAGCCTCAGGCTAGCTTGACAGAGTCCCCCTCTCTCTCATGTACAGAGTGAACCAATTGGCCCATCTGAAACTCCAGAGATTTGATGGTCTGCTGATTGGAAGTCAGAACTTGACTCGTGGATTACATAAAGTTTTTCATCGACTTCTCAAGTTCCATGTTGTTAGAATTAGGGAAACCCGGTGGGTGGGTTATCAGGGCTTGGGGTGGCTGAAAAGATTGTGAATGCATGGGAGGTTGGTGTGGTCTGTTAGGTGGTCTAGAGAAGTTTGAAGGACCACCCTGGACATTTTTTTGGTTCCATGAAAGGTTAGGGTGGTTCCTCCATTCTGGATTATATGATGATGAGTATGGCTCATTCCTGGATTTATCATAGATGACATTGAAACACATCTTGCTGGTTTTGGAGCTCAATCGAATCCATACGGCGTATTAAGGCCACCATGCGTGCCTCGGTGGTCGTAGTGGTATCGACAACAAATACGGCACCCGATCTAGTAGAGTTTGCATTTGCGATCCTCGCTCCTATGCTAGATGATGGTGGTGGTTCCCTCACACTTTCCCACTGCATGGTTTTCTCAGCGAGGTCTTCTAGGAAAGCTCATGCCTCTATTTCTTCCTTTCCTAAGAACTCTCCTTGACACATGGACTCAAGAAGCGTTCTAGATGGGATGCGAAGACCCTCATAAACAATCTGACAAAGGCGCCACAACTCGATGTCATGGTAAGGGATGGGGATAGTAGCTCCTTGAACCTCTCTAAGTATGCATGGAATGATTCAGTCTCATGTTGATAGAACGAATTGATTTGTTCCTCAGTTTTTGAGTCTGATGATTTGGGAAGTAATTCTTGAGGAATGGAAATTGAAATTCATCTCAGTCCTAAAGGCATTCACCTTGTTACTGTACAACCACTGTGATTGACATCATTTCATGCTCATATTCGTATCTTATATCCATTATCTTACATCTAAGCAATGCTATGTGACGAGTTTTATGTTTGAATTTCAGAAATAAAGAGGTTTGAAGAGAAGAAGCATAAAAGGACCCAAAAGCAGGGAAAAAGGACTTAATTGTGAGACCTGAGGACCAAGATGCAAGGGAGAAGGACCTGAACGTAAGACAAAAGGACCTAAGAGCAAAACAGGAAACTCCACACCTTCATGGGGAGTATTTTGTCAATTCGATTCGGGTCGGAGCTCCACTAAACAAAGTAGATGCATCTAAGACCAAGAAACACTCCAAGCAAAGCCCAAAACAAAAACCAAGCAGATCTGAAGTTTAGAGACCGCCAATTGGCGGTCCATATGGCCCCAGATCCGCCAAGCTTTCTCCTGGACTTGTATTATCATGTGTTTAGGCTATTTTTGGTATTGGTTTAGTCCCACATCGGGGGATTGTCCCGGATTAGCTTTTTCCATGCTTATAAATAGAACTCTTCACCTCCCATTGTATCGATCTCTCTCTTTGGTGGCCACCTTCCCTACTAAGAGTGAAGCCTTGAAGCAAAACTCTGGTGGAGGAAGGGCTACTTGTAATTGAGTGAGTTAATAATAGATGTTTTCCTTTAATTGTGTTGTTCCTCTCTTAGTTTAATTTCCTTTCACATGCATGCTTGCTTGTTTGTTTTGTTTTATGCTTCTTTAATATTTCTTGCTTTATTAGTGTAGTTTCATTTCAGTATAATGCTTTCTTTTGTTAGAGTAGTTAGTTTAAATATGTGTGAGTAGTTCCATCCCCATTTGGGGGTGGAGAAATATGTGATATAATCATGTAGTGTATTAAGTGTGTGTTATCTTTATCCCTTGAGCTTTATATGATTTCCATAACCATCTAATGGGTTTTCACTCTTATCTTTGATATGCTAATGCTCTTGAATGAAGCTTAGCTAATGCTTTGATTAGTGGACCTATTTTATGGGCAATGATAAGGTTAGGATATGGATGAAGTTAATATTGGAAACACAATTTGTAGTGTATGTGCTCTTGTTGCCTTTACCTTAGCTAATGTCTTGTATGTTTTAATGATGTAGTCTTATCTTAATTCATGTGGAGGCATAGTAGGGTATAGTCTTTATACTTGAGTTCATGTAGCTTCATTCCAATTATTGTCTTGTATGTTTTAATGATGTAGTCTTATCTTAATTCAGGTGGAGGCAAAGTTGGATGTAGTTTTATGATTTCATGCACTACATGTTGTGAGGAGCTTAATGAACACACACACACACACACACACACTCTTTTATGTTCACATTATTTCTCTACCCCCTTTGGGGTTTAGTTTTATCGTTTCTTCTCCATTTCATTTCAGCTTTGTAGTTTAGATTAGTGTAAGACATCTTTCTCTCCTTCTTTTACCTCTCGCCTTCGACCAAACCAAGTGTCGACACACCTCCTAGTGGATGACCCGTATTTTCCACTGCTTCAACGCGGCCGTGCAGTTGCGGTTAAATATAAAACGATCAATCAAGTTTTTGGCGCCGTTGCCGGGGAGGTGCTCTGTCCAGACGTTGGTTTGGACGATTCGAGGGGTTTTTAATTTTTTGTTTTCAGTTTTTCTTAGTTTCAGGAAACCATCAGAATAAGGGGAGGTTACTGGAGAAATTTGGGGAACAGACGAGCTAAACAGACCGCCAATCAGCGGTTGAAGACCGCCAACTGGCGGCCTGGTGAGAGTTTCTGGCCTTGAAATTTTTCCTGTTAGTTAGTGCTTTAATTTTTGTTATCTGGGAGCCCTATTTTGCATGCTGTGACTTATGGTTTGCTCCCAGATCATTAATCACTCCCCCATTAATCAACTTGGCCCTAAAATCCAAAGCAAAAGACTAGACATTCTTACTTGTTTAGGTCACGCATCATGTATTGACTTAGGCATATAGTTGTCTTTTCTTTTAGCTTTATTTTCAGTTGTTGAGTGCTGGCGTGAGGTACGCATTTCCTACACTCATTCATGCATCTCGTATGCCCATGCATTAGTTAGTAGGAAGTGCATCAGGACAAGAGTGAGTGAGCGTTTGATTGGAGCGAGTGATTGCTAGATTTAGGATCAAAACACTACTAAGGAGGGGTTGTCCCATAAAAGATAAGGTGGGGGATTTCATCACCCTTTCCTTGGCCCCAAAAACCACTCTTAATAAAGCCTTAACGAAAATCAAGTAGACATTGGCCCTAAGGAATTCGGACGCACTAGGACAGTAATCTAGTCGAGACCGTCATGACCTGATCGGCGTTGCCTACCTTGTCGATAGTAGGAGGTACTGGATCTCCAGATCTGGTATCACTTGCTGGGCATTGTGGTCCTCGTTGTAGGGAGGTGAGACGTGTCGAGGCTAGTGACCTCGAAGTTAGGCGTCGTCTAGCTTAAGGACCCATTGCCTTACATTGTTTGAGTCGTGCTTGCTAGTTAGGCTTCTACCTGATCCCACTACCCACGCTAGCTCTAGGGATTCTTCCCTCCTCACCTGAGTCCTCTCCTCATCTATTATCTATGTTTAGTCTCCTCCTCTAGTACACCTTCTGTTGTGTATTTGTTAGAGTCGAGTCGAGCATTTTATGCGAGGTTGGGCTCGTTCTGGTGAGAGTGCTCGACTCGAGAGAGTGCATTCTGCTGAGATGGACGGTCTTGGTGATCAACAATCTCCGCCTCGTGCTCCTTTGGAGCAAGAGGCTGAGTCGTCTCGCGGTGGCGAGGGAGACCGGGTTCCCTACATGGAATACCTCGGTCCACTTCCGCCACCACGTAGACCTCCTTCTCCTCCTCCTCCGACTCGAGAGGAAGGGAGATTCGGTCAGGATCGAGTTCTTGGTGCACCACCACCTTTAGCTCGACATGATAGACCGATGACTTTGTGGGAGCGGACCCATCCTGTTCGGGCCGCGCAGCCTTCTTGCATAGTTGTTCCCCCTGCTCGCGGGAACAACTATGAACTGAAACCTCAATATGTGAGCATGCTTCCAACCTTTACTGCCAATAAGGAGGATCTGTATATCTTTATACGCGAATTCGAGGAAGTATGCTCCATGTTCAAGCTTCAACAGCTTGACGAGGATTCAGTCCGGTTGAGGATGATTTCTTTCGCATTGAAGGATAATGCGAAGAAATGGATGTATAGCCTCCCGGCGAGCTCGATTCGGTCATGGGATGACTTTGTGACCGTCTTTCTGAAGAGATTTTTCCCTCAAAGGAAAACTCAACAGATACGGCACCAGATACATCAAATGTATCAGACCGAGACCGAATCGTTTCATGTTTTCTTTGAGAGGTTCAAGGACCTTCTCCAGCAGTGCCCTCATCATGGATTTGAGTTATGGCAGCTGTGCCAAATTGTTTATGAGGGCATCAACTACAACACCCGCACATTGTTGGAGTCGATGTGTCAGGGTGACTTCCAAATGAAACCCATCAAGGAGGCATGGGACACTTTTGAGGCTATGGCTGAGTGTACCTTCGAGTGGGACACCATGAGAGAGCCACCAGCCGCCAGGTCTTCTGGTCGAGCTGGATCTTATCAAGCTGAGTCATCGATCGCGTCTGAGACAAAAATGGCTGCTCTCATGCGTAGGATTGAGAGTTTGGAGATGGACCGAGCTCCTGTAGCTCAGGTCCCTACTCCCGAGTGTAGTAGGTGTGGATTGTCGGGACATGATGACTTGGAATGCGCTTACGCTCCAAGGGATACTGAGCATGCAAATGCGATGTATGAACAAAGGCCCTGAAACGACCTGTACAGTCACTCCTACAACTCGGGATGGCGTAATTATATCCATTATCTTACACCTAAGCAATGCTATGTGACGAGTTTTATGTTTAGTTTTCAGAAATAAAGAGGTTTGAAGAGAAGAGCCATGAAAGGACCCAAAAGCAGGAAAAAAGGACCTAATTGTGAGACCTGGGGACCAAGATGCAAGGGGGAAGGACCTGATCGTAAGACAGAAGGACCTAAGAGCAAAACAGGAAACTCCACACCATCATGAGGAGTATTTTGTCAATTCGATTCGGGTCGGAGCTCCACTAAACCAACCAGATGCATCTAAGACCAAGAAACACTTCAAGAAAAGCCCACAAAGAAAACCAGACGGATCTAAACCTTATAGACCGCCAATTGGCGGTCTGGAACCGCTAATTGGCGGTCCATTTAGCCCCGAATCCATCTAGTTTTCTGTAGCACGTGTATTAGTGTATTCTTAGTGTATTTTTGGTATTGGTTTAGTCCCACATCGGGGGATTGTCCCGGATTAGCTTTTTCCATGCTTATAAATAGAACTCTTCACCTTCCATTGTAATTACCCATTGTTTGGTGGCATTCTCTCTACTAAGGAGTGAGCCTTGAAGCAATAACTCAAGGTGGAGAAGGATGCTACCTTCAATGTGAGTCATTGTTAATAAAAGTTTATTTGTTTCTTTTAATCTTGTTTTGTTATGTTGTTTGTTTTGTGTGGGTTGCTTTACTTTGTTTAATTTCTTGTTTAGTAATTTTAGTATCTTAGTTAAATGTTTTCTTTACTTAGTATAATCAGTAGTGTAATGAGTAGTGAGTAGTTCCATCCCCATTTGGGGGGTGGAGAAATATGTGATATAATCATGTAGTGTATTAAGTGTGTGTTATTTTTATCCCTTGAGCTTTATATGATTTCCATAACCATCTAATGGGTCTCCACTCTTATCTTTGATATGCTAATGCTCTTGAATGAAGCTTAGCTTATGCTTTGATTAGTGGACCTATTTTATGGGGAATGATAAGGTTAGGAGATGGATAAAGTTAATGTTGGAAACATAATTTGTAGTGTATGTACTCTTGTTGCCTTTTCCTTAGCTAATGTCTTGTATGTTTTAATGATGTAGTCATCTTAATTCATGTGGAGGCATAGTAGGGTCTAGTCTTTATACATGAGTTCATTTAGTTTCATTCCAATTATTGTCTTGTATGTTTTAATGATGTAGTCTTATCTTAATTCATGTAGAGGCAAGATTGGATGTAGTTTTATGATTTCATGCACTACATGTTGTGAGGAGCTTAATTGAACACACACACACACACACATCTTTATGTTCACATCAGTTCTCTACCCCCTTTGGGGTTTAGTTTTATTGCTTATCTTCATTTCCTTTGCATTTCATTTCAGCTTTGTAGTTTAGATTAGTGTAATACATCTTTCTCCCTTCTTTTTACCTCTCGCCTTCGAATAAACCAAGTGTCGACACACCTCCCAGTGGACGACCCGTATTTGCCACCGCTTCAACGCGGCCGTGCACTTGCGGTTAAATATAAAACGATCAATCAAGTTTTTGGCGCCGTTGCCGGGGAGGTGCTCTGTCCAGACCTTGGTTTGGACGATTCGAGGGGTTTTTAATTTTTTGTTTTCAGTTTTTCTTAGTGGCAGGGAACCTGAGGATCAAGGGGAAGCGACTGGAGTAATTGGAGAGCAAAAGACCCCAAAGTGACCGCCAATCAGCGGTCTGGGACCGCCAATTGGCGGCCTGGTGAGCCTCAATTGCTCTCAAATTTGTTCCAGTTGTTATGTTGTTCACTTTAGTTATCTGGGAGCCCAATTTTGCATGTTGTGATCTTTAGTTTGCTCCCAGATTTAATTTCAATCCCCTTTAATCAACTTGGACCATAAAACTCAAAGCAAAAGATTAGACTTCTTGCCATCTAGGTCATGCATCATATGTAGACCTTGTATGCATCTTTCTTTTCTTTGCTTTACATTTTGTCGTTGATTGCTGGAGCGAGGTACGCATTCCTTATCACTCATTCACGCATTAGGACATTCATTAGTGAGTAAGGTTTGCATTGAAACAAGAGTGAGGTGAGTGCTTATTTGGTGAGTTGCTTGCTAGCCTAAGATTTCAAAACATCTTTAAGGGGCATCACCTATAGTCTTCAAAGATAAGGTGGGGGATTTCATCACCCCTCCCTTAGCCCCAAAAAGCACACTCAAGTAAAGCCTTAACTAAAAGCAAGTAGACATTGGCCCTAGGAATTCAGACGCACTAGGAGAGTAATCTAGTTGAGACCGCCATGACCTGATCGGCGTTGCCTACCTTGTCGATAGTAGGAGGTACTGGATCTCCGGATCTGGTATCACTTGCTGGGCATTGTGGTCCTCGTTGTAGGGAGGTGAGGCGTGTCGAGGCTAGTGACCTCGAAGTTAGGCGTCGTCTAGCCTAAGGACCAATTGCCTTACATTGTTTGAGCCATGCTTGCTAGTTAGGCTTCTACCTTCACCCTGTACCCTCGCTAGCTCTAGGGATTCTTCCCTTCTCCTCTGAGTCATCTTCTTCTCACCTTCTTCTACGTTATAGTCTCCTCCCCTTTACACTCTCTGTTAGCGTTTTAGGGTCGAGTCGAGCACTTTTTGCGAGCTTAGCCTCGTGGTGGTGAGAGTGATCGACTCGAGAGTTTTTCTTGAGATGGATGGTTACATGGGCGACCATCCATATCATTGTTGGGACCAGGACGATTCTCCCTGGTACTCCGGACCCATGCAACCTGGGGTGGCTCAGACTAACACCCCGTATGGTTGGGATGATCACAATTTTGTGACTGAGCAGTCTTCATATTGGGGTAACATGAGAGAGGCACCGACTGCTAGACCACAATCTAGTTATGCCGGATCATATGCTGGTCAACAAACTGAGACATTACAACAAACTTTGGCCTCTTTCATGCGTATGGCAGACGACATGAGTGCCCCGGTGGCTCCAGTAGCCGTACCGTGCGACTGTTGTGGGTTGAGTGGTCATGTTATCGGGGAATGTCCTTATGTTCCCCCTGAGCCTGAGTATGAGCACACATTTTCCCAAAATGCTCATTATGACCATTACGCATCCGCGTACAACCCGAGAGTGATGGATTCATGGGGAGATAAATCTTATCCAAATTCTTATACCTCATTTTCACCCCCGTATCCTCCTCCCGAATACCCAGAATTCTACCAGCACCCCACTCCAAATCATTGGACTCATTCTCAGCCCATCAATACCCAACCACAAAATTTCCCAAGCTCTGACTTGGACCTCATCGTTGACCGCATACCTGATTCCTTGAAACAAACTTTCCTTACGTTCATGGAAACCACTCAACAGTCCATACAAAATATGACACTGCAAGTGAGTCAAATGTCGCAGAAATTACGTGAATGTGAGGAAAGTAACCTTTCTTGTCAACATGAGGATTCTTCTTTTGATATCGAACCACCACCACATCCACAAATTCAAAGCACAACCTTTCAAAGTCAAACTCCTAGTCAGTCTGAGGGACTTGGGGTTTCAATTCACGATCACTTAGTGGAGGATTCGATTCAAATTGAGAATAACTTGGACCAGTTCTATTATGAGTCGGCACAGGATTGTGCCTTACCTTTTTGTCCCGTGGCCCTTGAGCCACATGATCTTCATTTTGATCCTCTTAAGGACCCACCTCTGGTGGAGCAAGAGCTCCCTAGTACCCTCAATTTCAAACAACCTGATGAGAGTTTGCCTCTCACTATTGTTCCTAATCATCTTGGAAATGATGGAACATCAAACAACTACATTGCTCATGAGGGTATTAGGAGTTCCTTGGAGGATACTTTGGGTATGAGACCCACTTCCTGTTCTCCTGGTGAGTTGGACATGCATAACGAGGTGCTTGACCTCGTTCCGACCCACCAGCCTGTTGGTTGGAGAGTTTGGATTGATGATCATAACTTCAGTTCCGCAACGGGAGATATTTTTCTTCCGTTGCCCCTTATTTCCCAAACTCTTGAGAGGTTCAAGCTCTTTCAGTTTGATCCTTTGAATGAGACGCCTTTGCGTCCAATTCATGAACCTCTCATTTCATCTGGTGCTCTTTGTGAAGGGGGCCCACGCATGCGTATTCTGGCCCCGCGTGGTGTCATGTTCCCTTTCCAAGTGCATTGACCCACTCTTGAGGTTCCCATTTGATGTCTTTTGACAAATGAAGATGGGAACTTATGTTTGTACATAGTTATAAAAAAAAAAAAAGAAAAAAAAAAAGAGAAGTACAATAAAAGACTCCTTCAGTGAGCATTGATTGTTGTGAGCCCCAACCCTTGTGTATTTGGGCTCCATTTCTTTCACGTATTTGTATCCCTTCTTTAGCATCTCACAGGTTTTGAGGGAGTTCGGGTTATGTCCATCAACATGACCTTGCACTTCCCTTTGTACTTCATGTTGGTGAGATATCTCCTTTTTATGCATCAATCCATGTAGTATCTTGCTTGCATTCATTGAGGACAATGCATGAAGTAGGTGTGGGGGGGTGTTTTACGTGTGTACATAGTCGAGTCTTTTTCCTTTGATTTTGTTTTCTTTTGTTTGCATTGTTAGGGTCATGATAGTGTGCTGCATTTAATATCGATATATCTGCTTGCCATGATCCTTGGGTGACTTGTCTTCTTTTGCTTTCCTAGTGCTTCAAAATGTTCACATTTCTTTCAAAATCTTCATGTGTTTTCGAAAGAAAATGTTTTGTGGGTTTTGCGTGTGTTTAGCATGTGCAAAACCGTTGAGAGGCAAAGTAAAAAGAGAGCTCCCAAAATTGTCTTGAACTTGATGCATTAGGATATCTAGTACGTGGCTTTAGGATTTATCGAGTCGTTAGGATGCACCCCAGTTTTCCCTTGGGGGTGAGTAATCATAGGGTTTTAGTGCTCAAACATTTAAAGAAGTCCACCCTGAACCTAGTGAGTCAAATAATTCGTGTTTGTTAATTTAGGAAGTTTGTTGTAGTCAAGGGCCCTTAATATCTTTTTGTGAAACTTAAGTGTAGGGGTTTTGGTTCCCATGTAGATAAATGAATAAATAAGTGGTGTTCTCTCTTCTCACACGGCTCCGATCACTCGGGAAAGTAGGTCTGAGGGGACTTTGTGCCTGGTGCTTTCGAGTCATCTGACTTGGGATGCACCGACCGAACTCCCGTTACACGGGTGGTAGGGATCGCCCTATGTGGAGATTTGGGGGAAGGTGTACGTGATAGTGTAAGTCCTCATAGGCAATGATGCACGAAACCTGACCCTGGGAGAATCAAACACCAACCAATATATGCTCCAAAGAAAAAGAAAAAAAAAAGAAAAAAGAAAAAGAAAAAAAGAAAAAAAAGGGAAGAGTCAAATAAGAACCAAAATGGACTTTACACTTTGTTTCACATTCAGAAGTTAAGGTGGCCCATGTCTTTCACTTAATTCCTTAGTTAACTCTCACAAATAACTCATTAGGCTAGGTGTGTGGACTGATTACATATATAGAGTCGACCCGTAGTATTACCGCATTCCATGATCGACAAAATAAGTCCAACGAGTCGTGTAGCTAGATTGATTAATGCATCTTGTTCGGATTTTGTGGGTATATCCGCTGAAAACCCTCAGGAGACACCACTCCTCCTCCTTGGCAACAAGGAGGTTTAACGGCTTGTTGCACGTGCTAAGTGCAACCGTGATTCCTACGAAAGTGAGTTAGGATTTCTTGTTTTTCGTATGCTTTTTCCTTTCGTTGTTTTGCTCGAGACTAGCAAAAACTTAGGTGTGGGGGTATTTGATTGACATCATTTCATGCTTATATTTGTACCTTATATCCATTATCTTACACCTAAGCAATGCTATGTGACGAGTTTTATGTTTAGTTTTCAGAAATAAAGAGGTTTGAAGAGAAGAGCCATGAAAGGACCCAAAAGCAGGAAAAAAGGACCTAATTGTGAGACCTGGGGACCAAGATGCAAGGGGGAAGGACCTGATCGTAAGACAGAAGGACCTAAGAGCAAAACAGGAAACTCCACACCATCATGAGGAGTATTTTGTCAATTCGATTCGGGTCGGAGCTCCACTAAACCAACCAGATGCATCTAAGACCAAGAAACACTTCAAGAAAAGCCCACAAAGAAAACCAGACGGATCTAAACCTTATAGACCGCCAATTGGCGGTCTGGAACCGCTAATTGGCGGTCCATTTAGCCCCGAATCCATCTAGTTTTCTGTAGCACGTGTATTAGTGTATTCTTAGTGTATTTTTGGTATTGGTTTAGTCCCACATCGGGGGATTGTCCCGGATTAGCTTTCTCCATGCTTATAAATAGAACTCTTCACCTTCCATTGTAATTACCCATTGTTTGGTGGCATTCTCTCTACTAAGGAGTGAGCCTTGAAGCAATAACTCAAGGTGGAGAAGGATGCTACCTTCAATGTGAGTCATTGTTAATAAAAGTTTATTTGTTTCTTTTAATCTTGTTTTGTTATGTTGTTTGTTTTGTGTGGGTTGCTTTACTTTGTTTAATTTCTTGTTTAGTAATTTTAGTATCTTAGTTAAATGTTTTCTTTACTTAGTATAATCAGTAGTGTAATGAGTAGTGAGTAGTTCCATCCCCATTTGGGGGGTGGAGAAATATGTGATATAATCATGTAGTGTATTAAGTGTGTGTTATTTTTATCCCTTGAGCTTTATATGATTTCCATAACCATCTAATGGGTCTCCACTCTTATCTTTGATATGCTAATGCTCTTGAATGAAGCTTAGCTTATGCTTTGATTAGTGGACCTATTTTATGGGGAATGATAAGGTTAGGAGATGGATAAAGTTAATGTTGGAAACATAATTTGTAGTGTATGTACTCTTGTTGCCTTTTCCTTAGCTAATGTCTTGTATGTTTTAATGATGTAGTCATCTTAATTCATGTGGAGGCATAGTAGGGTCTAGTCTTTATACATGAGTTCATTTAGTTTCATTCCAATTATTGTCTTGTATGTTTTAATGATGTAGTCTTATCTTAATTCATGTAGAGGCAAGATTGGATGTAGTTTTATGATTTCATGCACTACATGTTGTGAGGAGCTTAATTGAACACACACACACACACACATCTTTATGTTCACATCAGTTCTCTACCCCCTTTGGGGTTTAGTTTTATTGCTTATCTTCATTTCCTTTGCATTTCATTTCAGCTTTGTAGTTTAGATTAGTGTAATACATCTTTCTCCCTTCTTTTTACCTCTCGCCTTCGAATAAACCAAGTGTCGACACACCTCCCAGTGGACGACCCGTATTTGCCACCGCTTCAACGCGGCCGTGCACTTGCGGTTAAATATAAAACGATCAATCACGTAACCATCCTAACTTCTCTTGGGGGCCTAGTGGGGGTAACGGTCAGAGCTCGCACGCTCAACCTCAACCTCCGCCTTATCAACCTCCACGCCCATCGGCGACCTACCGACCTCCTCAGACCTCTTCGTCGGGTTATTCTAACCAAACTCCACAACCCCAACGGGTTGACCCTAAGGACTCCACTCTTGAACAAACCCTTCACGCGTTCATTCAGAGTACACAATCCATGCTTTCGGCCAACAATAATTCGGTCAAAGCATTGGAAATGCAAGTTAGCCAGTTGGCTAATCAGCTCCATGAACGCGAGAAGGGCCAATTACCGAGTCAACCCGAGGTGAATCCTCGGGGTACCCATTCGCAAGGAAGGAAACTTTTACCTCATGCTACCTCTAAACCGACCCATCATATTAATGTGATTCATACTTTGAGGTCTGGTAAGGAGGTGGACAACCACATTGGGGTGCCTTCCTTGTCATCACCATCTCTGAGGGAGCCAGATCCTGAGGCTCCCTACACAAATACTTCCAGGAAGGAGCCATATTCTGAGGTTCTTTCTACTTTTCCTTCGACAAAGGGCCCGAACCCTGAGGTCCCCTTGTCTCCTCTTGTGTCGAAGGAACCAGATTCTGAGGTCCCCACTCATGCTTCTTTGGACCAGGATTCTGAGGTTCCTTCGCACCATTATGCCCCGAAGGCGCCATTCCCTGAGTGCCTTAAAAAGAAAACCTCTGATCAGCATGACAAGATGCTTGAGATGTTTCGGCAGGTTAAGGTGAATATCCCTCTTTTGGAGGTGATTCAGCAAATGCCACCTTATGCCAAGGTTCTCAAGGACTTATGCACCAAGAAGAGAAAAACTCATGTTCCAAAGAAAGCTTTTCTTGCGGCTAACGTGAGTTCTTTGTTGGCACAACCCATGCAAGTCAAGTACAAGGACCCTGGTTGTCCTACTATCTCTTGTGTGATTGGTGATGTGTCCATACATCGAGCCTTATTGGACCTTGGTGCATTTGTTAATCTTCTGCCATATTCTGTCTACGTCCACCTCGGTCTTGGAGACCTCAAACAAACAAAGACCACTCTTCAATTGGCTGATAGGTCCATGAAGAAACCGAGAGGGTGTGGTGGAAGATGTGCTGATCAAAGTGGGAGAGTTCATTTATCCAGTCGACTTCTTTGTCCTGGATACTGAACCTGTGCCAAACCCACTTGGACAAATTCCTATCATTTTGGGGCGACCATTTCTTGCGACTTCCAATGTCTTGATCAATTGTCGCAATGGTCTGATGCGCTTGACCTATGGTAGTCAATGCGCTGATTTCAACATCTTCACCATTGGCAAGAAGCCAGGTGCCTTCAATGACCCTGTTGAGGTCAATCTTATCCAGGGCTTGGATGAGATTGAAGTTGAGGGCACCTTCAAGTACTTCAGAGAATTGTTCGATGAAGATCCTGAAGGTGGTGAAGATGTTTCACCTGGGCTGGCACAAGAAGGTGCCTTATGTTTTGATCACGTTGCCCTTGAGCCACATTCTTCTGATCTTGTGGCCCTTGAGCCACATTCTTCTGATCATGTGGCCCTTGAGCCACTTCTTTTTGACTACGTGGCCCTTGAGCCACATCCTTCTGAACACGTGGCTTTTGAGCCACAAGATACTATTTTTATGGCCTCTCGGCCACATGCTCTTCATTCTGTATCTGCTGAGGACCCCATGTGGGTTAAGATTCAACCACCTGATACCCTTATACCTGATAGAGGTTCACCTCTCGTTCATGCCTCCTCTTTTGCTAACTCTAAAGAGGCATCAACCGACCACAATGCTTATAAGGGTGTCAGGTGGTCGAGCAATTCTGTTGTTTATGTTGCGAGCCCATGCATGCGCATTTCTGGCTCGAGAGATGGTGGGTTCCCATTTGATGTCCCTTGACATATGAAGATGGGAGCCAATTTGTTGTACATTAAAAAAAACACAAAAAGACTCCTTTAGTGAGCATTGATTGTTGTGGGCTCCAACCTTTGAGTATTTGGGCCCCCTTTCTTTCACGTATTTGGTCTTCCTTTTTTTTAAAGTATCTCACAGGTTTTGAGGGGAATTTGGGTTGTGTCCATCAACATAACCACGAACTTCCTTTTTTGCGCTTCATGTTTGTGAGATCTTTCCTTTTTCATGCATAAATCCATGTAGTCTTTTGCTCACATTCATTGAGGACAATGCATGAACTAGGTGTGGGGGGTGTTTTACGTGTGTACATAGTCGAGTTTTTTCTTTTGATTTTGTTTTCTTTTGTTTGCATTGTTAGGGTCATGTTAGTGTGCTGCATTTAATATCGATATATCTGCTTGCCATGATCCTTGGTTGACTTGTCTTCTTTTGCTTGCCTAGTGCTTCAAAATTTTCACATTTCTTTCAAAATCTTCATGTGTTTGCGAAAGAAAATGTTTTGTGGGTTTTGCGTGTGTTTACCATGTGCAAAACCGTTGAGAGGCAAAGTAAAAAGAAAGCTCCCAAAATTGTCTTGAACTTGATGCATTAGGATATCTAGTACAGTGGCTTTAGGATTTATCGAGTCGTTAGGATGCACCCCAGTTTTCCTTTGGGGGTGAGTAATCATAGGGTTTAAGTGCTCAAACATTCAAAGAAGTCCACCCTGAACCTAGTAAGTCAATAATTCGTGTCTGTTAACTTAAGGAAGTTTGTTGTAGTCAAGGACCCTCTAAATCTTGTGGTGAGACAGTAGTGTAGGGGTTTTGGTTCATGTGTAGATAAGAAATAAGTGAGTAGGTGTTCTCTCTTCTCGCACGGCTCCTATCACTCGGGAAAGTAGGTCTGAGGGGACTTTGTGCCTGGTGCTTTCGAGTCATCTGACTTGGGATGCGCCGACCGAACTCTCGTTACACGGGTGGTAGGGATTGCCCTATGTGGAGATTTGGGGAAAGGTGTACGTGATAGTGTAAGTCCTCATGGGAAATGATGCACGAAACCTGACCCTGGTAGAATGAAGCTCCAACTAATAAAAAGAAAAAAAATGTGTGAAAAGAAACAAAAAGAAAAAAAATGGTAATGCAAATAAGAACCTTAATGGACCTTACACTTTGTATCACTTGAGGATCTTGAGGTTGTCCATGTCTTTCACTTAATTCCTTATTTATCTTGAGGTGTGGACTGATTACCTATATAGAGTCGGCCCGTAGGATTACCGCGTCCATTGATCGACAAAATATTTCCAACGAGTCGAGGTCTAGATTGAATAATGCATCTTGTTCGGATTTTGTGGGTATATCCGCTGAAAACCCTCAGGAGACAACACTCCTCCTCCTTGGCAACAAAGAGGTTTAACGGCTTGTTGCACGTGCTAAGTGCAACCGTGATTCCTACGAAAGTGAGTTAGGATTTCTTATTTCTCGTTTGCTTTTCTCTTTCTTTGTTTTGTTCGGGACTAGCAAAAATTTAGGTGTGGGGGTATTTGATTGACATCATTTCATGCTCATATTCGTATCTTATATCCATTATCTTACATCTAAGCAATGCTATGTGACGAGTTTTATGTTTGAATTTCAGAAATAAAGAGGTTTGAAGAGAAGAAGCATAAAAGGACCCAAAAGCAGGGAAAATGACTTAATTGTGAGACCTGAGGACCAAGATGCAAGGGAGAAGGACCTGAACGTAAGACAAAAGGACCTAAGAGCAAAACAGGAAACTCCACACCTTCATGGGGAGTATTTTGTAAATTCGATTCGGGTCGGAGCTCCACTAAACAAAGTAGATGCATCTAAGACCAAGAAACACTCCAAGCAAAGCCCAAAACAAAAACCAAGCAGATCTGAAGTTTATAGACCGCCAATTGGCGGTCTTGGACCACTAATTGGCGGTCCATATGGCCCCAGGTCCGCCAAGCTTTCTCTTGGACTTGTATTATCATGTGTTTAGGCTATTTTTGGTATTGGTTTAGTCCCACATCGGGGGATTGTCCCGGATTAGCTTTTTCCATGCTTATAAATAGAACTCTTCACCTCCCATTGTATCGATCTCTCTCTTTGGTGGCCACCTTCCCTACTAAGAGTGAAGCCTTGAAGCAAAACTCTGGCGGAGGCAGGGCTACTTGTAATTGAGTGAGTTAATAATAGATGTTTTCCTTTAATTGTGTTGTTCCTCTCTTAGTTTAATTTCCTTTCACATGCATGCTTGCTTGTTTGTTTTGTTTTATGCTTCTTTAATATTTCTTGCTTGATTAGTGTAGTTTCATTTCAGTATAATGCTTTCTTTTGTTAGAGTAGTTAGTTTAAATATGTGTGAGTAGTTCCATCCCCATTTGGGGGTGGAGAAATATGTGATATAATCATGTAGTGTATTAAGTGTGTGTTATCTTTATCCCTTGAGCTTTATATGATTTCCATAACCATCTAATGGGTTTTCACTCTTATCTTTGATATGCTAATGCTCTTGAATGAAGCTTAGCTAATGCTTTGATTAGTGGACCTATTTTATGGGCAATGATAAGGTTAGGATATGGATGAAGTTAATATTGGAAACACAATTTGTAGTGTATGTGCTCTTGTTGCCTTTACCTTAGCTAATGTCTTGTATGTTTTAATGATGTAATCTTATCTTAATTCATGTGGAGGCATAGTAGGGTATAGTCTTTATACTTGAGTTCATGTAGCTTCATTCCAATTATTGTCTTGTATGTTTTAATGATGTAGTCTTATCTTAATTCAGGTGGAGGCAAAGTTGGATGTAGTTTTATGATTTCATGCACTACATGTTGTGAGGAGCTTAATGAACACACACACACACACTCTTTTATGTTCACATTATTTCTCTACCCCCTTTGGGGTTTAGTTTTATCGTTTCTTCTCCATTTCATTTCAGCTTTGTAGTTTAGATTAGTGTAAGACATCTTTCTCTCCTTCTTTTACCTCTCGCCTTCGACCAAACCAAGTGTCGACACACCTCCCAGTGGACGACCCGTATTTGCCACCGCTTCAACGCGGCCGTGCACTTGCGGTTAAATATAAAACGATCAATCACACTGCTTGGCATCATCCTTTGGTGCAAAGGGAACAAGCCTAAGGTGGATGGAGTTTGTGCTAAGTTGTTGCAGCGCGAATGTTGGACAGACCTCCTCAAATTCCCTGAGAAAGGTATAGGGGAAACCCTTCCCAGTGAAGTGAGGGAGCATGGAGATAAACTGAGGCTTAACCTCAAAGTGGTTCCCACTCACCTCTGGCAATACAATGCAATAAGGTAGAGCAGTACAACTCGGGTAGCATCGATCACGCAGAGAAACAGGAACAGGTGGTGGAACAGGTGGATCCAAAGGTACGAGACCTCCTCGCGGTACTGAGCAGCCATGGAACTCGGACTGTGTCGGACACGAGAAAGGGAAGGCGTCGAGAAATTGACTACCGAGGCAGGATTGATGACGTGCCTCGTCAAACGGCCACTCTCGTCTCGTGCCCACACAAGCATGCACAAAGGTGCACACACACAAACCAAAAGTAAAACTTTTTTTACAACAAAAAAACTGAAAAGGATGCATAGATGAGAAGATGGGAAGACTAAGATGAGAAGGAATTACTCAAGAGAGAAGGGAAGAAGTCATGCTACGGTGGGTAGGTACTAGTAGAAGCACACAAGCAAGCAAGGCTCAAGCAACCTAAAGACGTTATAGGTCCTTACAACTAGACGATGCCTAAATGCGCGGTCACGCGGCCTAAACACACCTCACCTCCTTATGACGAAGACCACTGATTAGTAGCATATCATGCATCATATTCCTGCTATATAACCTTTATTTTATCCCAATATTGTGCTACTCGAGTTGTTGTTTAGAGTGTTTCAGGAATTAGGTAATAAATAAGAGGAATGGAGCAAAAAGGACCTAAATGTAACAAGTATGGACTAATTTGGAAGGTTCTGGACCTATTTGTATTGCATAAGGAGTGGATCACAAATCAGGAAGGACCCAAGTGCAAACCGGAGGGACCTGATTGTAAAGTGTAAAATATAGTGACACGTGACTTGAATCAAATCACTATTTCGCCAATTAAACTCAAAGTGATTCGAACAAGAAGACCAGGACCCCCCCCCCCTGTGCCAAATTAAGAAATAAAGTGGGACGAAAAATTTCAACCAGATCGCTAGCATTTAATCCGCCAATGTTGGATTTGGATCCCCCACTAGCGGATCAAAATGCTCCAATTGGGCTGTAATTTTGGTCGTGGTTCGGGATGTCGGGTCAGAGCATTCTTGGACTATCATATGTGATTTGGAGTCATCTGATTATTCCTAGATTAATCCTAACCATGTATTAGTCTATATATACCATTGTAATCCCTCCTCTCCCTCTTCTTCTTGCTTCTCCATTAGTTTTAGGTTTATTTGTTGTTGCTTAGTGTAGTTGGAGGAGAAGAAGCATACTTTGTAATCCTTTCATTTCAATCAATAGTGAGTTTTGTTCTTTAAATACGTCTTTTACTTTGATGCAATTCCTTTGAGGTTCTTGTTTCTTTAATCTTGTCGTCTTCATTTCTTTTATGGGTTCATGCCATTTTTATGTTTTCTTTAGTATAGAGATTAGTAGAGAGTAGTCCATCCCCATAGGGGGGTGGAGAAGAAGGTGATTTGATTATGTGATGGATTAGTGTGTGTGTTAATCTTAATCATTTGAGCCTTACATGATTTCCATAAACTATCTAATGGGACTTCACTCTTGTCTTTGATGTGCTAATACTCTTGAATGAAGCTTAGCACATGCTTAGATTAGTGGGTCTATTTTATAGGGAGTAATGAGGTTAAGATAAGGATTGAGTGGAAGAAGGGAACAAGGCATGTGCATGCATGTGCTCATGTTGGGTTATCCAAATTAATGTCTTGTATGTTTTAATGATTGCGATAAATCTTATTTCATGTGGAGACATAGTTGGACTGAGTCATTTTTCATGTGAACATATGATTGACATAATTTCATGCTTATATTTGTATCTTATATCCATTATCGTTCACCTAAACAATGTTACGTGACGAGTTTTATGTTTGAATTTCAGAAATAAATAGGTTTGAAGAGAAGAGGCATAAAAGGACCTAAAAGCATGAAAAAGGACTGAGTTGAGAGACTCAAGGACTAAGATGCAAGATCGAAGGACCTGAACGTAAGATCGAAGGACCAATGAGAAAACAAGAATACTTCACACCATCATGGGGAGTATTTTGGCAATTCTATTCGGGTCGGAGCTCCAACAAGCAATGTAGATGCATCAAAGACAAACAAAGCCTTCCAGAAAAGCCCAGAAGAAAGCCCAGACGGATCCGGACTCTGTAGACCGCTAATTGGCGGTCCTTGTTGCTCCGAATCCGTTAATCTTTATGTGGGGCGTGTATTAGTGTGTATTTAGTCTATTTCTGGTATTTATTTAGTCCCATACCGGGGGATTGTCCCAGATTACCTTTTTCTATGGCTATAAATTGAACTCTTCACCTTCTATTGTAATCAACCCATTGCTTGGTGGCATTCTCTCTACTTGGAGTAAGCCTTGGAGCAAAATCTGAAGGTGGAGAAGAATGCTACCTTCAATGTGAGTCATCTAATAAAACAATTTTTCCATTGTTTTGTTCTTATGTTATTTCTTTATGCATCCTTAGCTTAGTTTTATTTCTTTGATTCTAGGCTAAAGTAGTTAGATTGTTTCTTTTCTTCTTTAGTTTAATTGTTAGAGTAATGTGTAGTGAGTAGATTCATCCCCCTTTGGGGGTGGAGATGATGTTCATACATGCATTAAAGAATGGATATGAATGCTTTATATTTTGATTGTGTTGATAAATGTGAATGTATGCTTGCTTGTTAGACTAGAATACTACACTTGATGGGTTTTGCCACACATCTTAGACACCTCTCATACTTGTTTAGGTTCTGAAATAACCAGCTTGTGTATATGAATGTTAATCAACTAGGTTAGTGAATGGATTGATAGGTTTTTCCATAACCTTTAGACACTTCCTATGCATCAAAACACTACCTACATTTGTGCCTAAAGAATGCATTCTTCACCACCTTTTCACATGTGTGCACACACTCCACCCCTGAGGGGTTTTTCATTTCTGATTTCCAGCTTTCAATTTCCCTTGCTTTCGTTTTCCTTGTTTGATGTTTACTCGTTTAGTGTAGTTAGTCTAGTTTAGTGTAATCACAACTTCTTCCTCTCTTTTCCCACTTGCATTCGAACAAACCAGGAATAGTTGATAAATCTTATTTCACTAAACGTATCAACCAAGAAGGGAACAAGGCATGTGCATGCATGTGCTCATGTTGGCTTATCCAAATTAATGTCTTGTATGTTTTAATGATTGCGATAAAAATTTTTTCATGTGGAGACCTAGTTGGACTAAGTCATTTTTAATGTGAACATAATAGCTTCATTTCAATTATTGTCTTGTATGTTTTAATGTTAATGTCTTATCTTATTTCATGTGGAGACAAAGTTGGAATTGAGTTTTATGGATTTCATGTATGACATGTTTTGATGAGCACATTTGAACACACTACACTACACAGTTTCAAATTCACATTCTTTATCTACCCCTCAAAGGGTTTAGTTTTATTGCTTATTTTCCGCTTTCTTTCGCATTGCAGTATAGCATCGACTTCATCCATTTTTCTTTTCCCGCTCGAGTATCGTGAATCCGACTCGCGCACACACCTTGAGGATCGACCCGTGCTTGCCACCGCTTCAACGTTGCCATGCACTTGCGGTTATTAAACTCATTCAATCAAGTTTTTGGCGTCGTTGCTGGGGAGCATTGTTTTCGTAGTCGAGTTCGCCATTTCGGTGGGGTTTTCTTTGTTTTTACGTTTCCATTTTTGTTTTGGTTACTGGAATGGGGTACAAGAGAACAGGAGGACATACTGGAGCTTAAAAGGATACTGCTGAATTCTGTGGACCTGAATCCCCAGAAGATCCTCCAGTAGCGGATTTACATCCGCTAGTGGCGGATTGGGTGAGCTATTTTCGATTTCTATTTTTACAATAGTTTTCTTTGCCTATTTCAAGTTGTTTCCTATCACTGTTGATGCCACGCATGCTCTATTTTAGTGCTTAAAATTAATTTGGCTTGCATGGCCCCTTGTTAAGACAACTTGGACCATAAAAGTCAAAGCAAAAAATTAGACTTTTTGCCATCTAGGTCATGCATCATTTGTAGACCTTGCACGCATTTGTCTTTTCTTTACATTCTTGTTGTCGATTGCTGACGTGAGGAACATGCACCCGATCTCTCATTCATGCATGTTTAGATCATGCATTAGTTAGTAAGGTGCATCAGGACAAGAGTGGGGTGAGCGTTTGTTTGGAGAGTTGATTACTAGATTAAGACTCAAAACGCTACTAAGGAGGGGTTGTCCCATACAAGATAAGGTGGGGGATTTGAACACCCTTTCGTTTGCCTAAAAAATCACTCTTAATCAAAGCCTTAATTCTAAAAGCAAGTAGACATTGGCCTTAGGATTTCTAACGCACTAGGAGAGTGATCGAGTTGAGACCGTCATGACTTGATCGATGTTGCCTGCATTGTCGATAGTAGGAGGTACTGGATCTCCAGATCTGGTATCACTTGTTGGGCATTGTGGTCTTCGTTGTAGGGAGGTGAGGCGTGTCGAGACTAGCGATCTCGAAGTTAGTCGTCATCTAGCCTAAGGACCTATAGCCATAGGTTGTTTGAGCCGTGTTGGCTAGATTAAGCTTCTACCTTCACCCACTACCGACGCTAGCTCTAAGGATTCTTTCTTTCTCATATAAGTCTTCTCCTCCTCTATATTCTTCGTTATAGTCTCCTCCTCTGATTACACCTTCTATTGTGTGTTGTTTTGGAGTCTAGTTGAGCGTTTTATGCGAGGTTGGGCTCGTTCTGGTGAGAGCGCTCGACTTGAGAGAGTGCATTTTTCTTAGATGGACGGTCTAGGTGATCTCCCATCTACGCCTCGTGCCTCTTTGGAGCACGACGCCGAGTCATCTCGTGGGGATGGTGGAGATCGGGTTCCATACATGGATTACCTCGGTCCGCTCCCACCACCATGTAGACCTACTTATCCTCCTCCACTGACTAGGGAGGAAGAGAGATTCGGTCAGGATCGAGTTCTTGGGGCACCACCACCTTTAGCTCAATAGGATAGGCCGATGACTTTGTGGGAGTGGACTAATCCTGTTCGGGTCGTGCAGCCTTCTTGCATAGTTCTCTCGTCGGCTCGCGGGAACAACTATGAGCTGAAACCTCAATATGTCAGCATGCTTCCAACCTTCACTGCCAATAAGGAGGATCCGTATATTTTTATACGTGAATTCGAGGAGGTATGCTCTATGTTCAAGTTTCAACAGCTTGATGAGGATTCTGTCCGGTTGAGAATGATTTCTTTTGTGTTGAAGGATAACGTGCAGAAATGTATGTACAGCCTCCCGGTGAGCTCTATTCGGTCTTGGGATGACTTTGTGACCGTCTTTCTGAAGAGATTTTTCCCGCAAAGGAAAACTCAACAGATACGGCACCAGATACATCAAATGTATCAGAATTGAGACTAAATCTTTTCATTCTTTCTTTGAGAGGTTCAAGGACCTTCTCCAGCAGTGCCCTCATCATGGACTGGAGCTTTGGCAGTTGTGCCAGATTATTTATGAGGGCATCAACTACAACACCCGCACATTGTTGGAGTCGATGTGTCAGGGTGATTTCCAAATGAAACTCGTCGATGAGGCATGGGACACCTTTGAATTAATGGCTGAACGTACCTTCGAGTAGGAGACCATGAGAGAGCCACCAGCCGCCATGTCTTCTGGTCGGGTTGGATCATATTAAGTTGAGTCAAATATCGTGTCTGAGGCGAAAATGGCTGCTCTCATGCGTAGTAGGATTGAGAGTTTAGAGTTGGACCGAGCTCTTGTAACTTAGGTCGCTACTCCCGTGTGTAGTAGGTTTGGACTTGAGGGACATAATGACTTGTAACGTGCTTACGCTCCAAGTGATACTGAGAATACAAATGCGATGTATCAACAAAGGCCACGTAACGACCTGCACAGTCACTCCTACAACGCAGGATGGTGAAACCACCCTAACTTCTCTTGGGGGCCCAGTGGGGGTAACAGTAAGAGCTCAAACGCTCATCCTCACCTCAACCTCATCACCCTCAACGCCCATCGGCGACCTACCAACCCCCACATCAATGGCGTCAGCCCCATACTCACCAACCTACTCATGCTTCACCATTGGGTTATTCTAGTCAAACTCTATCAAATGTGATTTAGAGTCGTCTCATTATTTCCAGATTAATCCTAACCATGTATTAGTCTATATATACCATTGTAATCCCTATTCTCCCTCTTCTTCTTGCTTCTCCATTAGTTTTAGGTTTTATTTTGCTGCTGCTTAGTGTAGTTGGAGAAGAAGAAGCATACTTTGTAATCTTTTCATTTCAATCACCGTTTTGTTCTCTAAATACATGTCTTTTACTTTGATGCAATTCCTTTGAGGTTCTTGTTTCTTTAATCTTGTCTTCTTCATTTCTTTTATGGGTTCATGCCATTTTTATGTTTTCTTTAGTATAAAGATAAGTAAAGAGTAGTCCATCCCCATTGGGGGTGGAGAGGAAGGTGATTTGATTATGTGATGGATTAGTACTGTGTTAATCTTAATCCTTTGAGCCTTACATGATTTCCATAAACCATCTAATGGGGCTTCACTCTTATCTTTGATGTGCTAATACTCTTGAATGAAGCTTAGCACATGCTTAGATTAGTGGCCTATTTTATGGGGAATGATGAGGTTAGGATAAGGATGGAGTGGAAGAAGCAAACAAGGCATGTGCATGCATGTGCTCATGTTGGCTTTATCCAAATTAATGTCTTGTATGTTTTAATGATTGTTATAAATCTTATTTCATGTGGAGACATAGTTGGATTTGAGTCATTTTTCATGTGAACATATTAGCTTCATTTCAATTATTGTCTTGTATGTTTTAATGATAATGTGTTATCTTATTTCATGTGGAGGCAAAGTTGGAATTGAGTTTTATGGATTTCATGTATGACATGTTTTGATGAGCACATTTGAACACACACTACACTACACATTTTCAAATTCACATTCTTTCTCTACCCCCCAAGGGGTTTAGTTTTATTTCTTATTTTCCGCTTTCTTTCGCATTGTAGTGTAGCACCGACTTCATCCTCTTTTTTCTGTTCCCACTTGGGTATCGCGAATCTGACTCACACGCGCTCCTTGAGGATCGACCCGTGCTTGCCACTGCTTCAATGCGGTCATGTACTCATTGTTATTAAACTAATTCAATCAACCACAAAGCCCAGCAAGTGAGCCAAGATCCGGAGATCTCGTCTCTCCTACTTTCAACAGAGTGGGCGACGCCGATCAGGCCATGACGGTCGTGACCGAATCACTCTCCTAATGTGCCTGAGATCCTTAGCGGCCAATGTTTACTTGATTTTGAAGTTAGGCTCTTGATTACTGTGATTATTGCGGCCAAGGAAATGGTGATGAAATCCCCCACCTTATATTATATGGGACAACTTCTTAGTATCGTTTTGGAGTCTTAATCTAGAAATCAACTCTCCAAACAAACGCTCAAGTTACACTTGTTGCAATGCAATTCCTACTAACTAATGCATGGTCATACGAAATGCATGCAGGAGAGTAGGAAATGTGTGCCACACACCAGCGCTCAACAACTGAAAGTAAAGCTAAAGTAAAAGACAAACTACGTGCCTAAAACAAGTATATGATGCATGACCAAAACAAGCATGAATGCCTTATCTTTTGTTTTGGGTGTTAGTGGCCAAGTTGATTAAAAGGGGATTGATTATTTATCTGGGGACAAACTACAGGACAAAACATGTCAAATTGAGCCCTATACAACTATATCAAATGTAGAAGTAAATCAAAGAAAGCAGAAGGAAAATGGAGCTCACCAGAGCCAGTTGGCGATCTCAGGCCGCTGATTGGCAGTCCAAGTGGCTTCGTTCTCCTCTAATCTTCTTCTGGTGACTCCCCTTGATAATCAGAGTCTCCTAAAACAAAGCAAACAACAACAAAAAAATTAAATCCACTCGAATCGTCCAAACCAAAGTCTGGACTGAGCACCTCCCCGGCAACGGTGCCAAAAACTTGTTTGTAAACGTTTTATGTTATACCGCAAGTGCACGGCGTCAGTGATGATGTGGCAAATACGGGTCGATCCACAGGTAGGTGAGTCGATTCTAGTTCTTCCGAAGGCAAGTGAGAAAAAAAGGAGAAGAGTTGTGATTACACTAGCTACACTACACTAAACTAGCAAGCATCAAACAAGGACAACAAAAGCAAGGGAAATCGAAAGCAAGATAAAATTCAGGAAAAGAAACCCCTAAGGGGTGATGTGTGTGCACATTTGAAGTGAAATAAGTGATGAATGACGCATGTAAGCATGTATATGTGTGTATCATGTGTGTGTCTTCATACATAGGAAGTGTCTAAAGATGTGGCAAAACCTATCAATCCATTCACACCACATGTAGATGATTAAAATACCCCCAATGAACATACAAACATGCAAGTCTACACAATCAAAAAATCATCAAACGTAAAAACTTCACAACATATATGTACATTATTTCCAACCCCCCCCCCCCTCCCCCAAAGGGGGGTGAAACTACTCACTAGTCATTAAGAAAAGAAAAGAAAAAAAATTAAATGAACCATGCAAGAATTAAAAGAGAAGACAACATTAAAACAAACTAAGAAAACATATTTTATTTACATGACACATTACAAGTAGCATTCTTCTCCGCTTGAGTTTTGCTCCAAGGCTTACTCCAAGTAGAGAGAATGCCACCAAGCAATGTGCGAATACAAAGGAGGAGAAAGATTTGTATTTATAGTCATAGAAAAAGGTAACCAGGGACAATCCCCCGATGTGGACTAATGAAACTACTACAAATGGATAAACACAACATAATAAACAACCACACGAAGCCCACTCGAAATTGGACCAAAATGGGTCGGCAATTGGCGATCACGTTTTGTCTGATTTGCTCCACATTTGTATATCTTCTTCAATGCTTCAATTTACTATGTATGATGCACCCGTATCGGTTGTTGAGTGTCAGCCCGAATCTAATTGCCAAATTACTCCTCATGATGGTGTTGAGTTTCTTAATTTTCTCATTGGTACTTTTGGTTTCTGGGTCCTTTCCTCTTGCATTTTAGTCCATAAATCTAAAAAATTAGTCTTTTCTCTTGCTCTTAGGTCATTTTTGTGTCTCTTCTTCTCACTTGTTTTATTCCTGAAATTTAAACATAAAACTCGTTATGTAGCATTGCTTAGGTTAAAATAGAGAATATAATACATAAATATATGCATGATATGATATTAATCAGGTCTCTATACCCAAAAGAACCAGGACGAACAAAACCCTATATGTGGTTTGTTTATATTACGATTAACCAAGGTTTCTGATGAGTTGATTTTGAGAGGCAAGGAAGATCATCGTAACTCAGTGTAACAGTTCAAGTGTACACCACCCACCAAGTAAGAGATAAGAAAATTATGGAACTAAAGTTAACGCATTAATTTTGGATCCCTCACCGACAATCACTCACCTGCTACTGCATTTGGAAAATAACATAAAGCACGAGGCCTTGTTCGAGGCATAAAATAGGAAACACAAAGCGTGTAGAAGCTAGTTGTACCCGGCAAGAGGCGGCGGGCGTAACAGAAACCGAGAGTGCTTAGACTAGGAGTGTTGCCTGCGAGTGGAGGTGGAGAACGTTTTGTGGGAGCCTTTACAAAGATTGCTATTGGAGGCGGAGAGCTTTTTTCCTCTCACCTAATTTGTGATATAATTCAGCCCACCAGGACAGTGTTGTGTGAGTTGCTGAGTTGGTGATCACTTGCTATTTAGAGTGTCACGGCACTAACAATGGAATGTTGGGAAAATGCCTTGATACAAAGCCTATTGCTAAGTTGTTTTCAAAAAACTGGGCAATGGCAGAAGGGCAGGGAAAAATGATTTTTTGTGAGATAGTAGAGGATAAAATGTGTTTTGATAGGGCAAGAAAAAATGATGTACCACGAATGTTGATCAAAACAAACTCACTGACGTACTTGGAGGAAAGAAAGAGCATGCTAACATGTGACGCATTTGATTAGTAGCATATCATACATTGCATTCATGCTATATATCCTTTATTTTACCCCAATATTGTGTTACTCGAGTTGTTGTTTGTAGTGTTTCAGGAGTTAGGTAACAAAGAAGGGGAATGGAGCAAAAAAGACCTGAACGTAACAAGAATTGACTAAATTGAAGACTTCTACACCTATTTGTAATGCACAAGGACTGGATCGCAAATCAAGAAGGACCCAAGTGCAAACCCAAAGGGACCTGATTGTGAAGTGCAAAATATGGCGACACATGACTTGAACCAGATCAGTATTTCGCCAATTAAAATCAAATTTATTCGAGTTAGTACACAAGGACTTCACCCCATGTGACAAATTTAGAAACGTATGCGCTGGACAAATTTGAGCTCGATCAGAGCAAGTAGATCCGCCACTGGCGGATTTTTATACGCTACTGGCAGATCAACTTGCTTTGTTGGATCTCCAATTTTGGCCACGGGTTGGGTATTCGGGTCAAAGCATTCTAGGACCATCAGATGTAATTTAGAGTCGTCTGATTATTTCCAGATTAATCTTAACCATGTATTAGTCTATATATATCATTGTAATCCCTCTTCTTCTTGCTCCTCCATTAGTTTAGGTTTATTTTGTTGCTGATTAGTGTAAGAGAAGAAGAAGGTGAAACTTTGTAATCTTTTCTTTTCAATCAATTGTTAGTGTTGTTCTTTAATTACATGTCTTTCCTTTGATGCAATTTCTTTTATGTTGTTGTTTGCTTAATCTTGTTTTCCTTCATTTCCATTATGGGTTTATGTTCTTGTCATGCTTTCTTTAGTTTAGAGATGAGTAGAGAGCAGTCCATCCCCATTTGTGGGGTGGAGAGGAAGGTGATGTGATTATGTGATGTATTAGGTGTGTGTGTTAATCTTAATCCTTTGAACCTTACATGATTTCCATAACCATCCAATGGGATTTCACTCTTATCTTTGATGTGCTAATGCTCTTAAGTGATGCTTAGCACATGCTTAGATTAGTGGGCTTATTTTATGGGGAATGATGAGTTTAGGATAAGGATGGAGTGGAAGAAGGAAACAAGACATGTGCATACATGTGCTCATGTTGGCTTTATCCTAATTAATGTTTCATACGTTTTAATGATTGTGATAAATCTTATTTCATGTGGAGACATAGTTGGATTTGAGTCATGATGCATGTCAATATATTAGCTTCATTTCAATTATTTTCTTGTATGTTTTAATGATAAGGTTTTATCTTATTTCATGTGGAGGCAACTTGGACCCTAAAACTCAAAGCAAAAGATTAGACTAATTGTCATCTAGGTTATGTATCATTTGTAGACCTTTCACATATGAAACTGAAATAAGTGATGAATGATGCATGTAAGCATGTGTGTGTGTGTGTGTGTGTGTGTCATGTGTGTGTCTTCATGCATAGGAAGTGTCTAAAGATTTGGCAAAACCTATCAATCCATTCACACAACGTATCGTCAATTACTACTTGATTAGCATAAGACTAGGCTCAACTTGAGAAGTGTCTAAAGATATGGCAAGACTCATCAAAAACCATGAACTCGTGTGAAGAACAAAGCTAAGCATGTGAGGTTTCTAAATCTTATAGCACAACCCATCAAAACAAAGTTTCTTCAATCAATCAAGCAAGCAAACATACAAACACATAACTAACATGTAGCATATTCAACAGGAAATTTCACTCAATAAACATGAGGAAATAAGCATGGGAAGTGTCTAAATCTTATGGCAAAACCCATCATAAATCCCCCAACATGTACATGATTAAAACACCCCTGATAAACATATAAACATGCAAGTCTAGACAATCAAAAATTCATCAAACATCCAAACTTCACAACATATATGTACATCATCTCCACCCCCAAAGGGGGATGTAATTACTCACTACTCATTAAGAAAAGAAGACAAAACGAAATTAAACAAAGCATGCAGGAATTAAAAGAGAAGACAAAAACAAACTAAGAAAAATTATTTTATTTACATGACTCACATTACAAGTAGCATTCTTCTCCACTTGAGTTTTTCTCCAAGGCTTACTCTAAGTAGAGAGAATGCCACCAAGCAATGGATAATTACAAAGGAGGAGGAAGAGTTCTATTTATAGTCATAGAAAAATGTAACCGGGGACAATCCCCCAGTATACGACTTAAAGCATACTATAAATGGACTAAACACATACTAATACAACACCCGGCTGAGGCTTATCGGGTTTGGATCCAAATGGACCACCAATTGGAGATTTGGGACAGCCAATTGGCGGACTAGGTTGGGTTGATCGGGTCTGGTTTTGGGTGGCTCGATTCGGGCTTGATTTCTTGATGTTTGGTGAACCCGATTTGGTTGTTGTTGCTTAGGCCCGGATCTAATTTTCAAAATACTCCCCATGATGGTGTGAAGCTTCTCGATTTGCTCATTTGTCATTTTGGTTTACAACTGAGTCCTTCCCTCATGCATATCAGTCCATACGTCTCACAATTCAATCTTTTTTCTCGCGTTCAGGTCCTTGTTGTGTCTCTTCTTATTCTTTCCTGTGTATTCCTGAAACTTAAACATAATACTCGTTACGTAGCATTGCTTAGGTTCAAAATAGAGGATATAAGACACGAATATATGCATGATATGATTTCAATCATTCAGCAAATGGCACCATATGCCAAGTTCCTTAAGGATCTTTGCACAATTAAGAGGAGAACAAATGTTCCCAAAAAGGCATTTTTGGCCGCCAATGTGAGTTCGATATTGACACAACCCATGCAAGTTAAATACAAGGACCCTGGTTGTCCAATTGTTTCTTGTATGATCGGTAACATGGCAATCCCTCAAGCTCTGTTGGATTTGAGAGCATCTGTGAACCTTCTGCCTTACTCTGTTTATGTCAACCTTGGAATAGGCGATCTTAAGCCAACAAGGACCACCCTCCAGTTGGCTTACAAATACGTCAAGATTCCACGTGGAAGTGTAGAGGATGTCCTTATTAAACGGGCGAGTTTGTATTCCTAGTTGATTTCATCATCTTAGATACTGAACCCGTGTCCAACCCACAAGGACAAATTCTGGTGATTCTCGGGAGGCCATTTCTAGCCACATCTAATGCTTTGATCAATTGTCGCAATGGATTGATGAGATTCTTTTAGAAACCTCACGGTGGATTTCAACATCTTTAATCTTACCAAGCAACCTGGGCTCTTCGACGCTCTTGTCGGAGCCAATTTCATTCAGGACACGGATGAGGTTGAGTCAATGGGCAAGTTCGAATCACATGGACATATCATTGAGGTGCCCAGTCACCAGGTTGGGATTGAAGATGATTTTGAGGAATCCGTTTGTGAGTTTCTTGACGAGGAGGCACTCTAGGTGTCTACTCTTCTTATCCCGTGGCCCTAGAGCCACTTGAAATTAACTCTGAATTCAAAAATGACCCACCTTTGATTGAGCTTAAACTACTCCCTGATAACCTTAAATACATTTTTAGGGGATAATGAGACATTGTCACTCACTATTGCTTCTGATCATGCAAAAGATCAAGAGGTTACCCTCAAAAAAGTGCTTTTGGAAAACAGGGAGGCTATCAAGTGGTCCTTGAAGGACATCAAGGGAATAAACCCTGGTATTGTCCAGCATCAGATCCACATGGAAGAGAATTCTAGGCCCCGTTGTGACCCACAACGACGATTGAATCATGTGCTGAAAGAAGTCGTCCGAAAGGAGGTTCTTAAGTGCTTGGATCATGGTATAATATATCCTATTTCTGATGGTGAGTGAGTAAGTCATGTTCGTGTGGTTCCCAAGAAGTCAGGCGTGACGGTTGTTGAGAATGAGCACAATGAGCTTATACCAACACACCTACAAATTGGCTGGCAAGTTTGCATTCATTATCGCAATCTCATTGTGGCAACACGAAAATATCATTTCCTATTTCCATTCATTGATCAGATGATGGAAAGGTTAGCCGGACATGAGTACTATTGCTTTCTTGATGGACACTCTGGCTACAACCAAATTCCCATCGGCCCCGAGGACCAAGAGAAAATGACATTTACATGTTCCTTTGTTACGTTTGCTTATCGTCACGTGCCCTTTGGGTTATGTAACGCACCGACAACATTTCAAAGGTGTATCATTAGTATCTTCTCTGATATGGTGGAGTGTTCCCTTGAGATTTCATGGACGACTTCTCCATATTTGGCGCTTCCTTTGATGAGTGTCTTCATCACTTGAGCCTTGTCCTCAAGTGATGTCGTGAGAAGAACCTCGCTCTTAATTGGGAGAAATGTCACTTCATGGTGAAGCAAGGAATCGTGTTTGGACATGTAGTCTCAAGTAGGGGAATTGAGGTCGACCTCGCCAAAGTGGGTCTCATTGATAATCTCTCACCTCCATGTAATGTGAGGGATATCCCCGCCTTTCTTGGGCATGTTGGATTCTATAGGCGGTTCATTCGGGATTTTAGTAAAATTGCTCGACCTCTCACCACCTTGTTGGCTAAGGATGCCATTTTTGAGTTCACACCGGATTGCCACCATGCTTTTTTGACCTTGAAGAAAGAGCTGACTTCAGCTCCTATAATTAAGGCATCAGTGTGGACTGAACCCTTCGAGTTGATGTGTACACATCTGACTTCGCTGTGGGAGCAGAGCTTGGGCAATGATTGGACAATTGCCTTATGTGATCTTCTATGCCAGTAGAATACTCAATCATGCCCAATTGAACTACACTGTGACCGAGAAAGAATTTTTAGCGATCATATTTGCTTTGGACAAATTACGTTCGTACTTGATTGACTCCCACATGATAATTTACTCTGATCACACAGTCATCAAGCACCTCATGGTGAAGAAAGATGCAAAATCTCGACTCTTGAGATGGATCTTGTTGCTACAAGAATTTGATCTCGAGATTCGGGACAAAAAGGGTGTGAAAATGTTGTAGCAGACCACCTGTCTCGTCTTGAAATGACCAACCCACATGATCAAATTATTAATGACAAATTTCCTGACGAGCAATTGTTCACAATCGAAGATAACCATTGGTTTGCTGAAATCGTGAACTACCTCGTGATCGAGCAACTTCCAGTGGGTTTGTCAAAATCTGACTAAACCAAATTAAGATCTTATGTCACATTCTTTCATTGGGACGACGCCTACCTATTCAAATACTGCTCTGACCATATTTTTCGGTGGTGCATCCCAAATAACGAGTTCTAAAGTGTGATCCAATTTTGCCACTGAGTCATGTGGAGGTTACTTTGGAGCAAAGAAAACTGCCACCAAGATGCTCCAATCTGGATTTTACTAGTCTTCACTTTTTAAATATGCTTATGTGATAGGTGCCAGTGCCTTGGAAAAATCATTCGCAAGATATGATGCCTTTGCAAAATATCCTCGTCGCTGATATCTTCGATGTGTAGGGAATCGACTTTATGGGTCCTTTCCGAATTCGTTCAGGAATGTTTACATTCTGGTGGTCGTTGACTATGTGTCTAAGTGGGTAGAGGTTATCCCCACAAAGACCAATGACAACAAGGTGGTCACCATTTTTAAAGGACATTTTTGCACGATTTGGTACACCTCGTACCATAATCAGCCACTGGGGTACCCACTTCTGCAATCGCTCCTTTGAAGAACTTATGAGGAAGAATTCGATCACCCACAAGCTTTCGACCCCATATCATCTGCAAACTAGTGGCCAGGTTAAAGTCTCTAACCATCAATTAAAGCAAATCCTTGAGAAGACAGTTAATTCCTCGAGGAAGGATTGGTCGACTAAACTAAATGACGGGTTGTTGGCTTTCCGTACCACGTATAAGATCAATTTGGGTATGTCCCCATATCGGGGGCAAGTCTTGCCACCTACTTGTCGAGCTCGAGCATCATGCTCTCTAGGGGATCAAGCAGGGGTGCAGCGTAAAATTGACATCATGGAATTGGAAGAGCTACGTAATGATGCTTATGAAAATACCAAAATTCATAAGTCCCGAGCCAAAATGTTTCAGAATCGCATGATTATGCGAGAAGTGTTTGCGACCGAGCAGAAGGTGTTGCTCTACAACTCCCGGCTTCATTTGTTTGTGGGTAAGCTCCGTAGTTGCTGGTCTAGCCCGTTTATTGTACAAACCGTATTTCCTCGTGGAGCGGTTGAAATTCTGAACCCAGGGGATGGGGACGTGTTCAAAGTTAATGGACAATGCCTCAAACTTTACGTGGAGGCGGCACCAGCTGAAGTCGAGGAGGTCATGTTCCTTCATGAACCTCCCTCGCACGCAACTATGTGATTGGTTGTCAATTCATGTTTGTACATCTTTTAAAAGAAAGGAGAGGGGGAATAAAAACTTTTGCACATGTTTTCCACATATCTGAAAATTTGGGGGTTTGACCACAATTCTTCCATACACATAACCCTACCTATTTCAAGATCCTCTTCTTTGCATTTCCCTTCTCCTCACCCAACAAAAAAACTCTACTCACCTCCAAACAACCTCATCCACCATTTTCCAAAATTGTAGCTCCAAAATCCGCACCAGATCCGCTAGTAGCGGACCACAATCCGCCCCAGAGGGTACTGTAGCGGATCTGGTCATCTTGTTTCTCTAGTCAACGACTGCACCGTAGGACCTCTCTAGTTGTCTCTCCTTGCCATTTTCAAATCTCTTGTGCTCTTGGTGTCGTGGTAAATCCTTTACTCATCCAAACTTTGTTTGAGTTATTGTTGCTGCACCTTTATTATTGTTTAAAACATGATGTGTTCATTTTAATACCATAAGTGCACGATGTCGGTGAAGACATGGCAAGTATGGGTCAATCCACAGGGAGGTGTGTCGACTCTGGTTCGTTTGAAGGCAAGTGGGAAAAGAGCGGAGAAGAGATTGATTACACGAAACAAACAGAGAAGATGAAAGCACGAGACGAAATAAAACTAAACTAAGTGACTAATAAAAGCAAGCTGGAAATCAGGAGTGGAAACCCCTAAGGTGTGGAGTGTGCACATATGAAGTGAAATAAGTGATGAAAGATGCATGTAAGCATGTGTGTGTGTGTCTTCATGCATAGGAAGTGTCTAAAGATGTGGCAAAACCTATCAATCCATTCACACAACGTATTGCCAATTACTACTTAATTAGCATAAGACTAGGCTCAGCATGATAGATGTCTAAATGTTATGGCAAGACTCATCAAAAACCAGGAACTCATGTGAAGAACAAAGCTAAGCATGGGAAGTGTCTAAATGTTATGGTAAAACTCATCAAAACAAAGTTTCTTCAATCAATTAAGCAAGCAAACACAAATACAAACACATGAACTAACATCTAGCGTATTCAACAGAAAATTTCAGTCAATAAACATGAGGAAACTAAGCATGGGAAGTGTCTAAATCTTATGGCAAAACCCATCAAAAATCCCCAAACATGTAGATGATTAAAACACCCCCGATGAACATATAAACATGCAAGTCTACACAATCAAAAATTCATCACATCCAAACTTCACAACATATATGTACATCATCTCCACCCCCCCCCCCCAAAGAGGGATGGAACTACTTACACATTATTAAGTTAACATTCATATTAAGTAAAGAAAACATGTTGATTATTTCTACGAAACTTAAAACAAACGAAATTAACTAAACATGCAAGACTTAAAAGAAATACAAAAAAACTAACAAAATATTTTTATTACTCACTCACATTATAAGTAGTCCTAGTAGATAGAATGACCACCAAGAGAGGAGATGTTTACAAAGGAGGAAGAAGAGTTCTATTTATAGTCATGAAAAATGTAACTGTAGACAATCCCCCGTGTGGGACTAAACGCATACTATAAGTGGACACAAAATAACATAATCGAACACCCAACCAAACCATGAACCATCTGAAGTGATTCAGACCACTAATTGGCGGTTTGGGACAGCCAATTGGCGGTCTGGATTGGTTGGATCGAGTTAGGATTTGAATTGCTTGTTTCTGGTTTGATTTCTTGATGTTTGGTGAACCCGATTTGGTTGTTGATGTTTTGGCCCACATCGAATTGCCAATTTACTTCTCGTGATGGTGTGGAGCTTCTTGCTTTTCTCATTGGTCCTTTTGTTTTACATTCGGGTCCTTCTCTCTTGCATCAGAGTCCATAAGTCTTGCAACTTAGTCATTTTCCTTACTTTTAAGTCATTTTTGAGTTTCTTCTTCTCAAACCTGTTTATTCCTGAAACTTAAACATAAAACTCGTTACGTAGCATTGCTTAGGCTAACAATAAAGGATATAAGACACAAACATAGGCATGATATGATGTCAATCAAATACCCCGACAACTAACTTTTTCTAGTCCCGAGCAAAACAAAGAAATAGAAAAATGAAAGAAAGGAAAAAACATTCGAAAATAGGGAAATCCTAACTCACGTTCGTAGGAATCACGGTTGCACTTAGCACGTGCAACAAGCCATTAAACCTCCTTGTCGCCAAGGAGGAGGAGTGTTGTCTCCTAAGGGGTTTAAGCGGATATACTCACAAAATCCGAACATAGATGCATTAGTCAACCTAGCAACACGACTCGATGGGCTTATCTTTGTCGATCAAAGGATACGGTAATATTACGGGCCCATACTATATATGTAATCAGTCCACACACCTAGCCTAATGAACCATTCGTGCAACTTAGTTAAGGACTTAAGTGATAGACATGGGCAACCTTAACATCCTCAAGTGATACAAAGTGTAAAGTCCATTAAGGTTCTTATTTTTCTTTTCTTTTTTCTTCTTTTTTCCCTTCTTTTTGGAGCATTATGATTTACACTAGTTGGTGTTTGATTCTCCCGAGGTTGGGTGTCGTGCATCATTGCCTATGAGCATTTACAGTATCACGTACACTTTCCCCCAAATCTCTACATAGGGTGATCCCTACCACCCATGTAGCGGGAGTTTAGTCGGTGCATCCCAAGTCAAATGACTCGAAAGCACCAGGCATTAAGTCCCGTCATACCTAATTTCCCGAGTGATAGGAGTCGTGCGAGAAGAGAGAACACCACTTATTTATTATCTACATGGGAACCGAAATCCGTAAACTTAAAGTTTCACAACAAGATTTGAAGGCTTCCTGACTATGACAAACATCCTTATACTAACAACACGAATTATTTGACACACTAGGTTCACGATAGACTTCTTTAATTAGGTGAGTATTGAAACCCTATAATTACTCACCCCCTGAGGGAAGACCGGGGTGCATCCTTACGACATGATAAGACCTAAAGCCAGTTACTAGATATCCTAATGCATATCATGTTCAAGTCAATTCTGGGAGCTTATCTTTTGATTGTCTTGTTGATCGTTTTAATTTAAACCCCAAGTGCACGGCCGCGTTGAAGCGGTGGCAAATACGGGTCTTCCACAGGGAGGTGAGCAGCCTCTCGTTTGCACGAAATCAAGTGGCAAAAATAGGGAAGAGAGTTTGATTATCCTACTCTACGCTACACTACACTATGAAGTACGAAATGCGAAAGAAAGCAACAAACGATTAACTAAAACTTAACTAAGAACGAAATAAGAGTGCTGGAATTCAGAAATGGAAACCCCTAAGGGGTGGAGTGAGTGCGCACATGCAAAGAGGTGGGTGTTGAACACATTCTTTAAGCACAAATGAAGGTGGAGTTATCATGCATAGGAAGTGTCTAAATGTTATGGCAAAACCTATCAATCCATTCACCAACCTAGTTGATTAACATTTACATATACAAGTTGTTTATTTCAGAACCTAAACAAGCATGAGAGGTGTCTAATCATTTTGGCAAAACTCATCAAGTTATAAATTCTATCCTAAACAAGCAAGCATACATTCATGTTTTATCAACACATTGTAAATAAAGCATGCATTCCATTCTCTAATGCATGTATGAACATCAACTCCACCCCCCAAAGGGGACGGACTACTCACTACACATTAGACTACTTATTAAACTAAGCAAGGAAAGCATATTAACTAAGCTATTAAAACTAATGAAATGAAACTAATCAAAGTAAAACAAGCAACATGAAACAAACAACATAATAAAGAAACTTTTTATTAAAATGACTCTCAATTCAAGTAGCATCCTCCTACTTTAGTGTGTGCTTCAAGGCCTCACTTCTAGTAGGAAGAATAGTCACTCAAAATGTGAAGTGATTACAATAGAAGGTGAAGAGTTCTATTTATAGCCATAGAAAAAGGTAATCCGGGACAATCCCCCGATGTGGGACTAAACAAATACCAGAAATGGACTAAATACACACTAATACGCAACCCACCAAAATCTTAGCGGATTTGGGCCAAAACAGACAGCCAATTAGCGGTCTTGGACCGCCAATTAGCGGTCTATATGGTCGAATCACGCTGGATTTTCTTCTGGGCTTTTCTGGATGGCTTTGTCGGTCTTTGATGCATCTACTTTGTTTATTGGAGCTCCGACCCGAAACTAATTGCCAAAATACTCCCCAAGATGGTGTGGAGTTTTCTGTTTTGCTCTTTGGTCCTTCGGTCTTACGTTCAGGTCCTTCTCCCTTGCATCTTAGGTATTTTTATGCTTCATCTCTTCAAACCTATTTATTCCTGAAAACTAAACATAAAACTCGTTACATAGCATTGTTCAGGTGAAAGATAATGAATATAGGATACAAATATAAGCATGAAATGATGTCAATCATGCCTCAAAACGGTTTTGCACATGCTAAACACACGGAAAACCCACAAAACATTTTCTTTCGCAAACACATGAAGATTTTTGAAAGAAATGAAAATTTTAAAGCACTAGGCAAGCAAAAGAAGACAAGTGACCAAAGGATCATGGCAAGCAGACATATAGATATTAAATGCAGCACGCTAACATGACCCTATCATTACAAACAAAAAAAACAAAACAAAAGGAGAAAGACTCGACTATGTACACACGTAAAACACCCCGCCACACTTACGTCATGCATTGTTCTCAATTAATGTAAGCATGATACTACATGGATTTATGCAAGAAAAAGAAAAGATCTCACCAACGTGAAGCACAAAGGGAAGTTCACGGTTATGTTGATGAACAAACGTGAAGCCCCAAACCCGAATGCCCCTCAAAACCTATGAAATACTAAAAAAGCGAAACAAATACGTGAAACAAATGAGGCCCAAATATACAAGGGTTGGGGCCCACAACAATCAATGCTCACTCTTGGAGTCTTCTTTCTTTTCTCTTATTTTGTTTCCTTTTTTTTCTTCTTCAATTATAACTATGTACAACAATGGCTCCCATTTTCATTTGTCAAGGAACATCAAATGGGAACCCGCCATCTCTCGAGACATTTGAAATAGGATTATTTATAGTCATAGAAAAAGGTAATATGGGACAATCCCCCGATGTGGGACTAAACAAATACCATAAATGGACTAAATACACACTAATACGCAACTCACCAAAATCTTAGCGGATTTGGGCCAAAACATACAGCCAATTAGAGGTCTTGGACCGCCACTTGGCGGTCTATATAGTTCGGATCACGCTGGATTTTCTTCTGGGCTTTTCTGGATGGCTTTGTCGGTCTTTGATGCATCTACTTTGTTTATTGGAGCTCCGACCCGAAACTAACTGCCAAAATACTCCCCAAGATGGTGTCGAGTTTTCTGTTTTGCTCTTTGGTCCTTCGGTCTTACGTTCAGGTCCTTCCCCCTTGCATCTTAGGTCCTTTTATGCTTCATCTCTTCAAACCTATTTATTCCTGAAAACTAAACATAAAACTCGTTACATAGCATTGTTTAGGTGAAAGATAATGGATATAAGATACAAATATAAGCATGAAATGATGTCAATCAAAGATCCCTACACCTAACTTTTGCTAGTCCCGAGCAAAACAAAGAAAGAGAAAAGCATACGAAAAACAAGAAATCCTAACTCACTTTCGTAGGAATCACGTTTGCACTTAGCACGTGCAACAAGCCGTTAAACCTCATTGTCACCAGGGAGGAGGAGTGTTGTCTCCTGAGGGTTTTCAGCGGATACACCCACAAAATCCGAACAAAGATGCATTAATCAATCTAGCTACACGACTCGTTGGACTTATTTTGTCGATAATGGGACGCGGTAATACTACGGGTCAACTCTATATATGTAATCGGTCCACACACCTAGCCTAATGAATTATTCATGAAAGTTAGTCAAGGACTTAAGTGAAAGACATGGGCAACCTTTGTAGGATTTTGTGTCCCTATGTATATATTTTAAAATTTTAATATAACATACAAGATCGATTTTCATATTTACAACAATTTTTATGTACATAGTTTTGTGATTATTCTAATAACATGTAATCATACATTTATTAAAATAAATCACAAAGGTAGAATCATACCTAAAGGTTCTCTAAAACCTTTTTGAAGATTCGTAGTCGTGTTGCCCATTGAATCCTCCACGGATTTTCCAGCACAAGTGATGCTCAACCAACTATTGCCTTTATCACTATACTCATTGATAGCTTTTGACAATAATCAAATTAAACACTTCTTGAGTGAAAAGATATAAGTCTCATATCTTAGGATACAAGACACAGTAAAACATTAATGACACAAAACACAATTCCATAATGTTTTACTTGTTAGGTCTATTCAATATATAAAAGTAATCTTTTCCTCTTTTATATACTCGTGTCGTCAATTATTTGTAGAGATACAACAATCGATGACCAACACGATAATCTTATCTCGGTAATTAATGTTCCATGTTAACTACCCTGATTGTGAATAACTTTTGATTTATGTAAACCATTATCTTTTAGAGCTCTACGGTTAAGGACCAAGCGTCTCTTCCTTAACACTTCCAAACGACGAATACTATAATCATGGAACAAAATGTTTGTACATTCAATTCATAATAATTGACATATAAAAGTAAAACTTTTAGAACACATTCCTTTCAACCTTAACTTCTGAATGTGGTACAATGTGTAAAGTCCATTAAGGTTTTATTTGACTCTCTTTTTTTCCTTCTTTTTTTCGTTTTTTTCTTTTTCTTTGGAGCATTTTATTGGTTGGTGTTTGATTCTCCCAGGATCAGGTTTCGTGCATCATTGCCAATGAGGACTTACATTATCACGTACACCTTCCCCCAAATCTCCACATAAGGCGATCCCTACCACCCGTGTAACGGGAGTTCGGTCGGTGCATCCCAAGTCAGATGACTCGAAAGCACCAGGCACAAAGTCCCCTCAGACCTACTTTCCCGAGTGATAGGAGTCGTGCGAGAAGAGAGAACACCACTTATTTATTTATCTACATGGGAACCAATACCCCAACACTTAAGTTTCATAAAAAGAAATTAAGGGCCCTTGACTACGACAAACTTCCTTATACTAACAGACATGAATTATTTGACTCACTAGGTTCAGGGTGGACTTCTTTAAATGTTTTAGTGCTGAAACCCTATGATTACACGCCCCCCGAGGGAAAACCAGGGTGCATCCTAACGACTCGATAAGACCTAAAGCCAGTAAACTAGAAATCCTAATGCATCAAGTTCAAGACAATTTTGGGAGCTTTCTTTTTACTTTGCCTCTCAACGGTTTTTCACATGCTAAACACACGCAAAACCCACAAAACATTTTATTTCGCAAACACATGAAGATTTTGAAAGAAATGTGAAAATTTTGAAGCACTAGGCAAGCAAAAGAAGACAAGTCAAGTCACCCAAGGATCATGGCAAGCAGATATATCGATATTAAATGCAGCACACTGACATGACCCTAACAATGCACACAAAAGAAAACAAAAATCAAAAGAAAAGACTCGACTATGTACACACGTAAAACACCCCCCACACCTACGTCATGCATTGTCTTCAATGAATGTGAGCAAGATACTACATGGATATATGCATGAAAAAAAGAAAGATCTCACCAACATAAAGCGCAAAAGAAAGTTCGTGGTTATGTTGATGGACACAAACCCGAAGTACCTCAAAACCTGTGAGATACTGAAGAAGGGATACAAATACGTGAAGAAATTGGGCCCAAGTACACAAGGGTTGGGGCCCACAACAATCACTGCTTGCTCATGGAGTCTTTTATTACATTTTTTTACAAGGTATATACATCAACAAAGATATTGTCATAATCATTTGGTCAAGGAACATCAAGTTATGAGGACCAAAGACTTGCTGAGATGGGCAAACTTCACTAGTACTCTGAGGTGTCATGAGGGGTGAAAGGTCAAAGGTGAAAGACTCGAACCCCTCATGATATTGGTTGGGTGTAGGCAACACGAATGAGTGGAGTTGTGTTGCCTCACTAGGGTTTAGTTGCTCATCGAACAAAACCCTCCAACCAATAGGTGGGTGCATCGGAATTAGTTCCTCACGCTCATTCGAAGGATGCAGCAGACCTGCATCACTAAGAATGGGGCTTCTCCCCAAGTCATCCAACAAGGACCTCCCACCATCATTTTTATCATCAAGCATAAGCTCGGTCGTAGGTGGGTCCTTGTTGGAGTCAAGATGAAGCTCAAATGGCTCAATGGCCAAGGGACATGAGATAGAGATACCTTCTGGTATAGGCATATGATGAGGTGTCTCACTCTCACTAGTAATCTCAACTGAATCATGCAACGAACACTCCTTTTGGACATTCATGTTTGATATCAGCTCACTCTGTTGCATTGCAAAGACAGACAATGAGTTTTCACTGAGCCCACAAACATTCTCAATGGGTTGCATTGGTGTTAAGGGTGTTCGCTGATTTTGTGGTGCTTTCTCTAATTGGCGTATGAGATTTAGATTTAAAGGTTGATCCATGGGCTCTTGTTGCCTACCAGAGTTGAACACATGAAACTCCGCACTCATGTTACCGAATGAGAGCTTCATGAGACCATTTCTACAATTAATTAAGGCGTTGGAAGTTGCCCGAAATGGTCTACCCAAAATCAAAGGTATTTGAGAGTGGGTGTTCGAACAGGATTGGTATCGAGGACAAGAAAATCGACTGGAAATATAAAATCTCCAACTTTGATAAGCACGTCCTCGATAATCCCCTTTGGAATACGAATGGATCTATCCGCCAATTGGAGGGTGATCTTAGCTGGTTTCAATTCTCCCAAATTCAACTGTTGATAAACAGAAAATGGGAGGAGGTTGACCGCCGATCCTAAATCAAGCAATACATTACTCATGCTAGTGTCCCCTATCGTACACTGAATAGTAGGACACCCAGGGTCCTTGTATTTTGTGTATGCGGGATTGGACAAAAGTGAGCTTACATTTGCAGCCAAGAATGCTTTCTTAGGAACATTGGTCTTCCTCTTGGTTGTGCAGAGATCCTTCAACACTTTGGCATATTGAAGTATTTGTTGGATGACATCCAACAAGGCGATGTTAACCTTCACTTGCTTGAACACCTCTAATATCTTATCCATTGTGTCACTCTGCTTTTTGGTTAACCTACTTTGATAGGGAGCTTTTGGCAGGTAGGTTTTTTGCGGTGCCTGAGAAGGATGAGTTGGTGTATTACCCTCACCCTCAGCCTCTTCTTCACCACCATTCCCACTGAGGGGCTGCATAGATGGTGGTGGTGGCAAGGAAATGTGATTGTCAACCTATTTTCCATTCCTTAAGGTTACAATGGAATTGACATGGTGAACAAGTTCCTCCACATGGTTCACTTGCCGCCCCCGAGGTACCACATTCTCATGTTGCATGTGTTGTTGCTAGTACATGTGGGGGTTAGCCTCAGGCTGGCTAGGCAAAGACCATCTCTCTCTTTCGTGTACAGACTGAGCCAATTGGCCCATCTGAAACTCTAGAGATTTGATGGTCTGCTGATTTCAAGTGAGAACTTGACTTGTGGTTGACATAAAATTTCATTGAGTTTTCAAGTCAACGAGTCAAGGTCTCAAGCAAATTGAATCGGGTTTCCATATTATTGGAATTTGGGAAACCCGATTGATTGGTGATTTGAGCTTGGGGTGGTTGATAAGATTGTGCATGCATGGGAGGTTGGTATGATTGGTTAGGTGGTCGAGAGGTGTTTGAAGGACCACCCGGGGCATTATTTTGGTTCCATGAAAAATTGGGGTGGTTCCTCCATCCAGGATTATAAGATGATGAGTATGGGTCATTCCTAGCTCTGTCATAGATGGCGTTGACATGTTCCATCTCAGGAGGAATGGACGCACACTCGCTTTCTACATGACCTATCCTAGCACATGAATGACAGGGAACCCGACCAGTTGTGGACATGTGAGGTGTACCTTGTTGGTTTTGGAGATCAATCGAATCCATACGGCGCATTAAGGCCGCCATGCGGGCCTCGGTGGCCGTAGTGGTATCGACAGCAAATGCGGCACCCGATCTAGTCGAGTTTGCATTCACGATCCTCGCTCCTATGCTGGATGATGCAAGTGGTTCCCTTACACTCTCCCATTGCATTGTTTTCTCAGCAAGGTCTTCTAGGAAAGCCCATGCCTCCCTTTCATCCTTTCCCAAGAACTCTCCTTGACACATGGACTCAAGGAGTGTTCGGGACGGGATGTGAAGACCCTCGTAAACAATCTGACAAAGACGCCACAACTCAATGCCATGGTGAGGGCATGAGGATAGTAGCTCCTTGAACCTCTCTAGATATGCATGAAATGTCTCGGTCTCAAGTTGATAGAACGAATTGATTTCGTTCCTCAATTTTTGAGTCCGATGATTTGGAAAGTATTTCTTGAGGAATGCAGATTGAAACTCATCCCAAGTCCTAAAGGCATTCGCCTGGTTGCTATACAACCACTTCTTGGCATCATCATTCAGTACAAAGGGGACAAGCCTAAGATGGATGGAGTCTGTGCTAAGTTGTTGCAGCTTGAACATAGCACAGACCTCCTCAAATTCCCTGAGAAAGATATAGGGGTCACCCTTCCCAGTGAAGTGAGGGGGCATGGAAATAAACTGAGGCTTAACCTCAAAATGATTCCCATTAGCCTCTGGCAATACGATGCATGAGGGTAGAGCGGTACGACTCGGGTAGCATCGATCACGTAGAGGTATGAGAGCCACAACAGGAAGCACAAGTGGAACAGGTGGGTCCAGTAACTGCTCCTCCTCACGGAAATGAGAAGCCATTGAACCCGGACTATGTGCAACACGAGAGGAGGAAGGTGTCAAGAAATCAACCACCGAAGCCGGGTTGACAACATGCCTCGTCAAACGGCCACTCTCGTCTCGTGCCAACAAAAACATGCACAAAGATGCACACACACAAACCAAAACTTTTTTTAACAAAGAATGTGCATAGAGGAGAAGACGGGGGAACACAGGAGAGAAAGAATAACTTAGGAGAGAAGGGAAGAAGTCCTTATGCTACGGTGGATGGGTACAGGTAGAAGCACACAAGCAAACAAAGCTCAAGTAATCCTAAGGTCGCTATAGGTCCTTACAGCTAGACGACGCCTAACTGCGAGGTCACACGGCCTCAACACGCCTCACCTCCCTACGACGAGGACCACAAAGCCTAGCAAGTGAGCCAAGATCCGGAGATCTCGTGTCTCCTACTATCGACAAAGTGGGCAACGCCGATGAGGTCATGACGGTCGGGACCGGATCACTCTCCTAATGCGCCCGAAATCCTTAGGGCCAATGTCTACTTGATTTTAAAATTAGGCTCTTGATTAGTGTAGTTTTTGGGGCGAAGGAAAGGGTGATGAAATCCCCCATCTTATCTTTTATGGGACAGCCCCTCCTTAGTAGCATTTTGGAATCCTAAATCTAACAATCAACTCTCCAAACAAACGCTCAACTCACACTTGTTTCAATGCACTTCCTACTAACTAATGCATGTTCATACGAAATGCATGAATGAGAGTAGAAGGTGCGTACCTCACGCCAGCTCTCAGCAACAGAAAATAAAGCTAAGATAAAAGACAATCTAAATGCCTAAGTCACATACATGATGCATGACCTAAACAACAAGAATGCCTAATCTTTTGCTTTGAGTTTTAGGGTCCAAGTTGCTTAAAGGAGGTTGATTATGGATCTGGGAACAAACTATAAGTCAAAACATGCCAAATCAAGTCCCAGATCACTAAATCAATAATGGAAACACAACAAAGAAAGAAGAAGGCAAACGACACTCACCAGACCGCTGATTGGCTGTCTAAAGTGCTCAGGTTGGCCCCCAACTTCTCCAGCTGCCTCCACTTGCGACTACAAGTCTCCTAAATCAAAGCAAAACTACAAAACACAAATTAAATCCACTCGAATCGTTCAAACAAGAGTCTGGACAAGCACCTCCCCGGCAACGGCGCCAAAAACTTGTTGAACGTTTTATATTAAACCGCAAGTGCACGGCGTCGGTGAAGACGTGGCAACTATGTGTCATCCATAGGGAGGTGAGCAGCCTCTCGTTTGCACAAAATCAAGTGGCAAAAATAGGAAAGTGAGTTTGATTATCCTACTCTACTCTATGCTACACTACACTACGAAGTACGAAATGCGAAAGAAAACAACAAACGATTAACTAAAACTTAACTAAGAACGAAATAAGAGTGCTGGAATTTAGAAATGGAAACCCTCTAAGGGGTGGAGTGAGTGCACACATGCAAAGAGATGGGTGCTGAACACATTCTTTAAGCATAAATGAAGGTGGTGTTATCATGCATAGGAAGTGTCTAAATGTTATGGCAAAACCTATCAATCCATTCACCTACCTAGTTGATTAACAATTACATATACAAGTTGTTTATTTCAGAACCTAAACAAGCATGAGAGGTGTCTAATCATTTTTGGCAAAACTCATCAAGTTATAAATTCTATCCTAAACAAGCAAGCATCATTCATGTTTTATCAACACATTGTAAATAAAGCATTCATTCCATTCTCTAATGCATGTATGAACATCAACTCCACCCCCCAAAGGGGACGGACTACTCACTACACATTAGACTACTTATTAAACTAAGCAAGGAAAGCATATTAACTAAGCTATTAAAACAAATGAAATGAAACTAAACAAAGTAAAACAAGCAACATGAAACAAACAACATAATAAAGAAACTTTTATTAAAAATGACTCACAATTCAAGTAGCATCCTCCTACTTTAGTGTGTGCTTCAAGACCTCACTTCTAGTAGGAAGAATAGTCACTCAAAATGTGAAGTGATTACAATAGAAGGTGAAGAGTTCTATTTATAGCCATAGAAAAAGGTAATCTGGGACAATCTCCCGATGTGGGACTAAACAAATACTAGAAATGGACTAAATACACACTAATACGCAACCCACCAAAATCTTAGCGGATTTTGGCCAAAACAGACAGCCAATTAGCGGTCTTGGACCGCCAATTGGCGGTCTATATGGTTCGGATCACGCTGGATTTTCTTCTGGGCTTTTCTGGATGGCTTTGTCGGTCTTTGATGCATCTACTTTGTTTATTGGAGCTCCGACCCGAAACTAATTAGCAAAATACTCCCCAAGATGGTGTGGAGTTTTCTGTTTTACTCTTTGGTCCTTCGGTCTTACGTTCAGGTCTTTCTCCCTTGCATCTTAGGTACTTTTATGCTTCATCTCTTCAAACCTATTTATTCCTGAAAACTAAACATAAAACTCATTACATAGCATTGTTCAGGTGAAAGATAATGAATATAGGATACAAATATAAGCATGAAATGATGTCAAACATGCCTCAAAACGGTTTTGCACATGCTAAACACACGCAAAACCCACAAAACATTTTCTTTCGCAAACACATGAAGATTTTTGAAAGAAATGAAAATTTTAAAGCACTAGGCATGCAAAAGAAGACAAGTGGCCATAGGATCATGGCAAGCAGACATATCGATATTAAATGCAGCACACTAACATGACCCTATCAATACAAACAAAAAAACCAAAACAAAAGGCGAAAGACTCGACTATGTACACACGTAAAACACCCCTCCACACTTACGTCATGCATTGTCCTCAATTAATGTAAGCATGATACTACATGGATTTATGCAAGAAAAAGAAAAGATCTCACCAACGTGAAGCACAAAGGGAAGTTCACGGTTATGTTGATGGACAAACGTGAAGCCCCAAACCCGAATGCCCCTCAAAACCTATGAAATACTAAAAAAGCGAAACAAATAAGTGAAACAAATGAGGCCCAAATACACAAGGGTTGGGGCCCACAACAATCAATGCTCACTCTTGGAGTCTTCTTTCTTTTCTCTTCTTTTTTTCCTTTTTTTCTTCTTCAATTATAACTATGTACAACAATGGGCTCCCATTTTCATTTGTCAAGGAACATCAAATGGGAACCCACCATCTCTCGAGACATTAGAAACATGATTATTGTTAAGAGGTTTATGAACCAAGGATGGCGGTTCATGCCTCTCAAAATAAGGGTCAGTGAAAGGAAATGGAAACAAAGATGTTTCCACTCCATGACAGAGTTGAGGGTCATCAATGTATACCCTCCACCTGATATTTGGGTGCACCGGGATCATTTCATCCACATAAGGTGACACCGTGGACTTATTACCCAGATGTCAAAGTCCCGAAACAGAATTGCTTGACCACCTGACACCCTTATAAGCATTGTTGTCGTTTGATGCCTCTTGAGAATGAGAACGATCGGAGGTATGAATGAGAGGTGAATCTTTGTCTGGTTGTTTGAAATGTAGGGTATCAGGTGGTTGATTCTTAACACACATGGGGTCCTCAACAGATACAGAGTGAAGAGCAGGTGGCCCAGAGGCCACAAAAATGATATCTTGTGGCTCAAGAGCAGCATGATCGAAAGGATCTGGCTTAAATGCCACATGATCACAAGATAAGGCACCTTCATGTGCCATCCCAAGTGAAACATCTTCACCACCATCAGGATCTCCATCAAACAATTCTCTAAAATACTTGAAGGTGCCTTCAACTTTGTTCTCATCCATGTCCTGTATAAGATTGACCTCAACAAGGTTATCGAAGGCACCTGGCTTCTTCCTGATGGTGAAGATGAGGAAATCAGCGCATTGACTACCATAAGTCAAACACATAAGACCATTATGACAATTAATCAAGGTATTGGAAGTTGCTAAAAAAGGTCGCCACAAAATAACAGGAATTTGTCCAAATGGGTTTGGCACAGATTCAGTATCCAAAACAAAGAAATCGACTGGATAAATGAACTCACCCACTTTGATCAGTACATCTTCCACCATGCCCCTCAGTTTCTTCATTGACCTAACAGCCAGCTGAAGAGTGGTTTTTGTTTGTTTGAGGTCTCCAAGACCAAGGTGTCCGCAGACAGAATATGGCAAAAGATTGACAGATACACCTAGGTCCAATAAAGCTTGATGTATAGATACATCACCAATCACACAAGAAATAGTAGGACAACCAGGGTCCTTGTATTTGACTTGCGTGGGTTGTGCCAACAATGAACTCACGTTAGCCGCAAGAAAAGCTTTCTTGGGAACATGGGTTTTTCTCTTCTTGATGCATAAGTCCTTGAGAACCTTGGCATAAGGTGGCATTTGCTGAATCACCTCCAACAGAGGGATGTTCACCTTAACTTGCCGAAAGATCTCAAGCATCTTGTCATGCTGATATGAAGTTTTCTTTTTAAGGTGCTTAGGAAATAGTGTCTTCGGGGCATACGGGTCTTTCGAAGGAACCTCATAATTCTGGTCTATAGAAACATGAGTGGGGACCTCAGAATCTGATTCCTTCGACGCAAGATGGGACAAGGGGACCTCAGGGTTCAGCCCCATTGTTGAAATAAATGTAGAAGGAACCTCAAGATCAAGCTCCTTCCTGGAAGTATTTGTCGGGGGAACCTCTGGATCCGGCTCCCTCATAAATGCAGGTATCACCACAGGTCTAGTGACACCTAGAGATGGTGATTGCAAGGAAGGCAACCCAATTTGGTTGTCCACCTCCTTACCAGACCTCAGAGTATGAATCACATAACAAGATGTGTTGGTTCAGTGGTAGAATGAGGTACAAGTGGCCTCCCTTGAGAATGGGTACCCCGGGGATTCACCTCGGGTTGACTCGGCAACTGACCCATCTCACATTCATGGAGCTGATAAGACAAATAGCTGACTTGCATTTCCAATGCTTTGACCTAATTGTTGCTGGCCGCTAGCATGGTTTGTGTGCTCTGCATGAACGCTTGAATGGTTTGTTCTAGAGTGGGGTCCTTTGGGTCAACCCGCAGGGGTAGTGGACTTTGGTTAGAATAACCCGATGGTGAGGCCTAAGGAGGTTGGGTATTGTGGTGCTAAGACCTTTGATGTGGGGGTTGGTAGGTCGCCGATGGGCGTGGAGGGTGAAAAAGTGGGGGTTGAGGTTGAGCGTGCAACTCTGACTGTGGCCCCCACTAGGCCCCCAAGAGAAGTTAGGGTGGTTTTGCCATCTCGGGTTGTAGGAGTGATTGTACGGGTCGTTACGGGGCCTCTGTTGTTAATTTGCATTTGCATGTTCAGTATCGCTTGGAGCGTAAGCACACTCCAAGTCATTGTGTCCAGTAAGTCCACACCTACAACACGTGGAAGTAGCAACCTGAGCTACAGGAACTTGGTCCAACTCTAAAATCTCAATCCTACGCATGAGAACAACCAATTTTGACTCAGACGCGATAGTTGACTCAACTTGATATAATCCAGCTTGACCAAAAGACCTGGCGGCTGGTGGCTCTCTGATGGTGTCCCACTCAAAGGTACGTTCAACCATTAATTCAAAAGTGTCCCACGCCTCATCAATGAGTTTCATAATGAAATTAAATTGACACATCGACTCCAACAATGTACGGTTGTTGTAGTTGAGGCCCTCATAAACAATTTTGCACAACTACCACAACTCAATTCCATGATGAGGGCAATGCTGGAGAAGGTCTTTGAACCTTTCAAGGAAAGCATGAATCGATTCGGTCTCAGTCTGATACATTTGATGTATCTGGTGCCGTATTTGTTGAGTCTTCCTTTGAGGAAAGAATATCTTCAGAAAAATGGTCACGAAGTCATCCCAGGACCGAATCGAGTTTGTAGGGAGGCTATACATCCATTTCTTCATTTTTTTCTTCAATGCGAAAGTAGTCATCCTCAAGCGGACAGAATCCTCATCAAGTTGTTGAAGCTTGAACATGGAGCATACCTCCTCGAATTCACGTAAAAAGATATATGGATCCTCCTTATAGCAGTGAAGGTAGGAAGCATGCTCACATATTGAGGTTTCAGCTCATAGTTATTCCCACAAGCAGGCGGGAGAACTATGCAAGAAGGTTGCGCGGCCCGAACAGGATGTGTCCGCTCCCATAAAGTCATCGGCCTATCCAGTCGAGCTAAAGGTGGTGGTGCACCCAGAGCTCGATCCTGACCGAGGCCCTCTTCCTCTTGAGTCGGGGAAGGAGGAGGTCTACATGGTGGTGGGAGTGGACCGAGGTAATCCATGTATGGAACCCTGTCTCTCCCATCTCCATGATACGACTCGGCCTCCTGCTCCAAAGGAGCACGAGGCAGAGAGGGTCGATAACCTAGACCGTCCCATCTCTCACCAGAACGAGCCCAACCTCGCATAAAATACTTCACTCGACTCTAAAACCACACACAACAAAAGGTGTAATCAGAGGAGGAGACTATAACGAAGAATATAAAGGAGGAGAAGACTCAGATAAGAAATGAAGAATTCCTAGAGCTAGCGTGGGTAGTGAGAGAAGGTAGAAGCACACAAGCAAACAAGACTCAAATAGCTTAGGTCTATAGGTCCTTAGGCTAGACGACGCCAACTTCGAGATCACTAGTCCCGACATTCCTCACCTCCCTACAACAAAGACCACATTGCCCAGCAAGTGATACCAGATCTCGAGATCCAGTACCTCCTACTATCGACAAGTCATGCAGTGCCAAACAGGTCATGACGGTCTCAACTCGATCACTCTCCTAGTGCGTTCGAAATCCTTAGGGGTCAATGTCGACTTGCTTTTAGAATTAAGGCTTTGATTAGTGTGAGTTTTGGGGCTAAGGAAAGGGTGATGAAATCCCCCACCTTATCTTGTATGGGACAACCCCTCCTTAGTAGCGTTTTGAAGTCTTAATCTAGAAATAAACCCATCAAACAAACCCTCATCTCACACTTGTTGCAACGTAATTCCTACTAACTAATGCATGGTCATACAAAATGCATGAAAGAGAGTAGGAAATGTGTACCTCATGCCAGCACTCAACAACTGAAAGTAAAGCTAAAACAAAAGACAAACTATATGCCTAAGTCAAGTATATGATGCATGACCTAAACAAGCAAGAATGCCTAGTCTTTTGCTTTGGATTTTAGTGGCCAAGTTGATTAAAGGTGATTGATTATTGATCTAGGGGCAAAGTACAAGTCAAAGCATGCCAAATTGAGCCCCATACCATGCAAATGTAGAAAAACCCAGAAGAAATTATAGAGCAAATAGAGTTCACCATGCCGTCAGTTTGCAGTCCACCACCGCTGATTGGCAGTCTATTTACTTTTGTTCCCCTCCAAACTTCTCGTGGTGATGTCCCTTGATCTTTAGAGCCTCTTGAAACAAAGAAAAACTACAAACAACGAATTAAACGCACTCAAATTGTCCAGACCAGAGTCTAGACAGATCACCTCCCCGGAAACGGCACCAAAAACATGATGTGTTCGTTTTAATACCGAAGTGCACGACATCGGTGAAGACGTGGCAAATACGGGTCGATCCATAGGGAGGTGTGTCGACTCTGGATCGTTTGAAGGCAAGTGGGAAAAGAGGGGAGAAGAGATTGATTACACTAAACTAAACTACGCTAAACTAGCATGAAACAAACAAAGAAGATGAAGGTACGAGACGAAATAAAACTAAACTAAGTGACTAAAAAAGCAAGCTGGAAATCAAGAATGGAAACCCCTAAGGTATGGAGTGTGTGCACATATGAAGTGAAATAAGTGACGAATGATGCATGTAAGCATGTGTGTGTCTTCATGCATAGGAAGTATCTAAAGATGTGGAAAAACCTATCAATCCATTCACACAACGTATCAGCAATTACTACTTGATTAACATAAGACTAGGCTCAGCATGAGAGGTGTCTAAATGTTATGGCAAGACTCATCAAACACCAGGAACTCATGTGAAGAACAAAGCTAAGCATGGGAAGTGTCTAAATATTATGGCAAAACCCATCAAAATAAAGTTTCTTCGATCAATCAAGGAAGCAAACACAAATACAAGCACATAACTAACATGTAGCATATTCAACAGAAAATTTCAGTCAATAAACATGAGGAAACAAAGCATGAGAAGTGTCTAAATCTTATGACAAAACCCATCAAAAATGTATGCATGATATGTCTAAATCTAAATCTTATGGCAAACCCCATAAAAATGTATGCAAAACACATGTAGATGATTAAAACACCCCCGATGAACATATAAACATGCAAGTCTACACAATCAAAAATTCATCAAACATCCAAAGTTCACAACATATATGTACATCATCTCCACCCCCCAAAGGGGATGGAACTACTCACACATCATTAAGCTAACATTCATATTAAGGAAAGAAAACATGCTAATTATTTTTACGAAGATTAAAACAAACGAAATTAACTAAACATGCAAGACTTAAAAGAAACACAAAGAAACAAACAAAACATTTTTTATTGCTCACTCACATTACAAGTAGCCTCTCTCCACCAGAGCTTTGCTCCAAGCCTTTACTCCTAGTAGAGAGAATGGCCACCAAGAGAGGAGATGTTTACAAATGAGGAGGAAAAGTTCTATTTATAGTCATGAAAAAGGTAACCAGGGACAATCCCCCGGTATGGGACTAAACGCATACTATAAATTGACATAAAACAACATAATAGAACACCCGACTAAACCATGAACCATTTGAAGCGATTTGGACCGCTAATTGGCGGTCTGGATTTGAATGGCTTGATTTGTTGATGTTTGGTGAACCCGATTATGTTGTTGATGTTTAGGCCTGAATCTAATTGTCAATATACTCATCATGATGGTGTAGAGCTTCTTGATTTACTCATTGGCCCATTTGTTTTACATCTGGGTCCTTCTCTCTTGCATCTCAGCCCACATGTCTTGCAACTTAGTCATTTTCCTTACTTTTAAGTCCTTTTTGAGTCTCTTCTTCTCAAACCTGTTTATTCCGGAAACTTAAACATAAAACACGTTATTTAGCATTGCTTAGGCTAATAATAAAGGATATAAGACACAAATATATGCACGATGTGACCGCAAATTGAACTTCTATCGTTCAGGAGTTTGAGCAATGCTTGGTAAACTCTCATGGGAGTTTGAGCAATGCCTATCTGTTTAAGAATGTACATGTGGTGGCTCATTGGTTGAGTAAAACATCCAGGGTTAAGGCACAATTCCACATTTTCTGCCGCCTGTTTGGATTTGGTCAATGTCCTTATGACCAAAGATCAACACTGCATTTGCAACGAGCTCTTCAGCACACTGCAAAAAGGTGCCCGAGAAGGTAGACAACCTTTACCCCTTCTTGTCACTCGTATTTGCTGTCATTTTGACCCCTGGTACACTCAAAATTTCATCGAATCAGAAGGGGTCGCCATTGACATCGAGCATATATCACACATGCATATGGTCGTGCGCTTCCCGACTCCTGGCAGGACCAAGACAATGACGAGGTTGTTTGTGCTCATTCTTCTGATGGATCTGTTGACTCATAGACCCTTTTTGGTTACGACTTTGACACATTGTCACTATCAGAGCATAATGCAGTGCTTTCAAAGAAAACCGTAAGATATACAAGTTACTGAAAAATATGGGACCAGGGGGTTCTTCCCCCCAAGGGGCACCCTCCTCTCGGCGTTGAAGGAGGTGACATGTATTCGTTAGGTAGTGCCCTTTATTCATTGCATACATTGTGGACAATGCATGGCCTAAGTGTGTGTGTGTGGGGGGGGGGGGGGGGGGGGGGGGGGGGGGGGGGCTATCGTATGTACATAGTCAAGTCTTTACCATTTCTTTTGTTTTCTTTTGTGTGTATTGTTAGGGTCATGTTAGTGTGATGCAATTTACATTGATATATATGCTTGTCATGATCCTTAGGTGAGTTGCCTTCTTTTGCTTGCCTAGTGCTTTAAATTTTCCATGGCTTTCAAAATCTTCATATGCTTACGAAAGAAAATGTTTTGTGGGTTTTGTGTGTGTTTAACATGTGCAAAACCATTGAGAGGCAAAGTAAAAAGGAAACTCCCAAATTAACTTCAATTTGATGCATTATGATATCTAGTACACCAGCTTTAGGTTTTATCTAGTCGTAAGGATGCACCCTGGTTTTCCCTCGGGAGGAGAGTAATCATAGGGTTTGATACTCAAACAAATAAAGAAGTCCACCATGAACCTAGTGAGTCAAATAATTTGTGTTTGTTAGTATAAGGAAGTTTGTCGTAGTCAGGGACCCTTAAACTCCTGTTGTGAAACCTTAAGTGTAGGGGTTTTGGTTCATGTGTAGATAAGAAATAAGTGAGTAGGTGTTCTCTCTTCTTGCACGGCTCCTATCACTTGGGAAATTAGGTCCGAGGGGACTTAGTGCCTGGTGCTTTCGAGTCATCTTACTTGGGATGCACCGACCGAACTCCCGTTACATGGGTAGTAGGCATAGCCCCCAATGTGGAGACGTGGAGGAAGGTGTCAGTGATAGTGTTAGTTCTCATAGGCAATGATGCATGAAACCTGACCTTGAGAGAATTACCCACCAACTAATAAAAAAAACAAAAGAAGAAGAAAAATGGTAATACAAATAAGAGCCTTAATGGACTTTACATGATGTATCACTTGAGGATATTAAGGTTGTCATTGTCTTTCACTTAAGCCCTTAATTAACTTGCACGAATGGTTCCCTAGGCTAGGTGTATGGACTAGATACATATATAGAGTCTGCCTGTAGGATTACCGTGTCCAATGATCGACAAAAATAGGTCCATCGAGTCGTGTTGTTAGGTTGAATAATGCATTAATGTTATGATTTTGTGGGTATATCCGCTGAAAACCATCAGGAGACACCACTCCTCCTCCTTGGCGACACGGAGATTTAACGGCTTGTTGCACGTGCTAAGTGCAACCGTGATTCCTACGAAAGTGAGTTAGGATTTCCCAATTTTTCGTTTGTGTTCATTTCTTTCATTTTTCTCCTTCCTTGTTTTGCTCGGGACTAGCAAAAGGTAAGTGTGGATGTATTTGATTAGTAGCATATCATACATCGCATTCATGTTATATATCCTTTAGGGTTAATTGCTTGCATGCCAGTACAAAACATTATAATTCTCAAAAATCACCACGTATTGTACACCTATTTGCTTATATGTCATCGAAAAACCAACATTATGTTCCAAATGCCATTACAAAATAATATAATTCTCAATGGCCACTACCATGACAGTTTTCATTGATGACATCATCTTTTCCGTTGATGACGTCATCAATCCATTGATGACCTCATCTTTTCTGTCGATGATGTCATCAGTGGAATAAAAAATTTAATTTAATTGTAAAATTTACAAATCTCACCTAGTATAATCTTTTAATTCCTTTTGAAACTTTTTTTCTCTTTTATCTCTTTCATCCTTCTTTCACACACACTCTCTCCACTTTTTCACTCTCTCTCATCCTTCTTTCACTCTCTCTCATCGCACTTTCTCTTTCTCTCTCTCCTTTCTCCCTCTCCACTATTTCACTCTCTCTCCTTCCCTCATCTTTCTCTCATTCTTTTTTTCTTTCTCTAAATTCTCTCTCTAGCTCTCTAGAATCTCTAGAATCTCTCTCTAGAGAGAGATTTTAGATAGAGAGAAAAAAGAATAAGAGAAAGATAAGGGAAGGAGAGAGAGTGAAAGGGAGTGGAGAGGGAGAGAGGAGAGACAGAAAGAGGGATGAGAGAGACTGAAAGAAGGATGAGAGAGAGGAGAGAAATAAGAGAGAAAGAAGTTTTAAAAGGAATTAAAGATTATACAAGGTGAGATTTGTAAATTTTACAATTAAATTAAATTTTTTTATTCCACTGATGACGTCATCGACAGAAAAGATGACGTCATCTGTGGATTGATGACGTCATCAATGGAAACCATCACGGTAGTGACCAATGAGAATTATAGTCTTTTGTAATGGCATTTGGGATATAATGTTGGTTTTTCGATGGCATATAAGCAAATAGTTGTACAGTAGTGGTTTTTGGGAATTATAGTGTTTTGTAATGGCATGCAATCAATTAACCATATCCTTTATTTTACCCCAATATTGTGCTACTCGAGTTGTTGTTTGTAGTGTTTTAGGCGTTAGGTAATAAAGAAGGGAAATGGAGCAAAAGGACCTGAATGTAACAAGAATTGACTAAATTGAAGACTTCTACACCTATTTGTAATGCACAAGGACTGGATCGTAAATTAGGAAGGACCCAAGTGCAAACCCAGAGGGACCTGATTGTGAAGTGCAAAATATGGTGACTCGTGACTTGAACCAGATCAGTATTTCGCCAGTTAAAATCAAAGTGATTCGAGCCAGTACGTCAGGACTTCACCCCCACGTGCCAAATGGAGAAACTTATGCGTTGGACAACTTTGAGCTCGATCATAGCAAGTGGGATCCACCACTGGCGTGTTTTTATCCGTTACTGGCAGATCAACTTGCTTTGTTGGATCTCCAATTTTGGCCACGGGTCGGGTATTCGGGTCAAAGCATTCCAGGACCATCAGATGTGATTTAGAGTCGTCCAATTATTTCCAGATTAATCCTAACAATGTATTAGTCTATATATTCCATTGTAATCCCTCCTCTCCCTCTTCTTCTTGCTCCTCCATTAGTTTAGGTTTATTTTGCTACTGAATAGTGTAAGAGAAGAAGAAGGAGAAACTTTGTAATCTTTTCTTTTCCATCAAGTGTTAGTGTTGTTCTTTAATTACATGTCTTTCCTTTGATGCAATTTCTTTTATGTTGTTGTTTGCTTAATCTTGTTTCCCTTCATTTCCATTATGGGTTTATGTTCTTGTCATGCTTTCTTTAGTTTATAGATGAGTAGAGAGTAGTCCATCCCCATTTGTGGGGTGGAGAGGAAGGTGATGTGATTATGTGATGTATTAGGTGTGTGTGTGTGTTAATATTAATACTTTGAACCTTACATGATGTCCATAACCATCCAATTGGATTTCACTCTTATCTTTGATGTGCTAATGCTATTGAGTGATGCTTAGCAAATGCTTAGATTAGTGGGCCTATATTATGGGGAATGATGAGGTTAGGATAAGGATGGAGTGGAAGAAGGAAACAAGACATGTGTATGCATGTGCTCATGTTGGTTTTATCATAATTAATTTCTCGTATGTTTTAAATATTGTGATAAATCTTATTTCATGTGGAGACATATTTGGATTTGAGTAATGATGCATGTGAACATATTAGCTTCATTTCAATTATATCTTGTATGTTTTAATGATAAGGTTTTATCTTATTTCATGTGGAGGAAAAGTTGGAGTTAAGTTTTATGGATTTCATGTATGACATGTTTTGATGAGCACATTTAAACACACACACATTCAAATATTTTCGTATTTGCTTTCTCTCTCTACCCCCTAAGGGGTTTAGTTTTTATTGTGTTGTTTTCCGATTTCCTACGTGTCGTAGTGTAATTTTGGTTGCATCTCTCTCCCTATTCTTCTCCCCCACTCGAGTATCGCGAATCTGACTCGCACGCACTCCCTGTGGACCCATCCGGACTTGCCACCGCTTCAACGCGACCGTGCACATGTGGTATTTTAACTGATTCAATTAGTATGCCACTCACATGTCCTGTATTTATATTTTTGTTTTTCTTTGTGTTGGTATCCCCCAATAAGTAAAATGAAAATAAGTTTTGTAATCTTTTTTTGGTTGTAAAATAAAAGAATAAGTTTTTAAAAATCACCCAAAAATTATATTTTCATGATAAATTTTGTAATTGTAAATTTCCAATGGTTAATTCAAATGTGACAACTTCCAGATTTTAAACGAATATATTCTTAACTTTCACTTTTCCAATTGTTTGATTCTCAATTTTAATTTTTCAGACTTATTTTATTTTCAACTTTGACATTTCGAGAGATTTAAATTATCATTTTTTATTTTTCTAAAGATTTTATTCTCAACTTTTACTATGCCCTTTTCCCAACAAATATATTTCCCAAACACTATAAATACACTTTCATTTTGTTATAACTCCACAATCTTCACAACCTCTCACCTCTCACAATTTTTCATCATCCCATCTTAATCTTCGTTACTTCAAATGGATTCTCTAAATTCAAGAAATAATCCAATTCATCCAACAAACAAACACTCACAACCAAATTTTTCCTAGAATTTTTCATATAATCTTAGTTTTCGTCCTACCCAAATTTTCAAATGTCAATGCAAAGTAGCATGGGTACCAACTTATAGTTCAATTATTTCTCAAATATTTTCTCATTAGCAACTTCACAATAATTTCCTTCCCAATTACTATTTCCTCCACCAAATCATCCACATAATTACCAAAACGTTCAAGGTTATGAAGGGAGTTCAAGTCATTTTCAGATTGAAGATTATAAAGAAGAGAACGAAGTGGAAGCTGATGATGATGAAGCTGCGATTTATCCACAACATTGCACACAACCAAGCTCAGCTCCACCGTCACAAGCCGAAAAAATCATGGTATATTGTAGAAGATGAAACTTTCATTTTTCATTCATGAACATTAATTGTGATGTAGTTCCAACGTGGTGAATGTGTTGTATGATATTGTACTAATCATGGGTCTATTGGGCAAGATCCAATTCCAGGAGTTGGTTGATGAGAAACAGACTATGTGCGGTGACGTATTGGGAACATGTTGTTTGATTATGTTACCCAACTCGGAGTGTGTGTTTCATCAATCTCCACACCAACAAATAACAGTCGTATGAGATGGAGGCATCATTGAATTGAAATTGAGCACGAGCTTGAAGATCCTGTTGATGAGAAATAGGGTTGACTTTGAGATATATCGTCGTCTCCTTTAGTTCAGTATACGTTCAATTCAGATTTTTGGACCACCTCTGTAATATATAATAATCAAGATTAGTGAAGACACCCAACCTTTGAAGAAGTGCAATGATATGGCTACATAAAATCACCTTATATTTTCCAAAAGGTGAAATTATAGACAAACATGAGAGAAGAAGTTTCACGTTGGACCAGGAAAATTTTCTCACGCCAGACTTGTGTCCCACCTAATTTAACACGTTGTTTTATGTGGTAGATCTGAGGATTAACAAACATTTCACTAACAATGACATCGCAATGAGCAATTCCATTTAATTGATTTGGAACATCGTAAAAACTTTCACTATATATTCCTGAGTAAATTGCTGCTCAAGTGGAATATCCGTCAACGTTTGAGGTTCTTTGTGGTGACTATCTATTAGCTCTCTCTCTCTCTCTCGCCCCCTTTTCCCCAAATCCCTAACCCTAAACCCATCTCCCTCATTCTTCTCCCTCTTCCTTTCTCCGCAGCTATGGCGACCTCGACGACACAGTGAGCTCGGAGAGGTCCACGTGTAGGCACGAAGGGGAAGGTGTCCCCTTCTCTGGTGATCTCATTTGGAAGGTACACCACCTTCGTCCCCTTTTATTGTTTCCTTATCGTCGTGTGTGTGTGTGGTGGGGGATGACCGGAGTTAATCCAGAATTCAATTGGAAAATTGTGTTGGGCACGATCGGAGCTCCGACCACCGGAGTCGTCAGAGGATGCTTGAGTGGGCCGAGGAGGGCTGGAAAAGTGGAGTCGTGGCAAGCCGCGACCAACCACGTGCGGCTGTTGTGGCCGCACCGGCGAGCCATCGGTGGTGGTGGTGGTGGTGGTGTTAGAGGGAGAGAGGGGGAGTTGAGAGAGGAGAGGTTAGAGGGGAGAAGAATGAAGGAGGGAGAGATAAAAAGGAAAGAGAAAGGAGAAGAAGAAAAATAAGAAAAACGTTTATTCAAATATAATATTTTAATGGGTTGTGTTAGTGGGGATTTTGTGTAGAGACCCCTGGATTTATGTGTGTGGTTAAAGATGATAAGTGGATTTGAATCTGGGTTGATTGCATGATCTCCTTGGATTGTTTGGTATTTGATTAAAGAATAAGTAACTGGACTAATTGCTAGCAACACCTTAGAAATGTTGAGTATTTGGTTGAATAACTTGATCTGGGTTAATTACATAATAAATCGTGTAATTTAATTGTATTTGGTTAAATAATTAATAATTGGATAAATTGCATTGAAACCTTGAAATTAATTTTAATTGTTTATTAATTAGAATAATTGCTGGAAATCCCCTTGATTTATTTGTATTTGAATAAATAATGAATAATTAGGTTAATTTCTTAATACACCTTGGACTTTCTATTATTGTGAAAAATGTTTTAATTTAGGGGAAATTACTCCTTTTTCCCTAGATTTCCTATATATTTGTAGAAAATTCTATTAATTCGAAAATTCATGTTTTTCCCCAGAACTTATGAGAATTATGTTTTCTATGGAAATTTTGGTAAAAAATACACTTATAACCTTGTACTTTTGAGTGTGGGTTTATAGCTATAATTTCATTACGCTGCCTATATGATTTCATAGTTTTGTTTATGTTTATTGCTCTATATTTTGTTGGGGTCGCTGACCCGTGTGTTTGAGGGTAAATTTCTTTTACCCTTTGCCTCGTGAGACTGTGAGATTGTGAGAGGTTCGGGGAACCAATCGTTCACCCACATTGTTACGAGCGTTAAAGCGTTGCTCATGGACTCGGGTGTGTGGTCGAGTAGTGGGTATTGCGTGTGAGGCATGTATGACTAGATATTAGGGTGTTTCCCTTGTTGGGACGGTATGGGATGGTTTACCAATGTTGTTACAGGTGATTGTTGGAGCTGGGCTCGCAGGCTCAAGCGTTGTGGTTGGATCCCTGAAGCCGTGTTGCCCCGTTGTTGTGGAATTTTGGGATGATTTACCAGCGTTGTTACGAGTGACCGTTAAAGTTGGGCTCACGGGCTCGGGCGTTGTGGTTGGATTCCTGGAGCCGGACGCAGGGCTGGTCAGCTCACTTGCGTTATGACGAGTGACCGTTAGGAAGCGTTGCTCAGTGACTCGGACGCGTGGTTGGAATAGGGTGTTGCCTTGTGGGCCGGATACGCGATCTTGTCAAGGGTGCACACTCGGCAAGGCTGGGCGCATGGTCACCTTGGGACGTGTGATAGTTCTGCCACGAGAGCGGGCTGAGTGTTGCCTTGCGCATCGGATGCGTGTTGGGGTCGAGGTGCACGCTCGGCTTCGCTGGAGGTGTGGTCGCCTTGGGATACGAGACCAGTGTGAGTTGTCAGGGACCGCTAGACCTTGTATGGTGTTAGGTTAGGGGGGTGTACTGAGTCTTGATTTGAGACTCGGGCGTGACTTGTACGTGTGCAGGTGGGACGCGGTAGCCGGCTGAAGGTGGCTTGGGCTTGGGATGCGTGGACTGGATCTATTGAGCTCGTTTGTCATGTATTTTTCTACTCTTGTTAGCAGTCGTGTAGTAGGAGTTCAGAGTTCTTGTATTTCACTTCCGCATTGTACTCTGACATTGTCACCTTGTTATATTTTCATTGAGGTTTTGACTTGACTATTTTTGTTAAATGTTCATTTTTCGCTTGGTTTTAATTTGTATTGATTGTTGTGTCCCGAGTACGGATTAGGTGTTACACTATCATGGACTGCTTGTGACTAGAACTCATACTTCTGTATCACTTCAAGATCATACCTGGAGCTTGGTTTCAGTTTAACATAACCATTAAAGAATGCATTCATGCTTTCACTTCTTTAGGTGGTAGACATGCACATGACTAACACAATGTATGATCATGTAAGCAACTTAAATAAAAAGAAATTGACAAATGAAATCATACAAATGAAGCGAACAACATCAAGAGCATTCTACAACTTGTAAGCATGACCTACATAAATCGCCAAAATTGTACATTAATGTCTTTTTGGTTGATGAAAGGAGGCTGAGATATTTTTCCAAGGTAACTAAATTGGCAGACTGTAATATGTAATAGAAAAAATCCAAATAAAGTGGGGTAAACTTTAGGCGACATACCTTCCTAGAAATCATCTCGTATTTACGCAGGAACCCACTTCTTCCTTATGTCATAATGATTGAAGCCATGAATTTTGCTCCAACTTGAACACTTTAAATATTGAATCCACGCTCGTTCAAAATCCACCGGATTCATAAACGACATTTTTAAAGTGAGAGTGTTTCTCTCTGGATGGTCTGTGGAACTTACTACAAAATTTATTCAAGATGTGCCATCGACAAACTCTATGTCTTGAATTTGGAAAAAACAATCTCAACAATATTGGTAAGGAAAATTTTTCAAAATAATATTTTTTTTTTAAAAAATTCTCAAAATAAACCTCAAACAAAAATATTTCTCAAACTAGACCCGCTGCCACCACGTGGTGACACGTGGCGGCGGCGGGTTTTATTTTTTTGTGCATAGAGAACTCGGCATCACCAGTGCCGAGTTCTCCCAGAGAGAACTCGGCACTGGTGATGCCGAGTTCTCCCAGAGAGAACTCGTCACTGGTGATGCCGAGTTTTCTTTGGACGAACTCGGCACTGGTGATGCCGAGTTCTACTTGATTTTTTATTGCCCAACACTTGACGTTTTCTGAGGTGATTCAAATAGAACTCGGCACTGGTGATGCCGAGTTCTCCCAGAGAGAACTCGGCACGGGTGATACCGAGTTCGCTTTGGAAGAACTCGGCACTGGTGATACCGAGTTCGATTTGATTTTTTATCGCCCAACACTTGACATTCCAGTCGAATTGAGTTGCCAGGAGAACAGTGATTCAGATAGAACTCGGCATTGAGGATGCCGAGTTCTATTTGGTCCTGTTCTCCTGGCACTCAAATCTTGTGTGAAAATGGGTGACGGCCAGGTGGCCCATGTCTACAATAGAACTCGGCATTCTAGATGCCGAGTTTCATAGGCAGAAGTCCAATTCAATAGGCTTAAGTAGGCAAATTTGCGGTCCTAAAAAATACATTACATTCATTCGTCTTACAATTATCGTCTTACAATTGATCAACTCTTAAAAAGGATTTAAGTCGTACATTCATTCAAGTCATAACAAAATACATTACAAATACATTACAAGTCTTACAATTAATCAACTCTTACATTCATTCGTCTCACTAAATAGTTACATACAAAATATTTTGCTATATAGGTTCCTTGCATCGCTTTCGGTTATGCCCTATACCGCCGCATCTCCCACACCTTACCTTTCTTCCAGAGTGTTCGTCCATCTCGTTTCGGATTCGCGTTGATTTAGGCCGACCGGGAGGTCTTTTGGTTTGGGGAGGCTTCATTGTGATGGTGCCTCGATCTGGCCAATACCTCACATCAGGAATTGGGATAAATATCGGTTTGTACGCCTCCTTGTACATTTGAACCTCATAATACGGGGACACCAAATGTGAAGTGTTGACATTTGCATGTCTGCCACTGCAAACTGCTAGTACATGTGAACATGGGACGTGCATTGCAATTATGTATCCACAAGTGCAAGTAATAACTCCTTCTTCAAATTTCACGAGGTATTTTTTCTGGTCATTGGCTTCAACCTGGTACATCAGCTGGTGGTACCGAGTTACTGTATGTGTTCTGGCCAGATTGCTGTTTGCCATCACCACGGTGTGGACTGTCGGTACATATGTTTCATTCCACGACTCGGCGGCGTCCCTTCTTTTAACAAAGAATTTGTTCAAGCGGAGAAAGGTCATCAAAATCATGGTTGTAATTGGCATACCGCGTGCCCCTCGTAAGACATTGTTGAAGCTTTCTGACATGTTAGTTGTCATACATCCGAAACGTCGACCCCCGTCGTGACAACAAGTCCATCTTTCCAAAGGACCTTGATGTTGAATCCACTCGTATATCGGCTTATGTTCCTCTGCAATAGCCTTCATTAACTCTTCAAATTTCATAAATGAATGAGTTTTACCCGCTTCATAAAACTTGATTTGTCCCAATCTTTCCTTGCAATTTCGATGTTTAGCAAGATTTGCTTTCATGTGTCGAAGACAGAATCGATGTACATGGCCCTCCGAAGGTGGAAATGCGGCTCGCACACAAGCATTTATTCCCGAAAATCTGTCGGTGATAATACACAAATCGGGTCGCCTTGTAACTCTACTTGCCAGCAAATGAAGGAACCACGTCCACGACTCTGTATTCTCGCTCTCTACAACAGCAAATGTCAAAGGAAAAATTCCGTTGTTTGCATCTGTGCCCACAGCAATTAGCAATAAACCTCTATATTTGCTATAGAGGTGCGTTCCATCCACACTGACAACGGGTCTACAATAATGAAACCCACTAATTGAAGGCCCGAACGCCCAAAATACACGCTTAAACATCTCCTCGTCTGAATTTATCTGGACAGACTCTATTTCGACAACAGATCCTTCATTATTCTGACAGAGAACTGTGACGAACCTTCGCAAATCTTTAAAACTGTCTTCTTCGGCACCATATATTCGGTTCAACGTTTTTTGCCTAGCATGTCATGCTTTAGCGTAACCGATTTCAAGTGAGTATTTGGTCTTCACCCTTTCCATTATTTCAGCAGGAGTAATTGTGAACTTAGTTCTAACAAGACTACAAACTTCAATACTCACATACATTCAAAGTCACATACATTTAAACACAAATAAAGCACTTTTAGGTTTACATTCATTGAATTTAACATACATTCAAACATAAATAACAACAAAAAATCTAATTTTAATCACAATAATCATACTTAATTTGAACTTTTTTTAAGATGACTACCGTAGAACTATGATCAACAAAACTAAATTCAATAATCAACTAAAAAAGAAAACGTTTTGCCTAAAAACCCAAATTCGATTTCGATTTTGCACCAAAACGGGTTCCTAAACCAACAAAAACACCACAATCATACCTAAAACAACAATGTATATCATCCTAATACATAAAAAATGCAAGAAAACGGTGAAAAACGAAAAAAATTCGAAACCCTAACCTCAAAACTCGAGAACTCGGCGGAAGGGGAGAGTTGGGGGCGTCGGGCTGCTTTTATAGCCCGACGGAACTCGGCGTTGGAAACGCCGAGTTCACTTTTTTTTAAGTGAACTCGGCGTTAGTAACGACGAGTTATGCCTTTAGAACTCGGCACTCTCAGTGCCGAGTTCTATTTAAGTAACTGTTCTCCTGGCGCGTCAATCGTCTCATGCACGATCTGAGCGCCAGGAGAACAGTTTCTTATATAGAACTCGGCACTCTCAGTGCCGAGTTCTATTTGAATCACATCAGTAAAAATTGTCAAGTGTTGGCCAATAAAAAACCAAGTTGAACTCGGCATCACCAGTGCCGAGTTCTTCTTGTAATAACTCGGCACTGGTGATGCCGAGTTTGATCTGGGAACTAGCCCGGAATTCCCAGAATGAACTCGGCATCACCAGTGCCGAGTTATTCCAAGAAGACCTCGGCACTGGTGATGCCGAGTTCTTTATGCACAAAAAAACAAAACCCGCCGCCGCCACGTGTCACCACGTGGTGGCAGCGGGTCTAGTTTGATAATTATTTTTAGTGGAGGTTTATTTTGGCAAATTTTTTTAAAAAAATTTTTATTTTGAAAAAATTTCCTATTGGTAATGGACCAAGATTGATAAGTGATAATGGCCTACGGTGGTACACCTAATAAGCAAACATGACATAAAAATAGTTAAGGAAAAGTCACATGATCAACAAAATTAATAAGTTAGATAAAATAGACATATTTTGTAATTGTCCGTACGTAGTCTCCGCACATAGCAGACCACAACCAAACAATATTGATTGTGCATGATGATTTATACTTGTTTGTCAAATAAGTTTTATCAAATGAAAATACATCTCCACAATATCTATAAGATGACAAAAATGAGAATCGGCCCAAAAGACATTACGCAAACGACCATCATCATCCATGTCCATGGAGTAGAAAAAATTGCTGCTAGACTACTGCATTAATAACGTTACAAAGCGTCTGTGCATCTTCCGATCCAGGTTTCAAATTTTAAGTCTCCTTCAACAAATTTCTGAAAAAACTAAGATGTGACACACTAATAAGCAACATCAACAAAGATGTTTAAATTACATGTAACATATGTTGCTAGTTAAATTTCTAAAAGGGCAAAGTAAACGTGACGTGACACAACACCTAACGTCACACTCGGTAAAGGTTAGGTTGTTGTAAGAGCATTCCTCAACGGGGGGAATCCCCCCACGCCCGGTCATCCCCCCTTAAAGGAGAAGATGACCTGGTCATCTGTGACTGGGTCGATGACCCAAACGTTGAAACGTCCAGGTCGTCGACCCGATCGTTAAATAAAAAAATATTTTTTAGTTTTTTTTTAAGTTTTGTTTGAGTTTTGATTTTTTTAAATTTTTTGTTTGATTTTTTAAAATTTTAATTTGATGAAAATACGTTTTATAATTCTTTTGATTTTTTAGAATTTTTTAAATTTTTACCAAAATGGAGCCCGAAATGATGTGGAGGAGAGAGATAGGTTGTTGTGGGTTGTGTTGGGTTGTGATTAAGAGGTAAATAGTGTAGGAAAGAGAAAAGAGTGGGTTGAGGAAAGAGAAAGGTTATGTGGAAGAGAGAAAGTTGATTTTGAAGAGAGAGAGCTGATGACCGGGTCGTCCAGGATGCGTCTTAGTAGGTGGAAAGTTGATTTTGAAGAGAGAGAGCTGATGTGGTAAGTGATGGTCTAACCGCAGACTCAACGGCAAAAGATGCGTCTTAGTAGGTGGAATGCTCTAGCCATGTCGTTGATAACAATTTGTCTTTTCTTGACTTCGGAGATAGAACGTTTCAAACAAACATAGTGAAGTTGATCCGGTGTGAGCATCTCATGGTTACATTTTATGTCTATTTTTTATAGAATTACCAAAGACCTTTTCCCCAATAAGGCGGATATAAGTCGGGCACATACAAGGTTGCATTACCCTTGTCTTTGTAGTCGGTTCTTCAGACTTCTGAAATAATTAAACATAAATTCAGTCAATATTTGATTGACATCATTTCATGTTCATATTTGTATCTTATATCGATTATCTTACACCTAAGCAATGCTACGTGACGAGTTTTATGTTTGAATTTCAGAAATAAAGAGGTTTGAAGAGAATAGCCATGAAAAGACTCAAAAGCAGGAAAAATGACTTAATTGTGAGACCTGGTGACTAAGATGCAAAGGAGAAGGACCTGAACGTAAGACCGAAGGACCTAAGAGCAAAACAGGAAACTCCACACCATCATGGGGAGTATTTTGGAAATTCGATTCGGGTCGGAGCTCCAACAAACGAAGTAGATGCATCCAAGATCAACAAATATATCAAGAAAAGCCCAAAACAAATTTCAACTCGATCTGGATCCTGTAGACCGCCAATTGGCGGTCCGGATCTTCCTGGATCCGTTGAAACTTCTGGAGTGCGTGTATTAGAGGATGTTTAGGCTATTTTTGGTATTTGTTTAGTCCCACATCGAGGGATTGTCCCGGATTACCATTTTCTATGGCTATAAATAGAACTCTTCCTCCTCTCATGTACCACATCTCTCTCTTTAGTGGTCATCTTCCCTACTAAGAGTGAATCCTTGAAGCAAAACTCTGGTGAAGGAAGGGCTACTTGTAATTGAGTGAGTTAATAATAGATGTTTTCCTTTAATTGTGTTGTTTCTCTCATAGTTTAATTTCCTTTCATATGCATGCTTGTTTGTTTTGTTTTATGTCATTTTAGTCTTTAATAATTCTTGCTTGTTTAGTTTAATTTCATTTCAGTAGAATGTTTCTTGTTAATGTAGGTTGTAGTGTGATGATTAGTGAGTAGTTCCATCCCCATTTGAGGGTGGAGAAATATGTGATATAATCATGTAGTGTATTAAGTGTGTGTTATCTTAATCCGTTGAGCCTTATATGATTTCCATAACCATCTAATGGGTTTCACTCTTGTCTTTGATATGCTAATGCTCTTGAATGAAGCTTAGCTTATGCTTAGATTAGTGGACCTATTTTATGGGGAATGATAAGGTTAGGATATAGATGAAGTTAATATTGGAAACACAAGTTGTAGTGTATGTACTCTTGTTGCCTTTACCTTGGTTAATGCCTTGTATGTTTTAATGATAATATGGTATCTTATTTCATGTGGAGGCATAGTAGGGTTTAGTCTTTATACATGAGTTCATTTAGCTTCATTCCATTTATTGTCTTGTATGATTTAATGATATAGTGTTATCTTAATTCATGTGGAGGCAAAGTTGGATGTAGTTTTATGATTTCATGCACTACATGTTGTGAGGAGCTTAATTGAACACACACACACACACACATCTTTATATTCACATTATTTCTCTACCCTCTTTGGGGTTTAGTTTTATTGCTTATCTTTCATTTCCTTTTGCATTCTAGTGTAGTTTAGTGTAATCAATCTTTCTCTCCTTTCTTTACCACTCGCCTTCGCACAAACCAAACGTCGACACACCTCCCAGTGGACGACCCGTATTTACCACCGCTTCAACGCGGCCGTGTACTTGCGGTTTGAAATAAAACGATCAATCAAGTTTTTGGCGCCGTTGCCGGGGAGGTTCTCTGTCCAGACCTTGGTTTGGACGATTCGAGTGATTTTTAATTTTTCATTTTCAGTTTTTCTTAGTTTCAGGGATCCTAGAGCTCACGGGGAGGCTACTGGAGGAGTTGGAGCACCTAAGCATCAACAGGGACTGCCAATCAGCGGTCTGAGACCGCCAATTGGCGGCCTGGTGATCGTGTCTTGCTCTCAATTTTCTTCTGGTAGTTGGTTCTTTCATTTTAGTCATCTGGGAGCACTATTTTGCATGTTGTGACTTCTAGTTTGCTCCCAGATCATTAAACCAATCGCCATTAATCAACTTGGCCTTAAAATCCAAAGCAAAAGATTAGACATTCTTATTTGTTTAGGTCACGCATCATGAACTTGACTTAGGCATATAGTCGTCTTTTCATTTAGCTTTATCTTCAGTTGTTGAGCGCTGACATGAGGTACGCATTTCCTACACTCATTCATGCATCTTGTATGCTGATGAAGATTTAAATTTATACCGCAAGTGCACGGCGTCTATGAAGACGTGACAAGTACGGGTCGAACACAAGGAGGGAGAGATTTCGTTATTTTTGTTATTTTCGATTAGGGGAAGAAGGGAAGAATAAATAAATTGGGTTTGTGGGATTTTTGGATTTTATTATCTAAAGTACGAAATAAGAACAATTAAAATTAAAACAAGAACAAAGAGGAAAATCCGTGGGGTGGAGGTTTAGATTTAGGTTTAGAGTAGAGAATTACTGAAACTTATTGTAAATCATGTTAGTTATGAAGCATTACAAGATAAATGACTTAACATAAACTCAAGTAATCAAAATACACTAATCATGAACTTAAAATAATAACATGCATTCATCATTCTCTAACCCTAATTCCATCACCTCCACCCTTTGGAGAGAGTTAGAAACTCATGGAGGGAGGAAGAAGAAGGGGTCCTAGAGGAAGTAGAAAAGAAAAACAAAACAAAACAAAATCAGAATTTTATTACTAAGGTAAAAATAAGAACAACAACCAAGGACCCTATTTACATCGTTCTCGGGTCTATTTATAGTTGCTACAAGGGACTTAGGTATAGAATTGGATAGTACACGTGTCCATACACGACTGGACGAAATTGGGACACACAGATCGACCAATGGGCGGCGGAATCGCCGCACATCATGTGTATTGTGCGGCGGATTCGCCTCACACGTTGGTCGGATTTAATCAGGATTTTTGTCACGCGTTTATGGTATGATTTGATCCTCCTTTGCGCGTCTGGATTGATTCTTTCCATTGTCTTGAGCTCCGGATTAATTCCTTCCATTGTTGGAGATTTATATTTGATTTTTCTTTTGACTTTCTCCACACAATAACTTGGTCCTTTTATTTTGCAATCAGGTCCTTGGCATTTTGCAATTAAGCCCTTGACCTTTTTGTGATTAGCTCATTGAATGCTTTTGTGCTTGGATGCATTTCCATTTGAAACCCGATACACTTGAACTTGGTTTTTATGATAGAAATGAATCTTTTGCACGCGTTTATGCTCGAGATGTGGGTAATTTGCATTCAGGTCCCTGTATTCTGTAAACAAGGCTAAACACATACCTTAGTAGCATTTATTGAATTAAAAGCAATCTAAATGAAAGACATATGATGCAATGTATGCAATGCATCAAATACCCCCACACCTAGATTTTGCTAGTCCCTAGCAAAACAGAATAAGAAGGAATGAAAACAGGGAAATCCTAACTCACTTTCGTAGGAATCACGGTTGCACTTAGCATGTGCAACAAGCCTTTAAACCTCCAAGTTGCCTTAGAGGACGAGTTTTGTCTCGTGAGGGTTTTCAGTTGACACACCCACAAAGTCTTAATTCAACATTCCATTAATAGCTCTTAATATTTCTGCCTTAACCTTATACATCTCACTTAAAGTTCTCGCATGCTCATTATACAGTTCTAACTTATAAAAAGTTTGACTTGGTCTTTATTCCTCCAACATTCACACCACTAACCCCTCTACACATGTTATCACATAAATTATTTTGCACGCCTCCTCTGGTGGTGAAGTATCATTTGGATCAACCATGGCATGGATCATTCCTTTAGCTTTGGGCCTTGAGTATCTTAAAGTATTTTTTTCTTTTCCGTGATTCAACACATTTGCTTTTCTTTTTGACACTTATACCCTTTTTGCATTCGTGTAGCGAGTTTGGTCGATAATCCCGAGCTGGCAGACTCAAGTTATAGGGTTTCAAGATACCCCTACGGACCAGTGACTCGAAGGCTTGGGCTTTTGTAATCATTTTGCAAAATGTGTTTTCCTCACTTTATTTTTATTTTATTTTACTTTTATTTTCCTCAAGGCTTAATTGCTATTAGAAGTCCACACTTCCCGGTATATTTTCCTCAACCTCTGCTTTTTATCAACCACTTCAAAGATTTGATTCATCCAATTTAAGTGCATACATGTCTTACAAGGGTCATGGGTTATTTCTTTGGAACTTAGATTTATGTCATAATTTCTACAAGCAGAACTATATAATAAGGAACAAAAACTTAATGCAATTTGTACACGGGTTTTGGCAGTTCAATCTTAAGCTATGTCATAGAATATTAAATTTTTTTTTTAAATAAAACAGAACAGAAAATCAAATAGATAGATATGTACATATATAAACACCCCCCCCCCCCCCCCCCCCACACCTAAATCATGCATTGTCCTCAATGTATGCATAGATAAAATAAATGCACTTATTACCTGAGTCGGCTTGCGGTAGAGGGGTTGAGTTTGCTCAAAGTCAACCATAATCAGAACTGGACTGAATGACACCATGTTGGTGCATGTATCCAGTTGAATTGTTCCTCATGTTGACTTGAGGAAAAGATTCCACTCTTCTCACTTGAATTGGTTCGCTTGTTTGCTCGAGTGATGGTGGTTGGGTAAATGAATTACTCCCTTTTTTCTTACTTCCTTTTTGCTTATGTGATGATTTATTTGATTCAGAATTCTGATAAATACGTGCTCTCATCACAACATCACTTGGGTTCCATATTAGTTCTGGCTCATTATCAATATGGAAGATATTAAATTCTGCTTTTAAGTTCCCGAAAGATAATTGCATGAGCCCATTTCGACAGTTTATTAATGCTTCCGAAGTGGCTAAAAAGGGTCTACCTAGAATTACAGGGATTTGTCGATTAGGATTTACAACAGGTTCAGTATCAAGTACGACAAAATCCACTGGATAAATGAAGTCACCAACCTTAATCAAAACGTCCTCTACTATACCTCTCGGTTTCTTAACAGAACAATCAGCGAATTGGAGGGTTGTCCTAGAGGGTTTCAGTGGACCAAGGTTGAGTTGCTCGTAGACAGAAAATGGGAGCAAGTTAACGCTTGCACCAAGGTCTAGAAGGGCTTTATTGATAAACGTATCTCCTATTGAACATGAAATTGTGGGACACCCCGGGTCCTTATATTTTATAGGAGATGTGTTGGAAAGAATTGAGCATATGTTTGCAGTTAAAAATGCCTTCTTTGGTACATTCGTTTTTCTCTTCTTAGTGCACAAATCTTTTAAGAATTTAGCATAAGCAGGTATTTGTTGAATCATGTCTAAGAGTGGAATGTTTACCTTAACTTGCTTAAATACTTCCAAGATTTTCTCTATTTGTGCACTAGAGTTCTTTTTGAGTCTATTGGGAAATGGGGCTTTAGGCACATAGACTCGCTCAGGTTCAGGTTGAGCTACAGGTTCAGGTTGGGTAGGTGGATTGGGCTTTTCAATTTGGACGTCGGGTTCAATGGTCAAGTCATATGTGGGTGCTTGATGGCTAGATTGATTAGTCATTCTAGGGTTTACCACATTATTGTCAATTTGTCTTCCGGACCGTAATGATACTACAACATTGATTTGTTGGAACGGTCCTTCCTCATTAACCATTTGAACCGGTCTAGGGTTGTTATTTCCTGAAGGTGGTTGATAAGATTGATATTGATTATTAGTTCTGGGGTTTACCTCAGGTTGACTTGGAAATTGGCCCTTTTCTCTTTCACCTATTATCTGTGCTAATTGGCTGACCTGTGTCTCTAGCCTTTGGAATGATTGGTTGGTTGTTTGTATAAAAGTTGTCATTAAATTTTCTAATTTTGTCAACCTAACCTCATGATTTCCATTATTACCCCCAGATGATGTATTATTTTGGTTATATGGGGCTGGTTGTTGTCTAGGAGGTTGTCCTTGTTGGGTCCACGAAAAATTGGGATGATTACGCCAACCTGGGTTATAGGTTGATGCGTAAGGATCATTTCTAGAATTGTTAAATGTGGCATTTACATGTTCCAGGTTCACACAGTCCTCCATTAAATGACCAGTCTGACCACATCTAGAGCAGGGGATAGACAAGGGTTGACTCATTCGGGGTTGGTTTTGTAGCTCTAGACTTTCCATTCTACGCATTAGGGTAGCTAGTTTTGCCTCAGCCGCTATGTTGGAGTCTATAGCTAAGACACCTGGTCGGGGTTGACTCGCTATTCTAGATCCAATACTCGGGTTGATGGGTGTTCTAGCATTGTCCCATTGCATACTATTTTCAGCTAAATCCTCAAGAAAAGTCCAGACATCATTTTCATTTTTGGACATAAAGTTCCCTTGGCTCACAAATTCTAGCATAACCCTAGATGTGGGTGTCAATCCCTCATAAATAATTTGGCATAATTGCCACTTCGGAATTCCGTGATGAGGGCATTGGGTCAAGACACTCTTAAATCTCTCAAGATAGGAATAGAACGGCTCGCTCTCAGACTGAACGAATGCAACAATTTCATTCCTAATCTTCATAGTCTTATGGTTGGGGAAATATTTTTTTAGGAAAATTTGAACAAATTCGGCCCAACTTCTAATTGATCTTTCGGTTAGACTATATAGCCATTTCTTAGCGTCGTCCTTCAGTGCTAGAGGCACGAATTTCAGACGCACTGCCTCTTCAGGGATATGCTGGTATTGCATAAGAGAGCAGATTTCTTCAAATTCTCTAAGGAAGAGATATGGGTCTTCCCTAGAGGTGAACTTAGGCAGCATACTCATGTATTGTGCCTTAAGTTCGAAGTCCCGACCCGGTATGGTGGGCATGACGATGCACGATGGCTGAGCAGCCATCGTTGGGTAGCACCGATCCCTCAAAGTTATAGGTTGCGCAACAGGCGGGTCCACTACATTCTCACCCATTAGATCCGGGTGAGGTGGTGCAACAGGTGGAATGGGGTTAAGTTCCAGACTGGAATCTAGATTAACTCGTGAGAGTCGATTACTCAAGTCCCGAATCCAAATCTGAGTGCACCGGGTTGAATCAATTTTTGAATTCAAATTCGAAATTTAAATTCCAAATTTAATTTCAAAAATTAATTACAAATTTTTTTTTTGAATTTTTGAATTTTTTAATTTTTAATTTTTTTTTAAAGGAAACAAACAATAGAAAGGTAAGGATGAGAAGGGAAAGAAGACTCAGATGAGAAGGGAAACTTAACTCTAAATGGATAAAAATTAGGGTTGGTCAGAAATTTCCTGAACAAGCACGGTCAAAACAATCCTAGACCTAGTGTCACTTAGATCTAGACGACTCCTAACTGGTTGAGTCGAATTAATTTGCTTGATTCACCTCCCTCACCAATCAAACCAAGTTGGCCAGTTAGTGTATAGCTAGTGGGGGCGCTTCCGACAGAGTCGGTGCCAATTAGACAACCACGTCGCTTGGAAGACTTTCGTCGACACAAAAACACTTTCTAGACACCAAATTGAATTCAATTAGCTTCAGGTCATAGCAAGTCAAACCAATCTCCTCCTTAATTGAGTCTGAGTCCTTAGGGGCCAATGTCTAATTGATTTTAAATTTTAAGGCTTGGGTGACACTTCAGGATTGTGGTTTGTGGGCTACGGGAAGGTGATGAAATCCCCACCGTATCTTTTCCTACGGAGTTGCCCTTAAGATAGTTTAACTTAAATCTAGCAAAGATAGTCAAACAATGGTCTTTTTAATGGGGGCAATTGCAAGGTTGTATGCAACTAAATTATATGCTTAATGCAATCGATAAAAACTGCGATACGTACCTTGCCTCCAGCACTCTTCAACAAAAATAATTTGCAAGAATTTAGCAAGAATAATGCAAGCAAAACATTATATGATGCATGCACTAAGGTCTTTCTAATTTTGCCAATTTTAGGTCAGAGTTGAATTATTGCCAATTATGGAATTGTAACCCTAACACGTGCAATTCTACGAAAGGAAACTTTTCAACTATTCAGATTTTACGAGAAAGGCAAGAAAAGTTACCTCCGCAATGCTCAGTCGGGTTCGCCGCCCGCTCTCGGAGATTCCAGTAGCTCAATGCGACCACCCAGAGATGCCGACGACGCCCTCCAAATTTGAAGACCGGAACCCACACTAGTGCGGCGATTCCGCCGCAAGTCACCTTGTAGATGCGGCGATTCCGCCGCCCAAGTGTCTCAGAACGCTCCCGGATTTCGCCGCGCGCTCTGTTGTCTCCTGCTACACAAATTCAAATACTTAGATCGCGCACAACGTAGACAGGAAAAAAATCGAAAACTCAAAAACACAAAATCTGCGTCGCCTCCCCGGCAACGGCGCCAAAAACTTGATGAAGATTTAAATTTATACCGCAAGTGCACGGCGTCTATGAAGACGTGACAAGTACGGGTCGAACACAAGGAGGGAGAGATTTCGTTATTTTTGTTATTTTCGATTAGGGGAAGAAGGGAAGAATAAATAAATTGGGTTTGTGGGATTTTTGGATTTTATTATCTAAAGTACGAAATAAGAACAATTAAAATTAAAACAAGAACAAAGAGGAAAATCCGTGGGGTGGAGGTTTAGATTTAGGTTTAGAGTAGAGAATTACTGAAACTTATTGTAAATCATGTTAGTTATGAAGCATTACAAGATAAATGACTTAACATAAACTCAAGTAATCAAAATACACTAATCATGAACTTAAAATAATAACATGCATTCATCATTCTCTAACCCTAATTCCATCACCTCCACCCTTTGGAGAGAGTTAGAAACTCATGGAGGGAGGAAGAAGAAGGGGTCCTAGAGGAAGTAGAAAAGAAAAACAAAACAAAACAAAATCAGAATTTTATTACTAAGGTAAAAATAAGAACAACAACCAAGAACCCTATTTACATCGTTCTCGGGTCTATTTATAGTTGCTACAAGGGACTTAGGTATAGAATTGGATAGTACACGTGTCCATACACGACTGGACGAAATTGGGACACACAGATCGACCAATGGGCGGCGGAATCGCCGCACATCATGTGTATTGTGCGGCGGATTCGCCTCACACGTTGGTCGGATTTAATCAGGATTTTTGTCACGCGTTTATGGTATGATTTGATCCTCCTTTGCGCGTCTGGATTGATTCTTTCCATTGTCTTGAGCTCCGGATTAATTCCTTCCATTGTTGGAGATTTATATTTGATTTTTCTTTTGACTTTCTCCACACAATAACTTGGTCCTTTTATTTTGCAATCAGGTCCTTGGCATTTTGCAATTAAGCCCTTGACCTTTTTGTGATTAGCTCCTTGAATGCTTTTGTGCTTGGATGCATTTCCATTTGAAACCCGATACACTTGAACTTGGTTTTTATGATAGAAATGAATCTTTTGCACGCGTTTATGCTCGAGATGTGGGTAATTTGCATTCAGGTCCCTGTATTCTGTAAACAAGGCTAAACACATACCTTAGTAGCATTTATTGAATTAAAAGCAATCTAAATGAAAGACATATGATGCAATGTATGCAATGCATCATATGCCCATTCATTAGTTAGTAGGAATTGCATCAGGACAAGAGTGAGTTGAGCGTTTTGATTGGAGCGATTGATTGGTAGATCTAGGATCAAAACGCTACTAAGGAGGGGTTGTCCCATAAAAGATAAGGTGGGGGATTTCATCACCCTTTCCTTGGCCCCAAAATTCACTCTTAATCAAGTCTTAACTAAAAGCAACTAGACATTGGCCCTGAGATTTCAGACGCACGAGGAGAGTAATCTAGTTGAGACCGCCATGACCTGATCGGTGTTGCCTACCTTGTCGATAGTAGGAGGTACTGGATCTCCGGATCTGGTATCACTTTCTAGGCATTGTGGTCCTCGTTGTAGGGAGGGAGGTGAGGCGTTTCGAGGCTAGTGACCTCGAAGTTAGGCGTCGTCTAGCCTAAGGACCCATAGCCTTAAGCTGATTGAGTCGTGTTTGCTAGTTAGGCTTCTACCTGGTCCCATTACCCACGCTAGATCTAAGGATTCTTCCCTCCTCATCTGAGTCCTCTCCTCATCTATTCTCTACGTGTAGTCTCCTCCTCTGAGTACATCTTCTGTTGTGTGTTGTTTAGAGTCGAGTCGAGCATTTTTATGCGAGGTTTGGCTCGTTCTGATGAGAGCGCTCGACTTGAGAGAGTACATTTTTCTGAGATGGATGGTCTTGGTGATCGACCATCTCCGCCTCGTGCTCCTTTGGAGCATGAGGCCGAGTCGTCTCATGGTGACGGGGGAGACCGGGGTCCATTCATGGATTACCTCGGTCCGCTCCCACCACCACGTAGACCTCCTTCTCCTCCTCCTCTGACTCGAGAGGAAGGGAGATTCAGTCAGGATCGATTTCTTGGTGCACTACCACCTTTAGCTCGACAGGATAGACCAATGACTTTGTGGGAGCGGACCCATCCTGTTCGGGCCGCGCAACCTTCTTGCATAGTTCTTCCCCCTGCTCGCGGGAACAACTATGAGCTGAAACCTTATGTGAGCATGCTTCCAACCTTTACTGCAAATAAGGAGGATCCGTATATTTTTATACGCGAATTCGAGGAAGTATGCTCCATGTTCAAGCTTCAACAACTTGATGAGGATTCAGTCCGGTTGAGGATGATTTCTTTTGCGTTGAAGGATAACGCGAAGAAATGGATGTACAGCCTCCCGGCGAGCTCTATTCGGTCTTGGGATGACTTTGTGACCGTATTTCTGAAGAGATTTTTCCCACAAAGGAAAACTCAACAGATACAGCACCAGATACATCAAATGTATCAGACTGAGACCGAATCTTTTCATGGTTTCTTTGAGAGGTTCAAGGACCTTCTCCATCAGTGCCCTCATCATGGACTTGAGCTATGGTAGCTGTGCCAGATTATTTATGAGGACCTCAACTACAACACCCGCACATTGTTGGAGTCGATGTGTCAGGGTGACTTCCAAATGAAACCCATCGTTGAGGCATGAGAGACTTTTGAGTTAATGGCTGAACGCACCTTTGAGTGGGACACCATGAGAGAGCCACCAGCCATCAGGTCTTCTGATCGAGCTGGGTCTTATCAAGTTGAGTCATCTATCGTGTCTGAGGCGAAAATGGTTGCTCTCATGCGTAGGATTGACAGTTTAGAGTTGGACCGAGCTCCTGTAGCTTAGGTTGCTACTCCCGGATGTGGTAGGTGTGGACTTACGAGTCATGATGACTTGGAATGCGCTTACGCTCCAAGGGATACTGAGCATGAAAATGTGATGTATCAACAGGGGCCCCGTAACGACCCGTACAGTCACTCTTACAACCCAGGATGGCGTAACCATCTTAACTTCTCTTGGGGGCCGAGTGGGGGTAACGGTCAGAGCTCGCACGCTCAACCTCAACCTCCGCCTTATCAACCACCACGCCCATCGGCGACCTACCAACCCCAACATCAAAGGTCACAGCATTATACTTACCAATCTCCTCAGACCTCATCGTCGGGTTATTCTAGCCAAACTTCACCACCCCAGCGGGTTGACCCGAAGAACCCTTCTTGTGATCCTACCCTTCAAGCGTTCATGCAGAGCATGCAAAGTACTGTTAAGGCTTTGGAAATGCAAGTTAGCTAGTTAGCTACTCATCTCCATGAACTCGTGAAGGGCCAGTTACCGAGTCAACCCGAGGTGAATCCTCGGAGTACCCATTCTCAAGGAAGGCCACCTGTACCTCATGCTACCTCTGAACCGACCCATCATATTAATATGATTCATACTTTGAGGTCTGGTAAGGAGATGGATAACCACATTGGGGTGCCTTCCTTGTCATCACCATCTCTTGGTGTCACTAGACCTGCGGTGATACCTGCATCTCTGAGGAAGCCGGATCCTGAGGTTCCCTCCACCAATGGGGCCGAACCCTGAGGTCCCCTTGTCTCCTCTTGTGTCGAAGGAATCAGATTCTGAGGTCCCCATTCATGCTTCTTTGGACCAGAATTCTGAGGTTCCTTTGCAACACTCTTTTGCCCCGAAGGCGCCTTTCCCTGAGTGCCTTAAAAAGAAAACCTCTGATCAGCATGACAAGATGTTTGAGATGTTTCGGCAAGTTAAGGTGAACATCCCTCTATTGGAGGTGATTCAGCAAATGCCACCTTATGCCAAGGTTCTCAAGGACTTATGCACCAAGAAGAGAAAAACTCATGTTCTAAAGAAAGCTTTTCTTGCAGCTAATGTGAGTTCTTTGTTGGCACAACCCATGCAAGTCAAGTACAAGGACCCTGACTGTCCTACTATCTCTTGTGTGATTGGTGATGTGTCCATACATCGAGCCTTATTGGACCTTGGTGCATCTGTTAATCTTCTGTCATATTCTGTCTACGTCCACCTCGGTCTTGGAGACCTCAAACAAACAAAGATCACTCTTCAATTGGCTGATAGGTCTATGAAGAAACCGAGGGGTGTGGTGGAAGACGTGCTGATCAAAGTGGGAGAGTTCATTTATCCAGTCGACTTCTTTGTCTTGGATACTGAACCTGTGCCAAACCCACTTGGACAAATTCCTGTCATTCTGGGACGACCATTCCTTGCGACTTCCAATGCATTGATCAATTATCGCAATGGTCTGATGCGCTTGACTTATGGTAGTCAATGCGCTGATTTCAACATCTTCAGCATCGACAAGAAGCCTGATGCCTTCAATGACCCTGTTGGGGTCAACCTTATCCAGGGTTTGGATTTGAAGTTGAAGGCACCTTCAAGTACTTCAGAGAATTGTTTGATGGAGATCCTGAAGGTGGTGAAGATGTTTCACCTGGGCTGGCACAAGAAGGCGCCTTATGTTCTGATCACGTGGCCTCAGTGCCACCTCCTTTTGATCGTGTGGCCCTTGACCCACAGTCTTCTGATCTTGTGGCTCTTGAGCCACATCCTTTTGATCACGTGGCCCTTGAGCCACATCCTTTCGATCATGTGGCTTTTGAGCCACAAGATACCATTTTATGGCCTCTGGGCCACATGCTCTTCATTCTATATCTGCTGAGGACCCCATGTGGGTTAAGAATCAACCACCTGATACCCTTCAACCTGATAGAGGTTCACCTCTCATTCATGCCTCCTATCTTGCTCACTCTCAAGAGGCATCAAACGACCACAACGCTTATAAGTAGGGGTGCACATGGGTTGGGTTCAACCCGAAACCCAACCCGAACCCGACTGGTCGGGTCGGGTTGGGTCGGGTTGAGGAGGGGTTCGGGTCGGGTCGGGTTGGGAAAATCAAAAACCCGAATTTTCGGGTCGGGTTCGGGTTGAGGGGGTCGGGTTGACCCAACCCAACCCGAACCCGATTTTTATTTTTATTTTATTTTTTTTTATTTTTTTTATTTTTTTTTTAATTTTTTCCCAAATAAACCCGATCCAACCCGACCCAACCCGACCCAACCCGAAAATAAACCCGACCCAACCCGAAAATAACCCCGATTCAACCCAACCCAACCCAAAAATTTCCAAATTCGGGTTCAACCCGACCCAACCCGACCCAACCCGAAAATTTCGGGTCGGGTTGGGTTGAACCCGAACCGGGTCGGGTTCGGGTTCGGGTTGGATTTTTTCCCAACCCGAAAATTTCGGGTTGGGTCGGGTTGAGGCCCAAACCCGACCCAACCCGACCCATGTGCACCCCTACTTATAAGGGTATCAGGTGCTCAAGCAATTCTGTTTTATATGTCGCGAGCCCATGCATGTGCATTTTTGGCTCGAGAGATGGCGGGTTCCCATTTGATGTCCCTTGACATATGAAGATGGGAGCCAATTTTTGTACATAGTTAAAAAAAAGAAGAAAAAGAAAAAGAAAAAAGAAAGAAAGACTCATTCAGTGAGCATCGATTGTTGTGGGCTCCAACCCTTGAGTATTTGGGCCCCTTTTCTTGTACGTATTTCCTTTTTTAAGTATCTCACAAGTTTTGAAGGGAATTTGGGTTGTGTCCATCAACATAACCACGAACTTCCTTTTACGCTTCATGTTGGTGAGATCTCTCCTTTTTCATGCATAAATCCATGTAGTATTTTGCTCGCATTCATTGAGGACAATGCATGAAGTAGGTGTGGGGGTTGTTTTACGTGTGTACATAGTTGAGTTTTTTCTTTTGATTTTGTTTTCTTTTGTGTGCATTGATAGGGTCATGTTAGTGTACTGCATTTAATATGGATATATATGCTTGCCATGATCCTTGGGTGACTTTTCTTCTTTTGCTTGCCTAGTGCTTCAAAATTTTCACATTTCTTTCAAAATCTTCATGTGTTTGCGAAAGAAAATGTTTTGTGGTTTTGTGTGTGTTTAGCATGTGCAAAACCGCTGAGAGGCAAAGTAAAAAGAAATCTCCCAAAATTGTCTTGAACTTGATGCATTAGGATATCTAGTACAGTGGCTTTAGGATTTATCGAGTCGTTAGTATGCATCCCAGTTTTCCCTTGGGGGTGAGTAATCATAGGGTTTCAGTGCTTAAACATTTAAAGAAGTCCACCTTGAACCTAGTGAGTTAATAATTCGTGTCTGTTAACTTAAGTCAAGGACCCTTTAAATCTTGTTGTGAGACATTAAGTGTAGGGGTTTTGGTTCATGTGTAGATAAGAAATAAGTGAGTAGGTGTTCTCTCTTCTCACACGGCTCCTATCACTTGGGAAAGTAGGTCTGATGGGACTTTGTGCCTGGTGCTTTCGAGTCATTTGACTTGGGATGCGCCGACCGAATTCTCGTTACACGGGTGGTAGGGATTGCCCTATGTGGAGATTTGGGGAAAGGTGTACGTGATAGTGTAAGTCCTCATGGGCAATGATGCACGAAACCTGACCCTGGGAGAATGAAGCTCCAACTAATAAAAAGAAAAGAAACAAAAAGAAAAAAGAAAAAAAATGGTAATGCAAATAAGAACCTTAATGGACCTTACACTTTGTATCACTAGAGGATGTTGAGGTTGTCCATGTCTTTCACTTAATTCCTTATTTAACTTGCATGAATGATTCATTAGGCTAGGTGTGTGGATTGATTACCTATATAGAGTCGGCCCGTAGGATTACCGTGTCCCATGATCGACAAAAAATTGTCCAACGAATCGTGTCTAGATTGAATAATGCATCTTGTTCGGATTTTGTAGGTATATCCGCTGAAAACCCTCAGGAGACAACACTCCTCCTCCTTGGCAACAAAGATGTTTAACGGTTTGTTGCACGTGCTAAGTGCAACCGTGATTTCTTGTTTCTCGTTTGTTTTTCTCTTTCTTTGTTTTGCTCGGGACTAGCAAAAACTTAGGTGTGGGGGTATTTGATTGACATCATTTCATGCTCATATTTGTATCTTATATCCATTATCTTACACCTAAGCAATGCTACGTGACGAGTTTTATGTTTGAATTTCAGAAATAAAGAGGTTTGAAGAGAAGAGTCATGAAAGGACTCAAAAGCAGGAAAATTGACTTAATTGTGAGACCTGAGGACTAAGATGCAAGGGAGAATGACCTGAACGTAAGACCGAAGGACCTAAGAGCAAAACGGGAAACTCCACACCATCATGGGGAGTATTTTGGCAATTCTATTTGGGTCGGAGCTCCAACAAGCGAAGTAGATGCATCGAAGACAAACAAAACCTTCCAGAAAAGCCCACAAGAAAATCCAGACCGATCAAAACATTGTAGACCGCGAATTAGCGGTCCAAGACCGCTAATTGGCGGTCTATTTTGGCCCGAATCCGCTAATATTTCTCTGGGTTACGTATTAGTGTGTATTTAGTCCATTTCTGGTGTTTGTTTAGTCCCATACCGGGGGATTGTCCCGGATTACCTTTTTCTATGACTATAAATAGAACTCTTCACCTTCTATTGTAATCACTCATTTCTTGGTGGCATTCTCTCTACTAAAGAGTAAGCCTTGAAGCAAAATTCAAGGTGGATAAGAATGCTACCTTCAATGTAAGTCATTGTTAATAGAATAATTGTTCTAGTTTCTTTTAATTTAGTACATCAGGGGATTGTCCCAGATTACCTTTTTCTATGGCTATAAATAGAACTCTCCCTCCTCTCATGTACCCCATCTCTCTCTTTGGTGGTCATCTTCCCTACCAAGAGTGAAGCCTTGAAACAAAACCCTGGTGAAGGAAGAGCTACTTGTAATTGAGTGAGTTAATAATAGATGTTTTCCTTTAATTGTGTTGTTTCTCTCTTAGTTTAATTTCCTTTCATATGCATGCTTGATTGTTTTGTTTTATGTCATTTTAGTCTTTAATAATTCTTGCTTGCTTAGTTTAATTTCATCTCAGTAGAATGTTTCTTGTTAATGTAGGTTGTAGTGTAATGATTAGTGAGTAGTTTCATCCCCATTTGGGGGGTGGAGAAATATGTGATATAATCATGTAGTGTATTAGGTGTGTGTTATCTTAATCCCTTGAGCCTTATATGATTTCCATAACCATCTAATGGGTTTCACTCTTGTCTTTGATATGCTAATGCTCTTGAATGAAGCTTAGCTTATGCTTAGATTAGTGGACCTATTTTATGGGGAATGATAAGGTTAGGATATGGATGAAGTTAATATTGGAAACACAAGTTGTAGTGTATGTACTCTTGTTGCCTTTACCTTGGTTAATACCTTGTATGTTTTAATGATAATATGGTATCTTATTTCATGTGGAGGATAGTAGGGTTTAGTCTTTATACATGAGTTCATTTAACTTCATTCCATTTATTGTCTTGTATGCTTTAATGATATAGTGTTATCTTAATTCATGTGGAGGCAAAGTTGGATGTAGTTTTATGATTTCATGCACTACATGTTGTGAGGAGCTTAATTGAACACACACACATCTTTATATTCACATTATTTCTCTACCCCTTTGGGGTTTAGTTTTATTGCTTATCTTTCATTTCCTTTTGCATTCTAGTGTAGTTTAGTGTAATCAATCTTTCTCTCCTTTCTTTACCACTCGCCTTCGCACAAACCAAACGTCGACACACCTCCCAGTGGACGACCCGTATTTGTCACCGCTTCAACGCGGCCGTGCACTTGCGGTTTAAAATTAAACAATCAATCAATATTATATGTTACTTTATACAATATTATATGTTACATAATGAATTAAGTCAAGATATTACTGCACTATTCTCCCCAGCTTTAAAATAATCAAGTGAACCCTGTGAAACCACACCATCCTTATAGTCTGTTTAACTTTTTACTATCAAACCCACAAAAATGAGTGTATGTTCGGTAATATGACATCGCATCCTCATAGCTCAGGAATCCCATTCCGATATACGGAGGATCGGGCGGGAGAGGAGTCGGGTCATCTTAGGATTTAATTGAACAAGTTGAAACATTTCGTCAACCGTAGCAAAAACATCGAAACCATTACCTTCATTTGTCAAATTAGATACATTATCACAAACTTTATCATTTCCACATTCATCTAGAGCACCTAAATTACAGAGCAATTTAGCAACGTAAAATAAGTTAAGTACCGTAATGAAAAAAAGAGGTGTGATCAATGATTGATTACTAATAGAATCCGCGGTCCCGAACTGCATAAATCTCCCAATAATCCATCGTAAATCAGAAATCAACAATGTAACTTCATTAAATGTGGAGTCAACTTCATTAAATACAACATTCCTCGAAATTTAAGTGGATGGACTGAAGCAGCAAATATGGAGGTAACACGGTCATACAAATATAATGCAACATAAACCATGATCATTAAACGATAACAAAATGATGATACAAAAATTGAGGGTCTTAATAGAGACATAATTGCAAAGGGGGATTACTATGATACAATATCAACAACCACGAAATAACATAAATGCTTGTACATGAATCAAACGCCAGAATAATAACACAATTTATATTAGTAAGAAGATTGAAAAAAATGTTGGATAAATAACAAGTACATAGTTCCAATGTTTATTCCTTTACGTTGCATGTGTGTGGAAGTTTGAGCATAGATCTTCGAGGAGAGAGGTGCACCCGTAATGCTTGAACAAAATGGCTAATGCTCTAGAAGCCCGAATATTCAGGATCTTAAACTGAAGTCAAATAATCACACAATTTCCATCTTACAACAAAATTTATGTAAATATTTCCCTCCATGACATTCCCTCCGATATTTTCACCATTTCTCCCTTTGCAAGTTATACTTCAATTTTCAAACATAAAAGAGGTTTCAATGTGCTTCATAGGAGAAGAGAAATAAGTCCAATTGAGTTTGCTTTGACATCAGATTAATGACTAGAAGTGATGGTTGTAGGTCATGGAGAGAAGTGGAAAACCAGATGGTATTACTGTAGCTGAACATAATGCTAAGATGCAGTGAGCTCAACAGAATTGGTTAACGGTCGTAGTTTTTCCACATCAGCCTAGTCCCCAATGGAGTGCCACTGTGGGTGGCCGAATCATTAGCCTTTACATAAAATGGTATGATTGAGAAGATGAAAGAAAATAAAGTTGTGGTTAAATAATACATACGAGAACAAATGACGTGACAAAAGAGAAAATTAAGATAACATTTATGAAAATGTTGTTGTTATGGATGACTTCAAAATGAACACTAACCGTAATAATGACCTCATTAATAGCAAAAGAGGTTGCGTTTGGATGTTGGCATTGTAGATTGTTGGGAAAACATATTGTTGAAGAGAAACCCACATCCAAATGGTATCTAGTTTATTGTTATTCGTGAAACCAGATTTCTACCCATTTTTCCTTTTTACATACGGAAACAAGAATCACCCCTTGGTGTTTCTTCCCATATTCTTACTAGGGTGAGCAAAACCGGATATCCGAATTTTCGGATACCCGAAATCCGGATATCCGGATTTCCGGATCACCTAAATATCATTCCGAATCCGATCCGAATTAAACTGGATATCCGGATTTCGGATATCCGAAAATTCGGATATCCGATTTTCGGAAACCGGATATCCAGTTATTGTTCCCATAAATACCTGCACATATTTTCATAAAGAAATCATCCTCGCCAAAATATTCACAAAACCGATTTACCACCATACACACGGAAAAAAACAAATGATTTGTAACAAATAAAAACCATAAAGTTACTTTGGAATTCAGGAATCCAATACAAAGTTAATGTTCTAATAATATTCTTATAGTAAAAGTGCAAAACAACACAACATTCACTCATCAGAATCAGATGTATCGATAGTCTCATCAATAACAACCATCGGTTGCTCCAATATCAAGTCTTTCAAACCTACAAAAAAAATGTACATGTTATACACCACAAAATGCAAAAACAACAACAAAAGAACTAAAATATTTGAAATGAAACTACCTTCTTCAAATATCTCCAAGTCAAGCAAGTTCTCCTCTATTATAAGTGAACCATGAGAAATTCGCACCCAATCTTGTGAACAAATAAGAGCTTCCACCATCTTTGGTGTCAAAGAAGTACGGAATGAATCAAGAACTCGTCCTCCCGTGCTAAAAGTAGATTCTGAAGCAACTGTGGAGACTGGAATAGCTAATACATCTCTTGCAATTTTTGCTACAATGGGATATCTTTTTTTATTGTCTTTCCACCACTGCAATATGTTAAAAGTTTGATCCATAGCCATACCCATAGGCTCACATGCATCATCCAAGTATTTCTCCCACTCACTTTTGTTGTCATCCACATTACCACCCATTTCCATTTGATATTGACTATTCAACAATTGCCCAAAATCAATCATGTCACTATTCTTCTTCGCATTATGTCCCAAATTACTAGTAGAGGCAGAGGAAGAGACGGAGCTTGAAGAAGGCTCTTGCATACTCTTTGATTGTGACATAGAGGAGGACCCATACATCTCAAACAGTGAACGGAAAGTATACTTGATATTCTTAGACAATATGCTAGCATTATCAACCCCGTAAGTGTTCTTCACCATCCAATCAACATATGGCAACTTCTTTCTTGGGTCAAGAATCACAGATACAAATAACAACAAGTTAAGATTGTGAATATTACCCCAATACTTATCATATTTCACTTTCATTTGTGATGCCATTTTCCTAATGCCTTCATTTTCACTTTCACATTGACGAGAAAGTATGAGACCAACACCAAATATATCATCTACATATGCATTGCTAGTCACATACCGAGAACCCGACAACTTCAATGTGGCATCATAGAAGATTTTCAAAAATGGCAAAAAACAACTCACTTGGTCCCACTCGTGATTTGTAGGCTCACCACCAACCTTCCTCATTTTTTTAACAAGAGCTGGATCTCTCATAATTAGACTAGCAAATGCCTTTCTAAACATTAAAGCAGAATCAAGCATTAAGTAAGTTGAATTCCATCTAGTTTCGACATCCAAACATACAAGCTTCTTGGATTCTATTCTTTCTTCTTCAACACAAGTCTTAAACTTTTGCAACCTAGCAGGAGAAGACCTCACATACTTCACAAGAGTACGGACTTTCACAATTGAGTTATCAATATCATTTCAACCATCTTTGACAACTAAATTTAGAATGTGTGCAGCACATCTCATATGCAAATATTTCCCTTCCAAGACACCACATTCCCAATGATTGAGTCTTCTTCTCAAATAATCAACAACAAGATCATTAGAACTAGCATTATCAACTGTGACAGTCATAATATTTTTCAATCCCCAATCACTCAAACCTTTTTCAACTGCTCTACCAATAAGTTGTCCAGAATGACCAGCAACAGAGCAAAAATTAAGAACTCTTTTATGCAAATTCCAATCATCATCAATAAAGTGTGAAGTAAGACACATGTAAGACAAATTCTGCCCAGAAGTCCACGAATCAGTAGTGAGGCTAATTTTGGAAGGCAATTGCTTAAAGAAATCAAACAACTTCCTCCTTTCCTCGATATAAAGAGAATAACAATCTGTAGCAGCAGTAAAACGGGATGGAACAACAAATTGTGGATTAATAGCCTCACAAAAACCAAGAAAACCCTCTCGCTCTACAAACATAAAAGGTAGCTCATCCAATATCAACATTCTTGCAAGTTGTTTTCTAATAAAATCTTGATCATGCTGCCACAATTTTGGAATATGAACAGTTTCAAGAGTGCCATCTTTGTTAACAACAGTTTTTGCATCAACAGAAATGAGCTTTTGTTTTTTATCTAGATTTACAGGCAACTTCTTACACCTCTTTGTATGATTTGCTAACACACTAGTCCCATTTTTTGAATCACAACTAATCATAGCTTTACAATACTTGCACTCAGCAAAAAGTGAATCATTTACTTTGTTGTAGTGAGACCACCATGGAGATTCATTCTTTCTTTTACCAATAGAAGAGTTGCTATCACTTACATTGGATTTGGATTTGGACTTGGACTTGGGGGTACGTGGTGGTTTTTCCTTTCGAGAAATCTGCTCTTCTTCAATTATTTGAATGTCACTAGCTTCAATGAAAGTATCATCCATCATATCATCCTCCACCCTTTCATGATTGTCATTTAAACTTGATGACATTATTTCAACCTACATTAAATCATAAACCGTTATCAACAAAAAGATCTTAATATCTAATTTACAAACTCGTCAAAAGCAAACAGTGTGAAGGGTGTGCGAATTGCAGCCTAGTCATTTAGACAAAACAAGAAAAAGACTAACTAACTAAATTAAGAAGAAAAAACTGAAACCATCAACACAACAAATCCATCCAAAACCACTTCGAGCAAACCAAATCCAAATCCACAAGTACTGTGATTGTATTCTTTAATCATTTAAAACCAAACACATGCAAACACCAACTAGTACTGTGATTGTATTCTTTAATCATTTAAATCCAAATCCAAGTCCACTATCAGAAGCACCTTCTTACTTCTGTCACACAAAATCCAAACACATGCAAACACCAACTAGCCGAACACACATCAGCAGAGCTCAAGAATCCAAAACCAAACCCAAATAAAAAAAACCAAAACCACTTCGAAGTTCGAACACACCAAATCCATCTAGAACAACATATCCAAATCATCCAAAAATGACAGTTTGAAGGCGTAAAAGGGGAGAGAATGGTACCGTCGGAGTTCCAGAGGTCGCCAAAGGGAAGGTGTGCTCGCCGGAGGGAAGACGGTGGTCGGTACGCGAGGGTTAGAGGAACGGGCGAAAGGGGATTTGGGTTTTGAGGGATAGGAATGACGACTGGGAGAGGGGATTTTGCTTTTGGTTTTGATTTAGGGTTGGGGAGGTGGTGTTGATTTAGGGGTTATTTGGTTAAGAATTCGGATTCGGATATCCGAATTTTCCCAAACTACTATCCGAATCTGGTCCGAAAATATGTGTAGTAAAGCGGATCGGATACCCGATCCGGAAAATTAGGATCGGATATCCGATTATTCGGATTTAATAAACTGGATACCGGATCGGAAATGCGGTTATCCGGTTATTCGGATTTTTCTGCTCACCCCTACTCACTATAGCACACGTCTGGCCTCAATGGAAGCCCCCAGATTTCATGTTAATTATAGAATAAACCATCAACATAATTACAAATCTACCCTTGCAAGTACTCACAATCACATGCCATGCCCTATTGAAACAACAAATGAGCATTCATTTACCTCACTTACCCACACTTTACCTTGGGTCTTGGCGGAGGTGATGAAGAGTAGGTATTGCTCCATCGCTCCCCATTTCCCCTTTCATCACCTTCTGCCAACATATCCTGTCCACCACCGTTGTACACCGGAATAGTAGGTACGTCCTTCACTTCACTTACGTCGGTGGTGTTTTTTTGGGTGCTTAAACACAACCTTCGTAGGAGTCAAACATATTTCTCCCAAATTTGTTTTCCATAGTTGGCCTAGATCTTGGTCTGAGGTCATGATCTGAGTGTTTTTGGGTTCAGTTTTTTATTTCCACAGTCTACTGTATTATTTGGTCACGACAAAATTTGGTTAAATGTTAATACAATTGTATTTAAATAGTGTGGCATGATCATTTGCTATGATTGAGGTCATGATCTTACTTGTTTAGTAGTTTGTCCTTGATTTCAACGGTGAAATATATTGTTTCCTTTTCCTATTTTCAAACCTATTTGACAGTTGGAGAATAAGGTTTTTAAGTAACAATGATACATGCATGCCATTAGTAATGCTAGTATTTTTTTCCCTTGGAAATGTTATACTACTTTTACTAGTTCTATTACACCTTTGCGACTTCATCATGTTTGTTTGACTTTGATTGTTCTCCATGATATTGAATGCACCCGTAATTCACATTTACTTACACTCCCTTTATTAAATTGTTTTATAATCAATGGACCTAGATAGGTTGCATCGCCTAATAGAGGACGACGAGGACGACGAATTACTAATACTTATTATGATAGCTTGCATAGATGAATACATTAGGACCTCCCTATTGAAGGCCCCCGTCCACACCGCCTTTTGACTGGAAACGTAAAAACATTAGACATGTTATCCGGATGTTGGCGAGTATGTTACGGCGATTGCATAATGCATAAGCAAGTCTTCCTAAAACTCTGCCACATTTTGAAATTGAAAGGCCTACTAAAACCCACCCATGAGATTAGTGCTGAAGAACAATTGCACATGTTCCTATATGCTTTAGGGCACACACATGTTAATAGGGCATTGCAAGATATGTTTCAACGTTCCGAGGAAACCTTTAGTCGGCACGTTAACACTGTCCTACGTGCCCTCACTATTTGAGCATGCGATATTATTCAACCAATAGAATCTCTAACAAAAACTCCCCCAATACATCCATGAGCACGGTGGTGGAATTTTTTTCCCCTTCTTCAAATATTGTGTGGGGGGAATTGATGGAACCCATGTGAATGTGTACGTCACCAAAGACAAACAATTAACTTATCGTCAGGTCGAGACCTGATTAATATGTTTTGATTAACCACAAGTGCACGACCGCGTTGAATTAGTGACAAATACGGGTCGATCCACAGGGAGGTGTGTCGACTTTAGTTTGTTCGAAGGTGAGTGGGAAAGATAGGAGAGAAAGGAGTTATGGTCAAACTACACTACAATGCAAAAAGGAAATGGAAGATAAGCAATAAAACTAAACCCCATGGGGGGTAGAGAAAGAATATGAATACAAAGATATGTGTGTGTGTGTGTTCAATTACGCTCATCACAACATGTAGTGCATGAAAATCATAAAACTAAATCCAACTTTGCCTCCACATGAAATAAGATAACCCAATATCATTAAAACATACAAGACAATAATTGGAATGAAGCTAAATGAACTCATGTATAAAGACCAAACCTCACTATGCCTCCACATGAAATAAGATAGCACATTATCATTAAAACATACAAGGCATTCACCAAGGTAAAGGCAACAAGAACACATGCAACTACAAGTCATGTTTCCTTCATCAATTCCATCAATATCCTCATCTTATCATTCCCCATAAAATATGTCCACTAATCTAAGCATAAACAAAACTTCATTCAAGAGCATTAGCATATCTAAGACAATAGTAAAATCTCATTAGACGGTTATGGAAATCATATAAGGCTCAAGGGATTAAGATAACACACACCTACTACATCACATAATCATATCACATATTTCTTCACCCCCCAAATGGGGATGGAACTACTCAATAATCATTACACTACAACATACATTAAAAAGAAACATTCTACTGAAATTAAATTGACCTAGGCAAGCAAGAAATATTAAAGAAGCTAAAAGGACATAAAACTAAAGAAGCATGCAAGCATATGAAAGAAAAATTAAACTAAGAAAGAAACAACATAACTAAAGGAAAACATCTATTATTACTCACTCAATTACAAGTCGTCTCTCTCCACTAAACAATTTAGCAAAAGAGAGAAGGAGAATATGTTGGCTTTTTGGCCTTAATCCTTGTTTTGATGATTTAATCAACTTAATCTTAATCATAAGTAATGTAGAGTAGCACACATATTGCATTGCATATATATTGCATGTGCTAACCTCTACAGGTGATCAAGACTCATGGAAGGAAGGAAATCAAGTCAAGATTTGTAATAAAGCTAAATGAAGACTTGTAATCTTGATTTTATTTTGAGTCTTAGGAACATGTGTAAATTGAGCATACAAGAGTTAACAATTTATCACATACACACTAGGTTCCTTAGAGAAGTCACACACAAAATTTCACCTTATTTGGACTTCATTAGATCACCCAAACCTTAGTCGGAAATCACTTAAAACCTAAACCCAGATTTCCTATGTGAATCGGTTGACCGAACCAGTTCTCAGTTCGACCGGTTTATAACAGACTCTCCATAGTGATTTTACCGAACTCTACCGGTCGACCGGTTCTACCTTTTCGGTCGACCGATCCCGGATTTTAATATGACCGTTTTTCTTGTCGTATTCCTATAACGGTCGTATTCGTATAAACAAAAACTTAACCCCAAAATACATTCGGTAACCGGTCGAACGAAGACCTTGTTTCGGTCGACCGATTGAACATATTTTCAGAAACCAAATTCCCTGCTATCGGTCGACACATTTCTCGTTCGACCGATTGACCTTTGTCTCAACTGAATCCCCTTCTCGGTCGACCGTCCCATACTTTGGTTCGACCGATTCACTTAAGTAGAGTTAAGTTATAGCTCGTTTGTCCGACCGAATATTCTTTTGTTCGACCGTTCTCTTTGAAATCAAGTTAACGGTCGACCGGTTTACTAGTTTCGGTCGACCGGTTCTGGACAGATTTGCAGCCCGATTTTCTGCTTTGTGTATCTTGCACAAAACCCAATCAAATCTATCCCCAACGGCTAGAATACCTTAGGAGCTTATAAATAGAGGATCAAGACTTGTTGTTAACACAACTCTCCAACTCCAATTGTCCCAACTCATTAGAGAGAAATCTCAATCCTCAAAGCTCCCAATTCTACACTCTATAAGCCTAAACTTCACAGACTTGATCAATTACTCATCCTACTCAAAGTGTGCTCAATTAGAGAGTGAATCCCACTCAGTTACAAGTGTTGTCAAAAGAAGCAAGGACTTCGGTGAAAGCCCGAAGTGTCCCTCTCGGATTGTGAGAGGAAGAATTCAAGCAAGCGAGGGTTGTTCGCGTTGCTTGTGCTGTAAAGGCGTTCTCTCCCGGCCCGGAACGGGGAGTGGATAGTGAAGACGTAGGGGGAGCTCGCGGAGTCGAGCGGAGCTTACAAGAGAGGACTAGGACCCGGGTGGGGTGCCGAACCTCTATAAAAATGCCGTGTCTCTTTGTGGTTTGCATTTTCTGTTAATTTCCCTACTTGTTTTTAAATTTGTTTCCGCTGCGTTTATTGTTTGATTAGTTAGGGATTAGCTTAATAGTGATTAGTGGACCCATAACCCACACGATCGTACATTTGGTATCAGAGCCTTGTTAAGCTAAATTTCTTTACTTTACCGTAATTTTAGCATGGCTACAACATCTAATCACTTAGAGGGTTTATGCACCAAAATGCCTCCTTTGCTTAATCGGTCAAATTATGATTATTGGAAAAATAGAATGAAAATCTTTTTAATATCAAATGACCTTAAGTATTGGAAGTTTATTCAAACTCCATACATCCCCCCAAATAAAAATGAGTTAGATTCTTTATCTAGGCCTCAAATGAAAGAAATTGAAATGAATTCAAAAATTATGAATATTCTTTATTGTGGCCTTAATGAGGGAGAATACAATAGAATTAGGGGATGTGAAAGTGCAAATGAAATATGGCATAGGTTACAAATGCATCATGAGGGTGATAGCAAAAACCAAAGAAACTAGGATAAGTCTCCTCATGCATAAATATGAAATATTTTCTATGCAAATCGGTGAGAACATAAGCGACATGAACACTCGCTTCACCGATATTACTAACTCTCTTTTGATTCTTGGAAGAAGGATAAATGAAGGAGAGATGACTCGAAAATTCCTCCGGTCATTGAGCAACAATTGGGAAGACAAGGTCGTCGCAATTGAAGAATCGCACGATCTTTCCAAATTGAAGATGGAGGAACTCATTGGAAATCTCATGGCCTATGAGCTCCAATTGAGTCATCGAAAAGAGAAGGAAGCTTCAAAGAAAAACACCTTGGTGGCATTGCATGCAAAGTCTGATGAGCCAAGGAGGATGGAAGAAGAGGACATTGAGGTCTTTGCCCAAGACTTCTTCAAATACCTCAAGAGGGATAAGGGAGAAAAGAATGAAAGAAGAGGTAGAAGAAGTGAGAAAAGAGAAAAAGAAAAAGAGAGGGAGGAGAGCGAAAATGAGAGAAAAGAGAGGGAGAAGAAAAATGAGAGAAGAGAGAGGAGAAGAGAAAAGGAGAAGAGTAAGAGGAAAGAAAGGAAGGAGGAAGCTCACAAAGCCACTTGGGATGACTCTTCATCTCCATCATCATCATCCTCTTCCTTGCAAAGTAGAAGAGAGGTTGCACATTCATGCTTCATGGCCATTGAAGATGAACAAAGTGAGGTAGCTTCTAACTCCTCTAAATCTTATTCCACTAGAAGTAATTCATGTTCAAGTAAATCATATTCTAGTGCTAGCTCCAACTCTAATGCTAATGATGAATCATATACACATGATGAGCTACAAAATGCATTTCATGATTTAGTTAAACAATATGAGATCATTTGTGAAAAGAACAAAAATGCTAGAAAAACTACAAATGATCTCAAATGCCAAATTGAATTAATCATGAATGAAAAGAATGAGGTGGTTGCTATACTTGAATCAAATGAATCATCACTTGCTAGTCTAAGTAAAACACCGATTGTTGATGAATATTTAGATCTTAGAGCTTCAAATATGCAACTAAGGAAAGATCTAGAAATGTTCACAAAAGGAACAAAAATGCTTGATATGCTTTTAAGTAGTCAACGACAATCCTTAGCTAAACATGGTTTAGGATACAATGTGCATTTGAAAAACCATGTATCTCATACTACCTTAAATGGCAAGCATTTATTTGTTAAGTCTAGTTCCTCAAGTGTGTGGGCACCCAAAGCCAAAATGGTTTGGATCCCAAAAGCTAATGTTCAAGGACCCAAAGTTGTTTGGGTACCTAAATCTACACTTGTAGGTGCTTGAAGAGGAAATTGATGGTGACCGGGTGAGCTCAAGAGTCAAATTCAAATCCGGTTGCATCACCAAAAGAGATTGGAGCTAAATTCGAATTCAACATTGGTATAAAATTCCTATCTATACAATTCATGTCAAATTAGCTCTAATCTATCTTTATATGCTTAATTGTCATATCCTTAGTGTTCAATTCATTGAAAATCATTAACCATATTCATTGCAAATCATATATCACATCCATTGATTTTAAATGTCATATTGTAAATTGATGTTAGAATAAGGCTTAAATTGAAACTAAATTGAACTTAACTAGAATCTTACTCATAGTTTCCATCTAGCCTTATTGATAGGGGGAGCTTAAATGTTATATCTATTATTAGAGTAATGAAGTGCAAAATTTAGGGGGAGCAACTTCATTACAAGACATTCAAATTCTTTGCTTAAAGTCATAATTATTTTTGTTTTTGATGGATGTCAAAGGGGGAGAGATAATTAAAGGGGAGATACCTGAAATTTGGTTAAAATTGAACAAAAACTATGCACATCCATAGGGGGAGCATTTTTATTCATAGTTTACACTTAAAATTATCAAGTATTAAGATATAGGTTGCCATCATCAAAAAGGGGGAGATTGTTGGCATTTTGGCCTTAATCCTTGTTTTGATAATTTAATCAACCTAATCTTAATCATAAGTAATGTAGAGTAGCACACATATTGCATTGCATATATATTGCATGTGCTAACCTCTACAGGTGATCAATACTCATGGAAGGAAGGAAATCAAGTCAAGATTTGTAATAAAGCTAAATGAAGACTTGTAATCTTGATTTTATTTTGAGTCTTAGGAACATGTGTACATTGAGCATACAAGAGTTAACAATTTATCACGTACACACTAGGTTCCTTAGAGAAGTCACACACAAAATTTCACCTTATTTGGACTTCATTAGATCACCCAAACCTTAGTCGGAAATCACTTAAAACCTAAACCCTGATTTCCTGTGTGAATCGGTCGACCGAACCAGTTCTCAGTTCGACCGGTTTATAACAGAATCTCCACAGTGATTTTACCGAACTCTACCGGTTGACCGGTTCTACCTTTTCGGTCGACCGATCCCGGATTTTAATATCACTGTTTTTCTTGTCGTATTCCTATACGGTCGTATTCGTATAAAACAAAACTTAACCCCAAAATACATTCGGTAAACGGTCGAACGAAGACCTTGTTTCGGTCGACCGGTTGAACATATTTTCAGAAACCAAATTCCCTGCTATCGGTCGGCACATTTCTCGTTCGACCGATTGACCTTTGTCTCAACCGAATCTCCTTCTCGGTCGACCGCCCCATACTTTGGTTCGACCGATTCACTTAAGTAGAGTTAAGTTATAGCTCGTTTGTCCGACCGAATATTCTTTTGTTCGACCGTTCTCTTTGAAATCAAGTTAACGGTCGACCGGTTCTGGACAGATTTGCAACCCGATTTTCTTCTTTGTGTATCTTGCACAAAATCCAATCAAATCTATCCCCAACGGCTAGAATACCTTAGGAGCTTATAAATAGAGGATCAAGACTTGTTGTTAACACAACTCTCCAACTCCAATTGTCCCAACTCATTAGAGAGAAATCTCAATCCTCAAAGCTCCCAATTCTACACTCTATAAGCCTAAACTTCACAGACTTGATCAATTACTCATCCTACTCAAAGTGTGCTCAATTAGAGAGTGAATCCCACTCAGTTACAAGTGTTGTCAAAAGAAGCAAGGACTTCGGTGAAAGCCCGAAGTGTCCCTCTCGGATTGTGAGAGGAAGAATTCAAGCAAGCGAGGGTTGTTCGCGTTGCTTGTGCTGTAAAGGCGTTCTCTCCCGGCCCGGAACGGGGAGTGGATAGTGAAGACGTAGGGGGAGCTCGCGGAGTCGAGCGGAGCTTACAAGAGAGGACTAGGACCCGGGTGGGGTGCCGAACCTCTATAAAAATGCCGTGTCTCTTTGTGGTTTGCATTTTCTGTTAATTTCCCTACTTGTTTTTAAATTTGTTTCCGCTGCGTTTATTGTTTGATTAGTTAGGGATTAGCTTAATAGTGATTAGTGGACCCATAACCCACACGATCGTACATTTGGTATCAGAGCCTTGTTAAGCTAAATTTCTTTACTTTACCGTAATTTTAGCATGGCTACAACATCTAATCACTTAGAGGGTTTATGCACCAAAATGCCTCCTTTGCTTAATCGGTCAAATTATGATTATTGGAAAAATAGAATGAAAATCTTTTTAATATCAAATGACCTTAAGTATTGGAAGTTTATTCAAACTCCATACATCCCCCCAAATGAAAATGAGTTAGATTCTTTATCTAGGCCTCAAATGAAAGAAATTGAAATGAATTCAAAAATTATGAATATTCTTTATTGTGGCCTTAATGAGGGAGAATACAATAGAATTAGGGGATGTGAAAGTGCAAATGAAATATGGCATAGGTTACAAATGCATCATGAGGGTGATAGCAAAAACCAAAGAAACTAGGATAAGTCTCCTCATGCATAAATATGAAATATTTTCTATGCAAATCGGTGAGAACATAAGCGACATGAACACTCGCTTCACCGATATTACTCACTCTCTTTTGATTCTTGGAAGAAGGATAAATGAAGGAGAGATGACTCGAAAATTCCTCCGGTCATTGAGCAACAATTGGGAAGACAAGGTCGTCGCAATTGAAGAATCGCACGATCTTTCCAAATTGAAGATGGAGGAACTCATTGGAAATCTCATGGCCTATGAGCTCCAATTGAGTCATCGAAAAGAGAAGGAAGCTTCAAAGAAAAACACCTTGGTGGCATTGCATGCAAAGTCTGATGAGCCAAGGAGGATGGAAGAAGAGGACATTGAGGTCTTTGCCCAAGACTTCTTCAAATACCTCAAGAGGGATAAGGGAGAAAAGAATGAAAGAAGAGGTAGAAGAAGTGAGAAAAGAGAAAAAGAAAAAGAGAGGGAGGAGAGCGAAAATGAGAGAAAAGAGAGGGAGAAGAAAAATGAGAGAAGAGAGAGGAGAAGAGAAAAGGAGAAGAGTAAGAGGAAAGAAAGGAAGGAGGAAGCTCACAAAGCCACTTGGGATGACTCTTCATCTCCATCATCATCATCCTCTTCCTTGCAAAGTAGAAGAGAGGTTGCACATTCATGCTTCATGGCCATTGAAGATGAACAAAGTGAGGTAGCTTCTAACTCCTCTAAATCTTATTCCACTAGAAGTAATTCATGTTCAAGTAAATCATATTCTAGTGCTAGCTCCAACTCTAATGCTAATGATGAATGATATACACATGATGAGCTACAAAATGCATTTCATGATTTAGTTAAACAATATGAGATCATTTGTGAAAAGAACAAAAATGCTAGAAAAACTACAAATGATCTCAAATGCCAAATTGAATTAATCATGAATGAAAAGAATGAGGTGGTTGCTAGACTTGAATCAAATGAATCATCACTTGCTAGTCTAAGTAAAACACCGATTGTTGATGAATATTTAGATCTTAGAGCTTCAAATATGCAACTAAGGAAAGATCTAGAAATGTTCACAAAAGGAACAAAAATGCTTGATATGCTTTTAAGTAGTCAACGACAATCCTTAGCTAAACATGGTTTAGGATACAATGTGCATTTGAAAAACCATGTATCTCATACTACCTTAAATGGCAAGCATTTATTTGTTAAGTCTAGTTCCTCAAGTGTGTGGGCACCCAAAGCCAAAATGGTTTGGATCCCAAAAGCTAATGTTCAAGGACCCAAAGTTGTTTGGGTACCTAAATCTACACTTGTAGGTGCTTGAAGAGGAAATTGATGGTGACCGGGTGAGCTCAAGAGTCAAATTCAAATCCGGTTGCATCACCAAAAGAGATTGGAGCTAAATTCGAATTCAACATTGGTATAAAATTCCTATCTATACAATTCATGTCAAATTAGCTCTAATCTATCTTTATATGCTTAATTGTCATATCCTTAGTGTTCAATTCATTGAAAATCATTAACCATATTCATTGCAAATCGTATATCACATCCATTGATTTTAAATGTCATATTGTAAATTGATGTTAGAATAAGGCTTAAATTGAAACTAAATTGAACTTAACTAGAATCTTACTCATAGTTTCCATCTAGCCTTATTGATAGGGGGAGCTTAAATGTTATATCTATTATTAGAGTAATGAAGTGCAAAATTTAGGGGGAGCAACTTCATTACAAGACATTCAAATTCTTTGCTTAAAGTCATAATTATTTTTGTTTTTGATGGATGTCAAAGGGGGAGAGATAATTAAAGGGGAGATACTTGAAATTTGGTTAAAATTGAACAAAAACTATGCACATCCATAGCGGGAGCATTTTTATGCATAGTTTACACTTAAAATTATCAAGTATTAAGATATAGGTTGCCATCATCAAAAAGGGGGAGATTGTTGGCTTTTTGGCCTTAATCCTTGTTTTGATGATTTAATCAACCTAATCTTAATCATAAGTAATGTAGAGTAGAACACATATTGCATTGCATATATATTGCATGTGCTAACCTCTACAGGTGATCAAGACTCATGGAAGGAAGGAAATCAAGTCAAGATTTGTAATAAAGCTAAATGAAGACTTGTAATCTTGATTTTATTTTGAGTCTTAGGAACATGTGTAAATTGAGCATACAAGAGTTAACAATTTATCACATACACACTAGGTTCCTTAGAGAAGTCACACACAAAATTTCATCTTATTTGGACTTCATTAGATCACCCAAACCTTAGTCGGAAATCACTTAAAACCTAAACCCAGATTTCCTGTGTGAATCGGTCGACCGAACCACTTCTCAGTTCGACCTGTTTATAACAGACTCTCCACAGTGATTTTACCGAACTCTACCGGTTGACCGGTTCTACCTTTTCGGTCGACCGATCCCGGATTTTAATATGACTGTTTTTCTTGTCGTATTCCTATAATAGTCGTATTCGTATAAAACAAAACTTAACCCCAAAATACATTCGGTAACCGGTCGAACGAAGACCTTGTTTCGGTCGACCGGTTGAACATATTTTCAGAAACCAAATTCCCTGCTATCGTTCGACACATTTCTCGTTCGACCGATTGACCTTTGTCTCAACTGAATCCCCTTCTCGGTCGACCGCCCCATACTTTGGTTCGACCGATTCACTTAAGTAGAGTTAAGTTATTGCTCGTTTGTCCGACCGAATATTCTTTTGTTCGACCGTTCTCTTTGAAATCAAGTTAACGGTCGACCGGATTACTAGTTTTGGTCGACCGGTTCTGGACAGATTTGCAGCCCGATTTTCTGCTTTGTGTATCTTGCACAAAACCCAATCAAATCTATCCCCAACGGCTAGAATACCTTAGGAGCTTATAAATAGAGGATCAAGACTTGTTGTTAACACAACTCTCCAACTCCAATTGTCCCAACTCATTAGAGAGAAACCTCAATCCTCAAAGCTCCCAATTCTACACTCTATAAGCCTAAACTTCACACACTTGATCAATTACTCATCCTACTCAAAGTGTGCTCAATTAGAGAGTGAATCCTACTCAGTTACAAGTGTTGTCAAAAGAAGCAAGGACTTCGGTGAAAGCCCGAAGTGTCCCTCTTGGATTGTGAGATGAAGAATTCAAGCAAGCGAGGGTTGTTCGCGTTGCTTGTGCTGTAAAGGCGTTCTCTCCCGGCCCGGAACGGGGAGTGGATAGTGAAGACGTAGGCGGAGCTCGCGGAGTCGAGCGGAGCTTACAAGAGAGGACTAGGACCCGGGTGGGGTGCCGAACCTCTATAAAAAGTCGTGTCTCTTTGTGGTTTGCATTTTCTGTTAATTTCCCTACTTGTTTTTAAATTTGTTTCCGCTGTGTTTATTGTTTGATTAATTAGGGATTAGCTTAATAGTGATTAGTGGACCCATAACCCACACGATCCTACAGAATCCACTCTTGGGAGGAGAGAGAGAGTGGCGACCAACATGGGAAACCTAGGTTTCTCTAGGGTTCCGACCTCTTTCACCATCAAAAGCTTTGGATTTTCACAGCAAAATGGACCCCAACCCTTTCCCTACTCGTGGGCAACAAGAAGATGGAGAATGTGGAAGCAAAATGGCTCTTCATCCACCCCCATTGCATGCTTCATCCCCAGCCTTGGGGGTGAAGTGCACGCACCACCTCTAGGGAGTGTTGAAACCCCCCCAAGGGAGTGGAGCGAGTTGTTTGTGGCTGGACCAAAGGCATCCACAACCCTTGAGTTGATCCAGCCGGCCATAAAGGAAGGAGAAAAGGTTGCAAAGTGTTCCAAGCAAGAAGTGGTTGAAGCCTTGAAGAGGTGGGATAAGGTTTTAGTTGGTTATTTCATTGCTTTCAGACCACACTTGCTGACTTTAGAGAAACACCTCCACAAGATGTGGAGTTTGGTTGGAGGTGTGGAGGTCATCAAAAGAAGTCAATGGTTTCTCCTCTTCCGATTCACTCTTGGAGAGGATAGCAAACGTGTGCTAGAGGGGGACCATGGTTCATTCGTGGTTCTCCATTTGTTGTTCAAGAGTGGGCACCGGATGTGGTCTTGACAAGGGCAAACATCACCACCGTTCCCATTTGGATTCGTTTACCATAGCTTGACCTCCGATTCTGGTCACAAAGAGTTTTAAGCAACATTACCAGTGTCCTTGGGAGACCTCTATAAATGGATGAGCACACAACTTTGGGGAGAAGGCTTGCCTATGCAAGGGTGTGCGTGGAAGTGGCCCATGATTTCACCTATCCGAGTTGGGTGGAGGTCCAAGTGGAAGGCACCGACACACATCGAGTTCTAGTGGAGTATGAATGGAGGCCTGGGTATTGTAAGGATTGCGTGGAGTTCGGCCATGATGTGGAGAAATGTCTTAAGAGGAGGATAATGAACAAACAAGGAGTGGAGCAAAAAAGAAAAGCTGAGAAGTGGATTGTTGTTTCTCGAAAGAGTGCTGGAAATGGGCTTGAAAGGAGTATGACCAAGGGCGTTGAGGGTGTGAGCCATGGAAGTGGGGAGGAAGCTAGCACCATGAGTATCCCGGAGATGGGAGGGGCTAGTCGGATAGGAGGGGAGATAGAGGCTGGTGGAAGAGATGATGACTTGGACACTAGAGGTGCTGATGTGGAATTCCCTCAAAAAACACCTAAATTTTACGAATTACACTTCCATCTTATGCGGGCACATATTCCCTGAATCCCTCCTCAAGGGGACATGGTGTGGGCTGACGGTTGGCCATACCAAGTAATGGTTCAGTTGGGGCCGGTGGGTTGGCGGCAATGACTGTTGCCTTTTTGGCCTTAATCTATGTTTTGATGATTTAATCAACCTAATCTTAATGATAATCAATGTAGAGTAGCACACATATATATTGTATTGTGTTAACTTCTTAATGATAAGGTCGTCGTAATTGAAGAAGCGTATGATCTTTCAAAATTAAAGATGGAGGAACTCATTTGAAACTTAATGACTTATGAACTTCAAATCAACCATCGAAAGGAGAAGGAAGCCTCCAAGAACAAACCCACCTTGGCATTACATGCAATTTTTGATGAGCCAATGGGAAGAGAGGAGAATGAGGATATTGAATTCCTTGCTCAAGACTTCTTCAAATTCCTCAAAAAGGATAAGGATGAAAAGAGAGAAAGAAGAGGAGGAAGAAGTGAAAAGAGAGAAAAAGAAAAGGAGAAGGAGGAGAGCGAAAATGAGAGAGGAGAAAGGCAGAAGAACAAGGAAAGAAGGGAGAGGAGAGGAGAAAAGGAGAAGAGAAAGGAGGAAGCTCACAAAGACACATGGGATGACTCATCATCATCATCATCCTTGCAAAGTAGAAGAGAGGTTGCCCACTCATGCTTCGTGGCTATTGAAGATGAACAAAGTGGGGTAGACTCTAACTCTTGTTCTACTACATCAAATTCTTGCTCTACTAAATCATACTATAGTGATAACTCATGTTCTAAAGAAGAAACATACACACATGATGAGATTCAAATGCATTTCATGATTTAGTTAAACAATATGAGATCATTTGTGAAAAAAACAAAAAAGCTAGAAATATTATAAATGATCTCCAAAGCCAAATTGAAATTATCATGAATGAAAAGAATGAGGTGATTACTAGACATGAAGAAAATGCATTAAAACTTTGTAGTCAAAATGAAACACTCATTAATGCTGAACAATTAGATCTTTATGCTTGCAATGTGCAATTAAGAAAAGATCTAGAAAGGTTCACAAATGGAACCAAGATGCTTGACGTGCTACTTGATAGTCAAAGGCAATCCCTAGATAAACATGGTTTAGGATACAATGCTAAATTGAAAAACCATGTATCTCATAGTACCCTAAATGACAAGCATTTGTTTGTTAATCATAGTTCTTCAAGTGTGTGGGATCCTAAAACCAAAATGGTTTGGGTTCCCAAAGCTAATGTTCAAGGACCCAAAGTTGTTTGGGTACCTAAATCTACACTCATAGGTGCTTCAAGAAGGAGATCGGTGGTGACCGGGCAAGCTTGCAAAGTCAAATTCAAAGCCGGTTTCACTACCGAAAGGAGATTGGAACCAATTCGAGGATCAAGTTGGGTAAAATCGATATATCCTCTACATTCATATTAGATTGGTTCTAATCTAGGATAAATTGAATGCTAAATTGTCATATATTTATCACATTCTTTGATCAATTAGGATATGCTTCATGTAAATCATCAAGTGGAGAAAAATAAATCTCATTGTCTAATTGAAATTGTATTCATTGCATATCTTGTAAATTTGAAACACATCCTACGCTAAATTGTCAATTATTCCAATGGATGTCGAAAGGGGAGATAAAACATCACATGCTTAATTGTTATATTTGATTGATGGGAGAATATAATTGAACTTAATTGAAATATCATATTCATATTTATAGGGGGTTTAATGAATATCATATACAAAGAGTAATCAAGTGCAAAATTTAAGGGAGCAACTTCATTACAAGACATCCTAAATTTTCGTGTTTAATCTTGTTTTTGATGGATTTCAAAGGGGGAGAGATTATTAGGGGAGATGATTTGAAATTTAATTAAAATTGATAAAAAAACTATGCACATCCATAGGGGGAGCATTTATATGCATAATTTATATCTAGAACTTTCAAGTATTATGATATAGGTTGTCATCATAAAAAATGGGAGATTGTTGGCTTTTATGCCTTAATATATGTTTTGATGATTTAATCAACATAATCTTAATGATAATCAATGTAGAGTATCACACATTATGCATGACATATATATTGTATTGTGTTAACTTCTATAGGTGATCAATACTCAACGAAGAAAGGATTCAAGTCAAGACATGTAATCAAAGTTCATTTTGAAGACAAGTAATCTTAATTTATTTTGAGTCTTAAGAACTATGTGTACTTGAGCACACAAGAGTAAATAACCAATCACATACACACTAGGGTCCTTATAGAAGTCACACACAAAATTTCATAACTTTTGGACTTCAATAGGTCGCCCAAACTTAGACCGAAAATCACTAAACCAAAACCTAAGCTTTTTGAGCAAATTCGGTCGACCGAAACAAGTTTTCTGTTCGACCGGTTTTGATCCATTTATTCCGTTAAAACCTATAGTAATATACTGGTCGACCGTTATGGAACTTTCAGTCAATCGGAAGACCAAATCTAAAAGACGGGTTAGGTGAGAAATGTGTATACGACTGTTGGAATATAGGACAAGTATAACAGTCATATTTAATACGAATATGGAAATGCAATCGGTCGTACAAAAGCAAAGTTTCGGTCGACCGAAAGTCTCACTAACCAGGACACGTGTCGACAACTGATAGGCTGGAGGATTTGTATCGGATAAACTAATTCCTATCACATGAGAAGGTGAAACGGTCGAACATAATAGGTATGCCGGTCAACCGTTTTCAAACAGGCAAAACAGATGAATGTAACGGTCGAACGGGATGAGAAATTTGGTCGACCGTTTGGACATAACAGTGCGTTCTGGGACAGTCTGAAGAATTTTGGTCGAACCAAATGGTTCTACCGGTCGACCAGTTGAGTACTGAAATCATGTTCTTGGTTTCTAATGAGTTTCGATGATTTCCTATTGAAGTCTAAAGATAATTGGAATGTTATGTGAGACTTCTATATGTTTTCTAAGTGTCATGCAATGAATCAAAGATTTCAAGTGTCAAGTTACATTTGTAACCTAAATACATAGCACGTAAACCTAACTACGCTTCAATCTTCATCTCTCGATTCAACTCAAATTGGTTCCTGAAACGTTAGATAATACAATATACGCAAGCACTGATCTTTTGTTGATACATGTGTTTATTGATATGTTGATTAGTCATGAAAACAGATTAATGATTATTAGCCAAAAAACCAACAATCTCCCTTTTTTTATGATGACAACTTATCAATCTAAATACATGTTTGATTTTAAATTTTATCATTAATAACCAATATCTAATGCTCCCCCTATCTTATAGCTCCTCCTATCTATAAGCATGTATTTATTTCTCCCTCAATGGCATAATAAAAAAGACTCATGAAACAATATGATATTGAATTTGATCTTTATCATGAGATAGACTAACAGAAGCGAAAAAGATTTAGCCAAAAATAGACAATAATAGACCATGCATTCAAAATAGGGTTCAAAACAAACAACCAAATGTCAAGACTGGAAGCAAATATAATAAGTTCAAGGAAAAATACAACATTAAGCAAAGGTCAAAGCAAATACATCACGAAATGAAGTTCAAGTCAGCGGAAAAACAAATCCAAACACACCACAAACCAACACAAAATCACCCAAGCCTCTGATCACGAAGCAGCGAGGCCAGAGAATCAAGAGAGGCTTCAATGTGACTAAGTTGTGCAGAGGTGGCATCATGACGAGCAAGAGAAGAAGCCTCAAGCGCATCAAGACGAGCAGTAGAAGAAGCCTCAATCGCATCAAGACAAGCAGATGTGGAGGCTTCAAAGGCATCAACCTGGTCAGACAGATGCTGAAAGCGATGGAGATCAATCGAAGTGGAAGTTGACCAGTGTCCTTGAGACCACGCTTCGGAGTCTCCCTCACCCCCACCAAGAGCTAGAGTCACGAGGGACTTGACGAGGCATCCACCTCGGATCTTCAGACGCCTCCTCTTCTTCTTCTTCTGAATCCTCGGCAAAGGAATGTGGTGGAGAAGGAGGAGCAATAGATTTGATTTTGGACAATGTAGTCTTACAGATAGGAAATTTGTAGACCAAAGAGGGAAAAGCATTGACATCTATCTTCCATTTATCAAACAAGACAGATAGCCACATCAGATATGCAAGATACGATTCGCTACGATGACACATGTGCAAGATCATGAAACGAGGACAATCCACCAAAATTTTCTTATAAATGCAATAGATGCACATAAGAGCCATATTAGTACCTCATTGTGGTGACCAAATTTGGGATAGAGGTTGTAATAGACGATTTGGGTGCACCGGTCGACCGGTGGGTTAAAAAAAAAAATCAAACCTCACGACCACACAACCTCTGGTCAAAAATGGTCGGACGAGGAGACAAGGACGGTCGACTGAACGATTGAATGAGAAGAAGTTCAGCATTTACTGGCAATTTTAGGTCAGACAAAAATAGACAGTCGGTCAACCGAGAGAAGAGTGTAAAGAAACTAGGCACGTACTGTTGCTTTTCGGTTGGACCAAAAGAGACAGCCGGTCGACCGAGAGAAGAGTATGCAAGAGGAAAGCTACTAGGTGATTTTTGGTTGGACAAAAAAAGACAAACGATCGATCACAAAACCACCACGATCGACCGAAACTCAAAATGGTTCGACCGGACACTTAAGTGAACTTAAGTCAAATCAACTAGAAGAGAATCGGTCGCACGAAGCACAACAAGCGATCGACCGAAACACACCAGAGAAGTCAAAATCAACACACAAAATGAACCGGTCGAACGAACAAAATATTTCGGTCGACCGATGGAGACAAAAGTTTTAAAAACTGACTTGCAGCATAGCAATCCGGTCGAATGAAACATGGTTTCGGGTCGACCGAACATAGTCTAAAAGTAACATTCATTTGAAAAGCACAACAAAAATCCGCAAAATTTCAAAATATAACCTCAATCATGTAGCAAATTTTGAAAGTATGGCATGATATACCCAAGTTATACGTCATTTAAATTGCACATGCCTAGATTTAGTCTTATATGATAGAATTGATCAACATTTAAAGGTTTTGTAAAGATGTCCACAAGTTGATCATTTGTGCGAACAAATACAAGCTTAATATCTTCTTTTGTTTCATGATCTCTAAGAAAATGATGTCTTACCTCAATATGTTTAGTTCGTGAATGCAATATGGGATTTTTTTGAAATATTAATTGCACTTGTATTATCACAAAGTATAGGAGTAGTTTGAAACTCAAGTTTCAAGTCATTGAGTGTTTGCCTCATCCACAAGACTTGTGCACATGCACAACCGGTGGCAATATATTCGACCTCGGTTGTCGACAATGCTACACTATTTTGTTTCTTACTAAACCAAGATACAAGCGATTTTCCCAAAAAATGGCAAGTGCCACTAGTGCTTTTATTATCTAAAATGCAACCGGCATAGTTGGCGTCGCTATAAGCAACAAGATCAAAAGCCCTAGTCTTGGGGTAAAACAAACCAAAATCTTGAGATCCTTTGAGAAAACGAAAAATACGTTTCAAGGCATTAAAATGAAATTCTTCTCGACAAGCTTGAAAACGAGCACATAAACACATGGAAAACATAATATCAAGACGACTAGCGGTAAGATAAAGCAAGGATCGTATCATACCTCAATATTTCTTGATATCCACCTCCTTGCCATTTTCATCTTTATCCAACTTGGTGCTAGTGCTCATAGGAGTGTTGTGTGGCTTACTATCTTCAAGACCAAAGCATTTTAGAAGTTCTTTTGTGTACTTTGCTTAGTGTATGAAGTTATTATCTTGAGTTTGCTTAATTTGGAGTCCAAGAAAGAAATTGAGTTCACCAATTAAGCTCATCTCGAACTCCCCCTGCAAAGACGCGGGTTACTTGCACCAAATATTATATCATCAACATAAATTTGCACTACTAATAAATCATGATCATAGGATTTAACAAAAAGAGTGGTATCCACTTTACCCACACAAACCTTTTGTTGATTAAGAAGTTCTTCAACCTCTCATACCAAGCTCTAGGAGCTTGTTTGAGGCCATAAAGAGTCTTCTTGAGTTTAAACACATGGTTTGGGTAAGTTTCATTTACAAATCCGGAAGGTTGTGCAACATAAACTTCTTCATTTATAAATCCATTTAAGAAAGCACTTTTAACATCCATTTGAAATAATTTTATGTCCATATAAGATGCATATGCTAATAACATGCGAATGACTTCCATTCGAGCGATGGGGGCATAAGTTTCATCAAAGTCTATACCCTCCTCTTGGCGATAGCCTTGAGCAACGAGTCTAGCTTTGTTCCTAACTACATTCCCATCTTCGTCAAGTTTGTTTTGAAAGATCCATTTGGTTCCCATAACCGTTTGGTTGGAAGGTTTTTCAACAAGTCCCCATACATTTCGAACAAATTGATTTAGCTCTTCATGCATAGCCATTAGCCAAAATTTATCATTACATGCTCGTTCTACTTTCTTGGGTTCTAATGTAGAGATAAATGCATAAGAGTCACAAACTACATGAGCTTTAGAATGTGTTGTCACACCTTGAGAGACATCTCCTATCACAAAGTCCTTCAGATGATCCTTTCTATAGGTTCAATCCTTAGGAAGATCCTCCATGTCCTCTTGTGGAGAACTTGGAGTCTCTTGATGAGACTCAAGAGGAACATCTTGTGATGATACATGTCTAATGATATCCATGCAATCATCATCAAGAGAGGAGTTATCTACGCAAGCTAACTCGTCAAAGTTGACGTGTAGAGATTCCTCAACACAACTTGTTCGTTTAATGTAGATTCTATATGCTTTACTCTATCGGAATACCCTAAAAAGATGGTCTCATCAGATTTTGCATCAAATTTATCCAAGTTGTCTTTAGTATTGAGGACAAAACAATTTGAGCCAAAAGCTTTAAAGTACGAAATTTTAGGAGTCCGGTCATGCCAAAGTTCAAAAGGAGTTTTCTTTAAAATAGGTCTAATGAGAACATGATTCAAAACATAGCAAGATCTATTAACGGCTTTGCACAAAAAATATTTTGGAAGGCCTTTTTCCACAAGCATGGTTCTTGTCATTTCTTGAAGAGTTCTATTTTTCTCTCTCAACTACCCCATTTTGTTGAGGAGTGCGAGGAAATGAGAAGTTATGCTCAATTCCATATTTTTCACAAAACTTTTGAAATGATTCATTTTCAAATTCTCCTCCATGATCACTACGAATAGTGATTATGTTAGAATCTTTTTCCCTTTGAACACGTTTGCAAAAACTTTTAAATCTTTCAAAAACATCATATTTGTTTGCTAAAAACAAAACCCAAGTGAATCTCAAAAAAATCATCAACGATCACAAATGCATATCTTTTCCCTCCTAGACTCATGGTCCTTGAGGGTCCAAAAAGATCTAAGTGTAAAAGCTCAAGGGGTCTTGAAGTTGACACCACATTTAGAGATTTGAAGGAAGCTTTAAATTGTTTTTCTAATTGGCATGCATCACAAAGTTTGTCCTTTTTGAAATCAATTTTTGGTAGTCCTCTAACCAATGCAAGTTTGGATAATTTGTCCAATTGTGACATACTAATATGTCCCAACCGGTTATGCTATAACCAAGCTTCGTCATGTGAGGCAACTAAGTAAGTTTCAACATTTAAATTTCTAAGGTTATCAACATGCACAATGTAGATGTTATTTGACCTATAACCCTTAAAAACAATTTTCATGTCATGTTTAGAAATGATATGGAAAGTATGTTTATCAAACACAACTAGAAAATTCTTATCGGTTAATTGACTAACACTAAGCAAACTATGTTTCAACCCATCTACTAATAAAACCTTTTCAATATTTAGAGTAGTAGAATTGCCAACATTACCAATACCGACAATGTGTCCTTTAGCATTATCTCCAAATGTGACGGTTCTTCCCTTCTTAGGCTTTAAGCTTGATGGAACTTGGGAGTCTCCCGTTATGTGCCTTGAGCACCCTCTATCGAGAATTTACTTCCCTTTTCTCCTTGGTTTTATGTACAAACAAAGAGACAAGTGAAGACTTTGGTACCCAAATTTGTTTGGGTCCTTGAGGGTTAGCTTTTGGTACCCAAACTTGATTAGTCTTAGGTACCCAAACATTTGAATGATTTGTTTTCTTAACAAGCGAATTGTTCATTTTAACAAAATAAGATGTGGGTTTCTTTTGTTTGCCTCCCTTGTAGCCTAGACCATGTTTTGTTAGAGATTGAGTTTGTGTTCCAAGAAGCATGTCAAGCATTTTTCTACCTAAAGTGAATTTCTCTAAATCTTTTGTGAGTTGCTTATTCTTGACAATGAGATCTTCATTTGTATGACTCTCTTTTGTAGATTTCAGAATTTTTATCTCATCATTTAAAGTCTCAATTTCTTTGGCTAGCATATCACATTTGATAGATTGATCTAAATTCACTTTTCTTGCTAATTTGTTTTTATGACAAATCATTTCATATCGCTCGGCAAGTTCATGAAAGGCATCTAATAGATCATCATACAAAGGTGTTTCGTTTAGGGATACCTCATCGTCGTCAATCTCCACCACGTGAGGTTGGTCACTCGTCTTTGGTGATGGAGGTGGGCTTGAGTCAGAATCAACATTAGAAGCCATGAAACACATGTGTGCTTCTTCTTCTTGGGAGTATTCGGAGTCAGAGTCCTTTGATGAGCTTGAGTCATCCCAAGTGGCCTTGAGAGCCTTTTTCCCATCTTTCTCGCGCTGATCCCTTCTCTTGTAATCATCACGTCTTCTAGGCCTATCTTCTTTTTCTTTTCGTGATGATCTTTCATCTCTATCTATTCTTGGTCTCTCATCCCTTTCTCTTCTAGGATGATATTTCTTTTCTTCTCTTCGTTCACGATCCCTCGGCCTAAGAAATGGGCAATCCTTCTTTATGTGGCCGGTTTTGTTACACTCATAGCAAGTGAATGTCCGAGAAGATTCTCCTCTTCCTTTTGCAAATTTTCTTTTGGAGAGAAACTTCTTGAAATTTTGGGTTAGGAAAGCAACATCTTCATCGGTGTCCTCACCTTCGATTGCTTCTGAATCCAAGGTTGCTTTTAAGGTGATTTGCTTATCTTTCCGTCTACAACCTTCCCGTTCCTTCTCATTCTCTCTTCTCTCTTCCATTTGAATCTCATACGCCATGAGGCTTCCAATGAGATCCTCCATCTTCAACTTTGAGAGATCTTTGGCTTCTTCAATTGCCGTAGTCTTTTTCTCCCAATCCAAGGTCAAAGACCTAAGAAACTTTCGTACCCTATCACTTTCAACCAAAACCTTACCAAGGTTCTTCAAAGAGTTAGTAATAAGAGTAAAGCGAGTATGCATCTCGCTAATGGATTCATTCGGTTTCACAACAAACATTTCATACTTTTCTATAAATGAATCTATCCTAGTTTCCTTAACCGATGATCGACCTTCAAAGTGACTTTCTAACATATGCCAAGTTTCAAATGCGGAATCACATGCATTAATTCTACTATATTGTTCTTCGATCAAACCACACATAAGTATGTTCATGAGTTTAGCATTCATTTGAATCATGGCTAATTCATCATCATCCATGCGTTCTAATGGTTTGTTTTGTGTATATGATATTTGAAAGAACACCCATAGTTTAACATCATAAGATTGTTTGAATGTGGTCATACGTTTCTTCCAATAGGCATAGTTGGTTCCATCAAACAACGGAGGTCTTCCGATGTGAAATCTCTCTCGTTGTTGGGTCATTGCTACAAATGTGAATTTGTCTAAATGCAACTAACAATGCTCTGATACCAAATGTAGGATCTACTAGGTCCTAATGTTAGTCTAGGGGGGGTGAATAGACTAATTAATATAGTTTAACAAACTATGCCAAATTAAAAGCTAAGACAATTAATATGAAGAAGAGAACAACAAACCACAACATCGGATGTATAGAGGTTTGGATCCAACCACCGGATCCTAGTCCTCTCTTACGAATTGCTCTTACTCGAGCAACTTCGCGTCCTCCACTAACCCAATCTCCGTTGCGGGCCGAGATCACGCCTTTACACCACAAGATTTGCGAACACCCTCGCCTAGCTTGAACCACCTTCTCACAATCCGAGAAGAGCTTCACTCCGGAAGCTTAGTACAACTCTTGAAGACTTTACTTCAGCAACTAATCTTGAGCACTTGAAATGGATGATGCAATCAACGATGGTGATTTCAAGTGAGAAGATGTGAGAACAAGTGTTTAGAGCAAATATGAGAGTAGTAATGAAATTTGAGCTTGGAGAAAGATTGGTAACCTTCGATGAGTGTTCTCAGCTGTATTTATAAGCTCTAAACTAGTTTTAGCCGTTGGAATTGAAATGGTATAAAGTTTTGCAAGAAAACACAAGTCAGGAAGTGACATGACACATTTCAGGACACAAACGGTTGATAGGATCAGGTTAATCGGTCGACCGGTATGCAAAAGTAAATGGTTCGGTCGAGCGAAGGTGCAAATGGTCGGACCAACTGGGCTAGAACTTAAGTGATCGGTCGAACGGACTGGATCACGAGTTCGATCGAAAATGACCAGTAAGATTGAATCAGGAAAAGATACAAGTATCGGTCGACTGTGAAGAGAGTTTCGGTCGACCGTTTGACATGTTGGATTTCAGACATGATAAAGCCAAGGACAAACGGTCGAACAGAATGAATTGGAGGTTCGACCAAAAACTCCCAGTAAAATTGGGTTCGGGAAGTTTTCGAGAATCGGTCGACCATTAAGGAACTTTCGGTCGACCGGAAGACCAAATCCAAAAGAGGGGTTAGGTGAGAAATGTGTATACGACCGTTAGAATATACGACAAGTATAACAGTCATATTTAATACGAATACGGAAATGCAATCGGTCGAACCAAAGCTAAGTTTCGGTCGACCGAAAGTCTCACTAACCAAGACACGTGTCGACAACTGATAGTCTGGAGGATTTGTATCAAATAAACTAATTCATATCACATGACAAGGTGAAATGGTCGAACATAATAGGTATGTCGGTCGATCGTTTTCGGACATGTAAAACAGATGAATGTAATAATAGAACGGGATGAGAAATTTGGTCGACCGTTTGGACATAACAGGGCGTTCTTGGACAGTCTGAAGAATTTCGGTCGAACCAAATGTTTCTACCGGTTGACCGGTTGAGTACTGAAATCACGTTCTAGGTTTCTAATGAGTTTCGATGATTTCTTATTGAAGTCTAAAGATAATTGGAATGCTATGTGAGACTTCTATAGGTTTTCTAAGTGTCATGCAATGCAATGAAACAAAGATTTCAAGTGCCAAATTACATTTGTAACCTAAATACATAAAATGTAAACCTAACTACGCTTCAATCTTCGTCTCTCGATTTAACTCAAACTTGTTTCCTGAAACGTTAGATAATACAATATATGCAAGCAATGATCTTTAGTTGATACATGTGTTTATTGATATGTTGATTAATCATCAAAACTGATTAATGATTATTAGCCAAAAAGGCAACAGACTCATCATCACCATCATCATCCTCCTCCTTGCAAAGTAGAAGAGAGGCTACCCACTCATGCTTCGTGGCTATTGAAGATGAACAAAGTGAGGTAGACTCTAACCCTTGTTCTACTACATCAAATTCTTGCTCTACTAAATCATGCTATAGTGATAACTCATGTTCTAAAGAACATACACACATGATGAGCTTCAAAATGCATTTCCACACTTTAGATCTATTCCAACCATACTCTAAGTGTGCTCAAGTTATAGAGTGATTGTTACACTCAACAATTGTTTGTCAACAAGCAAAGACTTCAGTGAAAGCCCGAAGTGTTCACTCTCGGATTGTGAGAGGAAGAAATCAAGCTAGTGAGGATTGTTTGCGGAGCTTGCCGTGTAAAAGGCTTAATCTCGGTCCGGAACGAGATTTGATAGTGAATACGTAGGCGGAGCTCACGGAGTCGAGCGGAGTTTGCAAGAGAAGAAGTAGACGGGAGATCGAACCTCTATAAAAAAAATTCGGTGCCTTTGTGGTTTGCATTTTCTCTACTTGTTTGTTTTTATTGTTTCCGTTGCATCTTTGATTGTTTAAGCAAGTAGAGATTAACTGAAAAGTAATTAGGTTACCGACCCATAACGATCCTACAATGATGACAAGGGTTGGGGTTTCCTGCATCGTGAGGCGTCCGCAATTACCACACCACAACTCCTCAAAGTTGTAGTCCTTTTTCTGTGGGGATATTCATCGGATCTTAAAGCACATGAACAAAAGTATATTCGTTATCTCAAATATTCATTGCAGAGTGGGAAAGTAGATAAACACAAAGGCAACAATGATCTTAAGCGGAAAGGGAGGCATTTACAAATTGAATGGAATACTAGTAACCAAAATTGCAGACAAACAATTCTATAACATTGGACAAATATTGAAGTAGTAGAATAATGCAACGGTAAATGGATGTGGTTGATGTAATATGCATTCGATGGTGTGGTTTGTTAAATATTGGGACCACAATTTTGGAGACGAAGTCAAATAAAATGAATCAAACAACAACCAAACATATGCTAAACAAGTGTCCTAAAATTAGAGAGACATTGACACATACCAACACGGACAGTTTGGGGAGCCGCAAGGGGCGATCGAAGTTGGTTTTCAACTCTGTTCAGACGAAGGGTGCCCTACACATGAAGATGATCGTGTCGTTGACAACCTTCTCTTTGCACGCGAAGAAGCGCAAAAGTAGATGGAAGACGGTTGCCGCTGGAAACACTTTTCTGCTCGTCAAGGATAATCATTTCTCGACCAGGGGGACAACACGAAGATTTTGGGGGTGGAAGGACGGTTGGAGGAATGAAACGACGCCTGTGGGTTTGGGAGGGAAGAAATAAATTCCTTGGAGAGGGGTATCAGAGAGTGTTTTGGTATTTCACATTGATATGACAGTTTTGGTTTCTTAAGAAACCAATACACCCAAACAACGCCCGGTTCATTTCATTAAACACCAAGAAAATCGGCTATCGTAGCAACCCTTAGTTTTTACCCGATTTTCGAAAAACCAAACCTGGCTGTGCACACATTCAAACGCAGCAAGAGTAATATATGATTTTAAAAAAAATTGAGTTCCAATTCGTGGGATGGTATGATTATGAACTTCTCATCGATCCCAAAATTCAAAAACAAGGGTGTTACTGTGAAGTTGTTGTGGACACAAAACAAAATGTAGAGGTAGCTTTCGAAAATTAAACCACCGATACATGATCATGGAGAAGTCACGAGCAGAGTTCAGAGCACATGGTCATAAAGAAAACAATTAAAGAACGCCCAAATTGACAAGCTGAGCTGAGTTGAGCCCAAACAAGACAAATGTGGCAAACTGCAAACCACCAAAACCCCAAAAATAAAATCAAAAAATTAAATATTAAAAATTAAATTAAAACCCATACGTGGAAGCGCAGGATTTCGCCATCCCCTCCCCTCCAGCGTCACATGCGAAGCGCAGAAATCCAGCTGGGCGTTTTTTCCCCATCACTACCGCCTCTTCAAATCCAACTCCTCTCCCCCGTAATTACCCACCATACCCTCCTCCACTGGGTTTCGGTGACCGGAGATGTGGAAGCTCAAGGTCGCGGAGGGAAGCGATGCGTGGCTGCGCACCACCAACAACCACGTCGGGAGGCAGACGTGGGAGTTCGATCCCGATTTCGGCACCGACGAGGAACGCGCCGAGGTCGAGAATGTCCGGAACGCCTTCTTCGAAAATCGACTCAACAAGAAGCACAGTTCCGATCTTCTCATGAGGATGCAGGTAGTATACTTTTACTAATTTTCGGTCCCACATTGGTCATGTAAGCTAGCTTTTGGGATGAGTTCTCTTGCGTTTTTGTTTTGTTTTGTTTTGTTTTGAATTGGTGTTGAAGTCTGTTAGGTTCCATTGTGTGGGTTTAGTCCCACATCTGCTAGTATAGGATGCTGGCACGAGATATAACCCCATAGGTTCCCCCAACCTATAAGCTAGCTTTTGGTTATGAGTTCTTCTATCAGAGTCGATCGTCATAACTCTAGTCTGATTCTCGAAAAGAAAATACTTTGCCGATTGCTGCTAGGTTAAGATGGAGTAGATGGCGTGAAGGTGACATAGTATGATTACTAATGTACCGATTATAGGAATGACCATGTTGGATGTTGGATTCATATTGTATATGCTCTTTTACTGTAAATCCCTAACGACTAGCTTTTGGGGATGATTTTTCCTGGGTTTGTATCGTGGTTCATATTAATAGTCCCACTTCAGTTGTGTCGCGAACAGCTTTCAGTGTTGTGTTCTTTGAAGATCTTATTGATCCCACAAATTACACCTTCTGGTTTTGATTCCATCATCGGGAAATCCTTGAATATGTTCATCAAAGTAGATTTTCCTTTTTGTGTTCTTAATTTCAGTTTGCAAGGGAGAACCCTATCACTTCGACTCTACCGCAAATCAAGCTTGGAGAAAATGAAGATGTCACGGAACAAGCGGTCAGTGACACTTTGAGAAGAGCCATCACTTTCCATTCTACACTTCAGGCTCACGACGGTCACTGGCCTGGAGACTATGGAGGCCCAATGTTTCTTTTGCCCGGATTGGTAATGTTTCCACTTCAGAATCGTTCTTTTTTTATGAGTTTATAGAGACCATCTTTGCCAGTTTTTTGTCAGCCCTGAGCCCTCGTATCTGTTTTTTAAGAACTTTGTGTTGGACCAAGTTGACATGTTGATTGCTTTTAAAGTGGATGATGCAAACATTAACAGTTTTGGGTAACTATCTAATTTCATGGTTTCTTTCTGACAGATTATAACCTTGCACATCACCGGCGCATTGAATACTGTTCTATCTAATGAGCACCAACATGAGATTTGCCGTTACCTTTGCAATCATCAGGCATGAATTGCTCAATTTGCATATAAATGGGGTGTTTTTTCTGCTACTATTTGATGGCTTTGCATGTTTTAATGTTCACATAATGTAGAATGAAGATGGAGGTTGGGGGTTGCACATAGAGGGACCGAGCACAATGTTTGGCTCAACATTGACCTATATCACTTTAAGGCTTCTTGGTGAAGGAGCTGAGAGTGGGAATGGGGCAATGCAAAAGGGGCGTAAATGGATTCTGGATCACGGTAGTGCCACTGCCATAACATCATGGGGGAAAATGTGGCTTTCAGTATGTGGCCTTGCAATCCTGTTACTGTTAACTTGGTAACTGGAGATGGTTTTAGATTCTCCATCCATAACAATGCAATCCTATGGATGCAGGTGCTTGGTGTTTTTGATTGGTCTGGAAATAATCCATTACCACCAGAAATGTGGTTGCTTCCTTATATTCTTCCTATTCATCCAGGTGACTATTTGAGCTTGCTAATTTCTTTAGTATAATGACCCGACCTATTGATAACATAAAGTTCACAAGATTAAGTTATCCTTTAAACCATAGATATCAGGTTAGAAAAAAAATCTTTTAAACCAAGGTAGAAGCGTAAATTTCTGATGGCTTGTATTTGTCTGAAATCTGAATTGTCCAGTAAAGGTGCGAGTCCTGCACTATGGCAATGCAATTTTTTTGTGATGCATATGTGTAAGTGGGTTCATGAGGGACTTAGATACTATTAAAGTACCAGTGTTCGTCTTAGTTTTTGCTCTTTGAAAGGCAAGTCTTTGCAGTAGGAATTGGTAGCAAACGCAAAGAGGTGCCACTGAGCTTCTTGTTGAATTGTAAAACCTTTTTTTATTTCCATTCATCCCATACACATATATAACCCTATACACTTTACATACAAGTCCGTAGTCCATATTATATTCTCAAAATTGCCCCCTCAAGGTGGGCGAAAAATATTCACTAAGCCCATCTTGTTACATAATCTAGAGAGACTTAGAGAGCTAAGACCCTTGGTGAGGCAATCCGCCACTTGGTCCTCTGTCGGTACATAACTCATCTTCAACAATCTACTGTCTAACTTTTCCTTGATGAAGAACTTATCAATCTTAATGTGCTTGGTTCTCTCATGCTGTACTGTGTTGTTGGCGATACTGATTATCGACTTGTTATCACATAGTAGGCTCATGTGAGATCCTCGGTCCATCTTCAACTCCATCAGGAGAGTCTTCAATTTCAACAATTCGAAAACTCCCAAGGCCATTGCCCTGTACTCGGCTTCAGTTTTCGCGCGCCGCGCTACGACCGCTTGCTTCTTGCTCTTCCAGTAGACTAAGTTTCCTCCCACAAATACACAGTATCCTGAGGTGGACCTCTGGTCATTGGAACAACTTGCCCAATTAGAATCTTCGTAAGCATCAATGCCTAGGTGACCATTGTTCCTGGAGCAGCAGCCCTGGGGGTCTCCTTCTTCCTTTGGTCAACTCTCCTCTCAACGGCGGCGACGACGGTGGACCAGGATGGCGGTGGCAGCGGATTAGGATTACGGTTTAGGGTTCGGGTTGGCTCTTGATACCATATTGAATTGCAAAACCTTTTTTTATTTCCATTCATCCCATACACATATATAGCCCTATAGACGTTACATACAGGTCCCTAGTCTATATTATATTCTCAACACTTCTTGCAACAAGGATCAAAGTCGTTGTGCTTGCCTCCCTATTCTTTGGAAATCCACAGTCCATTTGTTTTCAGATTCATTCCTTAAGTCTGAAGGGCTGAATTTTCCTTCTTTGGTTCCATATTAAATTAAAGTCCAGGTACATTATTAGACTATCATGTTAGTTTCATCCTGTGTTAATTCAGGGACTCACTAAATCCTCAAGGATCAGACATTGTCATGACCATAGCAAAGATGAAATTAGCATTTAACTTCTGTGGGTGGTTGTGTAGGTACTAATGGTCAATTGTATTTTGTTGATAAAATCATAACATAATCTATTGTATTGAGGTGACTTACATAATGATGATTGCATGTCATCTGATATAGTGGTATATATAGTTTTAATCTTTTCGTTTAAAGCTGCTTTCAGAATTGATGTGCTTATTATTTTTCTGCAGGAAGAATGTGGTGCCACTGCAGAATGGTTTACTTACCTATGTCATTCTTGTATGGGAAGAGGTTTGTGGGTAAAATTTCTCCGTTGATTTTATCATTGAGAAAGGAATTATTTTCTGTCCCGTATGATCAGATTAATTGGAACGAGGCACGCAATTTGTGTGCAAAGGTTGGTTTCCTTATTCCTGAAGTTAATCTATTCTTCAAACCTTCTACCGTTAACTAAGCATTCTGTAAATTTCAGTGCTTATTTTGCTGCATACAATTTATATAGGATTTTTAACTTGTTCTTGTTCATTCCAACAGTAATATAGTATTTACCCAAAAAATCCAACTATAACGTAGTTCTGTCATTCCACAATCGAGAAACCTTATAGCAACTTATTCCTGTAAAATTCATGGATATTGAAGAAAAAGAGCACTTGCAAATAATGTAAGACAAAATGGATATGAAGACTTTCATATTTTTGTATGACGGACATTGCTGGCGTAGCTTAAGCTCGTCAGTCAAAGCTTGATATTTCATTACTTGCAAATCCCTACTAAATTTGAGTCAAAGAGAAAACTATCATTAGTCGAATTAGTTATGTGATACACATTAGTTGTAAATTCCTTCCCTTCCTTGAAGTACCTTTTCAAAGCTTTGGTGATAAATGTTATTTATTTATTTATTTTGTAATCTTTTAATATCTTTTTCATCTATTGTCAATTTCTTTTGAAAATAATCTAAGGATTATCCTGTTTTCAGGAAGATCTTTATTATCCACATCCTATAGTGCAAGATATTCTTTGGGCATCTCTTCACAAAGTTGTTGAACCAATTTTAATGCACTGGCCTGGTACAATGTTGAGAGAGAAGGCTCTTAGCACAGTTTTGCAGCATATCCATTATGAGGATGAGAATACTCGCTATATTTGTATAGGACCCGTTAATAAGGTATTTCGTAAGCTGTATCCATGATTTTGGTAGCTTCATTAAGTTTTTTTAGTTTAAATTGCAAAAACTAATTTGAACTAGGACTTATTTTGAAAAAAATATTAAACCTTCAGGTTTCTAAACAGTTTTGTTTTGATTTTTTCAGTGTAGTAGAGTGTCATCCAAGATTTAGTGCACTACTTAACTGCTTATTTATTTTCAATGCTGTCTCATGGTACTCACAAATACATGTCAGTCTAGTAGTGTGTCATCGAAGATAAAGTGCACTACTTCACTTGTTATTTAGTGTCAGTTCTTTATCTCATGCTACTCACAAATTCATGTTTATTTTTTGTAATTTTAAATATCTTGCACACTTATTGAAGACTATTACCATTTGCAAGAAACACACAAATACACATGAGGCACATACCAGTAAGCAAATAATTTCTTGTGAAGGCGTATACCTGTACACAAATAACCAAAATTTAAATTACTATAGATGTTAACTAAAATACAATATATATATTTTTGATAGACCGATACAATATTTCAAAGCATCTATAGTGTAAGCATTATCGCCATCAACATTACCCCAATGTTTCAAAAGAGCAGGGCCGTGGAGAGCACTAGGCAGCTGCCTAGGGCTCCCAAAGCATGTAAAATTGCCTTTCTAGTGTGCAATCTTTTATATACAAGATTTAATCAACTTTAATACTCTAAAGTCTCCCATCAACAATAAATTTCCAATTCAACTCAACTTCCTTTAGCCACCAAGCAACTTAACATTCATGAAAAAAAGTTAAAACTGTTGTTCTAACTCTTCAACTTCCTATTTCAATACTTATATAAACCTTCATGTATTTCTTAAAAAGTATTTATCTTCTTCGTCACATATTTGATCTAATCATCTCTCCTTAATTGTCTAAAAGGAAAGAAAATTGTCTCATTATATTTTCTTCTCAGTCTCTAATTACCAATGACCAACTAGTGAAGTTTTCTCTAATTTCTCAGGTTCTATTGTTTCATCATTATTTGTCATTTTTGTTATTTATATATTTTTGTGCTTGGATTGTAGTTATTTTTTGATATATATTTTGTGCTTGTTGTTTCCTAATGTAGCTTTCTCCAATATTGTTTTACATATTAGGATGACAAATAGAAGTATGAATCGAGATATGAAAAATTGGAAAAAATAAATAAAGGATTGACATTGATTCAATCATAATGTGGTGCTCTTGATAATTAAATTGGTAACAATTCACAAAAAGACAATATAACAAATCCTTGATGAAAAATTGGATGAACAATCACCTATAGAAATCCAAAATAATACAAATATACTAAGCCAAGAAAATATAGATGGTAATCGCTCATGAGTTCCCTTCTTGTTCCACCGGTCTTTGGCAAGAAGAAGGAGATGCTGTTAATAGTTCATCAAGTAATGATTTTGCAGCTCAATCAAAAAGGCTGGGGAAAGAAATGAGGATATGATCCCATCTTAAATTTTGCCTAAGGCCTCAAGATTGTTAGACACAACCCTGCAAAAGAGGCTCCCACATGAGCAAGGTAAGAGGGAGGGGGGCTGAGTTATCGAACTTACACCCTAAAAGTCGGAGAGGTTATTTCCAGTTAACCCATTAAGTTGATGCACAATGGTCTTCCATTTCACAATAAATAAGAAATTTAGATGGTTTAAACTTTAAAGAGCAATTTTGATTTAGTCATTTTATACATTTTTTCCTCACCTAATGGTCAATGGATACAACAAGCCCCTCGTGCCACTTTTGGGTTTGCACTGCCATTAGGATACCATAAAGAAACTGAATGTGTTTGATGTGGTATTTAAACTTCATCTGCATGTACTTAGGATATAAATTTATGTCATTTCAGGTTACTTGTTGGTGTGATTACATTCCATGTAGGACTGCAAATATTTGGTGGAGTTTTGAAAATACCTTCTCTGTTTTTTTACAATATCGTCACAAGCAAATCCCACCGAGAATTTTTTTTTTTGTGTGATTTTGGATGACATAAAGCCCCATTAACCATCTCAAATAGTTGCAAACTGGTTAATTGGATATGTTTTTAATTGATCAATTTCATTGGAAGAGTACTTTTAAAAATGATTCAAATCTTCAATGCTTCAACAACACCAAACTTAATTAAGTAATACTTCTACCATCAAAAATATTTACCTACCAAGACAACATGGTAGTGCCATTATTGATTATCTAAATCTACTGATTGAGAACACAATTAAGTCTCTTGTATATTCATTTCTAGTGGTTATTGTGCTTATTTGATGGAGGATTCAAATAAATACTAGTGGTAATTAGACATTTGAGGTGCCCAAAAAGGTAAGGTAACATAACTCTTTCAAAGGGAGAGAAAGCCTCAATTGAATTTGACGTGCTACTCTCTTAGCTCGGATAAAAAACCCATGGTGATAGGTGTGAGTGACGTAAATACATTTCATTAATCACAAAGTTCACCATAATATTGTTAGGATCTATGACCCTCTAATCACTAGATAATTGCGGAATTAAAAATACTAATTGAAGGATTAAGGGAAAAGACATTTGCAAACCACAAATTCGTCGACACCGGAGTTTAGAGAGGTTCGGCACCGCACCCCGATCCTAGTGCTCCTCGCAATCCTCGCTCGATTCCCCGAGCATTGCTTACGGTTCCAGTAACCGATCTCCGTTCCGGGCCAAGATCAACGCCGTTTACAACCACCGAGCCTCGCGAACAATCTCGCTTCGCTCGTGTCTTCTCTCACAACCCAAGATAGAGCTTACTCAAAGTTTTACAACTCTTTGGTGATTCTTGAATATGGTGATGAAATCATAATCTAACTAACACTCTATACTTAAGTACACTTGGATATTGATGTGAAATTTGATATGTAAGTGGTGAAGTTTAGACTTGAGTGTTGAGGAATGAGAGCTTGAATATGAAGAAGATTTGACTTTAATTATGAGATAGATGAAGAGTGTTCAAGAGTCTCAAAACCAACAAATAAGGGCCTATTTATAAGCTTTCAAGCTCTACTAGCCGTTTGGGAGTTGGTGGAGAAATGAACCAATGAGAATCAAGATGTGACTTAAGCTTGGACAGATTTTTGACCAGGTTCGGTCGACCGTTTAAGTAACGGTAGTCCGAGAAACAAGAGTTTGATTGATCTGAACTAAGCATACAGTTGACCGAATAATGTTCGGATCACCTTTCACCAACTTCCAGTAACTATTATCAATTTAGCCCTAATTAAGTTCGGTTAACCGAATTCCATTCGGTTCACCGTTTCAAGGTGGACAGTAGGATTGCTTGGGCTCTGATCTTCTCAAGTTCGGTTGACCGTATGTACTTTGGTAGACTGAATGTAGCACGGTTTTTGCGCTGAAAGTTAAGACTCAAATAGTCGTTGGGTACAACGGTCAAGTGCCACGTGTAAGTAGCCATTGAGTGTTTAAAGTCAAGAAGGACTCGGTTGACCGATAGATATTCGGTTGTCCGAATTAGGACAAGTCAATTGGGCTCTAGGGACTTGATTTAAATGTGACCGTTGGAGCAAAGTCCAAAACCGGTTCAGGATTATTCGGTCGACCGAAGGTGGTTCGGTCTTCCGACAAGGCAATTCCAAAGAACAACCTAATGTTTACTGGTGGAAAGTATTCAGATAACCGATAGGTGTTTGGTGAACTGAACTAGAAATGTTTCGGTTGACCTTGAGGGGTTCGGTTTACCGAATCGTGACGGGACGAATCCTAGTGCTCAAGTTTACATTAAACCTTATGGACTCAATAAATACAAGATTACATGTCTTGATCCAAAGCTTTGCTTACAAGTCTTGAGTCTTGATATCTTTGTCCTAATGTTCATTTCTTTGATTGTCTTGATCAACCTATTAAGATGATTGCAAGTATACAAGTATGTATGCAATGCATGTAATCGTGTTTGTTTACTTTGATTGATTATGTTGGTTGATTAAGATGAGTTTGATTAATCATCAAATTAATATGGATTAAGGCCAAAAAGTCAACAAATATTATCGTGATTTCTCTTAGGATACATATAAGAATGTTAAATTTGCATTTCCCCTCAAAATGCACCATATCTAGAATAAAGTAATCATTGCATTTTAATGCAACTATATTACGTATTTTGTAGACATTAGGATTTGTTTAATGTTTCAAATAACACTTTCATCTGTCGCTCCAACCATATTGGATTCCACGAGGTTTTACTTATGTAGTTATGATTAGTCTAGTGATTTTTTGCAACACTGAAAGTACATCGTAGATTCAGTCGTCTACTTTGTTATATTTATATTATAGTTTTCATTTAAATTCATTAAGTTTTCTTATGTAGAGCTAAACATTGTAAAATTCACTATTAATTTAGTTGCATATTTATACAAAATACCACTATAGCCACCTCAGAAGTATTAGCTTGAGTTCATGTACGGCACTGTATTTCTATGATGGTTCTATAATTTTTATCTACATTGGCGTCAATACTGTTTGATGACATTGAACAAACAGGTGTTAAATATGCTTTGTTGTTGGGTGGAAGATGCGAATTCGGAGGCATTTAAGCTTCACCTTCCTAGGATATTTGACTATTTATGGCTTGCTGAAGATGGCATGAAGATGCAGGTCTCACTCTATATTTGACATTTTAGTATTGCTGGATATTGTTTCTATTGTGTTTTCCTCTTGAAATATTTTTAATCACATGTTTTTGGAAAGCATAGACACATTAAAAAGCTTTTTAGTATTAGTGTTGGTGATTTTAGTTATGTGTTGTACCGACAGGGATATAATGGAAGTCAACTCTGGGATACATCTTTTGCTGTTCAAGCAATAATCTCAAGTGGTTTATCTGAAGAATATGGTCAACAACTTAAAAATTCTCACGATTACATAAAAAATTCACAGGTTCGAACATCCTTTTTTTCTCCCAGATTATTTGTTTCGGAAATTCAGATTGTGACCGCTTATGGCTCTGCTGAATTAAGGTTCTTGATGATTGTCCTGGCGATCTCTCATTCTGGTACCGCCACATCTCTAAAGGTGCATGGCCATTTTCAACTGGTGATCATGGATGGCCTATTTCAGATTGCACATCAGAAGGGTTGAAGGTAGCTTTTATTGGTTAAGTCAGATTCTTATTGTAGTTCTTTCTATTTATTTCTATGTCATGTGCAGGCTGCCCTTTTACTGTCCCAGCTTTCACCCGAAACTGTTGGCCAGCCAATAGAAACCAAACTTCTATATGATGCTGTTAATGTCATCATGTCGTTAATGGTAATTTTTTTTGCATACATAGCACAAGCTGGCATAAGCATCATGATTACGTTGAAGTTGCAGCATGTAAAGTTGTAAACGCATATGTACTATGAATTACATGTAAAGGAGCACTTTATGATATCTTAAGCACAATTATGAAGTTTCTCATGTGATGCTACTAAGAGAAGAATGCATAAAATGTTAAACGACAACTTAGTTACCCTACTATCCTTGTTACCTCAAATTTTGAAATGGTAACGTAGAGTGGACATTTGCATCTGGATGTGGTCCTGATTGTGTCCCAACTCCTACTGAGCTTCATAGTTCATTATATTTGTTTGAGAATAAATGATTTCTGGTCTGGGAGCATTGGTCACCCCAGATGGCACTTAGTTTTCAATTTACTTTTTGCTCAGTATTTTGACAATTTAGTTGACCATAACTTCAATTGCTGGCTATCTTTCCTATCATCAATCAGATTGGATTCTTTTAAGTCATCATGCATGGAAACATTCAAATAAAAGCCTCAGATTTTAATTATTCTAAAAAAGTTAATGTAATGTACCACAAGTAGAGGTGAAGTCCTAATATCGAAGCTGGTATGGACTTCTTTAGCCATAATCATATAGTCTCTCTTTTTGTTCAGCTAGTTCTGAGTAATTTGGGTGTGGCAGTATGCCAAACGACGACAAGATAAGAAGCAAAGAACATGCTATCTTATTCACAAATACTAAAATAATTTATCACAAGTTTAGAGGCATCTTCTTCGTTTAATTACGTTAGAATTTCTAAATGAAACATTGACAGCGTTCACAGAATACAGATTTGTGCCACTAAAACTCAAGTCAATTTGGAAAATGGATTTCAGATCCTAGATTTTTGCAAAAGTTATCAATTGATAATTCACCTACATGGGAGCAAAATATGATTGAATTTCTTTAAGATTTAGGAAGTTGCTGTAAGGTGTACAAAACACCAGTTGTTGGTAAACCACTCAGGATTACTTCACATTATCCATGTTTAGCCTTTTAGGTGTCTAGAAGAAGTGTGGATGCTCGTTAGGTGCCCTGCAAAAGGAACATCTTATAGTTTCCACTTCTCAAATAACCTCGTAAGTAATAAATGCAGCATAATCATGATGACCACAGTTATCATAATACTCCATTTATACTTATTGCCAGGTCAAATATCTGACATTCTCTTGTATTCATCTAATTTCTTCATCTAACTGGTATTTGATAGGTCATAGGTGGTCGTCATGGTTCTGTTCTTAAGAGCTTCTAAGATGAGACTCTACCCAATGTGACATCAGTTCAGTCTATCTATAAAACAGATAAGGCAACCGTGATTGTGACATTCTAGAGTAGTACCGTCCAATAATAGTTGATATATATGGACTACACCCTCTTCAATTTGCTGCTGCTAGGCAGTACTTTTTCTATCTATATATTTTACCTGTAGAGCTATGGAAACAGAATCCATTCTTTGAGTTGTGTTTTCATTTAATTATTTACGTCCTGAAATGGGTTGTTAGTATGGGATCATAATAATTTCACATTTGTTTTGACTGTTGAATTGCAGAATAGTGATGGTGGCGTTCCTACTTATGAACTAACAAGATCATACACGTGGATGGAGGTCAGTAATTGTATCATTTCAATTTCAAATGTTCATTTCAAGCACACTTGTTATTCATGTCTTTAGCTCACTGCTCAGTATTACTCGAACACATGATATCTAATTTCCAATATATATGTAAGTGACGTATAATTTTTAATATAACAAAATTTGTGTTGTCGTATCATTTCCAGGAAATTTATGATCCATCAATTATCAAAAATGAAAGATTTTGCTTTAATTTCTTGAGCGGTTATAGGTCCCCCGGGAATGTCCAATCTCATAGGTCCGTTTATTCCCAAGTTAATCTTAATCTGTCTTTGCTTCTTTTTATGCCTTCCTCGCGGCTTTACACAACCCTTCTCACTAGTGTCTTCCTAGGTCTTCTTTTTGAATGTCCGGACCATATCACTCAATGCTCCACAAGCTTCTCGACCGCATTGTATAGGGTGTTTAGTGGACTGTGCGGCCGCATACTCGAACTGTGTGACGCACAATGCCATTGACCCAACGGCTAGTTGGCCCAATTAGCCTCTGGGGTGCGACTGTGCAGGGTCGCATATGCGATCCCGACTCTCGACAGCATTGTGCAGCCGCATAGCGAGTATGCGGCCGCACATTAAAACATTAAATAAAATTACTAAAACCAAAACAATAAGATCAAAATTCAACTCCCCCTCTTGGTACATATGACACCCTTATATAGACTACCCAACTTTCCTAATACATTAATGGAAAACTTTCCTACGACTTTAATAGAAACTATAACTAATACTCAAGCTAAAATATAAAATAGATATATGGTATTATTCCTATTTCCTTGGCTGTTCATGGCATGTCAATTTTAGGGAAGTTTCCTTGCAACTATCAATATCCCAAATTAGGAAGGATCTATTGTCTATTATGGTGCATTAAACTTTGAAGAACGCCTCACATAATATTTGGTAACTTGTGGCTTTTGAATAATTGCTGTTGGGTTGGTGCTTGGATTTGATTCAGTCTCAGTTTCCCCCTCTATTTCCAGCTCCGTGTCACATCCTCATTCTACAACACCCATTTTTTGCACATGTTTTATTTTTGTAACCTAGCGTTCGTTTACAATATTGTGTCTTATAGTCGTTACGTAGAATTTATCTTTTAACTTGAGAGGGTTCTTGTTACATAAGACACATGTTTGTTGTCATTTCATCCACCCACTCAATTCTTTGTGTAACATCTACATCAATCTTTCCACCTTTCTAAAGTACCCATCCTAAATCCAATCCCACCTTTCTTTCCTCTGGGTCGATATTACTGAAGCTGCACTCCATGTTGGCCAATGAACAGAGTCAAAGACTGATATAAAAATCTTTTTTTATTCTGCTACTTTAAAAAAATAAAAATAAAGGATTAGGATTCAAGTGTGACAGAACATTTACTAAGTAGCCTATTCTGATAAATATTGTAATCATGAAACTGCACTTGTAAGCTTCTTTCAAAATTTGATACTCCTGCAGCCCATTCCAACCCCTGCTCGTAAACCAATATAGTTGCTATCTTAAAGTTTTATTCCATATTCTTGAGATTGAAATCTTTTTGTTCTTGAATATGAAAAAAATCCTGTAGATCTACTACGCTAATTGGGTTGGGAAAACCCAAACTCCCCCTCCTTTGTGGTAAACTTTCCCAGATAATCAACCTTTAATTGACCTTTATGGTGTCCAATTTATTCTGATAAAAATATATATTTTCGGAGTGTATTTTTCAAATGGGCAGTTCCGTCACATCTATAGTTCAAGCTATTGAGGCCTAACAATCGGAATGGTAATTTTCTTACTGGGTCGGGGCCACTGATACTTATTTGTATGCTTTGATTGTATTACCTTAGTTTGCATGTGGATTTTTTTCCTTCATCCTGATTCTGATAAGCACAACATTGTTTTCTTCAGATAATCAACCCTGCAGAAACCTTTGGTGACATTGTGATTGATTACCCGTAAGTTACATGGCCGTTTCTCTTAATAGCTGTTGAATAAGGTCTAGTGGTTGTTTTGTGTTTTTCTAAGATGGTAGTGACAAATTTATAACTGCAGGTACGTTGAGTGTACCTCAGCAGTCATTCAGGCATTAGCTGCATTTAGAAAGCTATATCCTGGACACCGGAGACAAGAGATAGATGGCTGTATCAAAAGAGGAGCCAAATTTATCGAAAGCATACAAAAAAGTGATGGTTCATGGTCTGTCATCTTTCACATGATATTTTGAATTTATATTTTCCCTGGTATCTTCATTTTAGTTGTCACGTTTCACACTTCATTTGTAATTTTATCTTGCACCCTAGGCGATCCTTCAGTACCAAGCCAAGCATACCACGGCTTTGCTTTAATCCTTCCTATATTTTCATTATCTGTTGCTTTGACCATTACTTAAAGTGACAAAGCGTATTGATGCAATCAAAATAATGATTTAATTTTTACATTAACAAACTGCAACAGGTATGGTTCATGGGCTGTATGCTTCACCTATGGTACTTGGTTTGGGGTAAAGGGTCTGATAGCTGCTGGAAGGAGTTACAAAAATAGCTCATCCATCCGTAAAGCTTGCAGCTTTTTGCTGTCAAAACAGTTGGCCTCCGGAGGTTGGGGTGAGAGCTATCTATCCTGCCAGAACAAGGTGAGCTATACTTTTAACTGGTCTACTGTAGGGCTTGTGAGTAGGACATTTCAACCATTTAAATTGATCATGAACTGGTGGATAAAATTTTGTTGTGTCAATATTTTTAATTTTGCATCATAAATTTGCCCATGTGTTCTTTTACAATATGCTCTCTATTTTATGTATCTTAAGGATTACTAATAAATATGTGCACTTACCCAGTGGCGGATGTAGAAATTTACATGAGTGGGGGCCGAAGTGTAAGCAAGTCGAATCGAGCCAAAATTTCGAGTTTCATATTATTGTATATTATGACTAAATACCAAAAATTAAATTCAAATTAAACAATAAAAATCTCGAGTCGAGCTCGAGCTATTTTGAGTTCGAGTCGGCTCGTTTAACGATCCGAGTTGGAGCATTTTTTAATTTTTCAATTATCTCGTTTATCTTCAAGTTAAACCGTAGTCGAGCATTTATTGAGTCGAGTTCAAGTTCAAACAAGAATTAACATGCCCTTATCGTTCTAATTGTTTGGTAATCATTATACTGATTTCATACAAATAATAATTTCATTTTTCACATGTGGATTCTCAATTAGATGAAGTTGTCTTCCCTAATCACGAGTAATTTTGTCTAAATTACGAGAAACATTATTACTCCATTCGTCTTTGTTTTTAATGTTTTAGCATTACACTATTAAATTTGATTTGACATTACTCTTCAATAACAAATTGTCATTTAATTATAATAGTTAGGTGTAACAATGGATAATAAAGTTCTACACCTAGATAGTAGCATTAATGAATGAATTATCTGAAGGTTGAGATTGAATGCTTGATCTAGGTATTTAGATGTGAATTTGAAGGAGAGGAAAATTATAACAATATAACTTATTGCTTCTCGTACCTTTTCTACGAAACATATAAATACACATATATAAGGGGCTTTTTGACAAAATTTCAGTGGGGGTCATGGCCCCCACAATCAGCAACGTGGCTCCGCCACTGCACTTACCATGAGATGCACTAGTCATTTCACTTTAGATTAATATGCTACTTTTTAACGAGTAAAATATCTTTAGCTTCTGAAATTACATTGAAAGTAGGTGTTCATGCATGTTGATGTTTAGTATTTGCTAGATCATTATTAAGTGGAATTTTCTTTCTCGTGCCTACGTAAATCTCAGTTTGTATTCATGGAGCACAGAGGCGGTGGAAATATTCTTTTTAAAGTAGGATGGCATGGCGCAACTATTGGAAAATGTTAATTTTTTTATCACTAACCTGTTTAGTAGCTTTATCTGATCATACATAAAAGACATGTATCTGAGGGAATGAGACCTGATCTTGGAGCTAGTAGAAAAAAATGTTCCGGTTGAAGAGGGAAAATTTTCCTCTTAAGGTGGTGCTCAACTCAAATTTGGTTTACTCGTCCTCCAAATGCTAGTAAAGATTCCAAAGTAAAATTCCATGATTACCATGAAAGAGGATGGGGAATACCTCCGGGTTTTCAGTTACAGAGATAATTTTACAAATTTCTTTTTGGCATAATTGTAGGACTTCCCCTCAAGTGCTATCTGCTAATCTAATCTAGAACAATATGCCTCCTTACAAGGAAGCACTTTTCCACTTGATTGGCAACTAAAGACTGAAGGAGCACTTGATAAAAAGGATACAACAAGTATAAACTTGTTATCGTGCTGCCCACATAAGCTAGAAGGGGATGGTAGTTTTGATTTATTCAACATTTGTAGTGTGACTGTTAACTATTTGAGAGGTGGTTGTAGATGAATTCCAAGAGCCAATGACTGTGGTTTCATTCTTTGAGTATTTAAGAAAATCCCGAAGTGCAAAATAATTATTAGGAATATTGAAACCAGCCCTTGTTGTTTGGTGCAAAATGTGAAGGATGCAAAATATCCACAGTTTTCAAGAGGGTGAAGGTTATGAAAATGTACTTCTTTAAGGAGCATCAACACAAAGCAGATTGTCTAACTTGATATGTACCAATCCAGGCAATGAAGCCAATGAAGGAAGCAAAGTGTAGGTTGTTGACTGCAGCTATTTAGAATTCTTCTCTAAGCCTTGGCCACTTGGTGTTTTGACAGTGGATTTATGTTTTCACATTGTTTTGGTTCCTTGTGATGACTATATCTTACACCTTGGCTCCTCTGCCATTCAAATCATTATTTTGTGATAGCTACGAATTAGTTTTGATGATACAATAAGTTAATACCCTACAATTGAAGTACCTTTTCTTAAATAAAAATCTGGCAGTGAACCCATTACATAAAAGTAAGATTACTAGTATACAACTATGTAGCAAGTTTTGCAAAATATAAAAATAAAAAATGTAGTTACATAGTTCTATTTTGTCATAGAATGGTTCCCTTTGAGACTAATATTCCACATGTTTTATTTCTCTTCAAGCTATCCGTCTACATACTAAATCCTTGTTTTGAAAGTACAATTGTGTATGGAACTATTGATCTAACTTAGGTCCTCATTGACATGGGAATAGTAGGAGCTTGAATAGATCGACACATATAGTTTGTTGTATCTGTTATAACTCACGGTACTGCTTCCCTGATCATAGCAAACCAAAATAGAACTAAATTTTGAGCTTGCCTGGAGCATCAGAACTCAGGCTACAGGTAGGGCCTACGGTGTTTTATTGGAGATAGACCTGCAAGTATAAGAAGTCAATAAACAATTAGAGGGATAATTTGTGAGGATAGAATATGTACTACCTCTTACATAATGACCTCTAATTGAGAGCTAAAGCTTCAAAACTATCCTTTAGAATAGTTTTCTCTTAGTTCCCTTCAAAAGTGAAAACCTAGTGGTTATGCCCGGTAAAATTTAGAAGTCATATACAAAGTGGAAGCTCATATTAACATGGTATTTTCATGAAACAGGTCTATACAAATCTTGAGGGAAACCGATCACATGTAGTTAACACTGGGTGGTCAATGCTGGCTCTTATTGAGGCGGGACAGGTATATCTTTGCTAATATCGTTAAGTAGTGATGTGATCATCGAGTTCTTCTTAGATCTAAATTACATATGCATTACCTTTTCGTCCAAATATATTAAATTTACCATCTGTGCTTTAATGACTTGAGGGGGCTTACCGATAAAAAAAGAACTAGAAGGTTTAGTTTAACTGACTACAACCAGCCGAACGTCTTTGTGTAGGCTGAGAGGGATCCACTGCCTCTACACCGTGCTGCGAGGACGTTGATAAATTCTCAGATGGGAAATGGTGACTATCCACAAGAAGTAAGTGTAGGGATGTTAGATTCAATTGATCAGAACTTCCATTCAGCTGCTATTTAAACATATCTTAACAGTAGTAGCTTTTGTACCATGTTTGTAAATGTGTTACTAATAGTGTCATGTAGGGTAATGGTAGAACTAGAATACCGTACAGCAACTAAGTTTACCCTTCAAAAGATAATCACATATGTCCATCCGCCTTGTAAGATCGAACAATGAAACAAATACAAGATTGGGATGCTTCTAGGCTCATCAAAACAGTTTTGTACACTTCTCTCGTTCGTCTTTAAATACATTTAAATTCTTCTTCCTTCATAAGAACATGGTTCCATTGTTCAGTTGTTTCATATTCATGTGAAAATGATTATTGAACTAGGCTTCTCAAAGCAAAAAAATGTAGATTTAGACAGTTGCTTCTGCACTTGACAAACTACAAAGGAAGATTTAAGCAAAGAAACAATGAAACAGAATAAAGATAAAATTTCCATATTACTCATGTTACAAGTCTAGCAGGCATCTATTACCTTCCCCCTAGAAATGTATTTTCGCTTCTAACTAGATCATCCTTTCCTGGATAAGTTGCATATAAATAGTGTGATAATATTATTGCCTTCATAAACACTGCAACTCAACAGCTCTGGACATTGAACGACGTGTGCTTTGTTTTGTGCTGCCTGCTTAGCACCTCCTGCATTTCTATTTGTAAATACTGCATTCTGTATTCTCTAAAATGCTTTCTATTATATATCATTATGCCCTTGTCCGCATAATTCTCTTCATACAATTTTTGCTTGTTGTATGTCGGTGTTGCAGGAGATTATGGGGGTATTCAACAGAAATTGCATGATCAGTTATTCAGCATATCGGAATATTTTTCCAGTTTGGGCACTTGGAGAATTCCGGCGTCGAGTCCTGCTTGCAGCTACAAATAAGTAAAATGAGGTGATGTTTCCCAGAGGTGCACAATCCTGCGCAATCGAAAATCTAGTGCTGCCTTCAGCCACACTAACGTGGAGAGGACGCCTTGTAGTCCATATTATGGATTCAACAAGAAATTTGAACTTGTGTTCTGTAGAGGATTTTTTGTTTCCTTTTTTGGCCTCTAGTGTTTCTGCGTTCTTGGTGACGTGATTTTTTTTTCATGCTTCCCCTGGTTGGATTCTTAATGTGGCCTGTGGAGTTATCCCAAGTGCATTACTGTTTATCATGTTTTGTAGAGTCCTACATTTGACTAGGTTTTAAAATATAAAATATTATAAAATTGAATAAGAGTCGGATGTTTTAAAAATAGTTTGATTGAATAAGTATCAGATGTTTTAAAAATTACTTAAGTTCATTGAAGTTTATCAATAGAGGAGAAACTCAGAGATAATATGTTTGGCTAGGCTTTAGATTGAAGTTAAGCGCATTGAATAACAAGAATGTTAGATTTCATGCTTAAAATTAGCTTCTGAGATATTTTAGCTTTTACTCTGTTTACATTGTAAAGAAAAAACATATAAGGTTTGAGGAAATGTAAACGTGGTAATTTTATTAATTTTAGATCTATGATCTTATAAAATTAATTTAAACAGATGAATATAATACATTATGAGTAATTATTAACTATAAGAAATAGAAATAATATATGGTGTAATTAGGTTTGTATCTAATATATATTGCAATTTTTTAACCCTACAAATGGAAGTATCTGTATCTGTTTATTTTTTGAACTTTATATTCATATCCGAAAAAATTGAAATACCAATGTCCACATCCGTATTTTTGATATGAAATTTTGATAATCATAACCTCAAATAGTCAGCTACAAATACCGATACGGAACGGATAAATTGTTTCCATTTGCACCGCTATCCACACCAAACCGTCCATTTCGTATTTTGACATTGGTCGATTGCCTCCCATGTCTCTGGGTTTGGTTGCCGAACCAAACAGTTTGTTCAAATGAATTTCTCACTCCGTTATTTTTTAATTGGTTGATGATGCATTTACAATTTTTACGCTTTGTTTTCAAGTCAACATGGTAACAAAAACTTAAGTTACTCATGTATCCATTGTCCCAAAATAATCTTATAAGATGCCACATAAGACTTTAGATGGACAGTCGGGAAGACTTATGTCTTTTATTTCTTTTGATTTTACTTATATCTTATAGAATTGACTAAATATTGAATTAATAAAGTTTTTTTTTGGTTCAAATGGGCAAATTTTTCATCAAAACAATAAAAATTAAGTGATTTGCTTGGGTGCACATATGAAGTGGGACAATAGGGTCTTTGCATCGATGTTTTCACGGTTCCTTTTGGTGCTCATCCATTCGCAGTTTAATTGCTTCTATACACTTGCACCGCCTCTGTGTCCCATAACTTGAGAATGGAGTGAGCACTCCGTAACTCGATGTTAGTTATGTTAGATCTATGCGCCGTAATCTAATCTAAATAGCTTTACTAATGATGAAGTATGCAGCGAAAACAAAAACAAAAATAAAGACAAGCAAATCACAAAAAGATCAAAGATTTTAATAGATGTCCAACACCTCAATCGATCATACGCTCCGATTGGAACGACAACTTGGCCTCTTAGCTTCGCGACTAACGAAGACAATAAGTCGGCGGTATGATTGGGACTCCGACTTTGCCTTCGGCAAGAAGTCGAGCTTTTCCCCGGTTTTCTATCCACGAGAAAACTTTGCGGCTATAGTCAAGTCGCACAACTTGAGTTGAGGGAGAGTAGTTTCGACGACTTAATCCTTTCATTTTTAAAAGTTTTGGGCTGAGAAAGTTGGATTTGGATAGGCTAGGTGTGATGGTGGTATCAAAAAACGTTGGGTTGTCTGTCTCGATGGGTTTGACGGTGAAGAATAAGAATGTAGACCTGGGTACCGAGCCGTGCCGTGTCGGCATGACAACCAATCTCCTCGGCCCGACATGGCTTAGAGAGTCGTGCTGGATCCGTGCAAGATCTGGGGGTGTGGGGTCGGGTTTCCCTCGTCGGGTTGAGTTTTGATTTTTCGGTTGTTTTTTTAAATTTGAAGTAAGTATACAATCACAATTCAATTAAAGAAAACACAAACACAATTTATTTTCCCCCAAAGTAACCAATTTATTTATTAATAATTGTTGACTCAATTCGAGAAACAATATATTGGTTACATATAAAAAAGGCCCGAAGGCTACTAAACCTAAGGAGTAATGTAAATTACCTAAGGGGTATTAGCCAAAAAAATACTCTTTCAGCAAAATGGTTTAGCTAATTTGTCTTCAATCTTCATCGTCGTTGTTGTCGTGAATATTCATGTTTTGCATTTTTCCGCAACGTCGATCCAATCCTTCAGGCATATGCTCATCTCGATTGACTTGTCGGACAAGCTTTGCCTCTTGTCAGACAATACCCGTTTACCTGCACTAAAAGTAGCATCTGACTCCACAGTTGACGCCGAAGGGCATAATAAGCCTTGCGCCATCAAGGGAAAAACTTACCTAAGTTTTTTCTCCACCAACCGAAAATATCAAAAGATTTTAACTCAGTCGTACTTAAGTAAAGTTCATTGTTTAAATATGCAGTTAATTAATTTTGGGTGTCAGTTTGCACTAATTTTTCCTTTTTTGACTTAAGCAATTTCATTAGGAGTCGTCATCATCTGGATCCATTGCAGATGGAGGTGGTCGTGATGATGAACTGCAACTTTTGAACCATTTGATTTACATTATATAGTCTTTCATATTCTTCAAAATATTTGATTAACAAAGACCTACACATATCTACATGATTTTGGAAATTTTCATATTTCATATTTTCAAAAATTGTTCCATGAAAACTTGTAAAACAGTAAATTGAAATCTACGGTCCAAAATAAAATCTAAACAAAAACTAAATGGAGAAAGATTCCAATATTTATTAAACTTAGCCTCCATTACATTTAAAATTTCAAAAAACCCAGCATTTTGCCTATATTTGGCAAATACTTGAGTGATTGGAAGTAATTCATAAATAAATATGTTAGAGGTGAGATAATATTGTCCACTTAATCTACTAGTGAAGGTGAAAAAAGATTTTAGAAAATCATGCATAATTTGTCCACTTAATCTAAATCAGTTAACATTCACTCATTTTGTTTTTCATTATAAAAGGTTGAAAATACAAGATGATAAGGAGGACAACATTTTAACATTTCATATGTAGAATTCTATCTATGAGGGACATCTAATATAAACTTCCTAGGTTTAATTTCATAATATGCAGAAAATTCTCTAAATTTCTGATATCTAGATGTACTACTACAGCCTACATAAGCAATTACATTCCTAACATTTTCTAAGGTTTAATTCTGCTAAGTCATTTTGTACTACCAAGTTTAAAGTATGATAAACACTTCTAATATGAAAGAGTAAACCATCTACAGGTGGATGACAATAATTAATAAATATTTGTATTGCTGAACTATTATTAGTAGCATTATCAAATGCGATTGGACAAACTTTATTTTCAAGAATATTATCTACGATGACATCTTTAATGTGATCAAATATAACCTTAGTAGTGTGTGGATGCAAAATACCTAAAAAAGAAATGATTTTTTATTTAAACACCATGAATCATCTAGATAATGAGGAGTTACGCAACAGTAAGGATAATTATTTGGACCGGTCCAAACATTACTAGTTAATGCTACCTTATTGTTCATTGATGAAAAATAACTAATCATGATTTCCTTTTCTTTACTGAATTTATCAAATGAAATATTTTTAATTGTTCTTCTAGAAAATGGTTTAAATTACGGATTATGGTAGAGAATTGCTTCCCTAAGGCTTTTAGATTCACATATGCTAAATGATAGTTCATATCTAATTATGAAATCAACAATTATCTCTCTACCTTTAATTAGACAATATCTTCTGAAATTTAAAGTTCCACTAGCTGTGTCTAAAATCGACTGTCGTGAATCCACTACCGATGCTATATTATTCTTAACTTTACATACAAGTAAATGTTTACCTACATGGCCGGTTCCTCCACTTGACTTAGACTAATATACGTTACCACAATGTCTACAAGTAGGAATTAGTTGACCCTCAACAGTTCGTCCTTCATCAAAATCATTCCATATTGGAGATGTTTTTTTCTTAATAGTTGTACCCGTGGGTATAGGTGGATTAACAGGAGGGGGTGGGTTATCATTATCTTCAAAATCAGATGACAAAGACATAAAAATTACTAAATATGCAAACATAAAATGATTTTTTTTCATAAATGAGAAAGTCATGATGATGATTAATTAACTACTAAAAAATATTTGAAAATCCTGGGAAATGAAGAGCAGAGGAGTTGCGAAATCGGAGGTCAGCGGTCACCTGTGGGGGTAGTTTAGTTTTAAAAAACTCCAACAGCTCCGACGCTGACGTCAGCATGACGTCATACCATAACTACTCTTAGGGGGTGTTAGTGGCATGGAAAACTCCGGAAAGTGATTTTCGGAGTCAAACGGAAAGCAGAAGAAAACAGAATCCAGTGGAAAACTCTTTCTCTTTGACTGAATTCTGTTGTTTGTGTCTGTCTCCGGAATCCAACAGAAAACAGATTCTGTTGTTTGTGTCTGTCACTGGAATCTGACAGAAAATAAATTCTGTTGGTTGTGTCTGTCACTGGAATCTGACAGAAAACAAATTCTGTTGGTTGTGTCTGTCACTGGAATCCAGGAAAAAATAGATTTTGTGGTTTGTGCCTACCATTACAAAATATGAGAAACTTTATAGGTGCAGTTTAATTTATAAACGAAAATATGTTACTATAATCTCAAAAATATTAATACAAATCACATTTAATTTATAATTTAATCTCAATAATATTACAATTCAAATGTCATAATGTTTTGGATACATAAATGTTAATATTTAACCAACCCACATAGAATTTGCCATATTTTGCCGCATCTGATCTGCCAGTTCTTTCTTGCGTTGTTGAGTCAATCCAACTTGACTTTCTTCTACTTCGTCGTTATCGTTATCTTCTTCCATTTCTGAATTTGAGTTTCTTCCTTCCGTACCACCAAGCTCATCATCAAAATCTTCAAGCAAATCTGATATGTCTTCTTTACGAATAAAGTTATGTAACAAAAAACACGCTATAACTATTTTCACTTGAGTATCATAGGGGAAAGGCATACAACCCCTTAATATCGCAAATCGATGTTTAACAACACCGAAACAACGTTCTATGACATTTCTTAACTGTGAATGACGATAGTTAAAATTTTCCACCGCATTTGATGGCAATCGATCATTATCATATTCACTAAGATGATACCTTGTACCCCGAAATGGACAAATAAATTCTGGCCTGTTCGGATACCCAACATCGACGAGATAAAATTTTCCTACACAAAAAACAATTTTAAACTGAATCTCAAGGAAAAACCAATATAACTATCAAGTAACAGAAATTAATAATTTTCACCTGATGGTATTTGAAGGGAATGTGTTCTAAAAGTTTTACTTTTAAATGCCAATTATTATGAATTGAATGAGAAATCATTTTGTTCCTTGTTTATGTTATTCGTCTTTTAGAAGTGTTAAGGAAGAGGCTCTTGGTCCTTAACCGTAGAACTCTAAAAGATATTGGTTTGCATAAAACAAAAGATATTCGCAATCATGGTAATTAACATGGAACATTAATTACTGAGTTAAGATTGTCGTGTTGGTCATAGATCATTGTAGCTCTACAAGTGAGTGACAACACGGGTATGCAAAAGAGGAAAATATTACTTTTGTATACTGAATAGACCTAATAAGTAAAATATTATAGAAATGTGTTTCTGTGTCATTAATATTTTACTGTGTCTTTGGTCCTTTGATATGAGACTTATATCTAATCACTTAAGGAATACTTAATTAGATCAGTGTCTTGAACTATCGATCAGTGTAGTGTAAAGGCATCGGTTGGTTAAGTATAACTTTCGTTGGAGAAGATAGTTAGTCAAAAGATTATCATTGCCCCTCTTAATTGAGTGATGATATTAGTGGGCCCCTTGATAAAGCAAAGTTATAATGTGCACAATGTGATTTGAGTTAAGTCACATATTTATAACTAGCTTAAAGAGATCAAGAAATGAATACTAATACAAAGATGACACAATACTATTTTGTGTGTATTCTTAATATCATGAGGCAAGGGACGGACACAAGTGGTGCACTCCATCACTAAATGGATCGGGTTTTGGTTCGAGTGGAATTAAGACATCTAACTAATTGGGAGCTATAATGTGTAGCTAGATACCGCTTATAGCTTGTGATATTAAGCTCTTAATATCACTGCCAACTTAGTTTAGATCCTCCCATAGGTCACACCGCAAAAACCGTGAAACAAGAAGCTTGATTTTTGGTTCATATGATGTGTCGGGTTTCTCATAGAAAATATGACTCATGTGGTGAACAAGTAAAATCAATTATGTTGTATATAAACATAATTAGAATCATGATAAATTCATATGAGATGCATATATTATGGGGTGCAATAATTTATTGTTGCATAGGATAATACATTGCATAAGTTGTGAATTTGCTAAAACCCCCTTAAGTTCAAATTTTGTTGGAAATAAATCCAAAATTTGAAATAGGCAAAATCGGGTAGACGTTCGGTAATCCGTTGAGGTTCGGTCGACCGAAGGATCTATGGATCGGTCAACCGAACGTGGAACGGATAATCGTAATTGATTGACCGAACTTGACCAAAGTGCCTGGAGCTTTGGTACGGTGTACCGAACCAGAAACGGTCGACCGAACAATGTCAAGTTCCGATATTTTCGGTTAACCGAATAGCACTCGGTCTTGGACGAGAATTGGTCCGATCGGTTAAGGAGAATTTTTCTCCTTAAGATTCGGTCATCCGTCACGTACTCGGTTAAACGATCGTGGCAAATTCGGTTAACCGAGTGGGACTCGGTAAACCGAACAACGGTCGATTTTCTGCCTTTGATTATTAAGAGATAAATTTGATCGATGGTTGGATTAGCTCCAAATTTGGTCAAACGTTTTGTGGGTGCATATAATGCATTATATAATTAATTTGTGAGAGAATTTGTCATAAAACCGTGGCTTAAGAATAGCCATGATTAAGAGTAAGATTGGAACCTATAAATAGGTCCTTATTCTCCCTAGTTGTGACACACAATTCAATAATTATTTTCTCTCTTAATTCACCACAAAAACCCACGAAAATTCTCTTAGTTTTCTAAGTCTTTGGAAGGAGAAATCTCAGAGGCTAAGGAAGGGGTTTGTAGCTAGATTCTAAGCTTGTTTGGAGATCGATTGGCTAGCTCCTTTCTCTCCAACCTTGTTTAGGGTTTCGGTGAACACTCGGAGGCATCCGGCGCGGCGAGAAGCATCCCCAACGTCTCCGAATCTTCAAGAAGTTTTTGAGAACTTCTAGGTATGAATTTCGGAGCCCTTGTTTGTTTTAATAGAGTTTTGAAACTAAATGTTAAAACAAACCAATGCATGCATGAAATAAATCAAAGAAAATTGTAATTGATCCTTATTATACATAAAAATTTCGAAAATATATATGTATAATTAAACATGAAATCTTACAGTATTTTCAGACCGTTCTCTCGAGTCAATACATTTTGTAGGATTCTAGCATCAGCAGCCGACCACTCCCAACCAGCAAGAATATATGTAAATTCCATGTTAAAGTTGCAAGCTGCCATAACGTTCTGGGATAACTCGCCTTTACGATTTCTGAATCTTGCAGTTTCTGGTCCATTTATTGTGGCTTTAACATGAGTTCCGTCAATAGCACCAATGCAATCCTGTATAAAATTTAATTACAAATCTAAATACCAAGACAACTAATTTGAAGCGAACTTACCTTAAAATTTAATGAGAAGTGAACTTACCTTAAAATATGGAAATACGTTTGGATCACTCTTGATTCGATCTGGAACATTTGTTGAGGCATAAGCAAGCAACATGTCATTCAGTTGCAAAATAACATTCAACATTCTATTAAAATATGCACTGACGCTCCAAGTAGAACGATGAAATCTTTCTTTAGTCACACCATATCGCTGGTCTTGTCCCACTGTAACAAGAAACATTGCTAATTGCTCCTCTACTGTTACACTTTTAGTTTCAGTCACCAGACCTTCCGTTTTTAGTAAACTGCAAAAATTCTGGAACACATGTTGATTCATCCTGTAAATTTTTCTGCAGTTGTAGACTTCATTCGGTAGTGTAGGATCTAACAATCTACGAATATAAGCCAGACCCTCTCTACTATAGATCCTATTGGCCGGTACTGGTTTTTGCAGTTGTGTATTCGCAACACTAAACATGGTATGTGACATAACTAGCAAATTAGTTATGCTTCTTTTCCTCATCTCCTCATCTTTTTCTAGCAATTCGAAGAAAGTTTTTCCTCCCAACATTTTTGATCTTAACACCGGTCAACATCATATAATATCATGTTAACACATAGTTAGATGATACAAAATAGAAGGCCTAAAAATAACATAACACAAACAATTGTCAATTGTAGATTAAAATCTTACAATCAAAACATACACCCAAAAAATAGCATAACAAGCTAAATAAAATCTTACAACCAAAACATACACCCAAAAAACCTACAACCAAAAACTTAATGTTTAGTCAATAACTTAATTCTTAATTTTCACACAACAACCACCTCAACCATTCACCACGCATTTTATGTGGCAGACATAAAAAGGACTTCCTCTTCTTATCGCACTCCAACAACTCCAGTGATTTGAATACTTCATGTTGTTCAAATCCTGGAAGTGAATGCATAATATCTGACAACTCCATGAATTCTTCTTTCTCCTTATTTACTACCAATTTTTGTCTCTCGATACTAACCATTTCTTCCATTAGTTTCAGTCTTCTCTCACTTGCTTCTTCTTCTTTTTCCGTATATCCTTTGAATGCAACAACCATGTCAACAAGTGCATTTGACATTGCTTCATGAGACTCGGCATGAGGACGAGGTCTTTTCACAGGTCTGGTAGATGTAGGTGTGGTAGAACATGCCCTTCGAGCTTGTGAATTTTCAGCATCTAACTCCCCAATATTAATGTCATCAAGGTAATCTAAGTTGTCTCCTACAACTCCAGTTGTTCTTGGGAAGTCAGTCGCTTGCTTACCACCAACACCGGTGGCTATGCTACTCTCAAACAATATATGAAGTTGTTCGTATATTGGGCAATTCTTTCCTTTGTACTGACCCATGTGTGGGTGTTTCTAGTAAGAAAAACAATATATGTTAGTGCACACAACCTAAGCCAAAACATGTAAAATTAACATTAGAAAGCTTGGGTTCACCTCTACAAAGTCATCCCAAACTTCCTTCTCCGCGTCAGTGTGACCCTTAACAAAATCTGGTCCCCAACCACTTTGATTCATGATAATAGTGTAGTTCTTATACATAGTCCTCCATGTCTTCCATCGACTATCGAGTTTTGCTTTAGTGATTTTAGGGTCCATTGTTTGATTGAATTTGGCTACAACATCCAAAAAGGTATCCTGTCTAATTTTTCCATCTGGGGTTTTTCCTACTCCATCCACAATTGCCTCACACAAAATGTGGAGCAATAATTCTTCTACTTTACTACTCCAAATGTAGTTTTTCCCTTGACTCATTTCTAACCAATAATATAGATAGGACAAAGAAAAGTCAGTATTCTATTATTTAAGTTCGTAAGTTAGTATTACATGTCTACAAAAGGTATCCAAGCATAACTAGTAAATAATTTAAAAAGTACAAAACCTCTCGAACTAATATTGTTACCAACACTGCAACATCAATATTAAACAAGCATTGTCAAACAACACACGTTTGCAAATAAATAATTTAGTTGATTATAACAATATTCTGAGTTCCTCACAAAACAAATGAGATCGGGTTCTTCAATAAGAGGTCCAGTTCTGATCTAATAATATGTTTATGCATACTAAGTTGAAAGTTGAAACCCGACACTTGTATCATACAACACCCTTATATCATTTTTGTTTGTGGACCAGTCATTCGAATGGTGAACATGTTTTAACACCAACAGTCTAACCAAACTACGCATATTCAATAACATCCTAGACCATTTTGAGAAAATAAATATTTCTTTGCTACACAACCATGTTGCTTCCAACCCAATGGTACTGCATTTCATAAGGAACCACCAAAAATAAGTTATTGAATCACTTAAATTACCATTAATAAGTTACACATGTTAATGAATCCAAAATAAAGTTCAGAGGAGAACATGCAAATCATTTGTGCTCATTAAAAGGCTCTTAAGTCCAACAAAGTAGTACACCCTACGTTACTTTCAAATGGTACTTATAACTATGGTCTTCATAACCATGGTCATAAACACATTCTTCCCCACTCCACACCAAAAAATATCTTAAAAACTACAAAAAATACCCTCCAAGCATCCGAATCAAAACAGTAAGTAGCGTATTATATCAAAACTGAAATTACCCCCAAAACTCATATGCAAATCAAAATTGAATATAAATTTGTTGATTACCAATCCTACATGATGGTAACAAACGAGGACCGATCTGAGAACAAACCATACCTCAAAAAATTATTAATCCTACATGGTAACAAACCATACCACAAACCAGAACCGATCTAAGAACCCCCAAAATCCTAACCAAAAAATCACAACTGATCCCCAATCCAACAAAATCTCTTGAAAATCAGAGAAAATACACCCCAAATCCCATCAAAAAAACCAACTTCATATAAAAACACCCACACATCAAACATAAAAACGAAGATAATGTACCAAAAACCGTGAGTGGAAACCCTTGCTCCTCGTCATCCGAACCCAAGCCCGCACGCTGTCAAAACCCTTGGCCGTCGTCGATGGAACCCTAGCCGCAATCAACCCAACTTGCTCGCGGAACACCGGAATAGACCCTTACCAGTGAAATCGAAGAAGTGGAAAAAGGAAGAAGAAGTGGAGAAAAGGAAGAAGTGGGGTTTCCTTTGGTTTCCAGGGTGAAGAGGTGAGAAAATGAATGAGAAGTTTGCTTTTATACGAGGGAAATTTAAGGAAAACGAGTATATTTTCCGAAACGTGCACAAACAGTTCCATTTCAGCAGTCAAACAGAATTTCTTTTACTTTCCACTGTTTTACTTTACATTCTCAACGCACGAACCCCCCCTTAGAGCGGTTGGAACAGTGCCATGCCGGCACAACACGGCCCGACCCGACTTGTTACCCAGGTCCATATAAGTGGGCGGAAAATTTGTAACATAAACCCTTAGTTTTATAATATGTGGTTTTCACTAAATCAATTTCCATTTTCTATTATAATGTTCTCATTTTTAGGTTTCTTTTGGAAGTGTATCATTAAAATATGTACAATTTGGTTTCTTTGGAAAAAAAGTACTGATAAAAATAATCATTTGTTAGCGGGATCTTGTATTAAATAAAATTATAATAAAATTTAGTTCATGTATTGATATTTACGTATTATAAGAGTGTTAATGTAATGAATATTTTGTTGCAAAACTGGATGTGGGAGAAGAACCACAATGTACATAATATACTGCAATTTTTTTGGAGATATTATATTGCTAATGTGTCATACAATAAAATGCCAAACGCTTATTAAGATGTAAAATATATTTATAGTTTTATAATATGTTTCTTCTAGAAGGAGAAATGGCACTCATTTTGCAAAAAAAACGTTAGTAAACATTTTGAAAATCAAAAAAATTAAATCTAATATTTGAACGTAAAACAATTTGCATTAATTTGTGGAGATGAAAAATGTGTGTGAATGTTATAGTCATTCGTTGTTTAATAAAATATTTGTTTGTTTTTGTTAAAAATATTGGAATTAAAATGAGGAATTTTTCGTCACTTTACAATTAAAGCATCGACTGCAAGTCGCTGAAACACAAAAATATAGTAGTCGTCGGAAATGAAGTCGCTTATCCAAACAAACCTCTGCGACTTCAAGTCTCGAGGCTAATAGCAACGATTGGTAGTCGCAACAAGTCGTTGTTCCAATCACTACCCTAGTCTTTTCTTGCAAGCCCCGCTCAATCACCACGAGCTCTAGTTACGACTTCACTAATCCGATATTCATTCCGAGCCGAGATTAAGCATTGTACAATCCAAGCTCGTGAACAACCTCGCAAACTTAATTCTTCCTCTCACAACCCTAGAGGGGGGCATCTTACCGAAGCCTTATAACCTTTGTGATTCAGGGAAATGGAAGTGGGAATCACTAATCAACACTCTAGAATTGAGCACACTTGAGTAGAATAGAACACAAGTGGTGAAGTTTAGGCTTGAGTTTGTGGAATCTGATCTTTGAAGTGGGAGATGTTTCTTTCTAATCAATAGGGCAATAGGGAGTGGAAGAGGTGTCTAAAACATAGGAATGAACCCCTATTTATAAATTCTAAGATCTATATAGCCGTTCGGGCTAAAGACAAAATATGTGAAAGCCAACTGAACAAAAGTCTAAAATAGAAGTTCAGGTGGACCCAAAAATGGTCGACTGATGAGATAATCCGTTCGACCGTTCACTAAAGTTATTAAGTTAACAGTTGGACGAACGTGCACATCGGTTCAACCAACACAATGTAAAATTGTAGTTTGTATACTGGACACCGTGGGAACAATCCACCATTGGGTCAAAAACGATCGAATGAAATCAAGAAAAAATACTATCCAATTTCGGACCAATTCGGTCGACTGCTAAAGGAGGTCCGTAAACTGCAATGGAAACATCCGACTGATACAAATGATTTTATCCACTTATATCACATTTCTCTCGGCTTCGCGAGACCAAGTCACTCTCGACGGGAAAATCGAGTCTATTCTCATGACCAATCGGATCCTGACGTACCAATAGGTACGAAGCTGAGTAATTTCTAGGTTGTCTAAGACCAGACGATTTTCCCTCACCCAGGAGTTTACGTATAATAATATTGCTTAAAGTCGTCGATTGTTAAGATTGACCTTCCCTAACTCATTTGTCTTCTGGCTCATTCGCTCACTCCCTATGGTCGGGTGTTTTGATTTAGAATCCAAGATTGTAGAGAAGAAAAAATAGATTGCTTCCATTACTGACCAGAAAGACACCAAATGAGTTCCTGTTTCTCTAATTTAGAATATCAATAGACGTGTCGTCTCATCTTGATAGAGAAAACAAGCAAAGTGGAAATAGCCTGATCGACTTTAGTCACTCGAGCTACTACGAGAGGAACGATCAACTTATAGTCTGAAGTCCAAATTGGATAAATGTACAATCTTCAAAATATCCATTGGGGAATGATGACAAGAAAACAACTTGAAAAAATTGAAAACTGAAGAATGGTCGGACGAAACTGGAGAAACGGTCGACCATTCAACCATAGATTTCTTGTTTACAAATCGTTGGGCAAAACTATTCTGGTGGGCGACTGTTTAGCACAGGCAGACTTAAGTTGTGTTTGGTGGTTTTTTGGTTTAGGTTTGGGTGATCTATTGTGTAGGATCGTGTATGGCCTTTAATTAATCTAATCAGTTAGTTAACTCTTTACTTGATTAAGCAAGATATGCAGCAGAAACGAATTTAAAGACAAGAAGAGAAAATACATGCAAACCACAATGGAGACGGGTTTTTTTTATAATGGCTCGGATCCACCACTGGATCTTACTTCCTCTCTTTCAAGCTCCACTCGATTCCACGAGCTCCGCTCACGACTTCACTATCCACTCCCGTTCCGGCTGGGAGAGAACGTCTTTACACTTCAAGCCTGCGAACACCATAGCCAAGCGTGGAACGTCCTCTCATAATTCGAGAGGGATGCTTCAGGCTTTCACCGAAACCTTTACTCTTTGACAAAGAATGTAACCTGAGTATTCAACACTCTCTAACTTGAGCACACTTTGAGTATGATTGGAATTGGATCATCAAAGTGGTGGAAGTTAAAGCTTCAGTGTAGGATTTGAGAATTCTTGATTGGGAGAAGTCTCTCTAGTATATGGAGCAATTAGAAGTGTGAGAGTTGTGTAAATATGGTGTATTCACCTCTATTTATAAGTTCCTAGAGAGATATAGCCGTTGTGGATGAATTAGTTAAGTTGTGTGAAGAACACACAAAATAGAAACTCAGGATCAGCAATTCTGTCCCTCAACGATCGACCGAATCGGGAAGAATGATCGACCGTTTCTTTAAGACTAAAGACACGTTTGACCGAACTAGAGAACGGTCGAACCAATTAGGCTATGACTTTAGTCACCGATCGAACCAGGACTTAAGTCACCGGTCAACCGATCTAGGGGTTTTGGCCAGGGTAAATAGTAATCAATCTAACAAAAGGTGGGATAAATGTTTCGATCGAAAACAGGATGTTTTAGGCACAAGAACAATCTTCATCCGGTCGACCGTTCTAAGGTCAACATTCGACTGGTGGCCAGTTGTATTTTAGGGGTTAGGTAAGTTTATATGAATACAATAGTTGTATAATACGATAAAGTTAACGGTCATCCGAAAAATACGGGAACAGTGGACCGAAAGGTAAAGGGAGGTCAAGCGGTTGAACCTAGAAAATTCACTTAGGGAGTTCGTTATAAACGGTCGAACAGAGAACTAGTTCGGTCAACCGTTCGGCACAGGAAGTTTAGGTTTAGGTTTAGTGATTTTCCGACTAAGGTTTGAGTGACCTATTGAAATCCAATTGATGTAAAATTTTATGTGTGACTTCTACAATGAACCTAGTGTGTATGTGAGTAAGTTTTAACTGTTGTGGGCTCAAGTTTACACAAGTTCCTATGACAAAATAAAGGCAACATTACATGTCTTCAATTTTCTTGATTACATATCTTGACTTCATTCAATTCTTCCTTGAGTCTTGATCACCGTTAGATGTTAGCACAATATGATATATGTTCTATGCATTATGTGTGCTACACTACATGTGATTGTGATTAATATTAGGTTGATTAAATCATCAAAACATAGATTAAGGCAAAAAAAAACATATTGAAGTCCAAATAATGTGTGATTTTGTGTGTGAATTCTAGATGGATCCTGGTAGGGCTGTGCATTCAGTCCGGACCGGACCGGACCGGATTTTTATCCGGCGTCCGGACCGAAGACCGGACCGGACCGAACTGGTCTGGACCAGAAACCAGACCAGACCGGTTGGATTCGGTCTGATCCGGTCCGATCCAGGACCGGTTTTTAACCTAAAAAATTAAAAAAAACAAAAACCGGACCGGACCGGTCCGAAACCGAATTTTCAAAATGTCCGGACCGAAACCCGGACCGGAGCCGGATGGATTGATGCATAAGTTTACAATGGTTTTGAAGACCCAAATAAAGATAAAATTACATGTCTTCAAATAACTTAATTACATGTCTTCACTTCAATCCCTTTCTCCTTGAGTCATGATCCTATAATTAGATGAGAATATGCACAATACAAGTATATGTACAATGCATAAAATGTTTTTGACCCAATTTGATTGTGATTAAGATTAAGTTGATTAAATCATCAAAATCAACATGATTAAGGCCTAAAAGCCAACAACTTTGACTCTCCCACCATTTCCTAATCTTTCATGTTGTTCTCCATCTCAACTTATATATCCTATCCACCCTACTTCAACATCTTAATCGCCAAAATCAAGATATGATCCTTCCCTTCCTCTCCAAAGCTACCACTTATCTGTCGACATTGAGATGGCCGGTTGTGGCGAGTTCTTGGCCGACAACAACGCTCCTCTAGTTGATTTGGTATTGAACTCCAACCCCGCGAACACCAACACCACTTGTAACCCCTCCAACACCAACACCGTCACTAGCTACTATTCATCAAACACCACCTCCAACGTCTCCCCTGCTAGTTTTATCGACCATTCGAGCACCACGTAGTATATGTTTGATGCACCGTCAGTCGGAACCATTCCACTTTGTGGTTACGTGGTGGCATGTAAGGTGTATACTTTGAGGAAGGATTGGTCGTATGGGTAGAGATTCTTTGGATGCCTGAACTACTGGAAGGTTTGGTGTTCTTAGATTAGTTTTATTTATTTATTTGTCATGCCGTCTAAGTGTTTGACGAAATGTGCAAGAAGTGCGAGTTTTTTTAGATGGATTGATGCCACTGAAGGGGCCTCTATGGATATGCATACTCATGTGGAGAGATTCCACGATATGTTGGAGAAGTATAGGCTTCTGGACATGGAAGGTGAAGGAGTATATGGTGGAGAACAACTTGCTGTTGCAGGAGATGAGAGCTTATGTTCATGAGTTGAAGAGCTTTGTTGCCAAGAGAAAAAAAATTCATGAGCAAGGTCGACATGATCATGAATGTTTGCGTGGTGGTTTTGATTGGCTTCCTTTTGAAGTGGTTGACGTAGGTGCTTGATGTTGGCATTCATTTTTGGGTTGGTTCTGTTGGATTTCGTACCTCATACTTGTATTTATATTTAAAATTTTACAAGCAATTAGGATCGATTTCCATATTTTTCAATAATTTCATATACAAAACTTCATAATTGTATTTCAATATATATTGTATACTAATTAATACTGAAATACATAGATTAGATCATACATAGGGGATTATCAAATCCTTTTTATCAATTGGAAGTCGGGTTGCACGTCGGATTGCCTCGGAATCACCTCCAAGTGTTCACCAAACTCTAAATAAGATTAGAGAGATCAAAGCTAGTCAATCAATCTCTAATTCAAGGTTAAATCTAGTAATAACCCTTCTATGCTCCAAAGAATTTAATCTCTCAAGCACTCAATTAATAAGAATAATTTCGGATGGAATGATGGAGAAAATATGGAGAGGAGAAGTTTTTGCATTAATTAAAAAAAGGAAGGGAGGAGGGACCTATTGATAGGGCATCCTCAAATCCACATCATGGGTAAACCACTTACACATGACCCCTTGTTAATCTCTCCACTAAACCACAAATTGTGCAAACAACTTTGCACATGATCTCTTGTTTATTTCTCCGCTCATCATCCCATAACTACCTTTGACGAAGGTGGATTAAATCCAACCATTAATCAACAAAACTCTCTTTTTAATATATGCAAAAACGTGGGCAAACGGTTGGACAATTTTTAACTATTTTTGACTTTACCAAATTTTGGATTAATATCCAACAAAATTTGGGCTTTGGGGTTTTAGCAAATTCATATGTTATAAAGTTGCAGATCACATTATATCATGCAATATGTTATCATATATAATATCAAAACATTATACCCCATAATATATACATCTCATACGAATTTATTTGTTATTCTAACCATACCGTTATGACGACATAGTGATTTTATTATTTTACCACATGTATATTATTTTATAACAAATGAAACTTAATACAACATATCAAATATAAAATCACATATCTTGTTTTTCAGTTTTGTGGTGTGACCTATAGGTGGATCTAAGTAAGTTGGCAATGATATTAAACGCTTAATATCATAAACTATAACGGTATCTAGCTACACATTATAGTTACCGAAAAACAAAATGTTTTGTTTACTCAAACAGAACACGGTCCATTTTGTGATATGTAATATATCACATGTGTCTATCTCTTGCCTAATGATATTACGAATGTTATACTAATGAGTAGCATATCATACATTGCATTCATGCTATATATACTTTATTTTACCCCATATTTGTGCTACTCGAGTGTCTATTTGATGTGTCTCTGGGTTTAGACAATAAATAAGAGAAAGGAAGAGAAAAGGACCTAAATGCAAGAATAATGGATTGATTTGGAAGGTTTTTGGATGTTTGTAATGCCCAAGGACCTGATTGTAAGTCAGGAATGACCCAAGTGAAAACCCGGAGGGACCAAAGTGTAAAGAAATATATTATGTCACAAAAGTCCATAACTTAAGGAGTAAATCAACAATTAAAATCAAATCGGCTCGAGACTATGGACCAAAGGCTCAACCCCACGTGCAACAAACCGACATTAACCCGTTGCAGAAATTTTAGACCGATCAGAGCAACCAGAGACGCCAGTGGAGGATTTTGATCTGCCATTGGCGGATGTTTTTGCTCCATTTGAGCTTTGATTTCGGCAGTGGGTCGGGTTGTGCGGTCAGAGAAATATGCAATATCCAGATCTGAGTTACAATCGTCCGATTGCACCCAGATCCATCCAAACCCTCTAGTCTTCTATAAATAGACTTGTAATGTCTCCTTTCTTCTTCTTCTTTCTTCCTCTCCTCAGGTTAGTTTCCTTTCTTGTTTAGTAGAGTAGGTTTTATTTCTTGTTTATTAGAGTAGGTTTTAGTTTATTGATTAGTAGTGTAGTGGAGGAGAAGATGAGCAACTTTGTAATCTTCATTTTGTTAATCAAGTTAAGTTTTTATGTTCTTCATGTTGTTATCTTTCATTTGATGCAAATTTTGTTCACTTGATTTGGTTAACTTTAGTTTTCTTTATTTGCTTATGGGTTGTTTTGATTTTGTTGTTTTCTTGGTTATGGAGATGAGTAGAGAGTAGTCCATCTTCGTTGGGGGGGGGGGGTGAGGGTGATGTGACGTGTTGATGTGTTGTATTAGTGAGTGTGTTTAATCCAAATATTGGAGCCTCGCATGAATTTCATAGCCATTTTGTTGGGTTCCTCACTCTTGCCTTTGATGTATGTGCAAATAGTCTTAATTGATGCTTAGCACATGCTTTGCCTAGTGGGCCCACTTTATGGGGAATGATAACATGAGGATAAAGTTGGAATGATAAAGAGATAAGGATGTCGTGTGGGAGGATGTGTTCTCATTGGCATTATCTTAATTAATGTGTTGTATTTTTTAATGATAATGATACATCTTAATTAATGTGGATACATAGTTGGGTTTGGTCATTATGGATTCCATGTTCTTAATGTCAATAAACATGTAATCATGTGGTTGTCTTTGTTCTCATCTTGAGTAGTGTTTTGTATGTTTTAATGATGGTGATAAATCTTAATCCATGTAGAAACACACTTAGGATTGTGGCATTATAAGATTTTCATGTTGTGCATGGCATGAGAACTAAATGCTACACACACACGAATACAAATCTACACTTTTGCATTTATTCTCCACCTCCTACGAGATTCATTTTTTATTAGTCGTTATTGTTTTGTGTTGTGTTTGTTGTCTATATTAGGTACCCTCATTCTCCTCTCCTTTCCCACTCGAGTATGGTAGTAACAACAACACTCACAACTCCTTGAAGTTCGACCCGTATTTACCACGTCTACACCGACAGCGTGCACTTGCAGTTATTAAAATGATCGATCATATACAGAGTAGGAATGCGTCATCTTTGTATTATATATTCTTTTTCTTGATCTCATAAGCTAATTATAAATATGTAACTATACATAAGTTACATTGTGTACATTGTAATTTTGTTTCATCAAGGAGCCCAATAATATCATCACTCAAATGAAGAGGGACAATGATAATCTTTTGACATATTATTTTTTCCAGCACAAGTTATGTATAATCAACTAATATCTTTATCACTATGCATAATGATAGTTTTTGATAATAATCAAATCACACACTTCTCATGTGAAAAGATGTAGGTCTCATATCTTAGGATCCAAAGACACAATGAAAACATTAATGACACAACACAATTCTATAATGTTTCATTTATTAGGTCTATTCAATATATGAAAGAAAATATTCTCCATTTCATATACTCCTGTTGTTAAAATATTTGTAGAGCTATAATATCCTTTAACCAACATGATAATCTTATCTCGATAATTAATGTTCCATGTTAATTAGCATGTCTGTGATTTTTTTTTGATTTATGTAAACCATTATCTTTTAAAGCTCTACGGTTGAGAACCAAGAGCCTCTTCCTTAACACTTCCGAAAGACGAATACAATAATCAAGGAACAAAATATTTGTACATTCAATTCATAAAAAAAGACATGTAAAAGAATACTTTTAGAACACACATTCCTTTATGGTTCGTGGCATGTGTGATGTAGGCTTGGGTGTTGGCGTTTGTTTCTTGGCTTGAAGTTGGAAGTTGAAGTTGTAGTGTACCTGAAGTTGAAGTGGTCTCAAGATTTTGTTGGTTTATATGTAGTTGAAGTTGAGAAAGTTGTAGTTGTGTTTAGTTGTATGCTGCAAACCTTTGTTTATATAACTGAAGTTGAAGTTTATATTACTCTTTTATTTAGCTAAGTTGTTTATCCAAGTGTTGTGATGCTGAAATGAGATTTCATTAGCTTTGGTAAAGTTGTGTTGTTGTTTGTATTGTTGCTTAATGACATTATTACTGAATCGCTCTTTAAGTAGCACTTGAATCACTCAATTCTGTTGCTACAAGACTTGACAACCATGTAATGTAATTTCGTGGGTATTAGACTAGTTTTCTCTACACAAACACGACACGAAATATTTTCGTGTTGGTTTTTCTGTGCACGAAAATGACACGAAATTAATTGTGTATACACGAAATGACACGGTACACAATTCTACACAAAAGTGGTACACGATTCTACACCGAATGATACGGTACACAATTCTATACGAAACTGGTACACGAGTTTCCTAAAATATTTGTCATCTAACACAAATATATAGTGCCCCGTAATTGAAAATTATTTTCGGTCCCTTTACCCAATTATATTTTGACACGTCCTCCAAAAAAAACTCCTCTTACGAACACCACCTCTCAGAAACACATCATTACACCACCATCACCGTAACCGCCCCATTCTTCTCTAACAACGGTCTTCTCTTCCACAAATCATCTCCAACAACTCCCACCACTTCATCTCTTCTGCGCTACTTGGATTCACAGTCCATCACCTTTTGCATCTCTGTATGATCCTGGGGCCACTTCTACACCATCAGGCTCGACTGAGACACACGCCACTAGGTACGGAATTTTTCTACGGAAGATTTGGGTTTCGTGGATTTGGTTTGGAATTTTGTGGATTTTGCAAATTCGTATGTGGAATGATGAAAGCCGATTTCCGATGTTGTTTTGGCCTTTTTATGGGTTTTTGCGGCTTCTTATGGTTGATTTCAATTGTGTTGGGGTTTGTGGGGGGAATGTTGTTTTCTACAGGAAAGGTTGGTTTTCTTCTTTTGGATCAATGAAGTTTATGTTTGTTTCAATGGTTTAAAGGTGGTACTTTTATGTGGGTTTTTGGTTTTTCTTACATTTTAAATGGATAAATAGTTGCTTCATTCAATGGTGTTGTTAGATTTTGTGGCAATCTTGGAATCTGATTTTAAACTTTATTTCTTTCATTAATTGTTTTTTTCACTTCCAATATGGGAAAAATTTGGCAAGACCTGGTTTCTTTTTGTAGGAAGGATCATATGTATGTGTATGGACTTTCTTGTGGTGTTTTTTAAAATTTGAATCAATGAAGTGGTCAGCTTATTTTTTAAAATGTACATGTTGCATTCTATTATGCCATGGTTCATTGTACTAGTATGCTAGGTTCATTGTACTGTACTTTGCATGCATATAGGTGGACTTGGTATACGAGGTTTCCTTATATAAGCTCAGGCATTGTTATTTCTTTTGCATTTCAGGACCACAGTAGGTGCTGAGTGGGTGACTACTTAGGACGAGCGCACTCTGGGATCAGAACCTCCAATCTTACTTTCCAAGGTTGTATGATTTCGTGTATTTATACTTTCGCGTACTCTGATGTAGTCATGCCTTTTGAAAACTCTTATGTAATGGTGCACATTTTGAGTATTTTATGAGTAATGTCCCCACCCTTTCTGGTCTTATTTCATGTGATATTTTGTATAAATTTTCCACAATTTTTTGGGACGTTACAATCTAAGTGGATTAGAAAATTTTAGAAGGATCCTGGAAGATCTAGATTGATGTTTATTGATCTTAGGAGCTGCTTTACATCAAGGGAAAGTAGCATTTCACAAAACCCACACATCTGACGTGCCACGTCTGACGTGTTATCATCCCACATTTTGAATTTCAAATCTCAAGAATAAAAAAGTTATTTATCTGACATGTCATAATCTCCTCCTTTTTCTTCTTCTCCAGTTTGCACATTTCTCCTCGTCTTTTTTCTTCTCCAGTAAGCATATCTCCTCCTTATTTTCCTTCTCCTTCTCCATGAAGCATATCTCCAAATCCAACCTCGACCTTGCCACCGTGGACCACTCTGGCAAGGCTTTGGCTTCTACTTCTACTTCTCCCCTTTTCGCTCTACCTTTTCCACTTACTCGGGTTTCTGGCCTCTGTCAACAACATGGGCCTCCTCCTCCTCCGCCTCCTCTGTTCCAGTCATGTTGTAGCTCCGCCCTCACCATGCGGTCACCTCCTCCTTTGCCTCTTTGGGGTATGTCACACCGCCATCGATCTTCTGGTCTTTCTTCGATCCTTGATTTATTTTTTCCCCATAAAAATTAAAGGTTTCAAGGGGGGCTTTCTTTGATTTTGGTGGTGAGAGGAGGTTCAGTCCAGTACCCACTCCAACGGTCCAACCTTCACTCAAGTGATCCGGTCTTCTCATCCCCGACCTTCGTCTCTCCTACTTTCAAAGGCTCGAGCAAGCAGCCAACTCTCAAGTGACCCTAACTACCCTAGACGCTTACAATCTGAACCACCCAAGACTCCAAGTCGCTCACCCTCAGCCTCCACTGTCAAGCTCTCGGGTGACAAAAATTGTTGTCTCAGAAGCAAAGAAAATGACATTACTAGCAATGATGCCGATTATAAAAAATTATGGATATCAAAAGGTAAACAAGGTAGGGTATTTCATTTTGATTTTAATTGATGACCTTCTACTTATATATATTTTTTCTAAAGTTTCATGTTGCTTGAAGATGGTAATTTCACATTATCCAAGTGATAGGAAAGATTGTTGATAGGAATTAATAAATTAATTTCAACTACAGGGTAACTTCGTTTCATGCTTTTGATGTGGTGTGGTAAATTCATAATGTGGGTAAATTCCTAATGTACTTAAGGTAAGTTCATTTCACACTCCTTGGAGAGTTATTTTTGTTGTTAGTTAAGGTGCTTCTACTTCAATATTTATCTGATTCATCGTTCTAAAGTTTGAGGTTGTTTACCTTGGGTAATTTCGTAGAGTCCCAAAGGAGTGGGTAAATTTATCCAATTCATCGTTCTAAAGTTCATTGAGAGGAGTGGGTAAATTCATAACATGTAGAGGGTAATGTCGTAATAAAAGTCCTTAACTAGGAGTGAGGTAGATTCGATTTTCAAACCATAACGGTGTACCGAGTCATTAGTCCTATTAGTGTTTTACTGCCCAGTTTCGGTTGACCGAGTGATCATTAATTCTATTAGTGTTTTACTTCCCGGTTTCGGTCGACCGTGCATACCTTTTCGCTCGACCGCGCAAACTTATTTATCTGACCGTTAGATTTGTCGTATTATACCCAATGGTCGTATTCGTATTATTTCCATATACCCCAAAATACATTTAGTGTATCGGGGTCAAACGAGGACCTTGTTTGGTCGACCGAACGTATGATAACTCGACAAACCCAAAGTGCATGTTGGTTTTCGGTCGACCGTATTCCTTGTTTCGGTTGACCGAATTTGATCTTGTTTGTCAACCCCACAGAGACTGTTATGAATCGGTCGACCGAAGCTTATTCGGCGTTCGACCGATCACTTAAGTGAACTTAAGTCAAAGCCAAAATTGACCAACTGGTCGACCGACATATCTGATTCGGTCGACTGATTTTGTTCTGAAATGTAACCGGCACTTTACACAAACATATTCTAAACTTGTCCCAATGGCTATAACTTACTTGGAGCTTATAAATAGAGTTGTAAACACATTTTAACACAACTCTCCCACTACTATTTGTCCCCTACATTGGAGAGATGCTCCACACACTTAAAAGCTCAAAACCTTCCATACTTTAGTCTTAAATCCTATTCTCACTCATGTGTGCTCAAGATTAGAGAGTGTTGTTCCACTCCATTGTTGTCAAAGAAGCAAGGGTCTTGGTGAAAGCCCAAGACAAGAGTATAGACTTCGGCGAGAGCCCGAAGTGATCTCTCTCAGATTGTGAGAGGAGGAGCCAAGCTCAGTGAGAGTTGTTTGCTAGCTTGAAGATTGTAAAGGCGTTCTCTCCCGGCCTGGAACGGGGAGTGGTTAGTGAGGTCGTGGGCGGATCTTGCAAGAGAAGACTAGGACCTGGGTGGGGTGCCGAACCACTGTAAAAACACCCGTCTCCATTGTGGTTTGCTTTATTTGCTTGTTTAGTTTTAAATTTCGCTGCACATCTTTGATCGATCAAACAAGTAGGTTAGGGTTAAAAGTGATTAGAATTAGAGACCCTAACGTTCCTACATTTTTTTTGGGTGTGTTGGGATATTTTGGATATCATTGATATGGTGCATCATTGAGCTTGCTGTTTTTTGGTGTGTTTGGGTATTTTTGAACAAAAGTGATGAGAATTAAATTTATACCTCAAGTGCACGGCATCAATGAAGACGCGGCAAGTACGGGTCGAACACAAGGAGGGAGAGATATTGTTATTTTTAATTTCTAAAGCAAGAACAACAAGAAACAAATTAAGAATAAAGCAAATATGGATGAGAGTCCAGCGGGTGGAGGTTTAGATATCGGGTTTTGATTAGAGAATTCTGAAACTTTTATAATAAATCACATTAATTATAAAGCATTACATGATAAATGACTCAACATAAACTCAAGTAATCAAAATATACTAACACGAAATTAAAATAATAACGTAATTCTTCTTCTCATCACCCTAAATCCGTCACCCCCACCCTTTGGAGAGAGTTAGAAACTCATGGATGAAGGGAAGGAGAAGGGGTCCTAGAGAAACTACAAAAGAAAACTAAAAACAAAAAAATAAAAGAACATAATTTTATTGCTAAAAAGAAGAGGAGAGGAGCCCCTTTCAATACATGATTCGGCCTTATTTATTAGCCTCAACCGGGGATCCTAATACATAAAACGAAAGTACACACGTCAATACAGCATTGGTAAAAATTTGAGCGCACGGATCGACTTTTGTGTAGCGGAATCGCAGTATTTTGTACATGAGGTGCGGCGGAATCGCCACCTTTTTGGCTCGGAATCGATCCGGATTTTTCTTGTGTGTTTATGGTATGTTTTAGTTGTCCTTTGTGCGTCCGAATTAATTATTGCATATCTTTGGAGATCCGAGTTAATTTCTTCATATATTTGGAGATCCAAATTGATTTTTCTTTAGAACTTCTCCAAAATAATCTTTTGGTACTTTAATTTGCATTCGGGTCCTCGGCTTTTTGCAATTAAGTCCCGGGCTACTTTTGTGCTTAAGTCCTTGGCCTTTTTGTAATTAGGTCTTTGAATGCTTTTGTGCTTGGATGGACTTCCATTTGAATCCCGATAATCTTGACTTGGTCTTTATGATATAAATGAGTCTCTTGCACGCGTTTATGCTCGGGATATGGGTAATTTGCATTCAGGTCCCTGTATTCTGTAAATAAGACTAAACACATACCTTAGTAGCATTTATTGATATAAAATTAATCTAAATGAAAGACACATGATGCAATGTATGCAATGCATCAAATACCCCCACACCTAGATTTTGTTAGTCTCTAGCAAAACAAAATATAAGAAAAATGAAAACAGGGAAATCCTAACTCACTTTCGTAGGAATCACGGTTGCACTTAGCATGTGCAACAAGCCTTTAAACCCCTGAGTTTCCTTAGAGGACGAGTTTTGTCTCGTGAGGGTTTTCCGTTGACACACCCACAAAGTCTTAATTCAACATTTCATTCATAACTCTCAATATTTCCACCTCAACCTTATACATCTCACTTAGAATTCTTGCATGCTCATTATATACATCTAACTCATAAAAAATCTGACTTGGTCTTTGTTCCTCCAACATTCACACCACTAACCCTTTTACACATGTTATCACTTAAATTATTTTGCACGCCTCCTCTGGTGGTGAAGTTTCATTCGGATCAACCATGACATGGATCATTCTTCTAACTTTGGGCCTTGAGTATGTTAAAGTATATTTTTTCCCGTGATTCAACACATTTGCTTTTTCTGACACTTTTACCCTTTTTGCATTCGTGTAGCGAGTTTGGTCGATAATCCCGAGCTGGCAGACTCAAGTTACCGGGTTTTAAGATACCCCTACGGACCAGCGACTCGAAGGCTTGGGCTTTTGTAATCATTTTGCAAAATGTGTTTTCCTCACTTTATTCCTTTATTTTTACTTTTATTTTCCTCAAGGCTTAATTGCTATTAGAAGTCCACACTTCCCGGTATATTTTCCTCAAGCTCTGCTTTTTATCAACCACTTCAAAGATTTGATTCATCCAATTTAAGTGCATACATGTCTTAAAGGGTAATGGGTTATTTCTTTGGAACTTAGATTTATGTCATAATTTCTACAAGCATAACTATATAATAAGGAACAAAAACTCAATGCATTTTGTACACGGGTTTTGGCAGTTCAATCTTAAGCTATGTCATGGAATATTGAATAATTGTTTTTTTAAAAGAACAGAATATATAGATAGATAAACACCCCCCACACCTAAATCATGCATTGTCCTCAATGTATGCAAACATAACGCAAATGCACTTATTACCTGAGTCAACTTGCGGTAGAGGGATTGAATTTGCTCAGAGTCAGCCATAGTCAGAACTGGATTGAATGACACCATGTTGGTGCATGTATCCAGTTGAATTATTCCCCATGTTGCACTGAGAGTCCTGAGGCACAGATTCCACACCCCTCACCTGTATTGGTTCTCTTATTTGCTCAAGTGATGGTGGGTGGGTAGATGAATTTCTCCCCCTTTTCTCACTTTCTTTTTGAGTTTGCGATGATTTATTTGATTAAGAAATCTTATAGATACGTGATCTCGTCACAACATCACTTTGATTGCATACTATTTCTGGTTCATTATCAACATGAAAGATATTAAATTTAGCCTTTAAGTTCCCAAAAGATAGTTGCATGAGTCCATTTTGACAATTTATCAAAGCTTCAGAAGTGGCTAAAAAGGGTCTGCCTAGTATTACAGGGATTTGTCTCTTAGGATCGATAACAGGTTTAGTGTCTAGAACGACAAAATCCACTGGGTAAATGAAGTCACCAACCTTAATCAAAACATCCTCTACTATACCTCTTGGTTTCTTAACAGAGCAATCAGCAAATTGAAGGGTTGTCTTAGAGGGTTTTAGTGGACCAAGGTTTAGTTGCTCATAGACAGAGAACGGGAGAAGGTGTTTCACTAGCACCAAGGTCTAGAAGGGCTTTGTTGATAAAAGTATCTCCTATCGCACATGAAATTGTGGGACACCCAGGGTCCTTATACTTTATAGGAGATGAGTTGGACAGAATAGAGCTTATGTTTGCAGTTAAGAAAGCCTTCTTTGATACGTTAGTTTTTCTCTTCTTAGTGCACAGATCCTTTAAGAATTTAGCATAAGCCGGTATTTGTTGAATCATATCTAGGAGTGGAATATTCACCTTAACTTGCTTAAATACTTCCAAGATTTTCTCCATTTGTGCACTTGAGTTCTTGTTGAGTCTATTGGGGAATGGGGCTTTAGGAACTTAGACTTGCTCAGGTTGAGCTGTAGGTTCAGGTTGAGTAGGTGGGTTGGGCTTTTCAAATTGGACTTCAGGTTCAATGGTTAGGTCACATGTGCGTGCTTGACGGCTAGATTGATTAGGAGCTCTAGGATTGACCACATTGTTATCAACTTGTTTTCCGGACCGTAATGATACTACTGCATTTATTTGTTGGAACGGTCCCTCCTCATTAACCATTTGAACCGGTCTAGGGTTGTTACTTCCTAGAGGTGGGTGATAGGACTGATATTGATTATTAGATCTTGGATTCATCTCAGGTTGACTTGGAAACTGACCCTTTTCTCTTTCACCTACTATTTGTGCTAGTTGGCTGACTTGTGTTTCTAGCCTTTGGAAGGATTGGTTGGTTGTTTGCATAAAGTCTTAACCAAATTTTCCAAGCTTGTCAATCTAACATCATAATCTCCATTGTTACTAAACCCAGATGATGTATTATTTTGATTATACGGGTTTGGTTGTTGTGTAGGAGGTTGACCTTGTTGGTTCCATGAAAGATTGAGATGATTACGCCAACCCGGGTTATAGGTTGATGCGTATGGGTCATTTCTAGAATGGTTAAATGCGGCATTAACTTGTTCCAAGTTCGCACAATCCTCCAGTGTAAGACCAGTTTGACCACATCTAGAGCAAGGGATAGGAGATGATTGATTCACTAGGGGTCGGGTTTTTAGCTCTAGACTTTCCATTCTCCGCATAAGGGTAGCTAGTTTTGCTTCAGCAGCTACAGTAGCATCTACAGCTAAGACACCTGATTTAGGTTGACTTGCTATTCTAGATCCAATACTCGTGTTAATCGGTGCTCTAGCATTGTCCCATTGCATACTATTTTCGGCTAAATCCTCAAGAAAAATCCAAGCATCATTCTCACTTTTGGACAAAGCTTCCTTGGCTTACAGATTCTAGCATAACCCTAGATGTAGGTGTCAATCCCTCATAGATAATGTGGCACAATTGCCATCTTGGAATTCTATGATGAGGGCATTGGGTCAACAGACTTTTAAATCTTTCTAAATAGGAATAGAACGGCTCGCTCTCAGATTGAACGAATGCAACAATTTCATTCCTAATCCTAATAGTCTTATGGTTGGGGAAATATTTCTTTAAGAATACTTGAACAAACTCGGCCCAACTCCTAATAGATCTTTCGGCTAGACTATATAGCCATTTCTTAGCGTCGTCCTTCAATGCTTGAGGCATGAATTTAAGACATACTGCCTCCTCAGAGATATGCTGGTATTGCATAAGGGAGCAGATTTCTTCAAATTCTCTAAGGAAGAGATATAGGTCTTCCCTAGAGGTGAACTTGGGCAACATACTCATATATTGTGCCTTCAGTTTGAAGTCGCGACTCGGTATGGTGGGCATAACGATGCACGATGGCTGAGCAACCATCGTTGGGTAGCACCAATCCCTCAGAGTCATAGGTGGTGCAACAGGTGGGTCCACTACATTCTCACCCATTGGATCCGGGTGAGGTGGTGCAACAGGTGGATTGTGGCTAAGTTCCAGACTGGAATCTAGATGAACTCGTGAGAGTCGATTGCTCAAGTCCCGAACCCAAATCTGAGTGCACCGGTTTGAATCAATTTTTGAATTCAAATTCGAAATTTAAATTCCAAATTCCAATTCAAGAATCAATTGATTTTTTTATATTTTTTACAAATTTTTTTCAAAAATGGAAACAAACAATAGAAAGGGAAAAGATGAGAAAGGAATCCTAATCTAGAGAACTGAGATGAGAAGAGAAAGAAGACTCATATGAGAAGGGAAACTTAACTCTAAATGATAGATAAGAGAGAGGTTTCCTAAACAAGCACGGTTCAAACAATCCTAGACCTAATGTAGCTTAGATCTAGACGACTCCGAACTGGTTGAGTCGAATTGGTTCGCTTGATTCACCTCCATCACTAATCAAACCAACTTGGCCAGGCAGTGCATAGCTAGTGGGGGCGCTTCCGAAAGAGTCGGTGCCAATTAGACAACCACTTCGCTTGGAAGACTTACGTCAACACAAAAACACTTTCTAGACACCAAATTAAATTCGCTCGGCTTCAGGTCATAGCAAGTCAAACCAATCTTCTCCTTAATTGAGTCCGAATCCTTAGGGGTCAATGTCTAATTGATTTTAATTTAAGGCTTGGGTGACACTTTAGGATTGTGATTTGTGGGCCACGGAAGGGTGATGAAATCCCCCCCGTATCTTTTCCTACGGAGTTGCCCTTAAGATAGTTTAACTTAAATCTAGCAAAGATAGTCAAACATTGGTCTTTAATTTGGGGACAATTGCAAGGTTGTATGCGAACTAATTTATATGCTTAAATGCAATCGATAAAACCGCGCACGTACCTTGCCTCCAGCACTCTTCAACAAGAATTAATTTGCAAGAATTTAGCAAGAATAATGCAAACAAAACACTATATGATGCATGCACTAAGTCCTTCTAATTTTGCCAATTTTTAGGTCAGAGTTGAATTATTGCCAATTATGGAATTTTGCCCTAACACGTGCAGTTCTACGAAAAGGAAATTTTTCGAAACTAGAAATTACGAGGAAAAGGGCAACAAAGGTTACCTACGCACGCTCAGTCGGGTTCGCCACCCGCTCTCGAAAATTCCCAGATGCTCTACGTGTCCACCCAGAGATGGAGACGACCTTAGAAAAAATTGAAGCCCAGATGGTTCAAACTTGTGGCGAATCCGCCGCAGGTTCTTCTTGGTGTGCGGAGATTCCGCCGCCCTTCTAGCTCCGAATGTGCCCGGATTTTGCCGCGCACTCTGTTGTCTCCTGAAACGCAAACCCAAATAGTTAGATCACGCACACGATAAACAGAACATAATCAAAATCACCAAAAATAAACAAAATCTTCGTCGCCTCCCCGGCGTCAATGAAGATGCGGCAAGTACGAGTCAAATACAAGGAGGGAGAGATATTGTTATTTTTAATTTCTAAAGCAAGAACAACAAGAAACAAATTAAGAATAAAGCAAATATGGATGAGAGTCCAACGGGTGGAGGTTTAGATATCGGGTTTTGATTAGAGAATTCTGAAACTTATAATAAATCACATTAGTTATAAAGCATTACATGATAAATGACTCAACATAAACTTAAGTAATCAAAATATACTAACATGAAATTAAAATAATAACGTAATTCTTCTTCTCATCACCCTAAATCCGTCACCCCTACCCTTTGGAGAGAGTTAGAAACTCATGGATGGAGGGAAGGAGAAGGGGTCCTAGAGAAACTACAAAAGAAAACTAAAAACACAAAATAAAAGAACAGAATTTTATTGCTAAAAAGAAGAGGAGGAGAGGAGCCCCTTTCAATACATGATTCGACCTTATTTATAGCCTCAACCGGGGATCCTAATACATAAAACGAAAGTACACACGTCAATACAGCATTGGTAAAAATTTGAGCGCACGGATCGACTTTTGTGCGGCGGAATTGCCGTATTTTGTACATGAGGTGCGGCGGAATCACCACCTTTTTGGCTCGAAATCGATCCGGATTTTTCCTGTGTGTTTATGGTATGTTTTAGTTGTCCTTTGTGCGTCCGAATTAATTATTGCATATCTTTGGAGATCCGAGTTAATTTCTTCATATATTTGGAGATCCAAATTGATTTTTCTTTAGAATTTCTCCAAAATAATCTTTTGGTACTTTAATTTGCATTCGGGTCCTCGGCTTTTTGCAATTAAGTCCCTGACTACTTTTGTGCTTAAGTCCTTTGCATTTTTGTAATTAGGTCTTTGAATGCTTTTATGCTTGGATGGAATTCCATTTGAATCCCGATAATCTTGACTTGGTCTTTATGATAGAAATGAGTCTCTTGCACGCGTTTATGCTCGGGATATGGGTAATTTGCATTCAGGTCCCTGTATTCTGTAAATAAGACTAAACACATACCTTAGTAGCATTTATTGATATAAAACTAATCTAAATGAAAGACATATGATGCAATGTATGCAATGCATTAAAAAGGTAAGGTTTTTTAGTTGTATATATGTTCAAGTATAATTGGAGAGGGTATACTAGAGACAGTGTTACTGTTTTCTAAATTTAGGTTGTTGGGTATTCTCATTAAGGTGCCTTTCTAATGGTAGTTTTTTTTAGTTTTGACACTTAGCAATGGGAGAACAAATTGTTTGTGGATATAAGTCCCTTATTTTCTGAAAAATACGACAATGTTTTTTAAATTGTTGGTATTTTTAGTCACCAATGTATTCAATCAATTAATAAAGTAGTCACTTCATTTCTCAAAACATTTAATTGGCATAATTGAATACAATAGTAGGGTAACTTCAATTCAATAGTAGGGTAACTTGAATTAAATAGAAGGAATTAAATTATGGTATGTGGGGATAACCATAATTGATAGAAGGGGTAAATTTGACGGTATACAAAAAATTAGAAACATATGTCGACCCTGCTATTTAATCCAATTGGTAATTAATATAGATGGTTGGTTGGGGTAAATTTAGTTGAGATAACGGTAACTTTGATTTCAAGGGACGTATAACTTAGAGTAAATAGAATGGATTAAATGATGGTTCGTAACCTTAACTGAAAGAAGGGGTAACTTTAGTTGAATTGATGGTAGAATTGATTAAATAGAAGACATTGTTGGTATGTTGGGCTGAATTTAGTTGCGATAGGAAGTCAGTTGAATTCAATAGCAGGATAACTTGGTAAATAGAAGGAATTAAATTATGGTTTGTGGGGGTAACCGTGAATGATGGAAGGGGTAATTGAGTTCAATAGCAGGGTATGTTACCTGTCCAACTAAATCAAATTACCCCCTTTCACAACTATATTTACCCCAACCTACCATCCCTTCTACCAATTGGATTGATCAATCAGGGTTACCCTGCTATTGAATTCAACTTACCCTGATTATAAAGTAGGGTTACCCTGCTACTGGATTCAACTTACCCCGTCGACTTATGTTATTCATTTTATATAAACCGTCAAAACTTACTCCTATTAAATCAAACACCAGCTTGAAATGTTTTTCATCTAAATGGATCACCATCTAACTTAACTACAATGACACCACTAAAGGTAGTAGACCCTAATTTGGTGAAGAGCAAAGGTCATTCAATTAATACTAGGCTAAAGTCTACTGTTAAAAAGAAAAGAACACCGTACCTAAACACATTGAATGGGATATTTCCGGTCATATATGAACTGGAGAGTAAACACAACTACAATCTCACTCCAGTTCTGATTTAATGTGATATAAACTAGGATTGTGTTATTTTCTGAAGTTTTGTGGTTGTTATTTTGAACCATTCGTGTGTTATTTTTCTAGTACTTGGCTGGTGATACCTATTTTTTAGGTAATGGAACTTCTAGAACTTATTTTGATCCCTTTGTGTGTAATATCAACCATGTTATGGAGAAACATATGTCCACCATGCTAGGGAGTAAATCTAAGGGGTAACATCAATTGATAATCTAGTTTGTAGAAGGGATGGTAGGTTGATAAATCTAGTTGGTAGATGGATGTTAGGTTGAGGTAAGTCTAGTTTCAATATGGGGTAACTTAATTTAATAGGACGGGTAACTTGGAGTAAATGTTGGTTCGTGAGGGTAACCCTAAAAGATACACAAGGTAAGTTGAATTCAATGGCAGGGTAAATCTACTTGATAGACAATGTAAGTTGAATTTAATAGCAGAGTAAATCTAGTAGGGTAACCCTAATTGATAGACAGTGTAAATCAAATTCAATAGCAGGGTAACCCTAATTGAATTTACTTTAATTTAATTCATTCTATTTAATCCAATTTACCTTACTCTTGAATTCAACTTACCCTGTCTACTAATTAGGGTTACCCCCCATAAACCATCAGTTAATCCATTCTATTTACCCCAAGTTACCCATCCTATTACATCCAATTATCCCATTTTACAACTAGATTCACCTCAGCCAACCTGTGAAATTACCCTCTGTATTTTATGAAATCACATTCACATATACATGGAATTTCCCCTACATGTGTTGGTGTTTGAGGTTTAATGGTACATTTCTATCGATCAAGAATACACAAAACAAATGTACTATGTAAAGACGAGCGCAATCAGCAACATCCACTAGATCATTTGAATCCAACAATTTGAGTTCTAAACCTCTGACCACAACATGTCTTAGCAATTTCTTCTAGAAAAATGGATATGTAAGTGACTTTCAACAATGTTTGCAATATGATTCTAATAGTTCTCACTACCAAGTGACATTCCTAAAATGCAAGCCACATCGACGTCCTCGAATATCATTTCATATTCAGCCATAACGAATGATTTCCGTCTACTTGAATAACACCCGATTACATCACAAAGCAACTCGTCAATTATTATAATGTTTTCCATTTGTAGAATGTGGCCAAAGGGCGTCGTTGAGAACAAATTTCTATGAGGTTGACTCATATATTTTGGTATTTTAGGTAATAGTACAAAAAACTCTTCTTGCATAATGTAGTTTGGTTAAATGATCGGAATTGTTCATTTCTAATTTCATCAATGATTTTTGATATTTTGAATGAGGAATTTCACTAATATATACGTGTTTGAATTCCATAATGGAATTTTGTAGTATTATTGCTGATTGTCACTCAAAAGATCATCTTGATAGATCAATATTTGTAAGGGATATTGTGTTCATAATAGAGCCCACTAAACATAGATTTTTTTATGTATTTTTAAGATGTAGTGGCATAGATAGAACACAGTTTCAGCTCGAGGAGTATTTTAATATGTAGGAAGGGGTAAACTCAAACATCATAATGAGTAGTTCTGATGTATTCTCTTTATTCGGTAAAAAAACAAACCAAATTACTTCCGTTCAGTTTATTTTAATATTTGGTTTGCATTCAATACCATTATTGATGATCACCTTGAATGAAGAGAATGTAAGGGTAATCTCAAACACATGTAAGGGTAATCCCAACCACATGAAGAGGTAATCTCCACATGCAATTGAATAAAATTGTTTTTTTGAAATCTATCCAAGTCAATCAGACCGTTGTTGGTTGACGATGGTGGAGATGGAAGAGAAACAAAAACTCCATTATTAAAATTCAACTTAATTTCTAAAAACTTGTATCTTAGCCCATCAAAGATAACAACATGTAACAAATATATTGAACACATTAAACCAGCATTGAATCGTCGCATTAATATCTAATAAACTTAGCACATCAATGAAAAGAAAGGGGGGCACAATGAAGTTGGCGTTGGGAGAACAACAAAGTAAGGGCATAAAATTATATCGTGGAGTGAAATACCAAAGACTTGTGGGGTAATTCTAAACACATGAAGAGGTAATTTTATGATGTAACAGGCAATCAACTCGTTGTTGTCAGTCCAGAAAGTGAGCAAATGGTGTATTGTTAAACAATTGCCAGTGTATTGGCTCTAGTTTCATTATTTTAGCTCCTTCAACAAGTTTATGAATGTAATATTTGAATTGGTGTCTTCGTCTTTCATTTCTCAACACTGTAAATAAATGCATCCAAATCACTCAAAAACCACCTCCAATATCACAACAAACACATGCACAAAAAACTACAATCATCCAATGCCAACCCAAATAAAAAAGTGCTCCAAATAACCCAATCTTTTTTTGTAATGGGATTACCTCTAACAGTTGAGGAAACTACCACAAAATATTAAGCATTAATTAAAAAATCTCCAGCAAATTGATCAGATTGTCGGAGGTGTTGGAGCGCAGCAGAGAGTATGTAACTTTTCAAGAGGTTGTAGGACTCATCGTCGCACTTGGAGAGGATGATCATTCTGTCGAGCAGGTTGTGTGCAGCTTGGATCTCGTTAGACTGGCACATGGCCTTAAGGACGATACCCCACACTAGAAAATACCTCACACTATTATTTAAAATATCCCCCCTTCCCCCACCCACACACACACAACTTTGTTCAGTCTAAGTGAGCAAATATAAGTAACCCTAATACAAACAACAATACAAATATAAGTAATAGTAATACAAATACATTGGGAAAAAATGAAAACAGTGTTTGTGTGTTTATTGTACATAGAAGTCAGTGTTAACCTATAATACAACCTTTAAAAGACACTACAATATGAAAATGTTACCATCAAAATGAAATGTATTACCTTTAGCTTGGAAGTTTAAGCTAAAATGTACTACTGTTTAAGTACTACCTTTTATTATGTTCTCTATAGTTTGTTATTTGCTACTAAATAATTAACAATATGAAATACCCAAATTTCTTATTAAATATACCCACAAAGTATTAGTTAAAATACCCCTTCTAGCAAATGAAAATACCCCACATATTAATGAAAAAACCCCAATTTCCTGTTTCATCAACCCAAAACCAAAAGACTATGAAAATACCCCAAACTGTCATTAGGTCTACCCCAAATGTACTCTGTAACATTAACAAAAATCTCTTCCACAACAAGAAGATGACATATACTATAAAATCTAAAGAACACCCTCAAATCTAACAAAAACACCCCAACGTATTAACTAAATAACCCCACTTATATGTAACCTAAAAGGTACTACCGTTTAAGTACTACCTTTAAAAAGACACTACAACAAAATGAAATGTACTACCTTTAAAGTGGGGTTTAACCTATAATATAACCTTCAAAATAGACTACAATATCAAAATGTTAGCAACAAAATGAAATGTGTTTAACATAAAATGGAAGTTGAAACCACGGTTTTTGCCCAAAAAAGTTAGCAAATAAAAATGTGTTAAATTTAAAATGCACTCCAATATAAAAATGTACTACGTTTTTATGCCAAACTTACACTATTTCTCAACAATCTTGCAAAAAACATGTTAGCGAACACATGAAAACCACACATTTTTACCCCAAATTTATCCTATTTCTACACAATCTTACCAACGTGAAAGATGAAAAGGACGTCGCAAAGGGAGTCTAAGAAGAGAAGAAAAAAGCGAGCCAACGGATGTAGGAGAAACTAGTTGATGCTTGACTAGTTCCGGTTGGCCAAAGGTTCAAGATCGGGGGTCAGAAGGTGTTGCGGAAGTGGGAGAAACCAGCAGAGGTGAGAAGAATGTGTCTGAGAAGAAAGAAGAGGGGGTAAAAAGAGGTGAGACACATGTTTGTTTCCATATTAACCGTTTAAACAGGTCAAACATTACCTATTAACTATGTAAAATGGTTAACTTCTACCCAAATTCTTCCACAAATCCTAAAAACTAAAAAGAGAACCAAAGTATACCAAGGCAGACTGCAAACGTGCCTTAGCTGTACATTTAATTAAATTGTTCAAACGAAATTAAAAAAATGTTGCCCACAAAACCCAGTCAACCCATGCGTGGGAAGATGGGTGAATAATGGCATGGGTGTCCCGGGATCCTTACATCAATTATATCTAATCATAATCTATCATCCTCGTAGAAGAATAATTACAATATCTTGAATGATTTCTTGCATCATATGTTGATCTTGATTGATGCATTCTTGATTTTCAGAAAATTGCAGCCTTGTAGAAATGTTATCCCGCTATTGCATGCAAGTCCCAGTAAAAATAATATAATGCGCTATTTGCATATAACTCATAGCACAACTTGAAAATTGCATTAGTACAATAATTCATGTCATTTATCAAAACTAAGGAGTTTTTTCTAACACTAATTACTAAACTAAGTAGGTAAAAGAAGATAAAAGGTAGTAGAAGATAAAAGTATACAAGTCAACTGCACATCTACGCTTCAAATCATATTTGGTGATTCACCTAGTTTTCTTGTATCTAAAGCTTTAACTAGTTTTTTCAATTAACGAAAATAAAATCACTTACTGTGTGTTTGTATAGAAACCTAAAATGTGAAACAAAAGGAAAAGAAAGTACCCTTCTATCGCTTAGAAAGGCTCATCAGAAGAAATGGAGATAAAAGGGAAAATGTGCCCAATATTAATTATCTCCCAACTTTCTCCCATTTCTAGGAGAAACGGAAGGAACATAAGATGTTAACTTCTTGTGGTCAAATTTTAGGGATGTAAATGTCGGGTTCAACCCGCCACCCCGCCCCACCTAACCCACCAACCTGCCTAAAATATATTTATTATTTAATTAATATATATTATATTACAAAAATTTATAATTAAGATTTTGGTATTAGGACTTTAAACCTAACTTAGTCAAAATATATTTGAGTAAAACTAATATACATAACACATCTACATTAGTCCTAATTAAGTTTAATGCTAAGTTTAACCAAACAAGTTAAAAACAAAACAAAAAAACTAAAAACTAAAGGACTATTTATGCACTTTATTTATGGATTCTATTTCTCTTGGACATGCATAGTATCTTGTGATGTATTAAAGTGTTATATGTTGTGAAAATAGATTATGTTATATGTATTTTTCTTATCCAGTATTTTGGTGAAACATATGAACTTATTATGCTTTTATAAGTTCTACGTCATGAAATTTTACAAGTTCTAATACATAAAGATACAAAAATACAAAATCTATACACAAACCCATTTAACCCACTTACCCTCCTAACCCACCCCGTTACCCACCTAACCCGCCCTTAAGTGGGGCGGGTAGCAGCTGTCAATTTATTTTTGCCCCACAACTATACCCACATAACTTAGGTTGGACAGGTAGCAGTGCAGTAAAAACATGCCTCGGCCCACCCCACAACATTTACCCTTACACTGAGCGGGCCTTAAAACCCTGCCCATTTCTTTTTAAGTTTAGGTGGCACTCAGAAACACTAGTTTGTTCTCTCACAAGTGCTTTTCTCTAGTCCACCACAAACAAGCATAAACACCAATTTGGAGCAATGCCTCTATTTTCTATTACTCACATAGAACTTACAAAGATTACAATGCTCATGGATGGATATCTCCTAGGGTTGGTATGAAACCCCATATCTCAACACCGCCATATATAAGCCCTCTAGCCTATAACTAACCCATGTTGGCGCATTTAAAGTCCATAAATGCTAGGATTTTCGAATCCATGCTGGTGCTCCTTGCTCGAGCATTGTTGCCTTATTTACCCGAGAAACAACATTGGTGCGCCTTCAAGTCTTTCCAGAAATGCTTGAAGGCACCATGAAAGCTTCCTTATTTGCTCTGCCACATCCCACACATTTGAATCTCTGAGATGACCTACATTAGCTCCTGAGATCTCCCAGCTTGCGAGTGGTCCCGTCCTTCCATATGTGCACATGTGTGTTAGCACGGTTTGAATACTTGCCCCTTTTCCTCAAGTGCACCCCTCAACTTTCCTTGTGTGTCCAAGAATGTATCCTAAGAATCCGCTGCTGCCACATTGCATATCCACACTTTTTGCACACATGTTTGGTTGGCAAGTCCCTGACCTGAATATGGAAGTGATTTTGGGCTAGCCAATGTGTCTTAATTGCCTCACATCCATGCACTATATGCCTTGCCCCCATGCAACGGCGGTCCCTGTTGAAGATTTTGTGCTCCAACTCGTCCAGTAGCCTCCCCTTGATCCGAAGGTTCCCTGAAAAAACAAAAACTAAAAACAAAAAATTAAAACCACTCGAATCGTCCAAACCAAAGTATGGACAGAACACCTCCCCGGCAACGGCGCCAAAAACTTAATTGATTCGTTTTATATTAAACCGCAAGTGCACGACCGCGTTGAAGCAGTGGCAAATACGGGTCGATCCACAGGGAGGTGTGTCGACTTTTGGTTTGTGCGAAGGCGAGTGGGAAAGAAAGGAGAGAAAGATTGCTTACACTAAACTACACTAATCTAAACTAGGAAACTAGAAAGCATGAAATGAAATCACAAAACAAACTAAACTAAGCAACTACTAAAGGAAGATAAAACTCTGGAATGGAAAACCCCTAAGGGGTGGAGTGTGTGTGTGCACATGAAATAAGTGTGGTGAATGCATACAATAAGCTCAAGTGTAGTTAGTGTTTGTTAATGCATAAGAAGTACCTAAAGGCAAGACCTATCATTTAAAACACTAACCTAGGCGATTAATATGAGAAATGCAAGGTTGTTATTAAGAACATAACGAGCATGGAATGTACCTAACTATGGCAGAAACCATCAAGTAAAGTTCTTATTAATTCAAGCAAACATACTAATATCTCTCACAATCAATAATATCTAGCATTCATACCATCTACATAACATGTACACACATCTACTCCACCCCCAAAGGGGATGGAACTACTCACTCATAATTAAACAAACTACATTAACAAAATGAAACATTATACTGAAAGGAAATTCAACTAAGCAAGAAAGGAATATTAAAGAAGCTAATTGAAAGGAACATAAACTAAAGAAACATGCAAGAATTAAAAGACAAGATTAAAAGCAACTAAGAACAATTATTTTATTAACAATGACTCACATTGAAGGTAACATTCTTCTCCACCTTGAGTTTTGCTTCAAGGCTTACTCCAAGTAGAGAGAACACCACCAAGCAATTGGTAGTTTACAATAGAAGGTGAAGAGTTCTATTTATAGCCATAGAAAAAGGTAATCCGGGACAATCCCCCGGTATGGGACTAAACAAATACCAGAAATAGAATAAACACACTCTAAGACACATGCCCACCAAAGCTTAGCGGATTCGGAGCCAAACAAACCGCCAATTGGCGGTCTATCGGTTCTGGATCCATCTCGAATTTGTTGTGGGCTTTTCTAGATGTTTTTGTTGGTCTTTGATGCATATACTTCGTTTATTGGAGCTCCGACCTGAATTGAATTGCCAAAATACTCCCCATGATGGTGTGGAGTTTTCTGTTTTGCTCTTTGGTCCTTCGGTCTTACGTTCAAGTCCTTCTCCCTTGCATCTTAGTCTCCAGGTCTCACAACTCAGTCATTTTTCCCTGCTCTTGGGTCCTTTTATGCTTCATCTCTTCAAACCTATTTATTTCTGAAACTCAAACATAAAACTCATCACGTAGCATTGCTTAGGTGTAAGATAATGGATATAAGATACAAATATAAGCATGAAATAATGTCAATCAAATATGGTCGACCGAAAACCGAAAGGCACTTTTGGTTTGTCGAGTCTTCTAAGCTTGGTTGACCGAACAAGGTCCTCGGTCGACCGATACACTAAATGTATTAGGGTAAATGGAGATGATACGAATACGACCGTTGGGTATAATACGACAAAACAAACGGTCGGAAAAATATGTTAACTCGGTCGACCAAAAAGGTCAGGACGGTTGACCGAACTTGTGTAGTTAAATACTAATAGGATATATGATCACTCGGTCGACCCAACGATCTGTTTCGGTCGACAAAATGTGGGCAGATTGTTCAGGTTTTGGTTTAGTGTTTTTTTCGGTCTAAGTTTGGGTGATCTATTGAAGTCCAAATTATGTGAAATTTTGTGTGTGACTTCTGTAGGGAACCTGGTGTGTGTTTGAGTAGTTTTTAGCTCAAGTATGCTCAATTACACAGTTCCTATGACTCAAAGAAATACAAATTACATGTCTTCAAATGAGCTTGATTACATGTCTTAACTTGATTTCATTTCTTCATTGAGTCTTGATCACCTGTAGAGGTTAGCACAAAGAAATATATATGCAATGCAACATGTGTTCTACTCTAAATGATTACAATTAAGATTAGGTTGATTAAATCATCAAAACACAGATTTTGCCAAAAAGCCAACAATCTCCCCCTTTTTGATGATGGCAACCTATATCTTAATACTTGAAATTTTTAAGTTTAAACTTTGCATATAAATGCTCCCCCTAAAGATGTGCATAGTTTTTGTTCAATTTTAATCAAATTTCAAGTTACCCCCTTAATTATTTCTCCCCATTTGACATCCATAAAAAATTATAAGACTTAAGCATAGAATTGTGGATGTCTTGTAATGAAGTTGCTCCCCCTAAATTTTGCACTTCATTACACTAAGAAAATGATATTCATTAAGCTCCCCCTATCAATATGAATATGATTTTACAATTAAGTTCAATTTTAATTCTGCCCTATTAACATCAAGTAAATATTACAATATAGCATGTGATGTATTCATTCCCCCTTTTTGACATCAATTTAGAAAATTTGACTCTAAAACATTGTATGTGATTCAAATTTAAAGATTTGCAATGAATGGATAAATGATATGTCAATTAGGCATGTAAAACCTAGACTAGAACCAATTTATTCAAAAATTTAGAGGATAAGAAATTTATACCCACTTGAAGCTTTGAATTGGTTCCAATCTCATTTGGTGATGCAACTGGCTTTGAATTTGACTCCTAAGCTTGCCCGGTCACCACCGATTTCCTCCTCAAGCACCTACAAGTGTAGATTTAGGTACCAAACAACTTTGGGTCCTTGAATTTTAGCTTTTGGAACTCAAACCATTTTGGTTTTAGGAGCCCACACACTTGAAGAGCTATGTTTTACAACTAAGTGCTTTCCATTTAAAATTGTATGAGACGCATGGTTTTTCAATTTTACATTATATCCTAAACCATGTTTTTGCAAAGATTGCCTTTGACTTCCTAATAGCATATTAAGAATCTTAGTTCCATTTGTGAACTTTTCTAGATCTTTTCTTAATTACACATTGCAAGCATGAACATCTAATTGTTCAACATCTATAGGTGTTGCTTTTAATTTATCAAGAGTTGATGCATTATTTTCAAGTCTAGCAAGAACCTAATTTTTCTCATTCATGATTGATTCAATTTATCTTTGGAGATCTTTGATTAGCTTTCTAGTACTTTTGTTCTTTTCACAAATGATCTTATATTGTTTAACTAAGTCATGGAATGGATTTTGCAGCTCATTATGTGTATAAGTTTTTCATACACTAGAATGTGAGCTATCACTATAGTATGACTTAGTTGAGCATGATTTATTAGAACAAGAGTTAGAGTCTACCTCACTTTGATCATCTTCAATAGCCATGAAGCACATGTGCGCATATTCCTTTGTTGATGAAGGTGCGGTTGATTGGGATGAAGATGATGATGTATCGTCCCAAGTAGCCTTGTGAGCTTCCAACCTCTTCTCTTTTCTCTTACTCCTCTCCTTTTCTCTCCTCCTTTCCTTCTCTCATTTTTTTTCTCGTTCTCTTTTCTCTCATTTTCACTCCCATCCCTCTCCTTCTTCTTTTCTCTCATTTCACTTCTTCTACCTCTTCTTTCATTCTTTTCGTCTTTATCCTTCTTGAGGCATTTGAAAAAGTCTTTGGCTAGGACTTCAATGTCCTCATCTTCTACACTCCTCCTTGGTTCCTCAATATTTGCATGTAATGACAAGAAGGGTTTGTTCTTTGAAGCTTCCTTCTCCTTCCGATGGTTAATTTGGAGCTCATAAGCCATGAGATTTCCAATTAACTCCTCCATCTTGAGTTGGGAAAGGTCGTGTGCTTCTTCAATTGCGACCACCTTATCTTCCCAATCGTTGCTTAGCGACCGGAGGAATATCCTTGTCATCTCTCCTTCATTTAATTTTCTTCCAAGAACCAAAAGAGAGTTAGTAATATTGGTGAAGCGAGTGTTCATTTCGCTTATGTTCTCACCGATTTGCATAGAAAATATTTCATATTTATGCATGAGGAGACTAATTCGAGTTTCCTTAATTTTGCTATCACCGTCATGATGCATTTGTAGTCTATGTCATATTTCATATGCACTTTCACAACCCCTAATTCTATTGTATTCACCCTCATTAAGGCCACAATAATGAATGTTCATGATTTTTGAGTTTATCTCAATTTCTTTCATTTTGGGCCTAGTAAGTGAATCTAATTCATCTACATTTGGGGGTGTGTATGGATTTTGAAGAAACATCCAATACTTAAGGTCGTTTGAAATTAAGAAAATTTTCATCATATTCTTCCAATAATCATAATTAAACCCATTAAGCAAAGGAGATCTAGTTGTGCATAAACCCTCTACATTATTAGATGTGCTAGCCATTGCTAAAAATTATGGTAAAGTAATGAAATTTAGCTCATAACACTCTGATACCAAATGTAGGATTGTATGGGTCTACAATTCTAATCACTTTTAACCCTGATTACCTACTTGTTTAACGATCAAAGATATGCAGCGGAATTTAACCAAATACAAGTAAGTAAAGCAAACCACAACGATGACACTAGATTTTTATAGAGGTTCGGCATGTTGGCTTTTTGGCTAATAATCGTTAATCCGTTTTGATAATTAATCAACATATCAATAAAAACATGTATCAATTAAAAAATCATTGTTTGCATATACGTGTATTATCTAACGCTTCAGGAATCAAGTTTGAGTTGAATTAAAGATGAAGATTGAAGCGTAGCTAGGTTTAAATTCCATGTATTTATGTTACAAATGTAACTTGGCACTTGACATGTTTGATTTATTGCATTGCATAACACTTAGAATACCTATAGAAGTCTCACACTACATTCCAACTATCCTAGACTTCAATAGAAAATCATCGAAACTCATTAGAATCGTAGAACAGGAAATCTGCACTAAAACGGTCGACCGGTAGAACCATTTGGTTCGACCGAATTTCAACAGACCTTCCCAGGAAACTTAATCTGTCCACAACGGTCGACCCATATACATTTCCCGTTCGACCGTGCCTTCTATTTGGTTTGCCTGTCTGAAATCGCTCGACCGGAATATACATTTTGTTCGACCGTTTCTTCAATACTCTTTGACTGTCGGAAATCGGTCGACCGAAACACTTTTTTTGTTCGACAGTCTCACCTTGTCGAGTGACAGAAATTAGTTTATCCTATACAAATCCTTCAGCCTATCAGTTGTCGACACGTGTCCAGTTAGTGAGACCTTCGGTCGACCGAAACTTCGTATCCGTTCGACCGATTGTATTTCCGTATTTGTATAAAATATGACCGTTATACTTGTCGTATACTCCAACGGTCGTATAGACATTTTCTCAACTAACCATATTTTGGACTTGGTCTTCCGGTCGACCGAATGCTCCTTAACGGTCGACCGCGTCTTGATTCTTCGCAGACCCATTCTTAGCATTTTCGGTCGAACCATCAACTCATTATGTTCGACCGATAACACTTGTTTTTATCCTGTCTAAAATCCAACATATCAACCGGTCGACCGAAACTCTACTTACGGTCGACCGATACTTATGTCTTTTCCAGATCCAGTCCTACTGTTCATTTTCGGTCGAACTGGTATTCCAAACCGTTCGACCGATCACTTAAGTTCTAACCAAATTAGATTGACTGTTTGCGTCTTCGCTCGACCAAACCTTGCACTGCTTAATTCCGGTCGACCGTGGTACACGATCCGGTCGACCGTTCGTCTCCAGAAATGTGTCCTGTCACTTTCTGAATTGTGTTTTCTTGCACATCTTTTCACCATTTCAATCCCAATGGCTAGAACTAGTTTAGAGCTTATAAATAGAGTTGAGAACACTCATACAAGGTCACCAATCTTTCTCCAAGCTCAAAATCTCATTACTACTCTCAATTTGCTCTAAACCCGTGTGCTCACATCTTCTCACTTGAAATCACCATCCCTTGATTGCATCATTCATTTCAAGATTAGTTGATTACAAGTCTTCAAGAGTTGTACAAAGCTTCCAGAGTGAAGCTCTTCTCGGATTGTGAGAAGGTGGTCCAAGCTAGGCGAGGGTATTCGTAAAGCTTGTGGTGTAAAGGCGTGATCTCGGCCCGCAACGGAGATTGGATTAGTGGAGGACGCGAAGTTGCTCTAGTAAGAGCAATTCGTAAGAGAGGACTAGGATCCGGTGGTTAGATCCAAACCTCTATACATCCGGAGTTGTGGTTTGTTATTCTCTCTTTCATATTTATTATCTTATCTTTTAATTTGGCATAGTTCCTTTAAAAACCTTAATTAGTCTATTCACCTCCCCTTTAGACTAAGTTTAGGGGCTAGTAGATCCTATATTTGGTGATCTATTGAAGTCCAAATTATGTGAAATTTCGTGTGTGACTTCTATAGGGAACCTTGTGTGTGTTTGAGTAGTTTTTAGCTCAAGTATGCTCAATTACACAAAATTCCTTAGACTCAAAGAAATACAAATTACATGTCTTCAAATGAGCTTGATTACATGTCTTGACTTGATTTCATTTCTTCCTTGAGTCTTGATCACCTGTAGAGGTTAGCACAAAACAATATATATGCAATGCAACATGTGTACTACTCTAAATGATCACAATTAAGATTAGGTTGATTAAATCATCAACACATAGATTTTGGCCAAAAAGCAACAATTATTACCATAAACGGATTCACAAATGCGGTAAAATACTTCCACAAATTTTTTAAAACTTGTGCATGCCAATGTTTACCTTAGTTGCGTACCCAAGTCGTTTGTGGTACGGATGACGTTTGTAAAAATAAAAGTAGGGTTGGTGTTTAATTTTTCAATTTTTTACGTGGACTAAATGGATACTGTTGGAATGTGAGATCATGGGTAGGTAATTTTTACAGATAATTTTTAAAATATGAAAATAATAGAAACTAACTGTAATTTGTAAGTTGACCGGTCACTAATCTAGAGGGGGTGAATAGATTTTCTCCTAATTTTCTTAAACAATTGCACAATTAAAATAATAAGAGAAAGAATGCAAACCACAAGATGACTCCGGAGATTTATAGAGGTTCGATCACACCACCGTGATCTAGTCCTCTCCTCAAGTTCCGATCGATCCTCCGATCCCTACTTGAGAATTCATATTATCTTCGTTCTGGGTCGAAGATAAACCCGCTTACAATCGGAGCCTTGCGAACACCCTCGCCTTGCTCGGATCTCCTCTCACAACCCGAGAGGGTGCTTCCTCGAAGCTTTACAACACAATGGGAATTGAATGTGGTTGTTGAACTCTAACTTGAATGCACTCAAGGATTGGAATTAAGCTTGGAGTGAATTTAGTGGAAGTATGAGAGTTGGTGGAGCTTTGAAGTCTTGAAGATTGAGAGCACAAGAGTAGGATTGATTCTTGACAAGTGAGGTAGCGAATGTGTCTCTTAAGTGAAACTTATATAGCCTTCAAAACAAATAGAGCCGTTATGGTAAGTTGGTGAGAATTGGACCAATAGAAAACAAGATGTGACTTAAGCTCGGGCAGAAATCGAGACATATTCGGTCGACCGTTATCCAAACGGTAGCCCGAAGAATTGGTCTGAATTAAGAACTCGGTTGACCGATTATAGGTCGGATAACCGTTGACCAACTTCCAATAACTTTTTCCTAATATCGGCTAATTAACTTTGGTTGACCGAGAACACTTCGGTGCACCATTCAAAATGGACAGTAAAGAATAGGTGTGACTTGGTGATCATGTTTGGTAGACCGTGGCATGTTCGGTTGACCGATACATGTGCGGGTTTTCAGCTGACATTGAGTGGGAAATTGGTTTATCGATAACGGTCGAAATATTACGTGGAAAAATAGCCGTTATGTTTTGATTGACAACAAGACTGCGGTAATCCGAAGAGTTATCGGTAGACCAGTATGGATGTTTCAAAGGTTGTGGCTAAACGACAAAATATAAGTTTGTTGGAGTTAGTTTGTGCCACGTAGGCTAATAAGATGAAGTCGTTTAGGCCAAAAGACACAAGTGATGTTCGGATAACCGATCTCCCTTCGGTATACCGAATATAGATGTCCAGAGAAATTTCAAAGCTACTGGGGATAGGGAAACAGTTCACCGGGTGAGGTTCGGTACACCGAAACAAGGATTCCAGGAGATCAAGTGTTTACTCACTCTAAGGAGACGGTTGACTGGGTAGGGTTCGGTACACCGAAACAAGGATTCCAGGAGATCAAGTGGTTACTGACTCATAGGAAATGGTTCACCGAGAGACACTCGGTCATCCATTGGGAACAGATTCGGTAGACCGACAGGGAAACGGTCGACCGAGACAGACAGGTTTATCTTTTGCGCATCAAGTGTACATTTGATCCTATAACTCAAATAAATGGAAAATTACATATGAAGTCCTTGAGCTTTGATTACAAGTCTTGAGCCTTGATCTTGAAGTTGATTAGTCTATTGGTTTGATCACATACATTGTTAGGAATACACAATATCTATGCAATTTGACAATATGATGTGTGTGATGTTGTAATTGAAGTTATGCATACTATTAGTTTGTTAATCATCAAAATTAAAATTAAATAGCCAAAAAACCAACATAATTTTCAATAAAACCATGTTAAATTGATTTCACAGCCATCCAAATAAATAATTCCCGGTCATCCAAGTCTAAGTTTGAATTCACAGTTATCCAAATATATAATTCACGGTCATCCAAGTTTAAATCATAATTATAATTGATAAATTACCTTTAAGTTTGGGAACTACCATTCGTCGCCGGAAAACTACTTAAATCGCCCCAAAAATGACCTTTTTGCCCTTAACAAATCAATTAATACCGATTTCGTCCCGTGTCTTTAAATAAGGTGTTTGACTCAGTTTTACTCACATTCCTAGTACAAACAACACGCCCGTTTTTTTGTGTTTTTTTTAATTTTTTGTTAAATTCAAATTTTTCAGATTCCGTTTCAAGATTTCGGTGGTGATGGAGTAGATTACAGTGAGCTTTTTGACAGTAAAGAAATATTTACAACAATCGAGGAAGGTTGTAAATGGGCGAAACAAGTTGCAATAGGAGCCGGATTTTTTTTGGTTATATCATCATACAAACCGAAAGCAGATAACCGGATGGATTGTTACCTCAGATGTGATCGCAGACGTGAGATGAGTTCTCGTGATACGAGTATTGCACTGCGAAAGAATACGAAAAGAAAAGGTTGCGGTTGTCGGTTTTTGGTAAAAGTGGTGGAGCGACGAGATCGTGATGGATGGGTTATTGTTTCTAGTAGCATGTTTGGGCAGCACAACCACCCATTGGCAGTTTATTCAGAGGGTCACCGACAGGTCAGCGGACTTAGTGCTGGGGCAAAGCAAATTGTTCGGGATATGACAGAGGCACAAGCAAGGCCCCGTAACATTTTGTTGGCGGTAAAGAAGAAATTTCCGGACGATAATCCTAATCAAAGGCACATTTACAACTTCAGAGAGTACATGAGGAGGACGAAATCTGAAGACAGGAATCCCGCGCAGCAGTTTCTCAGAGAGGCAGTGCAGCATAAGTATTTGCATTGGATTGTGGCAGATGAAGAAACTAATGTCTTGACTCACGCATTTTTGGTACATCCGACTTCAGTTCAGTTGTTGCGTACATACCCATTCGTGATCTGTATGGATTCGACGTATAAGACGAACAAGTACAAGATGCCTTTGTTTGAGATGGTTGGGGTTACTCCAACAAATATGAATTTCCTCGTCGGATATGCGATTTTGCAGGATGAGACCGAGTCTAGTAACCGGTGGGTGTTGGAGAGGTTGCGAGATCTGTTATTGGATATTGTTAGCCCGACAGCAATAATTACGGACAGGGAGATGGGTCTGATGCGACCAGTGGCAGAGATTTTTCCTGAGTCAGCTCATTTACTATGCACCTGGCATATCAACAAAGACGTGTACAACTACGCATACCACGTATTCGGCAAGGACAAGCAGTCTGCAGAGATTTTCAGGCGTGGAAGGTGGAGGAAAGTCATGATTTCTGATTCACAGACGGATTATGATAGAGCAGTCCGTAATCTGAAAGATTCTTTCAAGTCCTGGCCAGTGCTGACGAAGTATGTGGAAGACACATGGTTGGTGCATAAGGAAAAATTCGTGTTGAATTGGACGAATCAAGTTCTTCATTTCGGCAACACTACGAACTGCAGGGTGGAAAGTGCACATTCGGCTCTGAAAGAGTGGATCACTACATCGACTGCCGCTCTCGACACTCTTTTCGACCGCGTGAACTCGTCTATTGAAATGCAGCTGACGAATATTCAGAACTTTCTTGAAGATTCGAGACGTCGAAATTTGGCACAGTACATAGGTCCTCTGTTTCAGCATATAAATGGCCGAGTTTCGCATCACTGCTTGTCGTTAATGACTCAGGAGTTGAAGAGAATGCAGGACTTAAGTGATGAAATTGAATATCGTTGTGGGTGTGCTTTCCTGACAACACATGGGATTCCTTGTGCATGTACCATGTACGAGTGTTTCGCGTCAGGTGATGGAATTTATTTAGAGCAGATTCATCCATTCTGGAAAACACTTGTTATCGGAGAAGGAGTCCAGATGTCAGAGTTTGTTGATCAGTTAGCACAAGACACCGAGCATTTTCGGAAGCTAGTGGATGAGATCTCGCAGAGCGATCCTGCAGTAATTCGTAGTGCCTCTCGTATTTTATACGAACAGTTACACCCTGATCAGTCGAACTATGGAGAACCCGAAGAAAATACTAAGGTACGAGGTCGACCTAGGGGAAAGTCGACACGTCGGGACCCGAGTGCCTTCGAGTATGCTGAGCGAGGTCGTGGTCGGTCTGGCAGTAGTGGGAGCAGGGGTCGTGGTCGGTCTGCAAGTAGTGGGAGCAGGGGTCGTCGGTCTAATTCGTCTCGATCGTCCTTGAATACGGGCACAGGATCTTCTGGTATGTCGATATCTTTGTTGTTATGTTATTTAATATATATTAGTAATCTAAATGGGGTTGAATATATTATCTCCTAATTCTGTTGTTTTAATGAATTGTTATTTACCTATCTTACAGTATCCGGACGGGTTGACGTGGACAACTTCCCATATAATGATAGACTGCCAGGAATCATTTTGCCATTTCTGCAAAGGTGGAATGACGTACGTGCTGATGGCAACTGTGGATTTCGATGTGTTGTCGATGTCTTTCATGGTGGTCAGGAGAACTGGTCGTACGCCCGTCGTGCGATTTCTAATGAGATAGGTGCACATCCTATTTATGAGACAGTCTATTTCGGCCATGTGAGAGAGGCTCGTCAACGAATTGATTGGGGCGGGGGAGGTTGTGGCGAGGATCATTATATGGAGGTTTGGTCCGACTTGTTTCCTATTGCGAATTTTTACAAGTGTGCGGTCATGTATTTCGCAGTGGGAACGGATGGTTCGTTGTTCCCGTGTCTTACTGTTCTACCCTGGGAGTGTCCCTCTACCATGACGAGGCATGTGAGAGAGTTGGTCATTGCTCATTTAGGGAGTTACGCTCATTTTATTCGTTTGGAATTACTTGATGATTTCCCAGTACCTCCTATAGCGACCTTATGGTATCAAATGCGAGATGAGAGTGTTGTTGGATGGGAGGATCAGTACCAAAGTAGGATGGAGTATTGGAACCGGTTACGTTGATTGTAATTTGTAATGTTTTGTAATGTATAATATATCGTGTATTTCTACTTATATCGTGTTGTTTTTTTTACCATATTTTAAATTTAAATATTATTTCATATCTAAAGAAATAAGTTGAAAATCTTTTCGTGAAAAATAAATATTAAAAAATATGATAGTCAAAGAAATATGTAGAAGATATGTTCGTCAGAAATAAATAATAAGAGTACACAAATAAACATAAGCATATACCAACAAATGTACTAACAGTGCAACAAAACGAAAGTAAAAGCAAGACAACTACAGCTCAGCATCTGAATCATGGTCCGAAATGCCTAACTGGCTGTTCCAATCCTCGATCAGGCGATCCCAATCTGTACATGCAAGTCTCGTCGCCTCACTCGGCATGACGTCTCTCTCTCGCAAGAACGGCTGCGTACACCGTATCGCCCTACTCATCCACTGTATGTAAAATAGAAATTAGCGTACAATAACAAAATATACTTTACAATTAAATATAAAATTAGATAAACTTACCGCATCGGCACATGTCCTATCCAGTGGTCTCTCCGGTCTCGGAATGATACCGCGTACGAGCAGTGGATGTGAGCACCTACCGAACCACTGCAAATAATCTGGAGCACAGGTGGAGGGGTCGCGGCTACGACTCAGATCGGCCAGGTGTAGTCGTCCTACTCTCGGAAATGTCCTCCAAACCGATTCCGCAGACGAAACGATGTGCCTGACATCGTACATCGTCGCAGTCGCAGACCGTACTGCATGGTCGGGCGTCGGGATGTCAACCGGGATCACCTGAACGTAACCTAACTGACGTAACACGCGATCAGGTAAATAAGGCTCTGTGATATCCCTATAACGAATAACGCCCATAAATGTAGTCCTCGGCACAGCTACAGCAGGCTCGGGACCATACGGTAACCACTCCACCTAAACGTTTATACGTTAATAATAATAAAGTTAAATTTAAATAAACGTGAATGATATATACATTATATACCTGCAATGCAGTCATCTGATCTAGCCGTCTACGAATAGAAAGAAGTCGACTCTCGCTCTTATCCTCCGCCCGGACAGCCCACATACGCGAACGAGGGTGGCCACGCTCAACAATCTTCCGCTCACGATGTGGGCGGAAAGCAGGAAAATACTCATATATCCAAGCCTGCAGCAGTGTAAGACAACCCGTAATCTGACCACAATCAGCACGACTAGATATGCCCAGCTGGCGATACAGATATGCCAACGTCGCTGACCCCCATGAGTAATCAGCAATGGTATCTGGGTCCCTCGCCTCCAATAAGTCGCGTGGTCTCAGTCTGGAACCGCTCTTGTCGACAAACAATACGCAGCCTAGCAGTAAGAAGAAATAAGCAGTCATCTGCGTATCCTCAGTCCGTGGTGGTCGCCCCCGTCTACAACACTCGTCCACAACGTCGATACAAACACCACCGCCACTCCAAAATGAGCTATCCCGCCCAAGACCCTCCAGGCTGGCACCCAACAACTCAGATACATATAACTTCAGCTCAGATGTCGGCGCCTGCGCACTGACCATGGGACCCTCAACAGGAATGTGAAGAATCTAAAAGACGTCATGCAACATGATCGTCATCTCTCCGAACGGCAAGTGGAAAGTGTTGGTGTCAGGCTGCCACCGCTCCACGAATGCCGAAATCAACGGCATGTCGATGCAGGAAAACATGTTGTACGACAAGTGACCCAATCCACTGTCAACCACGGTCGCCGTCATATCCTCAGTCATCACTGAGCGCCATGCCTGCAATGTCGTACATGCTCTGTGCCGATTATGGCACTTCAAAACCTTCCGCTCCTCGCCATCCCAGATGCGTCTGGCGACGTGGCCTCCGAAACTCGGAATGACGCTGCCATCTACAGGACCACCGGGAATAATATCCGTGACGATCCAAGACTCGTCATCACCCCTCTTCTTCTTCTGAGCTCGGGCGTCTGCAGTGCACGAACTCGAATCACCGGTCACAAACCGGCCACCTCGATCCTTCCTAATGACCCACTCAGATGAAGGACCACCGTGTCGCCCCCGTCCTCGACCGGTCTGATGTACCGCCTCCTCCTGTGGCCCCAAGTCGTATCGGCCCCCATCGTCACTGTCGTCGTGACTCCTCAGCTCATCTGAATCATCCTCGTCGTCGAAAGACTCTCCAGGTGTCTGACGACGACGTAACAAATCTCTCTCTCTCTCCTAACTGAAGCAGAAATACCACGTCTACGTGGATGACGAGGACCTGACTCGTCTGCTATACTACGTACCGCGCGTAAGGGAATGGATTTCCCTTTTCCTCCACGGTAACCCGATGACTATTAATTCAATTTTAAAAATACAAATTTATTAATGAATTTACTAAATTAATTAAACTAATTATTAACTGAATAATCTATTAATTTAGCAATTATCACAATTAATCAATAATCCTTTACTAAAATCGTACACAACTAATTACTAACATAATAATCAATTTATTTAGCGATTTATTTATTAATTATCACAATTTATAATCAATAAACGATTTACTAAACTAATTTAACTCATTATTAACATAATATTCAATTTATTTAAAATTTATCACAATTTATAATAAAATTAAAAAAAAACCGGGCGTCTGCGGGAGACGCCTACCGTACGTGGGAGACAGTTCGTGCGACCGCCCGATCGTTGGGTCGGGCGTCTCCCGCGACCGCCCGACTCAAATTTTTTTTTAAAAAAAATTAATTGAAATAAACAAGGTAATTTACCAGATGTGAGTAGTCAGGGGTCTCCGCTGGCTCTTTCCCTGGCCTCCGAGACATTCTATTTGGTGAATAAAAGTGTGATATGAAGAGAAAGTTGTGTTAAAAGAGTGAAATGAGGAGTTATATTAGTAGAAAGGGCAGATGGGCAAAATGGTAATATTACGGGCGATTTAAGTAGTTTTACGGCGACGAATAGCAGTTCAGTTAAGTTTCCCAAATTGTTTGTAAATTACCTGACAGGAGACCCAACGCTTAATGTGCAAATTATCAAAGATAAATATTACAAGACTACTTTAAAGTTAGGTCTTGTCCACAAAGCACGTTAGTGCGTTCCAACCTTTTTGGTTGTTACTTTTGTTACTTTAAAGTAGTGTTACTTTTGGCGAAACATTTGGTTGTTACTTTTGTTAGTTTAGTGAGTTTCTTAGTTGCTAATATGTAGTTGTTAGTCCTTTACATGATTTGTTTTTTTTAAAATTTTCCAACTTTTGCAATTTCGATAGATTTGGGCTTTGTTGAAATGTGATTACCCACTATACTTTAATGAATATATTTGCTTCTCTTGTTGGACATAGAAATTTTTGAAAGGGTTTTACCATTAAATTACCTTTAAAGTATAATTCACGGCCATCCAAGTGTACGTTTAAATTCATAGCCATCCAAATATATAATTCATGGCCGTCCAAGTCTAAATTATAATTATAAATTACCTTTAAATTACCCAAGTCGTTTGTAAAAATTATTGTAGACCATTGATACGTGTTGGTGCTTAATTTTCCAATTTTTAGCCCCTTGAGCAAGATGTAATAGGGACATAAAAAAATTGTAGAAGTGTTTTACCGCATTTGTGAATCCGTTTGTAATAATAATAGTTTAATTAGTTGTTAATCCTTTACATGCTAATATGTAGTTGGTGGTTTTTTACCTTTAAATTACCTTTAAATCAACATAACTTGATATAGCAAATCGCGTAGATTAATCCTCCATCTTGGATTTTTTTTTACTTTTCTAAAAAACGACATCACTAATATCGTTTTTCGATAATGAAAACGGTATCACATGTGACATTTTTTCCTTTCATATTTTACCAAATAACTTTCACAGGTTTATATTTTTCTATTTTTTTCATCATTATTTCGAAAAAAAATCCTATTATTAAACCAATGTAACATGAATTTCTTTTCTCATTTGGAAAATCACCAGAGAGTAAAGGTCATTGTCAATGTGTTACTATACGTCTTGTTTCACTCGCAAGTTAAATGTACCTACTAGGAATGAGAAAATGTGTGATGTGTAATTTTTAGTGATTTGGTTTTTTTTGCAGTTCAACCCTTCCAATTGTGTATTACATGTCAAATCTTTCCAATTGATCATTTGCTTTAATCTCATATTGACAGAATTACAAAGCGTTTTCAAAAGATGTAAACATTGATTTCGGTTTCTCTCAACAAGTCGGTGAGTTTGAGTACCATATTCGTTATGTTTCTTTAATTGATTAAAGAACCCGGTGGTTATGACCATGAGGTGTATATTACCAACCGATACAAAATTGAAGACTGTATTCTTCAGTCTAAACAAGACTTTTATACTCTTATATGCTGACCTCATAATTCGATAACACGACTTTATACTTTGACATTAAGACCTTATAAATCAAAAACATAACTTTTATACAATTATATGGGGACCATGTAAATCGATAGCAAATGACCCTTTGCTTTTATATTAGTACATTGTAAATTAAAAACACAACTTTTATAGAGTTACTACAAGCCATGTAAATCGATAACATTACCCTTTGTATTTACATCACTAGTCTTTCGTCGGGTCGCTGGTGCTATTTGAGTTCTAGAATCGTCTCATCAGACAAGCATGAAGACCATTCGTTAAGTTACAAGGACCTATTTGTTAGACACTGAGACAATGTGGCAATTGGTCAATACCTTGTGGTTTGGGTCTTTTCTTATGTAATTCCTGCACATACCTTAAATTTCCGTATCACATTAGCATGTCGATTTATGGATTTTCTATGGGATCGCCTATGCTGCTTCGGTTTTAGTATTCTTTAACTTAAGTATTTTTGGTAAGGAGCATGAAATTGACAAAGGTGTTGCGACTCTTCGCCGGGTCACTTATGCTAATTGGTTTTAAATTTAATTCACTACACGAGCATGAAATATTTTCGTTAAGGGATGAAAATTTAGCCGTCGGACACTGAACCTTGTAAATTGGCATAAGGTTGAACTGTAAAAATCCAAAAAACCATTAAAAATTTGATCGTGTGATATGAATATGCAACATCTGTTTTAAAAACCGAACCGACGGTCGGACCGCGTTGGACCCTGAACCGGCGGCAAACCGATCGGTTCGGTCAGAAAACCTTTCCCCCTCTTGAACCGGAGCAAACCGAAGAAAACGGAAAAACCGATCAGTTTTTATGGTTTCATTGAACTGAAATGAACCGTTTTTTTTCTTTTAAAACAAACATTTGATTTTATTTTTAGTTTTTACTTTTACCCAATTTCCAGGGTTATACGATCCTCCCTCTACTTCACGCCCTCCACCCCCACAACGACTCCACCCAGGTCGACAGTCCCCCACCCCCGCCTTCACCCTCATGGCCTCACCTCGATTCCATCTCACCCCCACCTCGACTCCACCTCCTACGTCCACCCCCACCTTGACTGCACCCCTCCGCCTTCACCCCCAACTCCATCCCATCCGGTCCGAGCAACATTTTTGTTGATCACTTCATTTTTGTGTTGATCACTTCATTTATTTGTGTTGATCACTTCATTCTTGTTTACAAGTTTTAATTAAGTTATTTTACATATGCATATTTTTTGTTGAATTGTTTATAGTTTAGTTATTTGGTTATTACTTATTACGTAAAAAATAATAACAAAAGCTGGTTCAATCGATCGGACCGTCGCTACAAAGTCAGTTTGGTTCAATCCTCGGTTCACAAAATGTTGATGTCATGCTAACGTCATCATCGGTTGGACAAGGTTGAACCATCGGTTGGACCAATTTGAACCAAACAAAGTTGTTTTCGGTTCATTCTTCGGTTCGATTTTTAAAACCTTGTATGCAACCAGGTGTATATTATTGCAGTGCTCATTTTTAATGCTAAATATCTCCTAAAAATTCTACAATTCTCCCCTCTAGTATATTATTGCAGTGCAAATAGGTGTAACAACGTAGGCGAACTGGAGGCAACCCCTCTAGTAAACATTTCAAAATTTGTACATTGTTCTCAATCCAACTCTGGTTGAGAAACACAGTTAGCTCTTTCCTTAGATGAATAACTTAGGATCCACCGGCTGCGCTGCACTGCTGCATCCTGTCTGCTGCTGTAGTAATTTGTCTCTGATCTCTTCTTGCAGGCACTAGGTTTCGTCAACTTACACTTTGTGTGAGAAATACAGCTCTTGGGAAACTGCTCAGCATTTTCTAGGAGTCATCTCATATAGTGTAACTGCTCCATTGTTTCCTTTTGGGGGGTTCGCATCTGATCTACACTCAGGAAGGTCTTGCAAGGCTTCAAGTATATCGACAACCTGATTCATGGTAGGTCTTCCCTTGGGGTTTGGACTAAGGCACTGATAGGCGAGACTTGCGACTTTTCTAATAGTTTTTGTCGTGTACTGACCATGCATCCTTGGATCTATTATTTTTAGCACCTTCCTGTTGTGAATCAAGAGTGGGCGTGCCCACTCTGCTAGATTGTGTTCCTGGCTTGGCCTGCTCATGTCCATTGCTTTTCTCCCAGTAAGCATTTCAAGAAGAACAACCCCATAGCCATAGACATCGCTTCGGGCAGTCAGATGACCTGCTCAAAAAATTGTCATTGTCAAATGAAAAATACAATGTTCAGGATTGTCAATTATGAAGTCATAAGTACCAACTATACGTGTAGTTAGTGAGGGCATTGCATATCTACAACTTTCCTATAAATGCAACTTGGTACAGAACTGCAGATGTATTTTAGCATTGCAATAACTAAAGTGAAGATCAAAATAGGTCCACTCTTAAATGAGGGAAAACACTTATATTAACAAGAGCAAAACCACGAATATATTTGGAACCACAGATGAGACACTTAGATAAGAAAATTACCAGTCATTACATACTCAGGAGCTGCATAACCATATGTACCCATGACGCGAGTCGAAACATGAGTTTGATCTCCCATAGGTCCCTCCTTTGCGAGCCCAAAGTCTGAAAGTTTAGCGTTGAAGTCCTGAAAATTAGAATCCATCGAACTAGTTTGTCAAAGAAAAAAAACAACAATAACTAAAATATAAGAAGTTTTTGTAAAATGCAAACCGCATCTAACAAGATATTTGACGTTTTGAAATCACGATAGATTATGGGTCTTTCGGCTCCATGAAGACAGGCAAGGCCTTTAGCCGCACCCAAAGCAATCTTCAGACGAGTTGGCCAAGGCATAGTGAGGCAAACGCCTGCACAATTGATTAGAACATCAAAGTATTACATACCAATGAATATTTTAACAGCGTATCCTAAAAGAGAAAACTTAACACAAAAAATCAGCTTGTCTTGTTCAGTATGTATGGCAATACAGAAGAAAATTGTTTAGCAAAAGGTAATATTAATTTGAGATTACCATACATATAACATAATCAGTTCAAAGAAATAATGGTTGACTTGTGACATGGACTTGTTGTTTCTTCGATACTACATTTCGTGTTTAGTGGGACACACTAGTTCGTATTAACCATAGCTGGAGCAGTAATTAGTACCTACTATAGCCACAATGATAGAGATTTGCATTTTAAGCTCTTTAGTGTTTTCTCATTTTCTGGAAATGAAAAAAAAATCCTATCACGACCATGCTGAAAGAAAAGTAAAATCACATTACATCTTTGCGCAGGACATGGGTGGCTTACGTTTGAAAAGATGTTTCTCCAAACATCCAGAGGCCATATATTCGTAGACCAACAGGCGGTGCTCGCCTTCGCAGCAGTAGCCAATTAGTTTGACAAGGTTTGGGTGACTAAATTGCCCAAGATAGTTAACTTCTGCCTGCATCAATAGTGACGAATGTTCAGAACAGCAGGTATAATACACCAAATTAAATGAGTGACGAATACCTAACTTATCCCTAATGTTTTTACGTTGAGTTCCAAATTATATTACAATTTAATACATTTTTAACTTTTAATTTTTTTTATTTACAACTTAAGACTATCGTTGATTTCAAAATATATTCTTTATGCCCAGTGCCTTGATAACCGACACATTGGTAGTGAAGCTGCTTTAATAAGTAACTTGCACGGCTAAAATTATTAGAAGAAACAAAGGTGGGGAAAAGGGTACCAGCCATTCTTGGTCTCCCTGCAGTCCACCACGATCGAGCACTTTCACTGCAACCTCAATGTACGTAAAACCAGGTCTAATTGTCTCGTCTATGATCCCTCGATAGACGACTCCGAACCCACCCTCACCAAGAACACGATCTTGGCGGAAGTTCTTGGTGGCTAATCTCAACTCACTGTACTGGAAGATATGTACATTGTCATTCCCTGCTCCGCGCCTAAAATCTTCTACAGCCTTGACCGGTGGTTTTATTGCTTTCTTGTTCAGTTCAGAAGAAATTTTCTTAGCCCTGCACCGAAATAAATAAAAACTAAGCCCCAAACGTGGAGAGGAAAACATAATCAAATCCATACTGGTGTGATGTTCGGAAGCAATGCAACTAAAGATTAAACCTTTCCTTACTGAAGACGTCATTTTGAGACCAAAGAGAGGAATTAAGGAAAAAAATTAACATGTGACATGTCAAAAACATGTCGACACGGAAGGAAAAAGATAAAATTTCTCCACAATTAATAAATAATAAGCTAAATAAGTCACACAGAGATCCACATCTTCATGCAATGCTAACAAAACAGAAAAAAAATCATTTTTCAATTTTAAAAAAATGGAAAAAAATCCAATGGTTGTACCAGTTGTGGTGGTGTTCTTGTGTGGAAGGGGCAATGGTTCCTCCAAAGTGACGCAGTTCCCCATCGGAAGGCGCAACCTTCTGGTCCGAGATCCGGAGGTGGATGTCGGAGATTAGGGTAGGGGTGGTGGTGGTGATTCCTCTTCTTGGTGTTTTCCTCCTCTTGTTGTTTCTTCGCTGCTTTGTTCTATTGTTCGCCTGTTTTTCGTTTTTTGTTAACTCGACACGAATATCCGCCGGCGACGCACCACCAGTCGTCCTATTTTCCTCTCTCTTTTTCGTGTATATATATGGAAAAAATTTCAGCCTAAAACTCCACAAATGTTGCCTACTTCAGCCTATTAAACTGGACTTATGCCTACTAAACTCGTCATTCTAGATGCCGAGTTCTATTGTAGACCTGACCGTCACCCATTTCACACATGATTTGAGTGCCAGGAGAACATGTCCAAATAGAACTCGGCATCCCCAATGCCGAGTTCTATCTGAATCACTATTCTCCTGTCAACTCACGTCGAGTGGAATACGAAGTGTTGGGCAATATTCTTCAGAGAGAACTCGGCACTGGTGATGCCGAGTTTTCCTTGGTAGAACTCGGCATCACCAGTGCCGATTTCTCCCAAGAAAAACTCGACATCACCAGTGCCGAGTTCTCCATGCACAAAAAAACAAAACCCGCCGCCACCACGTGTTACCACGTGGTGGCAACGGGTCTAGTTTGAGAAATACTTTTGTTTGGCGTTTATTTTGGAAATTGTTTTAAAAAAAATTCTGTTTTGAAAATTTTTCCTATATATAATTATCGATGAAAGTCTTAAACGATTTTTATTTTTTTGTCATTTTAATTGATTTTGGTTTTTCTTTTTCTAGATTTGCACATTGCACCCGAAATTTTTTTATTTAATAAAAGAAAAACGAAAATTTCAAATTTTAGGAAAAGAAAAAAAAAATTCCAAAAATAATCGGATCGCGGCTTTCACCCGCGATCCGTCCCCCGCCAAATTTTTCAAAATTAGTAGGGTGTACACACATTGCAAATATTTTTGTAGGTCGATACAACAAAAAATTAAAAACACAATTAAAAAATTTTAAAAAATAATAACAATTACAAAACATATTTTGAAAACAAATATAATAAAAAACATAGTTAAAACGATTTTAAAAAAATCAAAACATAAAACACTACGACTAAAATCCGTGACTTTTTAATTTTCTTTTATTGTTTTTGATTTTATGTTTTTGATATGTTTTTTAATATATTTGTTTTTGAAAATAAGTCTTCTAATTTTTATTATTTTTTAAAATATTTTAAAAAATATATTTTTCAGAATCTACCTCCAAATCACGTGGATAACAGAGTGGGTTGAAAAATTCACTAATTTTTGTATAAAATAACATAATTTTTCACGTGGATCCCAATTGTTATTATTTTGATAACAAACAGAATATATTTGTTTTTGCTGAAAATTTCCATGGATCGCGGGTGTGAACCGCGATCCGTGGGATTTTTTTTCCCGTCTTAGTTTTTTTTCTTCTGTTTTCTTTTTATTTTAATTATTTGTAATCTTTTTTAAAATCTTTTTTTTCAAAATATGTTTTCTAATTGATATTATTTATTCAAAAAAATTAATTTTGTTTTTAATTTTTTCAAGAATTGACATCCAAATCACGTCGATAACCCAACATGTATTGAATTGTTAGGGTATTTTATACAATATAAAAACAAAAATTTTAGTCAGAATAATAAATTATTTACAACTGAATATTAAACAAACCGTAAAACTAATTAAAACAAAAAATTGGTAACGTTGCCAAAATTCGTAGGGTGTACACACATTACAAACATTTTGGAGGTCGATACAGCAAAAAATTAAAAACACAATTAAAAGTTTTTAAAAATTAATAACAATTACAAAACATATTTTGAAATATATATATATATAAAACATAGTTAAAATGATTTGTAAAAAACAAAAACATAAAATCAAAAATATTAAAAGAAAATAAAAAAAGTCTCGGATTTTAGTCGTAGTGTTTTATCTTTTGATTTTTTTAAAATCGTTTTAACTATGTTTTTTATTATATTTGTTTTCAAAATATGTTTTGTAATTGTTATTATTTTTTAAAATTTTTTAATTGTGTTTTTAATTTTTTGCTGTATCGACCTCCAAAAATATTTGCAATGTGTGTACACCCTACTAATTTTTGATAACGTTTCCAATTTTTTGTTTTAATTAGTTTTAGTGTTTGTGTAATATTCAGTTGTAAATAATTTATTAATCTGGTTAAAAAAATTTGTTTTTTTATTGTATAAAATACCCTAACATTTCAATACGCCGGGTTATCGACGTGATTTGGAGGTCGATTATTGGAAAAATTAAAAATAATTTTAAAAAATTTAGAAAATAATATAAATTAGAAAACATATTTTGGAAAAAAAATTAAAAAAAATTACAAATAATTACAATAAAAATTAAAAACAGAAAAGAAAATAACAAAAACAGAAAACAGAAAAAAAATTTTGGCGGGGGACGGATCGCGGGTGTCACCCGATTATTTTAGGAAAAAAAAATTTCTTTTCCTAAAATTTGAAATTTTCATTTTTCTTTTATTAAATAAAAAAATTACGGCATTGCACTCAAAAAATTTCATGAAACACCCCTGGACTTTATTTGTTTTTCTTCAACCACTTCTGCTAACACCGTCACTGGCTCGTTATCTTCACTGTTAGACGTACGAACTAGCATTAGCTACTAATGGTGGACTAATGGCCACGAGACTTGAAGTTATGAGGCTCACTGTCGATTATTCATAAAATGACTATGTGTCAGATTCTCTATCTCCAACTTTCTATATCTTCAAGTCGTGGCGGCTCTTTATCGAACGTTACATTCGAATTTCCAACCTCAAGTTAAGATGACCAAACTATCTAGATGGTGTTGTCCTTAGTTAAACTTGTAGAGACCTATCTGGACTCAACTCCGACGCAGGTGAGCAAAGCTAAGAATGTCATGCGGTGAATTGAAGAAAGTCCAAAGAAAATTCTTTAATTTTTTATTTTATATGAGAAAGATGTTTTGAACGAAAAATACTCAAAAGGCAAAAAAAAATTAGAGGAAAAGTTTTTTTTGTGCGTGCAATTTGGCCTTTTTCTCTATTATTACTGGGGATATGGTTTTCCAAACTTCGACAGCTCAACAATGAGAATCACCATTCCGATGTTAAAGACCCCAGTCTGCGTGTTCGATGAGATGACAGGTAGCATTTTAGGGGTTAAATATGTATTATCTACTGGAACGGTTGGAAATCATGTTTAAGAATTGTATTGATTTCTGCGGAACCAAGTCAATATTTGCCAAGTTTAATCAAGAGTCCAAGAGTTGTAGAGATGATGTCTCCAACTGGGTTGCAACTTTTGTTTTAAATCAAGATTTAGTAGGTGGTTTGGGTTGGATTAGTTGTCGTATTATTAGTCAGTCCAGCTAGTTCTTTAGTAAGATGTCGGTTTGATTTCTTATTATTGTCTGGGATGCTTAAGTGGTTGACATGGAGATTACTTGTGGCCCCTCAAAATTATATAAAATTAGATAAGTTAAATTGGCTGTCTAAACAATGCAACCTTAAGCATTGGCTTTGTCCGAGTCTTCTCTATAATCCTCATTTTAATTTGATTTGATGCTTATGGTATTGGACGAGTAGTCGTCCATTTTAAATAGTCTATAACTTCGTACTCAACATTTAGAAAATCCATGCATGCAAAGCAACTCCACCAATTATGCACGACTGTTTACTTCCTCGTGGGATGGTCGCAAACAACAACGCGTTAAGCAAGCAATAATATTGTCTTCGTTACGGTGTAATATGAAGGCCAATCTATTATATTTACCGAAAATATATTATAAGGTCAATGATTGATGATTTTTTATTTGAGGATTATTAACTTTTCATGACCCTAAAAAGAATATCAAATGTCACGTTTGCCCATGTTACTTTATCCTAATTACAAATCTTACCATTCTCCTTCTCAACATCCATAATTCTCCCAACATATTACCTCACTCCAACCATCATACCTAATACACTAGAGTATTAAGATTGATTTCTATCATGTAGCTTTATTTTTGTCTCTTTTTCAGCTTTATCTCTTGATTTTTGGACCATTTAGTGATTTATTTTCGGTTATTTTCTATTGAGTTTGGATCATCACTGATTTGGTCCAAACAATTGGCTCGTTACCACAAATAAGCAGACTCATTGTTCCAAACAAATGGACTCATTTTGTCACAACATACTCGCTCGGTCGACCAAAGAAGTTGACTCATTTGGTCCAAACAAGCTAGCACATTGGTCCAAACCAGTTGGCTTGTTTGGTCCAAATAAGCCGACTCTTTTCGTTAGTCATTTTTCAAACAGTTGGTTCGAGACGCAAGTGTCTCGCTCGGGACACAAGTGTCCTGCTCTGGGCGAGTCTGTCCCGCTCGGGATGCTAGTATCCCACTTCGTATGAGTCTGTCCCGCTCGTAACACAAGTGTCCCGTTCGGGATGCAATTATGTCTCGCTCGGGTCAAAACGACCTGGGTCATTGCAACTTAATTAAGAATCTGGGTTGTTTCCAAAAAATAGACTTTCTTAGATCCTCCAAAAATTAGTAATTGCTTTTTTTCTTTAAAAATGTTGTTATAATAACTAACTATTCTTGGGTGATTTTAATGCAGGTCTACAACTGAGTTTTTTTTATTATGTTTAGGTATAAGAATCAATTCAAACTCCACACATTTAAGGAGGAATACCACACATGCTAATTAGTGGATTTTGTTCTATTATATTGACAATGCTTAGGTCATAATCTATAGTTCTCTTATGAATTGCCAGAAGTTGATGATAGTATTGCTACTCTTGTAACTGATGGCGACGTACATCTACTTCTTATGTGTATTCTCAAGCCTTGGTTTGTCTCGCATTAAGATTGACGTGGTTGTGCCCATCGACGTTGAACTTCCTAACGTGGAGGCCCACACAACCACCAATGTACCAACTATGAACGTGACTCCAGAAAGAAAAACATGTTCCTAAAGTCGCTTTGTTGTTCGAAACACCCATACGCACCATTTTATTGAGTCCAATGAGCACACCAAAGGCAAATAGTCCCTATGAGACTAGTGGATCAAAGAGAATTAAATCGTCACCGTTCTCCACAAATGCGGAAGACAATTTGCAGTTCTATACTGTTAAAGATTGGATGAAGCAACCTGGTAGTGGTACAAGTACTCCGAATAGACAGATCGATTGTTGGGAAATGGAGATTGAAAGTGTTGATCAAGAATTTGAAAATGCTATAACATTTTGGAAATGTCTCACAAAGTATGCAATCTTGTGGTTTCAACTACAAGTTTCTGACATTAGATCCAATATTATCGAATTGAAGAAGGCTCATGAATTAGATATCCTTGCAAGGCTGCACCCTTTTAGGATGAGTAAGAAGCTAGATTACGCCCACTCGATGCTTTTTCCAAACTAGATTTTGCAGTCGCAAGCGCCTCATCAATCAGATATCCTTCCAGAGTTACCGTACGTTGTGTAAAGGATAATTATTCATGGTGTGTGCATGTAATAAAATCCTCTCGTTCTGGTCGTTTTCTCATAAAAGAATTTGTGAAAGAACATACTTGTGGTGGCGGTGGAATTGGAACAAAATGTCATCCTTGAACATCAAGGGGTTTTGTTGCTAACATCGTTGCACCTATGTTGAAACAACGACCATTGTATTGACCATGTAAATTGAGAACAGATATATCTCGTGAACTTGGGATGCAAATACCATACATTTGAGCTTGGCAAGGTAAAGAGCTAGCGATGAATAAGTTATAGGAGATGAAAGTTAGTCTTTTGACAAACTTAGATGGTATCAAGATGTTGTACTTGCAAGCAATCCAGGTTCTTTAGTGGACTTGGATTGGGAAACCGAAAGCCGATGGTTTAGAAGAATTTTTTTGGCATTTAATGGTAGTATAGTCGGGTTTAGAGATGGTTGTCGACCACTATTATTTTGAGATGTTACTTTTTTGAAGATGAAGTACCAAAACATTCTTCTTGGGGCTACTAGAGTCAACAGACATAATGAGATGTTCCCGTTCGCTTTTGCCGTAGTTTCTGTCGAGAACGAAGAAAATTGGGAATGATTTTTGCAAGATTTAAAGAAAATTCTTATATCTACCTTTAACATTTATCTCCAATCCATGTAAAGGCCCCACTTTATCCGTTGAACGTGTTTTCCCAACTTGTAACCATGCCTATTGTTTACGCCACTTGGAAGATAATTTTAAAGTGTAAGTTCTTCAATGTTGTTGCTAAGATACCTTGTTTCAATCTATTATTTGTGGTCTTTGAAAGTGCAGAAGACACCACAACCGAATAACTTGCATAGATCCAACTGCAGATGATTGTTTTTTAGTGTTAGAATATTGTACAATTTAAGTTGTTAAGTTAACTTCCTATGTTCCATTTCTGAACCAATTGTGTTATGAAAATCATATATTTTAAAACGAGTGAACTTGTTACATGGTAGGCAAGATAAATGTGTTGTAAAAGTCACCAAGTTGGGTTGTTCGACCAAACGAGTTGGCTCGTTCGGTCGAAACAAGCTGGGTCGTTGCAACGTAATTAACAAATTGGCTCGTTTCAAAAAAAAACTTCTCTCTAAGACATGAAACCACTTGTCCAAGATGACACAACTTAATTAACAACAAATGATTGTTTTTAGTGTTAGACCATTAATATGTAATTCAAGTTAATTTGTTAAGTGAACTTCCATAACGACGAGTTTGTATTGGCTTTTCGGCCTTAATATATGTTTTGATGATTTAACAACCTAATCTTATTCACAAGCAAATTGAGTATTCATGCATGAATATATATTGTATTGTGCTAACATCTACAAGTGATCAAGACTCAAGGAAGAATGGAATGAAGTCAAGACATGTAATCAAGCTATTTGAAGACATGCAATGTTTCCTTTATTTGAGTCTTAGGAATCTTTGTGAACTTGAGCATACAAGAGTTGTAATCTATTCACAGACACACTAGGTTCCTTGTAGAACTCACACACACCAAATTTCACATCATTTGGACTTCCATAGATCACCCAAACCTAGGTTAGAAAATCACTCAAACTAAACCTTAACCTGTCTGTGCAGAACGGTCGACGGAAACGATTTTTCCATTCGACTGTATATACCAGTCAACTGATTCTCTATAGTGATTTTACCCAGTTCCACCAGTCAACCTATCTTGACCTTTCAGTCGACTGTTTATCCGTATTTTCATATGGCCGTTATTCTTGTCGTATTATTGATTGCCATCATTTCATGCTTATATTTGTATCTTATATCCATTATCTTACACCTAAGCAATGCTATGTGACGAGTTTTATGTTTGAATTTCAGAAATAAAGAGGTTCGATGAGAAGAGGCATGAAAGGACCTAAAAGATAGGAAAAAGGACTGAGTTGGGAGACTCGAGGACTAAGATGCAAGGGAGAAGGACGTGAACGTAAGACCGAAGGACCTAAGAGCAAAACAGAAAATTCCACACCATCATGGGGAGTATTTTGGCAATTCGATTCGGGTCGGAGCTCCAATAAGCGAAGTAGATGCATCCAAGACCAACAAATACATCAAGAAAAGCCCGGAATAAAAACCAACCCGATTTGGATCATGTAGACCACCAATTGGCGGTCCAGATCTTCCCAGATCCGCTAAAACTTCTGGAGCGCGTGTATTAGAGGATGTTTAGTCTATTTTTGGTATTTGTTTAGTCCCACATCGGGGGATTGTCCCGGATTATCTTTTTCTATGGCTATAAATAGAACTCTCCCTCCTCTCATGTACCTCATCTCTCTCTTTGTTGCCATCTTCCCTACTAAGAGTGAAGCCTTGAAGCAAAACTCTGGTGGAGGAAGGACTACTTGTAATTGAGTGAGTAATAAATAGATGTTTTCCTTTAGTTGTGTTGTTTCTTTCCTAGTTTAAATTACTTCCATATGCTTGCATGCTTGTTTTATTTTATGTCCTTTTAGTTCTTTAATATTTCTTGCTTGCTTAGTATACTTTCATTTCAGTAGAATGTTTCATTTTGTTAATGTAGTTAATGTAATGAGTAGTGAGTAGTTCCATCCCCATTTGGGGGGGTGGAGAAATATGTGATATGATCATGTAGTGTATTAGGTGTGTGTTATCTTAATCCCTTGAGCCTTATATGATTTCCATAACCATCTAATGAGATCTCACTCTTATCTTTGATATGCTAATGCTCTTGAATGAAGCTTAGCTTATGCTTAGATTAGTGGACCTATTTTATGGGGAATGATAAGGTGAGGATATGGATGAAATTTATATTGGAAACACAATTTGTAGTGTATGTACTCTTGTTGCCTTTACCTTGGTTAATATCTTGTATGTTTTAATGATAATGTGTTATCTTAATTCATGTGGAGGCATAGTACGGTCTAGTCTTTATACGTGAGTTCATTTAGCTTCATTCTAATTATTGTCTTGTATGCTTTAATCATATGATCTTATCTTAATTCATGTGGAGGCAAAGTTGGATTTAGTTTTATGATTTCATGCACTACATGTTGTGATGAGCATAATCGAACACACACACACACACACACACATCTTTTATATTCACATTATTTCTCTACCCCCTTTGGGGTTTCGTTTTTTTGCTTACCTTCCATTTACTTTCACATTGTAGTGTAGTTTAGTGTAATCAATCTTTCTCTCCTTTCTTTCCCACTCGCATTCGCACAAACCAAAATTCGACACATCTCCCTGTGGATTGACCCATATTTGCCACCGCTTCAATGCGGTCGTGCACTTGCAGTTTAATATAAAACGAATTAATCAAGTTTTTGGCGTCGTTGCCGGGGAGGTGCTCTGTCCAGACTTTGGTTTGGACGATTCGAGTGGTTTTTAATGTTTTGTTTCTAGTTTTTGTTGGTTTCAGGGATCCTAGAGATCACGGGGAGGCTACTGGACGAGCTGGAGAACAAAATCTCCAACAAGGACCGCCAATTAGTGGTCTGGGACCGCCAATTGGCGGCCTGGTGAAGTTTTCTTGCTTTCATTTTTCTTCTGGTAGTTGTTTGCTTCATTGTAGTTATCTGTGAGCACTATTTTGCATGCTCTGACTTCTAGTTTGCTCCCAGATCATTAAACCAATCCCCATTAATCAACTTGGCCTTAAAATCCAAAGCAAAAGACTAGATATTCTTACTTGTTTAGGTCACGCATCATGTACTTGACTTAGGAATGTAGTTATCTTCTCTTTTAGCTTTATTTTCAGTTGTTGAGCGCTGGCGTGACGTACGCATTTCCTACACTCATTCATGCATCTTGTATGCCCATGCATTAGTTAGTAGGAATTGCATCAAGACAAGAGTGAGTTGAGCGTTTGATTGGAGCGATTGATTGCTAGATTTAGGATCAAAACGCTACTAAGGAGGGGTTGTCCCATAAAAGATAAGGTGGGGGATTTCATCACTCTTTCCTTGGCCCCAAAAATCACTCTTAATCAAGCGTTAACTAAAAGCAAGTAGACATTGGCCCTAGGATTTCAGACGCACTAGGAGAGTAATCTAGTTGAGACCGTCATGGCCTGATCGGCGTTGCCTACCTTGTCGATAGTAGGAGGTACTGGATCTCCGGATCTGGTATCACTTGCTGGGCATTGTGGTCCTCGTTGTAGGGAGGTGAGGCGTGTCGAGGCTAGTGACCTCGAAGTTAGGCGTCGTCTAGCCTAAGGACCCATAGCCTTAAGCTGATTGAGTCGTGCTTGCTAGTTAGGCTTCTACCTGATCCCATTACCCACGTTAGATCTAAGGATTCTTCCCTCCTCATTTGAGTATCTCCTCATCTATTTTCTACGAGTAGTCTCCTCCTCTGAGTACGCCTTCTGTTGTGTGTTTTTTAGAGTCGAGTCGAGCATTTTTATGCAAGGTTGGGCTCGTTCTGGTGAGAGCGCTCGACTTGAGTGAGTGCATTTTTATGAGATGGATGGTCTTGGTGATCGACCATCTCCGCCTCGTGCTCCTTTGGAGCATGAGGCTGAGTCGTCTTGTGGTGACGGGGGAGACCGGGGTCCATTCATGGATTACCTCGGTCCGCTCCCACCACCACGTAGATCTCCTTCTCCTCCTCCTCTAACTCGAGAGGAAGGGAGATTCGGTTAGGATCGAGTTCTTGGTGCACCACCACCTTTTGCTCGACAGGATAGACCGATCAATGACTTTGTGGGAGCGGACCCATCCTGTTCGGGCCGCTCAGCCTTCTTGCATAGTTCTCCCCCCTGCTCGCGGGAACAACTATGAGCTGAAACCTCAATATGTGAGCATGCTTCCAATCTTCACTACCAATAAGGAGGATCCGTATATTTTTATACGCGAATTCGAGGAAGTATGCTCCATGTTTAAGCTTCAACAACTTGACGAGGATTCCGTCCGGTTGAGGATGATTTCTTTCGTGTTGAAGGATAACGCGAAGAAATGGATGTACAGCCTCCCAGCGAGCTCTAATCGGTCTTGGGATGACTTCGTGACCGTATTTCTGAAGAGATTTTCCGCTCAAAGGAAAACTCAACAGATACGGCACCAGATACATCAAATATATCAGACTGAGACCGAATCCTTTCATGGTTTCTTTGAGAGGTTCAAGGACCTTCTCCAACAGTGCCCTCATCATGGACTTGAGCTATGGCAGCTGTGCCAGATTGTTTATGAGGGCCTCAACTATTACACCCGCACATTGTTGGAGTCGATGTGTCAGGGTGACTTCCAAATGAAACCCATCGATGAGGCATGGGACACTTTTGAGTTAATGACTGAACGCACCTTTGAGTGGGACACCATGAGAGAGCCACCAGCCGCCAGGTCTTCTGGTCGATTTGTAGTGTATGTACTCTTGTTGCCTTTACCTTGGTTAATGTCTTGTATGTTTTAATGATAATGTGTTATCTTAATTCATGTGGAGGCATAGTAGGGTCTAGTCTTTATACATGAGTTCATTTAGCTTCATTCCAATTATTGTCTTGTATGCTTTAATGATATGATCTTATCTTAATTCATGTGGAGGCAAAGTTGGATTTAGTTTTATGATTTCATGCACTACATGTTGTGATGATCATAATCGAACACACACACACACACATCTTTTATATTCACATTATTTCTCTACCCCCTTTGGGGTTTCGTTTTATTGCTTACCTTCCATTTACTTTCACATTGTAGTGTAGTTTAGTGTAATCAATCTTTCTCTCCTTTCTTTCCCACTCGCCTTCGCACAAACCAAAAGTTGACACACCTCCCAGTGGATCGACCCGTATTTGCCACCCTTTCAACGCGGATGTGCACTTGCGATTTAATATAAAACGAATCAATCAATTATACAATGGTCGTATTCATATATTTTCACCTAACCCCTAAATTGTTTCTGGACACCGGTCGAATGATGCCTTGATGACAGTTGACCAAATGTAGAAAAACTTGTGCGCCGAAAGTTGCTAATATTTTCGGTCGGAGAAACTCCTTACGTTCGACCGTTAAACATTTACCCTGGCCAAAACCGGTCGACCTTTTTAGTTTGAGTTTGACAGTTAACTTAAGTTTTAGCCTTAGTGTTTGACCAACTTATACTTCAGTTTGAACGTTTTCTTATAAGGAAACGGTCGGCCACCTTGCCCATACCGGTCGACCGTTTGTGTCCTGATTTGCTGAACTTTAGTTTTCTGATTTGTGTAAGATAACACAAATCTTAACCAAATCTTTCCCAACGGCTATAACACTCTAGAAGCTTATAAATAGAGGTTCTCATACCTTATTTACACAACTCTCACACTTATATTTGCCACATACATTAGAGAGAAACTCTCCCACTCCTAAAGTCTCAATTCCTACGCTCCAAGCATAAACTTCACCACTTGACCAAATCCAAATCATACTGAAGTGTGCTCAAAGTTAGAGTGTTGATACTCTTGTTTTGTTGCTGTTAAAGTTGTAAGGCTTGATCTTGGCCTGTAACGATTACATCCCTCTCGGGTTGTGAGAGTAAGAAACCAAGCTCGATGAGGGTGTTCGCGAGCTTGCTTTGTAAATGCATTATGTATCGGCCTGGAACAGGGAGATGATAGTCAAGATGTGAGAGGAGCTCGTAGGATCGAGCGAAGCTTGCAAGAGAGGACTAGGACCTGGGTGAGGTGCCGAACCTTGATAAAATTGTTGTGTCTTCATGTGGTTTGCTTGTCTTTCTGTACTCGTTGTAATTTTTTTCCGTTGTATTTTTAAGTAGAGATTAAGAAATTGATTAGATTCATTAAGTCACACACGATCCTATAGTTTGTCCCGCTCAGGACGAGTAGGCGCAAGTGTCCTACTTAAGACGACTCTGTCCCGTATAAGGACGAGTCTGGCCCGCTCGGGACGTAAGTGTCCAGTGCAGGACGATGCCATCCGGCATAGGGCATAGGGGCGAGTATGTCCCGCTAAGGACGAGCGAGACACGTAAGTGTCCCGCTCAGGATGACTCTACCCTGCATAAGGACGTGTCCCACTTAGGATGACTTTGTCCTGCATAAGGATGAGTCTGTTCCGCATAAGGATCGAGGGGACGCAAGTGTCCTGTGCAAAATATCTATCATGCTATGGGGCATAGACATGAGACTGTCTTGCTAATGACAAGCCCATGACAAACCGTGTCATTTACAGTTGTGTTTTTTTGAAAAACCCTTTCACTTCATGGTATGCGAAGAGACTCAACCTTCCATAGTTCCATTCCTTCTATAAATCATTGGATGTAGTGTATTCCATTCATAGTTCCTAAACCCTTCCAAGTACCCCTACCTCCAGTAAAAAAATGGCCTTCCAACAAAATTCCATCATTGCAAATCAGGAAGGACCTAGATGAAATCCAGAGGGACTAGAACGCACGAAAAACATTTCAGGAGCAAAAATCCCTCAAAACCATGATCTTGAGGAGAATTTGGGCAATTAAAGACAAATGGGCTCAAACTAGCAGACCAGGAGTGCACCCCATGTGCAAAATAGGAAGCTTAGGTGACTGAAGAAAATTGGGGCCGATTGGACCCAACTGATCCGCCAGTGGTGGATTTTATTCCGCCACTAGCGGATCATTTTTGACTAATCGTTCTCCAATTTCTCTCGTGGCTTCGTCTTGATTAAATGGGTGCACTAGACTATAGAGAAAGTTATTACAACCGTCATATTGCTTCCAGATCCATCCAAACCCTTATTTCTTCTATAAATAGACATGTAATACCTCCTGATTGAATCATTTAAAATAACCGCAAGTGCACGACAGCGTTGAAGCGGTGACAAGCATGGGTCGATCCACAAGGAGCATGCGCGAGTCGAGTTCCCAATACTCGAGTGGGAAAAGGAAGGGAGAGAGATGCAATCAGAATGAAATTAAAACACGTAGAAAATCAGAAAACAAACAATAAAATTAGACCCCTAGGGGGGTTAGAGAAAGAACATGGAATTGAAAATGTGTGGTGTAGTGTGTGTTCAAATGTGCTGATCAAACATGTCATGCATGAAATCTATAAAACTCAATTCCAATTTTGCCTCCACATAAAATAAGATAAAACATTAACATTAAAACATACAAGACAATAAATGAAATGAAGCAAATATGTTCACATGCATAATGACTCATATCCAACTATGTCTCCACATGAAATAAGATTTATCACAATCATTAAAACATACAAGACATTAATTTGGATAAAGCCAACATGAGCACATGCATGCACATGTCTTGTTCCCTTCTTCCAATCCATCCTTATCCTAACCGCATCATTCCCCATAAAATAGGCCCACTAATCTAAGCATGTGCTAAGCTTCATTCAAGAGCATTAGCACATCAAAGATAAGAGTTAAGTACCATTACATGGTTATGGAAATCATGTAATGCTCAAAGGATTGAGATTAACACACACACACTAATCCATCACATAATCAAATCACCTTCTTCTCCACCCCTCAATGGGGATGGACTACTCTCTACTCATCTCTATACTAAAGAAAACGTAAAACTTACATGAACCCATAAAAGAAATGAACACAAGATTAAAGAAACAACAACATCAAAGAAATTGCATCAAAGTAAAAGACATGTACTTAAAGAACAAAACTCACTATTGATTGAAATGAAAGAATTACAAAGTATGCTTCTTCTCCTCTAACTACACTAAGCAACATCAAAATAAAACCTAAAACTAATGGAGAAGCAAGAAGAAGAGGGAGAGGAGGGATTACAATGGTATATATAGACTAATACATGGTTAGGATTAATTTGGGAATAATAGAACGACTTTAAATCACATCCGATAGTCCAAGAATTCTTTGACCCGACAACTCAAACCACGACAGAAATTTCACACCAAATGCGTCCCATCCGGTTGAAATTTTGCGTCCCACTTTATTTCTTCATTTGGCACATGGGTGGAAGCCCTGGTCTGCTGGCTCGAATCACTTTGAGTTTAATTGGTGAAATACGGATATGATTCAAGTCATGTGTCACCATGTTTTTCACTTCACCATCAGGTCCCTCCGGGTTTCCACTTGGGTCCTTCCTGATTTGCGACCCAGTCCTTGTGCATTACAAAAAGGTCCAGAACCTTCCAAATCAGTCCATACTTGTTATATTTAGGTACTTTTTGCTCACTTCCTCTTCTTTATTACCTAACTCCTGAAACACTACAAACAACAACTCGAGTAGCACAATATTGGGGTAAAATAAAGGATATATAGAAGGAATATGATGCATGATATGCTACTAATCACCTCCTTTCTTCTTCTTCTTCCTCCTCCCTCTCCTCAGGTTAGTTTCCTTTCTTGTTTAGTAGAGTAGGTTTTAATTCTTGTTTATTAGAATAGGTTTTTGTTTCTTAATTAGTAGTATTGAGTAGGTTTTAATTTTTGTTTATTAGAGTAGGTTTTCGTTTGTTAATTAGTATTGTAGAGTAGGAGAGAAGGAGCAACCTTGTAATCTTTCATTTTATTCTAGTATTCTACATTTCCATTATGATTTTGGGTTGTTTTCATGTTTTCTTTAGTTTAGAGATGAGTAGAGAGTAGTCCATCCCCATTGGGGGTGGAGAAGAAGGTGATGTGATTATGTGATGTCTTTGGTGTGTGAGTTAATCCTAACATTTGAATCTCACTTGATTTCCATAACCATCTAATGAGATTTTCACTCTTATCTTTGATGGGCTAATGCTCTTGAGTGAAGCTTAGCACATGCTTAGATTAGTGGGCCTATTTGGTGGGGAATGTTGTGGTGAGGATAAGGATGGAGTGGAAGAAGGAAACATGACATGTGGTGGCATGTGCTCTTGTTGGCCTCACCTTAATTAATGTCTTGTATGTTTTAATGATTGTGTAAATCTTATTTCATGTCAAGACATAGTGGGGTTTGTGTCTTTATGCATGAGTTCATTTAGCTTCATTTCAATTATTGTCTTGTATGTTTTAATGATAATGTTTTATCTTATTTCATGTGGAGAAAAAATTGGATTTGGTTTTGTGGTTTTCATGTACTACATGTTGTGACGAGCACAAATGAACATACACATATTTTCATATTCGCATTCTTTCTCTACTCCCTAAGAGATTTAGTTTTATTGTTTTTTTTCCGATTTCATACGAATCGTAGTGTAATTCCGACCTCATTCCTCTCTTCTTTCTCCACTCGAGTATGGTGGATTTTGACTCGCACGCACTCCTTGTGGACTCGACCTGTAGTTGCCACCACTTCATCGTGGTCGTGCACTTGTGGTATTTTCATTGATTCAATCAGTATCCCATCTTTTTTAGCATGTAAAAGTTTACAAACATGCCTTCTGCCATCTTGCACCCAATGAGGGCGAGGGTGGTCTTATAACGCTCCTTGCGAGTGCTATCTAGAAATGCCTTAGGGAGTTGTGCGATCATATTCTTGAGATACTTCTGTTGAAGTTTACTCACCATACTCACAAGCATGATTCCTTGTACAATAAGTTCATCCTTGCGGAATTTCTCTTCAGCGACTTTCTCTTCTGTAGTGTTATTCTCTCCTAGTGTTGGGGATTCACCATCCAACGCATATGAGAGGTCCTCTTGTCTCAATATTAAATTGAGTTTGATGTCCCAATCCCAAAAACTGGAGTCATCACTCTCAAGAGGGTGTTTTTCGATAACCTTTAAGATTCCTTGTCATTCTACAAAACTTATAAAGGTTTTGTCCCTCAATGTAGTAATTCATGATCCCATTGTACATAAAAGGAACTCATCTGAATCATAAACTCAAGGTAGGTAATCTTTTACCTATCATAACCTTTAAGAAAATATTGCAAGCACTTGCATTTCTAAAACTCTATGACTCTTGTCGTTTATTAAAAAATCATTTGCATAACAATCTACGTTTCCCAAGATACATGAATTCATCCCATTTCTTGTTAAGAAAACACATTTTATTCGGGCAATGTGGTGGGTTGCACCATCTCCACAAAACAAATGAGTCAAGTGCCACACACATGACCCACCAATCAATGGCTAGATGATACATCCTAAAGCTCAAAGCTAACTCCAGATTTTTTGGTACTTGCTTTATGCATTATGTTTAATATGATAACTAATATCTCATATATAGAGTTGGACCGTAGGATTACCGTGTCCCATGATCGACCAAAATATGTCTAACGAGTTGTGTTGCTAGACTGAATAATGCATCAATGTTCGGATTTTGTGGGTATATCCACTGAAGTATGCCATCATTTTTAGCATGTGCAAGTTTACAAACGTGCCTTCTGCCATCTTGTACCCAATGAAGGCTTGGGTGGTCTTATAGCGCTCCTTGCGAGCGCTATCTAGAAATACCTTAGAGAGTTGTGCATTCATGTTCTTGAGAGTGTACTCGAGATATTGCCGTTGAAGTTCACTCTCCATACTTGCAAGCATGATTCCTTGTACAATAAGTTCATCCTTGCAGAATTTCTCTTCGGTGGCTTTCTCTTCTGTAGTGGCATTCTCTCCTAGTGTTGGGGATTCACCATCCAACACATATGAGAGGTCCTCTTGTCTCAATATTAAATTGAGTTTGATGTCCCAATCCCAAAATCTAGAGCCATCACTCTCAAGAGGGTGTTTTTCGATAATATAGTGGACTTAAAGAATGCTTGTCATTCTAGAAAACTTATAAGGGTTTGTCCCACAATGTAGTAATTCAAGATCCCATTGCACATAAAAGGAACTCATCTGAATCATAAACTCAAGGTAGTAAATCTTTTACCTTTCATAACCTTTAAGAAAATATTGCAAGCATTTGCATTTCTAAAACTCTATGACTCTTGTCGTTTATTAAGAAATCATTTCCATACAATCTACGTTGCAAGATACACAAATTCATTCAATTTCTTGTTAAGCAAACACATTTTATTTGGGCAATGTGGTGGGTTGCACTATCTCCACAAAACAAATGAGTCAAGTGCCACACACATGACCCACCCATCAATGGCTAGATGATACATCCTAAAGCTCAAGGCTAACTCCAGATTTTTTGGTACTTCCTTCATTCATTGAAATGTTTAATATGATAACTAATATCACTTTTTGGTTTGTAGGAACTACGAGCCCTCAGCTAAAAATGACAATCAAAAATAAGTTTCCCACAGATTGTTGCAGGAGGGGGTGTTACCGTAAACCAGAGTAGGCAATGATTGCCGAAAAAGGTTTACAAGAAAAAGAGGAAGCTTTAATGGCTAGTTTGAGCGAAGAGTAAGCTAGTAATTTGGCTCGTCCATCTCCCCCAGCTAGACACGATAAGTGGAAGAGAGCGCGCGTTACTCCAGATAGGAGTTACATTAACTCTAAGTCGGCATAGGTTGCAACAAAGATTGTAATTTGTTACATTTAATTCTTGTGTTTATATGTTGCTTAATTAATTCATAAAAGTGTTTAATGTTAGGCAATGATATAGTTTCTAAGATTCTTGTGTTTCCTAATAGGACGATCTTACAATACAAACTTCCCAAGGTGAATTTGTTTCAGAGGGTAGAAAATATATTTTGATTGTAGCCCTGGGAAAGAGGAGTATGCTAAATGAGTATGTGGTAACGATAGTCAAATAGGATAATGACAATACTGTGGGTCATCCTCCTCGAACTATAGTAGGAAAGGAATTCAAGCGGATTTCGAAGAAAAGATACATAGGCTGAAAGAACAAATGTTTATAGTACTAAATATATTAAGTGCATTCACCGATATGGACACACCTATTCAAACACTAAGAGGTACTGTGAGAAGTGTGAATCCTGAAGATGAACGCCCAATTCTAATCCATGAGGAAACAAAAATAGAAATAATAAAGAAGGCAATGGTATTACCTTTGAATTTTATGACTCCCAAATTGTAGATATATTGCACATCTTCTTTTGTCCTAATAATATTTCTTTGTTTTTTGGGGTAGTATTCCATCGTCAAAAGCATCTTCTCCTCAGGACTTGAATGTTTGTATGTTCATTAAGTTTGTTTTAATCATCTACATGTTGGGAAATTTTTGATGGGGTTTGCCATATGTTTCAGACACTTCCCATGCTTGGTTTCCTCATGTTTGTTGGCTGAAATTTCTTGTTGGGTATGCTACATGTTAGTCGTGTGTTTGTATTAGTGTTGCTTGCTTGATTGATAGTAGAAACTTTGTTTTCATGGGTTTTGCCATGATTTTCAGACGCCTCTCGTGCTTAGCTTTCTTCTTCATATGACTTCTTGGGTTTTGATGAGTTTTGCCATAATTTTAGACACTTCTCATGCTGAGCCTCGTCTTATGATAATCAAGTAGTCATTGATAATATGGTGTGAGAATGGATTGATAGTTCTTACCAAATATTTAGACACTTTCTATACATGAAGACACACACATCACACACTTACATGCGTCATTCAACACTTCTCTAACCTCATATGTGTGCACACTCCACCCTTTAGGGCTTCATCCATATTTCATTTCACATCGTTTGCTGCATTTCTTAGTTTTCATTTGCATCGTAATCTAGTTTGTTTTCCATTCTTAGTGTAGTCGTCTTTTTAGTAGTAGCGTAATTATCTCTTCTTCCACCATTATTTCCTACTTGATTTTGGTCACTCAAAGGTTGGCAACACTCCCTACGGGTTCACCGACGGATGTGAACTTGCGGTTAATAGTAAAACGTTCAACACCATGTCTTTCACATAAGTCCTTAATTAACTTGCATGAATGGTTTCCATGTGTCGTGGCCTTTGAGCCTCATAATCTTCATCTTGACTCCAACAAGGACCCATCTGCGACCGAGCTTATGATTAATAATATAGAGGAGGCCGGGTGGTCCTTGCTGGACGACTTGGGGAGAATCCCCATACTTAGGGCGACAAGTGTGTGATATCACACGAATGAGCCCAAGGAACTCATTCCGATGCACCCACCTATTGGTTGGAGGGTTTTGTTCGACGAGCAACTAAACCCTAGTGAGGCAATACAACTCCACTCATTCAGGTTGCCTACACCCAACCGATATCATGAGGGGTTTGAGCCTTTCAGTTTTGACCTTTCACCCCTCATGACACCTCAGAGTGCCAATGAAGCGGGCCCATTGTGACAGATATTTGGTCCGCATGACTCGATATTCTCATTCGATGTTCCTTGGCCAAATGATTATGAGAGTATCTTTGTTGGTGAATATATCTTGTTTATAACAAAAAAGGGAACAGAAGACTCTACAAGTGAGGATTGGTTGTTGTACGCCCTGACCCCAGTGTATTTTGGCCCCATTTGTTTCACGTATTTATCTCACTTCTTAAGTATCTCACAAGTTTTGAGTAGAATTCGGGTTTATGTTCATCAACGTCACCATGAACTCCCATTTGCGCTTCACGTTGGTGAGATCTTTTCTTGTTCATGTATGTCCCGTAGTATCATATTCACATTCATTGAGGACAATGCATAAAGAAAGTGTGTGTGTGTGTGTGTGTGGGGGGGGGGTAGTTTACGTGTTACAAAGTTTTGTTTATCTTTCGTTTTTGTTTTCTTTTGCTTACTTTGTTAGGGTCATGATATTGTGTTGCAATTTACATTGATATATCTGCTATACCATAATCGTTGGGTGACTTGTCTTCTTTTGCTTGCCTAGTGCTTTCAATTTTTCATTTCTTTCAAAATCTTCATGTGTTTGCGAAAGAAAATGTTTGTGGGTTTTGCGTGTCTTTAACAAGTGCAAAACCATTGAGATACCAAGTAAAAAAGGAAACTCCCAGAATCAACTTGAACATTATGCATTAGGATATCTAGTACACTGGCTTTAGGTCTTATTTAGTCGTAAGGATGCACCTTGGTTTTCCTTCAGGGGGAGAGTAATCATAGGGTTTCAGCATTTAAACAAATAAGGAAGTCCACCATGACTTAGTGAGTCGAATAATTCATGCCTGTTAGTATAAGGAAGTTTGTTGAAATTAGGTACCCTTGAACTCCTATTGTGAAATAATAATTAAGTATGGTGTTCTCTCTTCTCGCACGACTCCTATCACTCGGAAAATTAGGTCTGAGGGGACTTAATACCTGGTGCTTTCAAGTCATCTTACTTGTAATGCACCGACCGAACTCCCATTACATAGGTGGTAGGGATCGTCCTGTGTGGACATTTGAGGGAAGGTGTACGCGATAGTGCAAGTCCTCAAAGGCAATGATGCACGAAATCAAAGCCTGAGAGAATTAAACACCAACTAGTTTTAACTCCTTATTTTCTACAAAGAAAAAAAGAAAACAAATAAAATAAATACAAATAAGAACCTCTAATGGACTTTACACCGTGTATCACTTGAGGATATTAAGGTTGCCCATGTGATTAGTAGCATATCATGCATCATATTCATGCTATAGATCCTTAATTTTACCCCAATATTGTGCTACTCGAGTGTTTGTTGTTATATTTCAGGTATTAGGTAATAAAGAAGAGAAAGGAAGAGAAAAAGGAATGCAACGTAAGAAGAAAAGACTTAAATGAAGAAAAATGGACCTCTTGGTCATATACAAGGACCGATCTGCAAAAGGGAAAAACCTGGACGTAATCCCGAAGGGACCAAATAGCAAACCAAAAAACTCCACACCATCATGAGGAGTATTTTATCATTTAGATTCGGGCCCATACTCCAATAACCGATCCGAGTGCACCCCACAAAATTAATTGAAGCACTAAAGAAGGTATCAGAAAATGGGTCCGATTTTAGAAAAATGGCCGTCAATTGGCGGCCCAAGACTGCCAATAAGGGTCCTTTTTCTCAGAATCCAACCAGTTTCGCGTGGATATGGGTTATGTGTGTATGTCTATTCTGGGAATGTTTCATTAGTAACAGATTGGAGGATTGTCCCCAGTTTCCTTTTTTTACGCCTATAAATAGAACTCTTCTTCATCCTTTGTAATCTACTCCTTGCTTGGTGGTCATTCCCTCTACTTAGAGTAAAGCCTTAGGAGCAAAAACTCAAGTGGAGTGATGCTACTTGTCATGTGAGTCTTGAATAAAAGAAATCTTTGTTAGTTTCATGTGTCTCTAGCATGTTTAGCTTAATTGTATTTTATTAACCTTGGTATATGTGGTTAGAATATTTACTCTTTTTAATATAAATATTAGTGATTGAACATTTTATTTAAACCGTAAGTGCACGGCGTCGATGAAGACGTGGCAAATACGGGTCGTCCTCAGGGAGGTGAGCAGCCTCTTGTTTATCAGAAATCAAGTGGCACAAAAAAGGGGAAGAAAGTTGTTTATGCTAATCTAGACTACACTAACTACGAAAAAGCAAATGCGAAGGAAAGAGATTAACGAATACTTCAAACTAAGCTAGAGAAACTTGATACTATGCAGGAATCAGTAAGAGAGAGACCCCTTAGGGGGTGGAGTGACTACACATACACAATAAGGAGGCAAGAATGTCTTCCTATAGGCACAAGTGGAGGTAGTGTTTTCATGTATGGGAGGTGTCTACTTATCATGGCAAAACCCATCAATTAAATCACTAACCTATTTGATTAACATTCATAAACACAAGCTGGTTATTTAAGAAACTAAACAAGCATGGCTGGTGTCTTAAAACTTGTGGCAAAACCCATCTAGTGAAGTGTTCTATTCTAACAAGCAAGCATGCATTCATATTAATCAACACATTTCAAAATAAACATCCTTCCTTCCTTAATTGCATATATGATTATCATCTCCACCCCCAAAAAGGGAGTGGTTTTACTCACTCAACATTAAACTAACTATTACACTAAGATAAGAAGACATATTAACTAAGCTAGATTTAATAAAAGACAATTAAACTAAACCATGCACAAACCATAAAAGAAGCACAAAAAACAAAGAAAATTTTATTGATTGAAGACTCACAATACCAGTAGCATCTCCCCCATTGAGTTTCTTGCTTCAAGGTTTTCACTTCAATTAGGGAGAATGGCCACAAGCATGGAGTGATTACAATAGAAGGTGAAGAGTTCTATTTATAGCCATAGAAAAAGGTAATCCGGGACAATCTCCCGACGTGGGACTAAACAAATACCATAAATCGCATAAACACGCTCTAATACGCAAGCCACAAAAAGCTAAGCGGATTCGGAGCCACCTGGACCGCCAATTGGCGGCCTACAGGATCCGGATCGGTCTGGGCTTTCTTGGAGGCTTTCCTGGATGGTATTGGTTGTCTTTGATGCATCTACTTGACTTGTTGGAGCTCCGACCCGAATAGCATTGCCAAACTACTCCCCATGATGGTGTGGAGTTCTCTGTTTTGCACTTTGGTCCTTTGGTCTTACATTCAGGTCCTTCTCCCTTGCATCTCAGTCCCCAGATCTCACAATTCAGTCCTTTTTCCTAGCTTTTGGGTCCTTTTATGCTTCATCTCTTCAAACCTATTTATTCCTGAAAACTAAACATAAAACTTGTTACATAACATTGTTTAGGTGCAAGATAATAGATATAAGATACAGATATAAGGATGAAATGATGTCAATCAAATACCCCCCCCCCCCCCCCAACACCTAACTTTTCCTAGTCCCGAGCAAAACAAAGAAACGAAAAAGCAAACGAAAAACAAGAAATCCTAACTCACTTTCGTATGAATCACGGTTGCACTTAGCACGTCCAACAAGCCATTAAACCTCCTTGTCTCCAAGGAGGAGGAGTGTTGTCTCCTGAGGGTTTTCAGAGGATATACCCACAAAATCCGAACAAGATGCATTAATCAATCTAGCTACATGACTCGTTGGACTCATTTTTGTGGGACACAGTAATAGTACGGGTCGACTCTATATATGTAATTGGTCCACACACCTAGCCTAATGAATTATTCGTGAAAGTTAGTCAAGGACTTAAGTGAAAGACATGGGCAACCTTAACTTCTAAATGTGATACAATGTGTAAAGTCCAGTTTGGTTCTTATTTGACTTTTTTCTTCTTCTTTGGAGCATTTTATTGGTTGGTGTTTGATTCTCCTAGGGTCAAGTTTCGTGCATCATTGCCTATGAGGACTTACACTATCACGTACACCTTCCCCCAAATCTCCACAAAGGGCGATCCCTACCACCCGTCTAACGGGAGTTCGGTCGGTGCATCCCAAGTCAGATGACTCGAAAACACCAGGCACAAAGTCCCTTCAGATCTACCTTCCCGAGTGATCGGAGCCATGCGAGAAGAGAGAACACCACTTATTTATTTATCTACATGGGAACCAAAACCCCTACACTTAAGTTTCACAAAAAGAGATTAAGGGCCCTTGACTACGACAAACTTCCTTATACTAAAAGGCACGAATTATTTGACTCACTAGGTTCAGGGTGGACTTCTTTAAATGTTTGAGTGCTGAAACCCTATGATTACACGCCCCCCGAGGGAAAACCGGGGTGCATCCTAACGACTCGATAAGACCTAAAGCCAGTAAACTAGATATCCTAATGCATCAAGTTCAAGACAATTTTGGGAGCTTTCTTTTTTACTTTGCCTCTCAACGGTTTTGCACATGCTAAACACACGCAAAACCCACAAAACATTTTCTTTCGCAAAGACATGAAGATTTTGAAAGAAATGTGAAAATTTTAAAGCACTAGGCAAGCAAAAGAATACAAGTCACCCAAGGATCATGGCAAGCAGATATATCAATGTTAAATGCGGCACACTAACATGATCCTAGCAGTACAACCAAAAGAAAACAAAAAAAACAAAAAAGACACAAACTATGTAAAAACGTGAAAACACCCCCCACACCTAATCCATGCATTATCCTTAATGTATGGCAAAATGGTGCCAATGCACGGATAGGGTGTATGTTGAACGTTTTAATTTAAACTGCAAGTGCACGGCCGCGATGAAGCGGTGGCAAGTACATGTCGTCCTCAGGGAAGTGAGTAGCCTCTTGCTTGTACGAAATCAAGTGGCAAAAATAGGAGGAGAAAGATGTTTATACTACTCTACTCTATACTATGCTAAGAAGTAGGAAATGCGAAAGGAAGAACCAAACAATGAAATAATAACTAAGCTAAGAACAAAGGAAGAATGCTGGAATACAGAAATGGGAAAACCCCTAAGGGGTGGAGTGAGTGCACACATGTAAAGAGGTGGGTGTAGAATACATTCTTTAAGCACATGAAGGTGGTGTTTATCAAGCATAGGAAGTGTCTAAATGTTATGGCAAAACCTATCAATCTATTCACCAACTTAGTTGATTAACATTTACATATGCATGTTGTTTATTTCAGAACCTAAAAAAGCATGAGAGGTGTCTAATTATTTTTGGCAAAACTCATCAAGTTATAAATTCTATCCTAAACAAGCAAACATACATTTATGTTTTATCAACACATCAAAAATAAAGCATTCATCCCATTCTCTAATGCATGTATGTACATCTACTCCACCCCCCAAAGGGGATGGAACTACTCACTAAACATTACACTAATTATTAAACTAAGCAAAGAAAGCATATTAAAACTAAGCTAGAAATAAAAGATGATTAAACTAAAACATGCACAAACAATAAAAGAAACATAAACAAACAATGAAAGAAACACAAAACTTTATTGATAAAATGACTCACATTTCAAGTAGCATCCTCCTACTTTAGTGTGTGCTTTCAAGGCCTCACTTCTAGTAGGACGAATAGCCACTTAAAATATGGAGTGATTACAATGGAAGGTGAAGAGTTCTTTTTATAGCCATGGAAAAAGGCAAACCGGGACAATCCCCCGATGTGGGACTAAACAGATACAAAAAATAGCCTAAACATCCTCTAATACATGTGCCAGAGACATTTTAACGGATCTGGGCCAAAATGGACCACCAATTAGCGGTCTTGGACCGCCAATTGGCGGTCTAAAAAGTCCGGATCCATCTGGAATTTGTGTTGGGCTTTGCGTAGTGTATTTGGTGGTCTTGGATGCATCTACTTCGTTAATTTGAGCACCGAGCCGAATAGAATTGCCAAAATACTCCCCATGATGGTGTGGAGTTTTCTGTTTTGCTCTTAGGTCCTTCTGTCTTGCGTTCAGTTCCTTCTCCCATGCATCTTGGTCCCCAGATCTCACAGTTCAGTCCTTTTTCCCAGCTTTTGAGTCCTTTTATGCTTCATCTCTTCAAACCTATTTATTCCTAAAAACTAAACATAAAACTCGTAACATAGCATTGTTTAGGTGAAAGATAATGGATATAAGATACAAATATATGCATGAAATGATGTCAATCAGTGTACCAGACTAATGACGGCGGCCAGAAGTGCCCAAAGAGGCACCTCTCTCAAGAGCCGACAACTTCCTATAGATCTTCCGATTTTGCTGGGCTAAGATGACGTTCTGCTGCTCGACCGCCATCTCAGAAATGTCGATGTTAAAGAGCGTTCCTGAGCTCATAGACGAGCTTGAGGAACTGGCTCTAACATCCTCCTCCATATAGTCAGGCACCCATGGCTCAGGAAGGCAATGGCGAAATACGGGGTCATCTTCGCTACCTCGAGGTCGGTGCCTTGGCACCTCAGCATGAGCTCAAATCGTGGGATGTCCAACATGCCACGCAATTTGATAGCCAGAGTCGGCAAACAATGTATATCTTTCAGCCTGGCGTTCACTAAAACGTCGAACAATGTTCGACAAATGCAGTGTGGTGAACCGTCCATCAGACTATACACGATTCGCAAACTAGGTGTGAAAAATGTGGAGGTCCGCTCTTGGGCCAACACACTTCTACACACCCACCTGGCTACAATGTGCACATTGGAGTAAATGTGCGCATTAGGTACTCCCCCATATGATGATACAGGCTGCCCACGCCCAAGCATAGATCGATAAGGTGTGGCCAACTTGTGCGTGATGGAGTATTTCCTCAGCACTGCCTCAAGGGATCGGTTCACAAAGTGTGTCCCCCGATCACTTATGATACAACGAGGTGTCCCAAACCTCACGAAGATGTGTTCTTTAAGAAATTTGATCACAACCTTGTGATCGTTAGTGCGAGTGGGGATTGCTTCAACCCACTTTGATACATAATTGACCGCCACCAGGATGTAAGTGTGACCATGGGACACTGGGAAAGGACCCATGAAGTCAATTCCCCAAACATCAAAGATGTTAACCACTAAGATAGGATTGAGTGGCATCATATCTCGTCTACCAATGCGGCCCACACGTTGGCACCGATCGCATGCTTTGCAAAATGCAAAAGCGTCTTGGAACAACGTGGGCCAGTAAAAACCGCATTGGAGTACTTTGGCAGCGGTTTTCTTGGCACCGAAGTGCCCACCACATGCCTCCTTATGGATAAAGGACAAGACACTCTGCATCTCGTCGTCAGGAATGCACCTCCTTATGATTTGATCAGCACAATACTTAAATAAGTATGGATCATCCCAATAGAAGTGCTTGACTAACGACTTGAATTTCGCTATCTCACTATGTCTCCAATGAGCCGGCACCTCCCCGGTTGCTAAATAGTTCACAATGTCAGCGAACCAGGGGGGTGAGGCTATTGCCATAAGGTACTCATCAGGAAAAAAACTCGTTCACCGGTAGATCCGGTGAAAGATCAATGGCGATGCGAGATAGGTGATCAGCCACGACATTCTTGCATCCCTTCTTGTCCCGTATTTCAAGGTCGAATTCTTGTAACAACAAGATCCAACGCAGGAGATGGGGTTTCGCATCCTTTTTAGAAAAAAGGTAGCGAAGAGCTGAGTGATCACTGTAGATGATGACATGCGACCCTATGAGGTACTGGCGAAAATTTTCCAACGCAAATATGATCGCAAGGAACTCTTTCTGACCCAAAACCGCTCCTATCGCGTAATCAGAAGCATCACACATCAGCTCGAACGGTAGAGTCCACACCGGTGCCTTAATAATAGGAGCGGAGGTCAACTCACGCTTCAGAAACTCAAATGCAGTCAGGCACTCGGGTGTGAACTCAAAGGAGGTTCCTTTAGCAAGCAAGCTCGTCAAAGGACGAGCTATCTTGCTGAAATTCTTAATAAATCGCCGGTAAAAACCGGCGTGCCCAAGGAATGAACGGATTTATTTTACCGAGGTGGGTGACAGAAGCTTAGAAATAAGCTCAATCTTTGCCCTATCCACCTCGATACCATCACGAGATATCACGTGACCCAACACGATGCCTTTTGTAACCATGAAATGACACTTTTCCCAATTAAGGGCTAAGTTCGTTTCCGAACACATTTTGAGAACAAGGCTCAGGTGGTGCAAGCACTCATCAAAGGAGGTGCCATGAACCGAGAAATCATCCATGAAGATCTCAAGGAAGTTCTCGACCATATCGGAAAAGATACTTAACATGCAACGTTTGAATGTTGCAGGTGCATTGCATAGTCCAAAAGGCATCCGTCTATAAGCAAACGTCCCAAAAGGAGAAGTGAACGTGGTTTTCTCCTGGTTTTTAGGGGCGACTGGGATTTGATTGTACCCCGAATAACCATCAAAGAAACAGTAATAGGCGTGCCCGACGAGTCTCTCCAACATCTGGTCGATGAAAGGTAGAGGGAAGTGGTCCTTACGCGTGACCGCGTTCAACTTCCTATAGTCAATACAAACTCACCACCCAGTTTGAAGTCGTGTGGGCACAAGCTCATTGTTGTCATTCTGGACAACAGTGATACCCAACTTCTTGGGCACAACCTGGACAAGACTTACCTAAGTACTGTCCGAAATGGGGAAAATGATGCCATGATCTAAACACTTGATGATCTCTTTCTTAACTACTTCTGTCATGGTTGGATTTAAACGCCTCTGTGGGTCGCGACGTGATCGTGCCTCATCCTCCATAAAGATTTGGTGTTGCACGACGTTGGGACTTATCCCTTTGATGTCCCTCAAGGACCACCCAATGGCTGATTTGTGCTCCTTTAGGACTTGAATCAAACGTTCTTCCTGATCACCAGTTAACGTCGATGAAATAATCACCGGAAATGACCTATTGGGACCAAGAAAAACATGTTTCAATTCCTTGGGGAGTTCTTTGAGCTCAGGCGTAGGTGGCTCCCCAAGGCAAGGCGTGATATCTAGCTCGAGATGTAAGATAGGAGGAGCTCGCATGTACTGAACAACATGCACATCATTGCTCAACTCACCCCCTTCTTCTTCATGATCGGAGTCATCAATGTAATCATTTAAATTCTCATGAATTAGGGGGTACTCTTCTTGCAATTCTTCTTCCAAGTCCCGGATAAGATTGACTTCCATGGGGTCCTCGAAAGATGTCGGCTGCCTAGCCATATTGAACACATGGAATGTCGCGGTCAAGTTCCCGAATGACAATTTCATGAGTCCAGTACGACAATTGAGCAAGGCATTTGACGTCGCCAAAAAAGGTCTACCCAAAATCAATGGAATCTGAGAGTGGGTAGTCTTAATTGGTTCGGTCTCAAGGACGACGAAATCAACAGGAAATATGAAATCACCGACCTTGATTAGGACATCTTCAATGACCCCCAACGGGACTTTGATCGAACGATCGGCCAACTGCAAAGTTATTTTCGTAGGCTTAAGAGTGCCTAGGCTTAATCGTTGATACACAGAAGCAGGTAAGAGGTTAACCGCCGACCCTAGATCTAGCAAAACATTGTTAATGCGAGAATACCCAATGATACATGAAATTGTTGGACTGCCCGGGTCCTTCAATTTCACGTACACAGGGTTCGAGATGATAGAGCTCACATTAGCCACCAAAAAGGCTTTGCTAGGGACGTTGGTTTTCGTCTTAGTTGTACAAAGATCCTTCAGGAATTTTGCATAGGGAGGCATTTGTTGAATCATGTCCAACAAAGGTATGCTGACATTCACTTTCTTAAATATCTCTAGCATTTTATCCACACTGTCACTCTGTTTCTTAGACAACCTACTCGGATAAGGAGCTTTTGGTAGGTATGTCTTGGGTAGAGCCACAGAAGGAGGCTTTGGTGTATTACTCTCACCCTCGGCCTCTTTCTCACCATCATTCCCACAAGGGGGCAGCACAGATGGATTTTCTGGCAAGGATACGTGGTTGTTGACCTGCTTCCCATTTCTCATGGTCACAATGGCATTAACATGGTCCACAGGTTCTTCCACGTAGTTCACTTGCCCCCCTGTGGTCTTGAACTTGCATTTTGCATGTTCGAGTGTTGTTGAGCACGGTGGTTAGCCACAGGTTGGCTAGGCAGGCTCCCTCTCTCTCTCATGTACAGACTGAGCCAACTGACCCATCTGAAGCTCGAGAGATTTGATGGTCTGCTGATTCGAAGTGAGAACTTGACTCGTGGACGACATAAAGTTTTTTACAGAGTTCTCAAGTCCACGAGTTAAGTTCTCAAGTGAATTAAATCGAGTTTCCAAGTTGTTTGAATTTGGGAAACCTGGTTGGTTGGTGTTCTGACTTTGGGGTGGCTGATGAGACTGTGAATGCATGGGAAGGTAGTGTGGTCGGTTAGGTGTTCGAGAAAAGTTTGAAGGACCACCTGAGGCATTGTTATGGTTCCATGAAAAATTAGGGTGGTTCCTCCATCCAGGGTTATATGATGATGAATATGGGTCATTCCTGGATCTATCATAGATGGCATTTACATGTTCCATCTCAAGAGGAATGTATGCACACTCACCCCCTATATGACCTATCCTACCACATAAATTATATGGAACTGAACCATATGCAGACACATGAGATACATCGTGCTGGTTTTGGAGCTCAATCGAATCCATACGGCGCATTAAGGCCGCCATGCGTGCCTCAGTGGCCGTAGTGGTATCGACGGCAAATGCGGCACCCGATCTAGTCGAGTTTGCATTTGCGATCCTCGCTCCTATGCTTGATGATGCAGATGGTTCCCTTACACTCTCCCATTGCATGGTTTTCTCGGCGAGGTCTTCTAGGAAAGCCCATGCCTCCCTTTAATCCTTTCCTAAGAACTCTCCTTGACACATGGACTCAAGGAGCGTTCAGGACGGGATGTGAAGACCCTCGTAAACAATCTAACACAGGCGCCACAACTCGATGCCATGGTGAGGGCATGAGGATAGTAGCTCCTTGAACCTCTCTTAGTATGCATGGAATGATTCGGTCTCATGTTGATAGAACGAATTGATTTCGTTCCTCAATTTTTGAGTCCGATGATTTGGAAAATACTTTTTGAGGAATGCAGACTGAAACTCATCCCAAGTCCTAAAGGCATTCGTCTGGTTGCTGTACAACCACTTCTTGGCATCATTCTTAAGCGCAAAGGGGACAAGCCTAAGATGAATGGAGTTTGTGCTAAGTTGTTGCAGTTTGAACATAGCACAGACCTCCTCAAATTCCATGAGGAAGATATAGAGGTCACCTATCCCAGTGAAATGATGGAGCATGGAAATAAACTGAGGCTTGACTTCAAAATGGTTACCTTTGCCTCTGGCAATACGATGCATGAGGGTAGAGTTGTACGGCTTGGGTAGCATCGATCACGAAGAGGTATGGGAACGACAACTGGAAGAACAGGTTGAATAGGTGGGTCCAGCAACTGCTGCTCCTCACGGAAATTAGCAGCCATTGAACCCGAACTGTGTGCGACACGAGATGAAGAAGGTGTCGAAAAATCGACGACCGCAGCCGGATTGACAACGCTCCTTGTCAAACGACCACTCTCGTCTCGTGTCCACGAAAGCATGCACAAAGGTGCACACACAACAAAACTTTTTTTAACAAAGAATGTGCGTAGAGGAGAAGACGGGGGGACACAGGAGAGAAAGAATGACTCTGGAGAGAAGGGAAGAAGTCCTTATGCTACGACGGATGGGTACAGGTAGAAGCACACAAGCAAGCAAGGCTAAAGCAATCCTAAGGTCGCTATAGGTCCTTACAGCTAGACGACGCCTAACTGCGAGGTCATACGGCCTCAAGACGCCTCACCTCCCTATGACGAGGACCACAAAGCCCAGCAAGTGAGCCAAGATCCGGGGATCTCGTCTCTCCTACTATGGACAAAGTGGGCAACACCGATCAGGTCATGACGGTCGGGACCAGATCACTCTCCTAATGCGTCCGAAATCTTTAGGGCCAATGTCTACTTGATTTTAAAAATTAGGCTCTTGATTAGTGTGGTTTTTGGGGCGAAGCAAAGGGTGATGAAATCCCCTGCCTTATCTTTTATGGGACAACCCCTCCTTAGTAGCGTTTGTGGGGGCGAAGGAAAGGGTAATGAAATCCCCCACCTTATCTTTTACGATGCATGACCTAAACAAAAAGAATGCCTAATCTTTTGCTTTGAGTTTTAGGGTCCAAGTTGCTTAAGGTAAGTTGATTATTAATCTGGGATCAATCTAAGAGTTAGAACATGCAAAATTGAGTCCTAGATTACTAGATCAATTAGGGCAACAACACAAAGAAAAGAGAAGGTGAATAGAGGTCACTAGACCGCTGATTGGCAGTCTGAAGTGCCCAGTTCGTCTTGAAATTTCTTCAACAGCCTCCCCTTGCTATTCCCCGTCTCCTGAAACAAAGAAAAACTACAAAACACAAATTAAATCCACTCGAATCGTCCAAACAAGAGACTGGACTGACACCTCCCCGCAACGGCGCCAAAAACTTGATTGAACGTTTTATTTAAACCGCAAGTACACGGCGTCGGTGAAGACGTGTCAAATACGGGTCATCCTCAGGGAGGTGAGCAGCCTCTTGTTTATCAGAAATCAAGTGGCGCAAAAAAAGGGGGAAGAAAGTTGTTTATGCTAATCTAGACTACACTAACTACGAAGAAGCAAATGCGAAGGAAAGAGATTAACGAATACTTCAAACTAAGCTAGAGAAACTTGATACTATGCAGGAATCAGTAAGAGAGAGACCCCTTAGGGGGTGGAGTGACTACACATACACAATAAGGAGGCAAGAATGTCTTCCTATAGGCACAAGTCGAGGTAGTGTTTTCATGTATGGGAGGTGTCTACTTATCATGGCAAAACCCATCAATTAAATCACTAACCTATTTGATTAACATTCAGAAACACAAGATGGTTATTTAAGAAACTAAACAAGCATGGGAGGTGTCTTAAAACTTGTGGCGAAACCCATTTAGTGAAGTGTTCTATTCTAACAAGCAAGCATGCATTCATATTAATCAACACATTTCAAAATAAACACCCTTCCTTCCTTAATTTTATATATGATTATCATCTCCACCCCCCAAAAAGGAGTGGTTTTACTCACTAAACATTAAACTAACTATTACACTAAGATAAGAAGACATATTAACTAAGCTAGATTTAATAAAAGACAATTAAACTAAAACAAGCACAAGCCATAAAAGAAGAACAAAAAACAAAGAAAATTTTATTGATTGAAGACTCACAATACCAGTAGCATCTCCCACATTGAGTTTCTTGCTTCAAGGCTTTCACTTCAATTAGGGAGAATGGCCACAAGCATGGTGTGATTACAATAGAAGGTGAAGAGTTCTATTTATAGCCATAGAAAAAGGTAATCCCGGACAATCCCCCGATGTGGGACTAAACAAATACCATAAATAGCATAAACACGCTCTAATACACAAGCCACAAAAAGCTAAGCGAATCCGGAGCCACCTGGACCGCCAATTGGCGGTCTACAGGATCCGGATCGGTCTGGGCTTTCTTGGAGGCTTTCCTGGATGGTATTGGTTGTCTTTGATGCATCTACTTGACTTGTTGGAGCTCCGACCCGAATAGAATTGCCAAAATACTCCCCATGATGGTGTGGAGTTCTCTGTTTTGCACTTTGGTCCTTTGGTCTTACATTCAGGTCCTTCTCCCTTGCATCCCAGTCCCCAGATCTCACAATTCAGTACTTTTTCCCAACTTTTGGGTCATTTTATGCTTCATCTCTTCAATCCCATTTATTCCTGAAAACTAAACATAAAACTCGTTACATAGCATTGTTTAGGTGAAATATAATGGATATAAGATACAGATATAAGCATGAAATGATGTCAATCAATTAGCCTAATGAATAGTAGGTAGTTCCATCTCCCTTTGGGGGGGTGGAGATGATGGACATTTATGTTTTGAGGTTTTGATGAGTGACGAATTTTGATTGTGTAGACTTGAATGTTTGTATGTTCGTCAGGTTTGTTTTAATCATCTACATGTTGGGGAATTTTTTGTGGGTTTTGCCATATGTTTCAAACACTTCCCATGCTTGGTTTCCTCATGTTTATTAGCTGAAATTTCTTCTTGGTTATGCTACATGTTAGTCGTGTGTTTGTATTAGTGTTTGCTCGCTTGATTGATTGAAGAAACTTTGTTTTGATGGGTTTTGCCATGAATTTTAGACACCTCCCACGCTTAGCTTTGTTTTTCACATGAGTTCCTAGGTTTTGATGAGTTTTGCCATAATTTTAGACATTTCTCATGCTGAGCCCCGTCTTAAGATAATCAAGTAGTCATTGCTAATATGGTGTGTGAATGGATTGATAGATCTTTAGAAACTTTTGTAGGATCGATGGCTCTTAATTGTAATCAATTTAACTTAATCTCTACTTGATTAAACAAATAAAGATGCAGCGGAATAAAACAAACAATCAAGTTGGAAAATGCAAACCACAATTGCACCAGAAGATTTTTATTGAGGTTCGGCCTCCCACCAACTTCCTCTCTTGCAAGCTCCGCTTACCTCTTCACAATCCGCTCCCTGTTCCGGGCCAGGAGACAACGCCTTTACATAGCAAACTGCATGAATAATCCTCACAAATTTGATTTCTTCCTCTTACAACTCGAGAGGGAACACTTCGAGCTTTCACCAAAGTCCTTGCTCTTTGTCTTGGGCTTTCACCAAGACCCTTGCTTCTTTGACAACAATTTGAGTGGAACAACACTCTCTAGCTTGAGCACACTTTGAGTAGGATTTGTAAATGATCAAAGGTGTGGAATTTAAGGCTTAGAGTGTAGTATTGGAGCTTTGAGGATTGGGAGCTTTCTCTCTAATGAATGAGACAATTATAAGTGGGAAGGTTTTTTAAACAAAGTGTTCAATCCTCTATTTATTAGCTCCTAAGGTGTTATAGCCGTTGGGGATGAGTGTGGAAAAAGATTGTATAAGAAATACAAAATAGCAGAATACAACACACTACTCTGGGTAAGTTCGGTCGACCAAATGGGTCAAACAGTCGACCCGATGACTGTCCAGAAATGAGTCCAACACAATCCAGAAATGAAACGGTCGACCGATCAAGTGACGGTTGACCGAAATACGACTACAACTTAAGTTAACTTCAGTTAAGGGTCAAACAAATTGGTTGGGTCGGTCAACTGAAAACTAACAGGCTTTATGGGGTTGTCAAAATGTTCATGTTCGGTCAACTGAAACAAGGTCCTCCGTAGACTGGTGGTCACTTGTATTTTTGGGGTATGGATAATAATGTTAATACGACCATTGGTATAATACGACAAGTCTAACGGTCAAATGACACGTGTAGACGGTCGATCGAAAAGGTCACGGTCGACTGGTCGAGCTAGAAAATCACTATAGGATAATTGATCATTCGATCGAACAGAGGTGGTTCGGTCGACCGAATTTGCACAGACAGTTCTGGTTAAGGTTAAGTAATTTCTGGTCAAAGTTTGGGTGACCTATTGAAGTCCAATTGAACTGAGATTTTGTGTGGTACTTCTATAAGGAACCTATTGTCTATGTGAATGGATTTTAACTCTTGTATGCTCAAGATTACATAGATTCCTAAGACTCAAAAGAAATATAAAATTACATGTGTTGACTTGAATCCTTTCTTCTTCGAGTCTTGATCACGTGTAGATGTTAGAACAAAGCAAAATATATGCTATGCAATATATGTGCTACACTACATTTGATTGTGATTAAGATTAGGTTGATTAAATCATCAAAACGTAGATTAAGGCCAAAAAGCCAACAACTTTCTATACATGAAGACACACACATGACACACTTACACATACATGCTTACATGCATCATTTCATCACTTCTCTAACCTCATATGTGTGCACACTCCACCCCTTAGGAGTTCATCCATATTTCGTTCCACATCATTTGCTGCATTTCTTAGTTTTCATTTGCATCGTAATCTAGTTTGTTTTGCATTCTAAGTGTAGTCGTATTTTTAGTAGTAGCGTAATAATCTCTTCTTCCACTGTTATTTCGCACTTGATTTTTCTCACTCAAAGGTTGGCAACGCTCCTTGCAGATCGATCCGTACTTGCCCCGTCTTCAAGAATGGCCGTGCACTTGTGGTTAATAGTAAAACGTTGAACACTATGTCTTTCACTTAAGTCCTTAATTAACTTGCACGAATGGTTTCCTAGACTAGGTGTGTGGACGAGATACATATAAAGTCAGCCATAGGATTACCGTGTCCAATGATCGACAATAGTAGGTCCATCGAGTCGTAGTCCCATTTTCGGATATCTTCTTTAGTGCTTCAATTGGTCACATGTGGTGTACTCGGATTGGTTATTAGAGTGTGGGCTCGGATCTAATTGTCAAAATACTCCTCATGATGGTGTGGAGTTTCTCAATTTGCTTATTGGTCCTTTTGGTTTACATTCATGTCCTTCCATCTTTCAAATTGGTCCACAAGTCTCACAACTCATTCCTTTTTCTTGCTTTTAGGTCCTTTTGTGCCTCTTCTCCTTCAACCTGTTACTCCTAAAACTTAAACATAAAACTCGTTACGTAGCATTATTTAGGTTAAAGATAATGGATATAAGACACAAATATATGCATGATATGATGTTGGATTTGGTTTTTTGGACCGGACGGGACCGATCGGACCGGGTTCTGGTCTAGGCTTTTTGAAAATTTCGGTTCCGGTCAGGCCCATACCGGTCTGGTTTTTGTTTTTTGAGCGGATCGATTTGGTCTTCGATCCGAACCCATCCAGTTCGGTCTGGTCTTTGGTCTGGACCCCAGATAAAAACCTGGTTCGGTTCGGACTAGATTCTCACCCTAGCCTAAACAATGAAAGGAAACGACAAGAAAATGGCAATGGAAGCTATCGTGGAAATAGAAGTGAAAAACACCACACCAAATCAACCAGTGGCGGATGTTTGGCGATTCTTGTCCCCAGACTTCACCAGCAAGCTTCTGAGCTCTAGTAAGTCCCCCTATCCACTTGTAATCCCTTCCAGCAACCAAAAGAGAAAAGAAAATGAAAAAAACAAAAAAAACCCTCACAAAATGGTGAATTCGACTACGAAAATGGCTCCCTGGAAACATTGCAAAAAACTTGATTAAATCAGTTATACTACCGTAAGTGCACAACGTTGGTGAAGGTGCGGCAAGTATGGGTCGAGTCCACAGGGAGCGTATGCGAGTCAAAATCCACCATACTCGAGTGGGGAAAGAAGAGAGTAAAGAGGTCGGATTACACAACTATGCGTATGAAAGCAGAAAAAAGTAATAAAACTAAATCCCGTAGGGGTAGAGAAAGAATACGCAAATAAAGATATGTGTACGTGTGTGAGTTCAATTGTGCTCATCACAACCTGTAATACATGAAATCCATCAAACCAAATCCAACTTTGCCTCCACATGAAATAAGATAAAACATTATCATTAAAACATACAAGACAATAATTGAAATGAAGCTAAATGAACTCTTGCATAAAGACCAAACCCCACTATGTCTCCACATGAAATACGATTTAACACAATCATTAAAACATACAAGACATTAATTAGAATGAGGCCAACATGAGCACATGCATGCACATGTTATGTTTCATTCTTCCACTCGATCATTATCCTCACCTCATCATTCTCCATAAAATAGGCCCACTAATCTAAGCATGTGCTAAGCTTAGCTCAAGAGCATTAGCACATCAAAGATAAGAGTGAAAATCCCATTAGATGGTTATGGAACTCATGTGAGGTACAAAGGTAGGATTACCACACACACTTAAACATCACATAATCACAACACCTTCTTCTCCATCCCCCAAATGGGGATGGACTACTCTCTACTCATCTCTAAACCAAAGAAAGCATCAAAACAACAAAAACCCATGAAAGAAATTGAGGAAACAAGATTAAGCAAGCATCAAACATAAAGGAAATTGCATAAAATGGAAAACATCAACAAAATGAACAAGAACTAAACTAGAATAAGAAATAAAAATACAAAATTTGCTCCTCGCCAACCCCTTTTTACACTACTAAAACAGGAAACTAAAACCTACTCTAATGGCAGATGGAGGAAAAAGGAGAAAGGAGGCATTACAAGTGTATTTATAGAAGATTAGAAGGTTTGGATGGATCTGAGCGCAATCAGATGGCTGTAAATCAGATCTGGATGTTGCATATTGCTCTTACCCGAGAACCCCAAACCATAATGTAAAATTCAGGAAACTAGATGAAGGAAAACAAGCCAAAGGAAATGACATCAAAGGAAAGACATCAAGATAAAGAACACGAACTAAACTATATTAAGAAATAAAAATACAAAGTTTGCTCCTCTCCAACCCCCTTATTTACACTTGTAAAATAAGAAACTAAAATCTACTCTAATAGGGGAAGGAGGAAGAAGAAGAGGGAGAGGAGGCATTAAAAGTCTATTTATAGCATATTAGAGGGTTTGGATGGATCTAGGCATAATCGGACGATTGAAAATCAGATCTGGAGGTCTTGGAATGCTCTGACTCGACAACCCGACTCGCGACCAACATTTGAGAGCAAAATGCTTAACCTGATCTACCCGTGGTGGATTTTAATCTGCCACCGGTGAATCATTTTTCTCCGATCGCATCCAAATTTTAACCACAACGTTTGCTAACATAATAAACACGTGGTGTGCACTCGGAGTTCTTGGTTAGAGTCCATTTGGTTTTAATTGTCGAATTGCTCCTCAGGTTCAGGAGGTTCTAGACTTTTGCAACCAACATATTTTTCTTTACACTTAAGTGCCTCCAGGTTTTCAGTTGGGTCCTTCCTGAGTTACAATCCAGTCATTGGAATTACAAACAGGTCCAGAACCTTCCAAATCATCCCATTCCTCTTGCGTTTAGGTCCTTTTCTCTTCCTTTCTCTTCTTTATTGCCTAAACCCTGAAACACATCAAATAAACACTCGAGTAGCACAAAATGGGGGGAAATAAAGGATATATACCATGAATGCAATGTATGATATGCTACTAATCAACACTTACATTTGACACGCACTGTGAAATCTTCGTTTGAAGATGATCCATGTGAGTGTGCTATATCCACCACTGGAGGTCTTACCTATCTTGTATGCTCCAATACCAGCATCACGCACATGGCCGGGCTTCTCTTTTCCCAAGACTTCTTCTAATACCTCATTCTCGATCACCTCACGAGCTTGAAAACACTCTCATTGCTCTTGAGACAGTATGTTGTGTCAATTTTTGACTGGTCAATTCTTGTATCTCAACCTAAAAAGATTTCCAAGAGTTACGAATATCTTAAAGTTGAAATTAACACATAATTTAAACTTTTAAAGAGTTAGAACATACCATTTTCGGTTGACTTGAATATCACAGAGCCATCTTCTCAATTTAGGATGTAATAATTAGGGTTGTGAAAAATCCATATTTGTCTAGCTATGTATTATAACCCAAATTTAAAACTACATAACCCTAAAACTTACATGAAGTTTTGCCTTGTTCGCAAAGGTTTTGGATCCCATCTTGTGGTTCATCTTCTTGGGACCGTGATTGATGTTGTTCGTTAAGGAATTTTTCTACAATTAAAGAAAAGAGTTGAAGTTTAAGATGTGATATTATAAATACAAAATCAAATGTTTAAAGACCAAAAATATTAATACCTTTGCATTTTCAGTGTTCCATTCATCACACTGAATGATGAATTGGTCAGGGTGAACCCGTGGATCACCTCTCGAGCTCAAATATGCAACACGCTCTTCATTGGCTCAAAGGCATGTAGTATCTCTTCTTTATTGAATATCGGTAATCTCTAAAAACCGCTGATCTTTTCGAAGTTGTAGTGCCAAGCATTTACATTATTCCTCATATCAAAATGTTTCTACGAATAACATATAAACTTTTGTTAGTACATCATATTAACGTTCATGTATTTAATCAATTAAAAATTAAATGAAGACATACCACAAGAAGCTCCCATGAATCTAAAAATGCTTAATGACTTTGATGTGGCGTCTTAATATATAGAGGCCACAACTCAGGTTGTTTGGCTGACAAAGCTAATGTTGCATTCAGCTTCTCTCCACATGGTCCGACCGGGATGAAGTCATCATTCCATTGAACTAGAAACCGATGACCAGGAAAAGGAATATGATCAACCCCTCTAGTTGACCCTCGACCTCTCTTCGTAGATGGACCACATGCTCAATCGTTTGTCCCATAAAACAAGAACATAATATTTATTTACTTTACATGAATGTATATATTAATGTAAAATTTAACACAATTTTACCTTCAACGTCGTCGACAATACCTGCACTCGAGTGGCCACGATGACCACTGTTCTCTCCTGGTCTCCTATCAAGTTCATTTCAAACCTCTGCTGGTATAGCCACCACTTCATGAGGCCTAACCACCTCAATAATATCGCGATGTGGATCGAGTGCTTGTGGTTCTTCTTCATCTCGATCTGTCGTTTGTCGAGTACGAATAATGTGCCTGTATAGCATATATAAAAAATTTAACAAACATAAGATAATAATGAACATAATAGATAACATGTAACATATACAAAACCTAATAAAAAAACATACACAAAAATTGCTAACAAACACAATTAATACATTACCTAATCACCAAAGTAAGCTCTAGGTTCATATTTCAATACAATGTGCCAATTGGGTTGAACTGGATCTTGAACATAGAAGCATTGTTCCACGTGACAAGCTAAGATGAATGGATCTTCCCCATGCTTCATTCCGGACATGTTGACGGAACTAAATCCATTTTTATCAACTTGTATCCCATCTTTTCCTGACTCATCAAACGATGTGCATTTAAACAACACTATTTTAACCTTGGGACCGTAAGATAACTCAATCACTTCATCCAAAGTACCATAATTTGTAATGACATCAAATATGGGATTTCAATGGGAATAACTAAATGGTTTAGCTGACATGGTAATGCCACTATGTTGGGTTCTCCGTGTACTTTCCAAACTTTTGATATAAAACTTGTCTCCATTCACACAATATCCATCATAAAATGTAACCTTAGTTATTGGACCTCTTGCAAACCATTTCAAGTTCTCTGTAACATTTGGACTCTCTTGAACACGCATATTATTCATGAACTCACAAAACCACGTCTCGAACAAATCAGTGTGCATTTTTTCTAGATCATGAGGATTCAAATTCCTTTCACCTGAAGATAATTATTCCAAATGGAGATCTAGATATGGTGCCACAATATCAAGATTAAACAGTACATAATGATGAGCTTGCTCCAACAATACCTGGTCTAAAAAATGAGTTCTCCCTGCCCCAATTCGTTCTCTATCGGTGTACCACTCTTCACGTGTTAATTTTGCCTCCACCTCATCCAAATATAGAGAACAAAATGTCAAACACTCCTCTGCCAAGTACCCTTTGACGATGGATCCTTCAGGTTTACTTTTGTTTCAAACATAATGTTTGAATGTAAGCAAATAACACTCTATAGGATACATCCATCTGTAAAATACTGGTCAACTGCAAATAACCTTATAATGTTGTTCGTCAAGACAAAATCAAGACAACTTCCAATTTCAAAACTAGTGTTTTCAAATTTAGAAAACTTCCAATTTGTTGGAAGCTTTGGAGGTGAAGTAATAAGCCAGAGAGTAATATAATTTCTCTATATAAGTCATAACTAATAATTTCTCTATATAAGCCATAACTAATAATTTCTCTAGTTCTCTCATCTCAAAAGCTTTGGAAGTCAAATAATTTAATATTACAACCATTTCTTTATTTATTTCTAAAAAAACCCAGAGACTAATTACTTGTATTAATTCAAATTCCTCAAATTGATGTTGATTATTTCAGACGTTCCCATTTCAATTTCCAGAAATTATTTGCAAAAAAAAGGTCTATGAATCATAGTCAGAAAAATTAAAAACAAACATGCACGTATCAATCCAAGCAAATTTAGGAACTCAATCCAAATTAGAAATACACTTAAACCCAATCCAAACTATTAAACTCCTTAAACATCAAAACATCAACTTTAACAACCCAAACCACAAAAAACCTCAACATTCCAGACATAAAATCCTAACCTTCCCTCAATCTTTCTAAACAAAACTCCTAACCTTAGCTTCAGTTCATCAGATTAACTCAAAGTACACGAAATCAATATAATAACCCACATTCCACGAGGAACAAACAAGCAAAAATAAATATCCACAAACACAAGAAAAAAAACTGAAATTAAAAATTTTACATAGGAGGGGCGGCGACGTGGTGGACAGCGAGATAGAGTCGGGGATGAAGAGGGGAGAGGTGAGCTGCGTTCGACGACATGCGAGCAGGGGAGCACGAGTAGTGGAGCGGAACAAGGAGACGATGGGAGAGAGCGGAGATGGTGGGACATAATCAATGGTGAATAGGGAAGCGGGGAGAAGGCGGTGACGCCGCACGAGATAGTTTCATCGAGAAGATGGGATACAGTGATGTAGGGTAGGGAGTTAGGGATTCGTCGGGTAGTCGGGCAATTTCGCCGCTAAATATGTAGCTTATCGACGAAATTTCCGTCAGCATAGAGTCGTCGCTAAAGCCTGATTTTGTTGTAGTGTTTCAAATTGTTAAGGGGAATTGCGCTGGGATTTGAAGATGTGATGGGTGTGGAATCGTCCAATTAAAGGACTATCCTATCCCACTTGGGGACTTCCTCATCCTGCCATGGGACGACATGGTAAAATTGAGACTCGTCAACTCCAAGTGACACTATTGTTAGTGAATTTTCAACCCTCTGTCAAACTGAGTATCCTAGTGAGGTGACTAAGTCATCCCGCGAGGGGACTATATCATCCCATGAGAGGACACCACTGTCAAATTGAGACTCTTCAACTTGAAATGGCACTGTTGTTAGTGAATTGTCATCCCTCTGTCAGACTATGTATCCTAGTGAGGTGTCTGACTCATCCCACGAGTTGACTGAGTATTTTAGTGAGGTGACTGAGTTGTCCGATGAGGGGACTGATTCATTCCTTCGCGGGACTGTCCTGTACCATGATGGGATTAATCTGTCACGCTGTGGTAGTCAGTACAAAGTGATACTAAAATTACATTTAAAACAAACAAAGAAAACATTTTCAATAGTAATAAAAATTCAACACATTCGACTGAACAGTTAAACAATTACAGTTCAATAACATCTCATTAAACATTAAATAATTATAGGTCCTTAAGTTTTAGACAGAATGATGAGTCTGTGACTAATAATTATAGGTCCATTGAGTGAGTGTATTACACCAGGGTCCCGTTTTGCGGCCGATTGTAGACCAAGCATATGACATTGGATCTAGGTAGGACATAAATTGCACAATTATTGCTCCTCGTCCATTGGCATTGTCATTCTCCACTTTCAATAGCCAGATCCCAGTCCACTTTGAGTGTAGATCTCCAAGAATCAGCAACTATTTTAGCTGGCTCTTCGTGGTAACCCTCGTCATTTTGTTTGGCATTTTTGAACAATCTTTTGCGGCAAGCTGTTTAGTTGTGTTATTTTGCTTCCTTTCTCTTCTTTATTACTTAACCCCGGAAATGTAAGTAAGAAATACCTGAGTATCACAAATATGGGGTAAAATAAAGGATATATAGCATGAATGCACTGTATGATATAATACTAATCAAATACCACCAGACTTACCTTTTGCTAGTCCCAAGCAAAATAGAGAAATAAAAATATTGGAAACGAGAAATCCTAACTTTCGTAGGATTCATAGTTGCACTTAGCATGTTCAACAAGCCGTTGAATTCATTGTCTCCAAGGAGGAGTGTTGTATCATGATGGTTTTCAGTGGATATACCCACAAAATCTGAACATTGATCCATTATTCAACCTAGCATCATGACTCGATGGACGTGCTTTTGTCGATCATTGGACACTGTCATACTACAGGACGACTTTATATATATATATCTTGTCCACACACCAAGCCTAGGGATCCATTCGTGCAAGTTAATTAAATCTTAAGTAAAAGACATGGGCAACCTTAATATCCTTAAATGATATGTTGTGTAAAGTCCATTAAGGTTATTATTTATATTTTCTTCTTTTTCTTCTCTTTTTATATATGAAGGAATTAAACTTGTTGTGGTTTGATTCTCCTAGGGTCCGGTTTCGTGCATCATCGTTTGTGATCACTTACACTATCATGTACAGCTTCCCTAAATCTCCACCTAGGGTGATCCCTACCACCCATGTAACGGGAGTTCAGTCGGTTCATCCCAAGTCAAAAGACTAGCACCAGGTATTAAGTCCCCCTTAGATCTAATTTCCTGTGTCATAGGAGCCGTGCGAAAAGAGAGAACACCATAATAAATTATTTCTTATCTACATATGAACCAAAACCCGTATACTTACGGTTTCACAATAGGAGTTTAAGGGTCTTTAACTTTAACAAACTTCCTTATACTACCACGCACCAATACAAATGAAGAAGACTCACTAGGTTCAGGGTGGACTTCCTTATTTATTTGAGTACTAAAACATTATGATTACTCTCTCACCAATGGAAAACCTGGGTGTATCCTTACGATTAGATAAGACTTAAAATTAGTGTACTAGACATCCTAATGCGTCATGTTCAAGTCAATTCTGGGAGCTTCCTTTTTAATTTGCCTCTCAACGGTTTTGCAAACGCTGAAGACAAAAAACACATGAAATAGAAGGCAAGTCACCTAAGGATCATGGTATAGCAAGATATATACCAATAAATAAATAACAGAATAAATAAAAAACTTCGACTATGTACATACGTAAATCACCCCCGTTACTTCATATATTTACTCAATGACTACATGGATTTATGCAAGAAGAATAAAAGATCTCACCAATGTGAAGCGCAAAAGGAAGTTCATGGTTATGTTGATGGACACAAACCCGAATTCCTCAAAACATGTGAGTTACTTAATAAGGGAATACGAGTACATCAACAAATGGAGCCGAAATCCTCAAGGAGTGGGAGCCACGACAACCAACATTTTTTGTTTTTAATATAACTATATGAAAAAAGAAGCTCTATTTTCCTTTGTCAAAGGACAACAAAAAGGAACCTCATAGTGGATCAATGTACTTGGAATGGGAAAATTACACCACGTTGGCCCAAAATACTCGTGTGTAGGTCCCCCTCACAAAGTCTATCAGATATCGGGAGAGGACATAAATTGCACGCAGAGGCGTATGATTCAAAGGAATAATCTGAAAGAGCTCGAACCTCTCAAGAGTTTGGCAACAATTGTTCAACCGAAGAAGAGTTCCACCATTGCGGTATTAAAATCATGATCATTAATCCAAACTCGCCAACCAATAGGCTGGTGTGTTGGAACATGGTCAGGAACCTCGTTATGCTTGCCCGACACACAAGGCATACAAAAAGTGGGTCTTTCATCGAAGATATCCTTTAAGGACCTCCCAATACCCTCATTACGTCTTATGAAAATAAAAGGATTAGGGAGCCGCTACTCTCCCAAAGGTGGGTCCTTGAGGGGTACAACATTAAGATCATGTGGCTAAAGGGCCACAGGACAAAGAGATAAGGCACAATCCTGTGTCAACCCAATATCAAGCTGGTCCATGTTATTTTTTATTTGGATCAAATCCTCTACCAAATGATCATGTATTGAAACATCATCTCTCTCAGACTGACTAGGGTATTGACTTTGAAATATTGGGCTTTGAGTTTGTGGGTGTGGTGGTGGTTCGATATCAGAAGAGGAATCCTGATGTTGACAAGAAAGACCACCCTCCTCACGTTCACTTAATTGTTGTGTCATCTATCAAACTTGCATTTCCAGAGTTTGCAAGGTATTCAAGTTGGACTTCATCCCATTTTGAGTGGTTTGCATGAACGTTTGGAAGGTTTGTTCTAAGGAATCAGGTATCAGGAGAATAGTGATTCAAATAGAACTCGGCATCCCCAATGTCGAGTTCTATTTGGATCTGTTCTCCTAGCACTCAGATCGTGTATGAAATGGTTGGACGGTCAGGATAGGTCTACAATAGAACTTGGCATCTATAATGCCGAGTTTAATAGTCATAAGTCGGAGTTTAATAGGCAGAAGTAGGCAAATTTGCGGTCCAAAAAAATACATTAAATTAATTCAAGTCTTACAATTAATCAACTCTTAAAAAGGATTTAAGGCGTACATTCGTTCAAGTCATAACAAAATACATTACATTAATTCAAGTCTTACAATTAATAAACTCTTACATTCATTCGTCTCACTAAATAGTTACATACAAAATATTCAAACTATTTTGCTATATAGGTTCGTTGCATCGCTTTCGGTTATGCCCTATACTGCCGCATCTCCCACACCTTACCCTTCTTCCAGAGTGTTCGTCCATCTCGTTTCCGATTCGCGTTGATTTAGGCCGACCGGGAGGTCTTTTGGTTTGGGGAGGCTTCATTGTGATGTTGCATCGATCTGGCCAATACCTCACATCAGGAATTGGGATAAATATCGGTTTGTACGCCTCCCTGTACATTTGAACCTCATAATACGGAGACACCAAATGTGAAGTGTTGACATTTGCATGTCTGCCACTGCAAACTGCTAGTACATGTGAACATGGGACGTGCATTGTAATTATGTATCCACAAGTGCAAGTAATAACTCTTTCTTCAAATTTCACGAGGTATTTTTTCTGGTCATTAGCTTCAACCTGGTACATCAGCTGGTGGTACCGAGTTACTGTTTGTGTTCTGGCCAGATTGCTGTTTGCCGTCACCATTGTGTGGACTGTCGGTACATATGTTTCATTCCACAACTCGGCGACGTCCCTTCTTTTAACAAAGAATTTGTTCAAGCGGAGAAAGGTCATCAAAATCATGGTTGTAATTGCATACCGCGTGCCCCTCGTAAGACATTGTTGAAGCTTTCTGACATGTTTGTTGTCAAACATCCGAAACGTCGACCCCCGTCGTGACAACAAGTCCATCTTTCCAAAGGACCTTGATGCAGAATCCACTCGTATACCGGTTTATGTTCCTCTGCAATAGCCTTCATTAACTCTTCAAATTTCATAAATGAATGAGTTTTACCCGCTTCGAAAAACTTTATTTGTCCCAATCATTCCTTGCAATTTCGATGTTTAGCAAGATTTGCTTTCATGTGTCGAAGACAGAATCGATGTACATGCCCCTCCGAAGGTGGAAATGCGGCTTGCACACAAGCGTTTATTCCCGAATATCTGTCGGTGATAATACACAAATCGGGTTGCCTTGTAACTCTACTTGCGAGCAAATGAAGGAACCACGTCCACGACTCTGTATTCTCGCTTTATACAACAGTAAACGGCAAAGGAAAAATTCCGTTGTTTGCATCCGTGCCCATAGCAATTAGCAATAAACCTCTATATCTGCTATAGAGGTGCGTTCCATCCACACTGGGTCTACAATAATGAAACCCACTAATTGAAGGCCTGAACGCCCAAAACACACGCTTAAACATCTCCTCGTCTGAATTTACCTGGACATACTCTATTTCGACAACAAACCCTTCATTGTTCTGATTTCAAGTGAGTATTTGGTCTTCACCCTTTCCATTATTTCAGCAGGAGTAATTGTGAACTTAGTTCTAACAGATGGCATTATCAAGTCACATACAAAATTAGCACTACATTGTTTGTTGTCGTTTAGCAATATCGGATTGGAACAAGTGTGCTTGGCGTCGTATATATGTTTTATCTTGAAAATATCTGCAGCCTTTTGGAACAGACGCATGTAGACGTCATTTGCAGTTATCTTCATCACGACGAATACAATGAACAGTATACCGTTGCATTGAAGAAACCACAACTGAATACTGAACAAACTTTTTAATGTGCCACGATTGCAGAGCATGAACCAAATCATCCTTCGTTGCGAAAATTCGTTTATCCCAGAAAGAACGACCATCTTCCGTACGCTAATCACTCTGTTCCAAATTATTCGCAGCATCGAAGAATGAGTGTTCAATTACCGAATTCTCTATCCAGTTGTCGTCCTCGAAGATATCGGGAAGTTCATTAAGAGTTGGAACCATGTCGTTGTTAGCAATTACATTATCAACAACGTCGTCGTCTTCACAGTTTATGGATTGGCCCATCGCATATATGACATCCTGCGTCTCCGGAACGACTTCATTAGCAGAAACACCTTCAGGTTCATCTTCTACAGCGAAGGGTGTGCTGTAATCCCCTAATTCCTCAGTGTCATCATCTTGAACGCTATGCATCTTTTCCAGGTCTTCTGGTCGACTAAAATGAATTGGGTCAACAGTTGACAAAGCAAGCCCAAGGTAGGGATATGAGGTCGATGGTCTGGCCCTTCCAGCGAACTCATCATGACTGTAATGCATGGGTACAAATTGTGACAAACCAGGATAAGGATTTGCACTGCTGGAAGGAATGTCATGCGCATTTTCTGGCCATTCGTTTCCTGTTTGGAAGTTATGCGATTGGAAAAATGGAATTTGCTGGTATGCTGGAACTTCTGTTGTAGGATTTAGACTTATATTCAAATCTATTCCATAGTCCCAACCGGTCGACCTTACTGTACCATACTCCGGCGAATGAGTGTTCGTTGTCAGCGTAGGGTCGAGCACTTAACAAATTTTGACAGAACCTCCCCTATATTTTTCAAATTAGTAAATTTAAACATGCACGGTAGAACAAACTAACAATACTACAAACTTCAATTCTCACATACATTCAAACTCACATACATTTAAACTCACATACATTTAAACTCAAATAAATCATTTTTAAGTTTACATTCATTGAAAGTAACATACATTCAAACCAAAATAACAACAAAAAATCTAATTTTAATCACAATAATCAAACTTAAATTCAACTAGTTTTAAGATTACTACCGTAGACCTACAATCAACAAAACTAAAATCAATAATCAACTAACAAACAAGAAATAAAACGTTTTGCCTAAACACCCAAAATCGAATTCGAGTTTTTACCAAAACGGGTTCCTAAACCAACAAAAACACTACAATCATACATAAAACAACAATGTATATCATCCTAATACATAAAAAGGCAAGAAAACGGTGGAAAACGAAAAAAATCGAAACCCTAACCTTAAAAACGCGAGAACTCGGGGGGGGGGGGGGGGGGGGGGGGGCGTCGGGCTGCTTTTATAGCCCGACGGAACTGGGCGTTGGTAACGCCGAGTTCTTCCTTAACAACATGACATCTAGGATGTCGAGTTCTATTTAAGAAATTGTTCTCCAGGCACGTCAACTGTCCCTTGCACGATCTGAGCGACAGGAGAACAGTTTCTTAAATAGAACTCGGCACTCCCAGTGCCGAGTTCTATTTGAATCACCTCCTGAGTGGAAAATTTCAAGTGTTGGCCAATAAAAAACCAAAGTAGAACTCGACATCACCAGTGCCGAGTTCTCCCAAGAAGGACTCGGCAGTGGTGATGCCGAGTTCTATATGCACAAAAAAAAAACCCGCCGTTGCCACGTGTCACCATGTGGTGGTAGCGGGTTTAGTTTGACAAATACTTTTAATGGAGGTCTATTTTGGCAATTTTTATAAAAGAAAAACTATTTTGAAAAAAAATCAAAAAATAAAAGGTATTTTTTAGGAAAAAGCTTTGGACTAAAATGAGAACAAAATGTTATTATGTTGAAATTTGAAATGTAAACCGGAGCATCTAAAACCAAATCGTACGATTCATGGGCATGTGGCTTCTGAGTCAGATTTTATTTTCTGCCTGTCCAGATAGATTTCATGAGTAACTTCGAATTTTTTTTCTTCCCACATGTATTTATTTTATAATGAGCTTTGTTTTCTCTAGGAGTGTTTAGTTTATTTTTTATTTAGTTAGGTTTGTGTTTTCACTTGAGTTTTTGAAAACATGTCATTGAAAATGATTTATATTTATATTTCTTTGTGGATGAATTTTGGGTAGGAACTAACTCGTACCAATTTGTGTGCGTTTTTATTCGGATTTCTTTAAGTTGTGCTGTGTGTCATCATTTGTCAGTTATGTAATCTATGATAAAACAGTCAAATTCTATTTAATTTTTCCACTTTCAATATTCTTTAATTATGGATTTTTATATCAATGCCCTTATGATTTCACATGTATATCTCTATCTATAAACTCTTCAAAAATGGATCATCCTGCCTTCAATCAAGTTTTATTAACTACCCTGTGCAAATTTGTATGTTTTGTAGAATATGTATCAACGTCATTTTTAAAGATATTATTGTATGAACATCCCCGGTAAACTCCATAAATACACTATTTTTAAATTGTGTGATCTGAAAAAGTATCAAATTTTCATTTGTCTTTCGTAGACATGGGAGAATGATAGAGGTTTCAATATCTAATTCGCCATCTGGACACCAATTTGATTTAAAAAGGATATTGACACTTAAGTGTTGACAATCATTTATCATAACCTAACATCACATTTTGGTAAATAATTGTATGTATTTTAACGTATTTGTACATTCTTTGAGTGAAAATGTGACAACTGTCACTTCAACCGATCCATTTAGGAGTTGAAGTTGTAAGGCAGAGGACGGTCGACAAAATTTGAAACAGGAGATTTAGTTTGGATCTGAATTTGTAGGAGTGGACGAGTTCAAATTGGATTAAAGGTAAGGCTTAAATAAAATCAGTCAACCATATCAACCCATTTTAATGCTTAGGCGTAGATCTTGACTTTCTTATGTGCGTAATAAATGTGAAATTGCAAATCGTCTTATAAGTTTTTATGTATGTTGAGTCTGCATCAAATGATACTTTGATATTTTTCGTAACCCTGGTCAACCTGTAAGATACATGAATTTCCAATTTAAGTAGTCAATCATTGGTTAAACATGTATTGTGCATGTTTCTATTAGAGGTTTATCAAGAAATTAAAAGAGATTAGAACAAAACTCAAGAGACGTAACCAAAATTGGATGAAGACTTGTAATTTAACATTTATTGAGTTCATGTACACTTGAGCATTTCTACAGAAAATGGCAGAATAAGGAATCATATATGTACACTCGAGTATTTGTCATACAAAATTTGTTACACCCGCCTCTGGGTGACAACTACACACTACTACAAATATAAACTTTCCCGACAGAATTTCTGTCGGTATCTACTACAGACAGATTATCCGTCGGCCAGATGCCTTCTTTGTCATGTCAGGCTAAAACAATTTCAACCCGCACCCAAGAGAGAGTTTTGCACGGGCGCAACACATGCAAACCATTGGGATGACTGAATTTACGTAAGCCAGATGGTGATATTGGATAATATCCCCAAATCCATCCTGAACGACGAAACTTTTTATTTTCCGCCCGACAAAATCCCTAACCGTCTGATCCCAAACTACTCGCCATTGTCGTTCTCACGTCGTGCCGCCGTCCTCGCCCCCTCTCCGTGTCACTCCTTCATTGCCATTCTCGCGTCGTACCGCCGTCGTCGACCCTATCTTTATGTCGCTTTGCCGTTGTCGTTCTCGCACCGCTGTCATTGACTCTATCTTTGTTTCCACTCGTAGTCGCCGTTCTCGTGCTGCGCCACCGCCATCGGCCGTCTCCGGCCCAACCATGTATGCCATTTTTTTCTTATTGACGTTTGATCATGTAAAGGGTAGTGATTAGTATGGCTGTTAATGTGAAAAGTTGGTGCCTTTAGCCCTTTACATTATGTTCTTGATTCCATTTACTTTTTGTTTCTAGGAATCAAACCGGCAGCAATTAGTATTTATTATTGGTTCTGTTTATTTTTTTTTTAATTTGGGTGTTATTGTTCTTTATATTTTTGCTTGGTTGAATTCTATGTGCCAACAAGAATATTTGTTCTTTGAGTTCTCATTTTTTGTATATTTCAGAGAAATATCCTCAGAATCCTTTTATGTTTTGAGATCCATTGTGTATAGATTGTTTTATAGTACATCTTGATCATTCAATTATAGGTAATCTAGCTTGTTATGGGACCATGACTATGTCCATGTGTCTATTTATTGTCTGAATGTTTTTGGTTGTTCCATGTAAGGGATACTCTTAACGTGTTTGTATTAGGAAAATTTGACTTTCTATGCTTCAAGTGACCCAAAATTTAAAAAAAGCCACCATATTGACTCCTCTAAAAAAGGGTTATGTTTCCACTTCTCCCTAAAATATCCTTGCATAAATCGTGGGACCATTCCCCTCTTTCTCTCTCCCTCTTTCCCTTTAAATAAGCAAATCATTCTTTCTGTCTCTTTCTTTCGACAATTGCAAACCTCTCTCTCTCTCTCTTTCGTGCATTCCATCTCTCTCGCACTCGACCCCTCAATCGAACTCAGAGTCGTACCCGATCGAACAACTCCTCTATTGAAGCCGACGACGAAGGTCAATTTTAGAGCACATTTTGTTTATGTTTTTAGTTTTTTGATATAGTTTTTCAAGGTTAGGTTATTGTTTCTATCAAAAATGTAGTTCATTACCACCATTTATTGGTATTGATTGGAGTTTTGTGGTCTAGGTTGGAATTGGAACCATTTTCCAGTGTTTCCGACGAGGCTTGATTCGATACCCAGTAGTCATATCCGGCCTCAATAGGTTTGATCGTAGTACGATAGGTACTTGATTGTTATGCTCGATGGAAATCAGATCTTCTTTTTCCTATGAGCACAGTGGGTTTGATATTTGTTCAATTCCTTTTGCATGTGAACTCGATAAGATTAGTTTGATTGTGAAGAACTACGAGCTCGATTCCCTTTTCCTTTGAAAATTTCCCAATGTTTTTAATCTGGTTGCCATTTTTTCATGTTTTAGTTTTGAAGAAGCCAAAGCTAATAGTTCCAACTCAGGATCATTTCCCCAGCCGTGTGACATACATGGGTAGTAAGCATATGAATGACATAAAAGAGAAGTTTTGGGAGCACGTGTTGCTGGAAACGGCAAAGGAATCTCCGTTCAGACAATTATTTGAGGAAAGCAAATTATAGTTCTCTGGTGTTCTTGCCCATCAGTTATAATTGCACATCAGTAGTAGAGAAGGCGAGGTTCATTTTGTTTGGGCTCGAAGACCTACAAATTGAGTAGATATGAATTTACACTAGTCACTGGTTTCAACTTCAACACTATACCGTCAGAGGTTGAGTTGCATGCTCACCTTACTAGTGACCGCCTAATCATGGATTATTTTAATGGGGAGCCGGAAATTCAGATATCCCAGTTGGAGGTGGCATGCAAATGCTGTATAGATGCTAATGACGTCTACGAGTTGTGATTATGCTTCCTGATTGAAGATGTTTTATATGCCCGAGAGGGCAAGATAATCGTATGGGCGGATATGGTCAAGATGGTTGAGGACCTAGACTATTTCAAGTATCCAAAGGGGAAGTCGTCTTACAAGAAGCCGCTAACATCATGTCAAAAAGATATGATTAAGCAGAAAGAATACTATGACAATAAGGAAGTGAAGGGGCAACAAAAAGAGGCCAAATACAGTATATACAGTTATGCCCCCGCGTTATAGTATTGGGTGTACAAGGCCCTTCAGCAGTTCACCACCTAGTATGTTGTGAACCGTGGACACGAGTTCCCCAGGATGCTTAGCTGGACGAGCAATGAGAAAAACGTCCCGCAGAAGGCTGATGTTACACAAATGTTTTCTTAAAAAAGTAGCATTAGTTTGTTTTCATCGTTGTCAATTCATATTTTTATTTATAGTTTGATCGATAGGCTTGATAGGAGTTCGATAGACCTCGATTGTTAACATTTGTTGTTAGTTACTAGACTATTTAGCTTGCTCGATGGGTTCGAATGAGCTCGATATGACATCGGTAGTTAACATTTGTTTTTATTTATTGGAGTACTTAGTTTGCTCGATAAGCTCGTTATTAGTTAGACAGACCTTGATAGTTAATATTTGTTGTTAGTTACTATAGTATTTAGTTTGCTCAATGGGTTCGATATGACCTCCATAGTTTAAATTTTGTTTTTATTTGCTGAAGTGCTTAGTTTGTTGGATAGGCTCGATAGGAGTTCGATAGACCTTAATAGTTAAGATTTGTTGTTAGTTACTAAACCTAATATAATGTTTTATATTTGTCACAGTTGACCGTGTACACTTATTTTGTGTCTCGTACATCTGAGGTTGAATATTACAACAACCTTACTGAGGTTGATGGCCCCCTACCACCTGGGCTCGATGATTATGTTGATGAGGTGGCTGAGAGATTAGATAAGGCTGCCAAGGAGGTGAACATTTTTGCAGTGGATGTCATAGAGGAGGAAACAACTATCCCTACCTCTACCCCAGCCGCAACCTCATCCCAAGTAGCAACCCCAACCGCAGTCCAAACCACTGCTTTAGCCGAATCTCGTGATTACCATCTTTTGGTAGAGAGGTTGGAGAGGGTGGAAGCAATGAAATGGTTGATGGAAGCAAAGCAACTATTGATAGAAGTGACATAACTGTCCATGGAAGCAAAGCAACTATCGATGGAAGTGACACAACAATCGATGGAAGCAAAGCAATTATCGATGGAAGGTCAACTGAAGAGCATCATTGAGCATCAGTGTTCCATAATGGACCAGATGGTTAAGCTTGTGTCTTCGTAAGAAGTACGTTCGAGACCACCATATGACGAGCATCAGTTGTCCATTGATGAGAATTAAATTTATACCGCAAGTGCACGGCGTCAATGAAGACGTGGCAAGTACCGTTTGGTTTTCGATTTAGGAAAGAAAGAGAGAGAGAAATAAGTTTGGTTTGAGATTTTTGGTTTTTTAATTATCTAAAGCAAGAACAACAAAAACAAAAAGAAAATAAAGCAAATATGGATGAGAGTCCTGCGGGTGGAGGTTTAGATGTCGAGTTTTGTTTAGAGAAATCTGAAACTTATAATAAATCACATTAGTTATAAAGCATTACATGATAAATGATTCAACATAAATTCAAGTAATCAAAATATACTAACACAAAATTAAAATAATAACATCATTCTTCTTCTCATCACCCTAAAGCCATCACCCCCACCCTTTGGAGAGAGTTAGAAACTCATGGATGGAGGGAAGGAGAAGGGGTCGTAGAGAAACTACAAAAGAAAACTAAAAACATAAAATAAACCAACAGAATTTTATTACTAAAGCATGGAATAAAACAACCAACTCCTTTACAACATCGTTTTGGGGCTATTTATAGCCGATACAAGGGACCCAAGTATAAAATAGGAAAGTACACGCGTCATGACACGACTGGACAAAATCCGGGGCCACGGATCGAAAGGGGTGCGGCATTTCCGCCGCATTTTGTATGTAAGGTGCGGTGTTGGCGCCGCAAATTGTGCTCTGATTGGATCCGGATTTTTCCTGTGTGTTTATGGTATGATTTAAATGTCCTTTACGCGTCTGGATTGATTTCTTTCCTTTCTTTTGAGCTCCGACTTAATTTCTTCATATATTTGGAGATCCAAATTGATTTTTCTTTAGAACTTCTCCAAAATAATATTTTGGTACATTAATTTGCAGTCGGGTCCTCGGCTTTTTGCAATTAAGTCCTTGACTACTTTTGTGCTTAAGTCCTTGACCTTTTTGTAATTAGGTCTTTGAATGCTTTTATGCTTGGATGAACTTGTATTTGAATCCCGATAATCTTGACTTGGTCTTTATGATAGAAATGAGTCTCTTGCACGTGTTTATGCTCGGGATATGGGTAATTTGCATTCAGGTCCCTGTATTCTGTAAATAAGACTAAACACATACCTTAGTAGCATTTATTGATATAAATTTAATCTAAATGAACGACATATGATGCAATGTATGCAATGCATCAAATATCCCCACACCTAGATTTTGCTAGTCCCTAGCAAAACAGAATATAAGAAAAATGAAAAACAGGGAAATCCTAACTCATTTTCGTAGGAATCACGGTTGCACTTAGCATGTGCAACAAGCCTTTAAACCCCTAAGTTTCCTTTGAGGTCGAGTTTTGTCTCGTGAGGGTTTTCAGTTGACACACCCACAAAGTCTTAATTCAACATTTCATTAATAACTCTCAATATCTCCACCTCAACCTTATACATCTCGCTTAGAATTCTTGCATGCTCATTATACAAATCTAACTTATAAAAAGTCTGACTTGGTCTTTGTTCCTCCAACATTCACACCACTAACCCTTCTACACATGTTATCACTTAAATTATTTTGCACGCCTCCTCTGGTCGTGAAGTATCATTCGGATCAACCATGGCATGGATCATTCTTTTAACTTTGGGCCTTGAGTATCTTAAAGTATATTTTTTTCCGTGATTCAACACATTTGCTTTTTCTGACACTTTTACCCTTGTTGCATTCGTGTAGCGAGTTTGGTCGATAATCCCGAGCTGGTAGACTCAAGTTACCGGGTTTTAAGATACCCCTACGGACCAATGACTCGAAGGCTTGGGCTTTTGTAATCATTTTGCAAAATGTGCTTTCCTCACTTTATTCCTTTATTTTTACTTTTATTTTCCTCAAGGCTTAATTGCTATTAGAAGTCGACAGTTCCCGGTGTATTTTCCTCAACCTCTACTTTTTATCAACCACTTCAAAGATTTGATTCATACAATTTAAGTGCATTCATGTCTTACAGGGTAATGAGTTATTTCTTTGGAACTTAGATTTATGTCATAATTTCTACAAGCAGAACTATATAATAAGGAACAAAAACTCAATGCAATTTGTACTCGGGTTTTGGTGGTTCAATCTTAAGCTATGTCATGGAATATTGATATCTTTTTAAACAAACAGAATATATAGATAGATAAACAAACACCCCCCACACCTAAATCATGCACTGTCCTCAATGTATGCAAAGATAACGCAAATGCACTTATTACCTGAGTCAACTTGCGGTAGAGGGATTGAATAGCTCAGAGTCAACCATAGTCAGAACTGGATTGAATGACACCATGTTGGTGCATGTATCCAGTTGAATTGTTCCCCATGTTGCACTGAGAGTCCAGAGGCAAAGATTCCACACCCCTCACCTGTATTGGTTCTCTTATTTGCTCGAGTGATGGTGAGTGGGTAGATGAATTTCTCCCCCCTTTTCTCACTTTCTTTTTGAGTTTGTGATGATTTATTTGATTCAGAAATCTTATAGATACGCGATCTCATCACAACATCACTTTGATTGCATACTATTTCTGGTTCATTATCAACATGAAAGATATTAAATTCAGCCTTTAAGTTCCTGATTGACATCATTTCATGCTCATATTTGTATCTTATATCCATTATCTTACACCTAAGCAATGCTACGTGACGAGTTTTATGTTTAGTTTTCAGGAATAAAGAGGTTTGAAGAGAAGAGCCATGAAAGGACCCAAAAGCTGGGAAAAAGGACTGAATGGTGAGATCTAGGGACCAAGATGCAAGGGAGAAGGACCTGAATGTAAGACAGAAGGACCTAAGACCAAAACAGAATACTCCACACCATCATGGGGAGTATTTTACCAATTCTATTCGGGTCGGAGCTCCAACAAGTCGAGTAACCGCATCAAAGACCAACAATACCAGAAAGCAAAGTCCACAACAAATTCCAACACGATCCGACAATTTTGGACCGCCAATTGGCGGTCTTGGACCGCTAATTGGCGGTCCATATTGCTCAGGATCCGTCGAAATTTCTCCTGGACTTGTATTAATGTTTGTTTAGGCTATTGTTGGTATTGGTTTAGTCCCACATCGGGGGATTGTCCCCGATTAGCTTTTTCCATGCTTATAAATAGAACTCTTCACCTTCCATTGTAATTACCCATTGTTTGGTGGCATTCTCTCTACTAAGGAGTGAGCCTTGAAGCAATAACTCAAGGTGGAGAAGGATGCTACCTTCAATGTGAGTCATTGTTAATAAAAGTTTATTTGTTTCTTTTAATCTTGTTTTGTTATGTTGTTTGTTTTGTGTGGGTTGTTTTACTTTGTTTAATTTCTTGTTTAGTAATTTTAGTATCTTAGTTAAATGTTTTCTTTACTTAGTCTAATCAGTAGTGTAATGAGTAGTGAGTAGTTCCATCCCCATTTGGGGGGTGGAGAAATATGTGATATAATTATGTAGTGTATTAAGTGTGTGTTATTTTTATCCATTGAGCTTTATATGATTTCCATAACCATCTAATGGGTCTCCACTCTTTATCTTTGATATGCTAATGCTCTTGAATGAAGCTTAGCTTATGCTTTGATTAGTGTACCTATTTTATGGGGAATGATAAGGTTAGGATATGGATGAAGTTAATATTGGAAACACAATTTGTAATGTATGTGCTCTTGTTGCCTTTACCTTAGCTAATGTCTTGTATGTTTTAATGATGTAGTGAAATCTTAATTCATGTAGAGGCATAGTAGGGTATAGTCTTTATACTTGAGTTCATGTAGCTTCATTCCAATTATTGTCTTGTATGTTTTAATGATGTAGTCTTATCTTAATTCATGTAGAGGCAAAGTTGGATGTAGTTTTATGATTTCATGCACTACATGTTGCCAGGAGCTTAATGAACACACACACACTTCTTTATGTTCACATTATTTCTCTACCCCCTTTGGGGTTTAGTTTTATTGCTTATCTTCATTTCCTTTTGCATTCTAGTTTAGCATTGTAGTGTAGTTTAGTGTAACCAATCCTTTTCTCCTTTCTTTACCCCTTGCCTTCGCACGAACCAAGTGTCGACACACCTCCCAGTGGACGACCCGTATTTGCCACCGCTTCAACGCGGCCGTGCACTTGCGGTAGAAATATAAAACGATCAATCAAGTTTTTGGCGCCGTTGCCGGGGAGGTGCTCTGTCCAGACGTTGGTTTGGGCGATTCGAGTGGTTTTTAATTTTTTGTTTCCAGTGTTGTTTAGTTTCAGGGAACCTAAGGATCAAGGGGAGGCTACTGGAGAAATTTGAGGACCAGAAGCTACAAAAAGACCGCCAATCAGCGGTCTGGGACCGCCAATTGGCGGCCTGGTGAGCCTCAACTGTTCTCAAATTTGTTCCAGTTGTTATATTGTTCATGTTAGTTATCTGGGAGCACAATTTTGCATACTGTGACTTCTACTTTGCTCCCAGATTTAATTTCAATCCCCTTTAATCAACTTGGACCATAAAACTCAAAGCAAAAGACTAGACTTCTTGCCATCTAGGTCATGCATCATTTGTAGACCTTGCATGCATTTGTCTTTTCTTTTCCTTACATTTTGTTGTTGATTGCTGGCGTGAGGTACGTGCACCCCGATCTCTCATTCATGCATGTTTCGATCATGCATTAGTTAGTAAAGTGCATCGGGACAAGAGTGAGTTGAGCGTTTGATTGGAGTGATTGATTGCTAGATTTAAGCTCAAAACGCTACTAAGGAGGGGCTGTCCCATAAAAGATAAGGTGGGGGATTTCATCACCCTTTCCTTGGCCCCAAAAATCACTCGTAATAAAGCCTTAACTTAAAGTAAGTAGACATTGGCCCTAAGGAATTCGGACGCACTAGGAGAGTAATCTAGTCGAGACCGTCATGACCTGATCGGCGTTGCCTACCTTGTCGATAGTAGGAGGTACTGGATCTCCGGATCTGGTATCACTTGCTGGGCATTGTGGTCCTCGTTGTAGGGAGGTGAGGCGTGTCAAGGCTAGTGACCTCGAAGTTAGGCGTCGTCTAGCTTAAGGACCCATTGCCTTACATTGTTTGAGCCGTGCTTGCTAGTTTGGCTTCTTCCTGATCCCGTTACCCACGCTAGCTTTAGGGATTCTTCCCTTCTCCTCTGAGTCATCTTCTTCTCACCTTCTTCTACGTTATAGTCTCCTCCCCTTTACACTCTCTGGTAGCGTTTTAGGGTCGAGTCGAGCACTTTTTGCGAGCTTAGTCTCGTGGTGGTGAGAGTGGTCGACTCGAGAGTTGTTTGTTGAGATGGATGGTTACATGGGCGACCATTCATATCATTGTTGGGACCAGGATGATTCTCCCTGGTATTCCGGACCCATGCAACCTGGGGTGTCTCAGACGAATACCCCGTACGGTTGGGATGATCTTCATTATGTGACTGAGCAATCTTCATATAGGGGTGATATGAGAGAGGCACCGACGGCTAGATCTCCATCTAGTTATGTTGGATCATACTCTGGGCAACAAACTTTGGCCTCTTTCATGCATGCGGTAGACGACATGAGTGCACCAGTGGCTCCAGTAGCCATACCGTGCGATTGTTGTGGGTTGAGTGGTCATAATATCGGGGAATGTCCTTATGTTCCCCCAGAGCCTGAGTATGAGCATACATTTTCCCAAAATGCTCAATATGACCATTACGCATCCGCGTACATCCCGAGAGTGATGGATTCATGGGGAAACAATTCTTATTCAAATTCTTATACTTCATATTCACTCCAGTATCCTCCTCCCGAATACCCAGAATTCTACCAGCACCCCACTCCAAATCATTGGACTCATTCTCAGCCCATCAACACCCAACCCCAAAATTTCCCAAGCTCTGACTTGGACCCCGTCGTTGACCGCATACCTGATTCCTTGAAACAAACTCTCCAAACATTCATGGAAACCACACAAAATTTATTGAAGTCCAACTTGAATTCCTTGCAAACCATGGAAATGCAAGTGAGCCAGATGACACAGCAATTCCATGAACGTGAGGAGGGTAACTTTTCTTGTCAACATGAGGATTCATCTTTTGATATCAAACCACCACAACATCCACAAATTCAAAGCACAATCTTTCAAAGTCAAACTCCTAGTCAGTCTGAGGGACTTGGGGTTTCAATTCACGATCACTTAGTGGAGGATTCGATTCAAATTGAGAATAACTTGGACCAGTTTCATTATGAGTCGGCACATGATTGTGCCTTATCTTTTTGTCCCGTGGCCCTTGAGCCACATGATCTTCATGTTGTGCCTCTTAAGGACTCACCTCTGGTGGAGCAAGAGCTCCCTAGTACCCTCAATTTCAAACAACCTGATGAGAGTTTGCCTCTCACTATTGTTCCTGATCATCTTGGAAATGATGGAACATCAAACAACCACATTGCTCATGAGGGTATTAGGAGTTCCTTGGAGGATACCTTGGGTATGAGACCCACTTCCTGTTCTCCTGGTGAGTTGGACATGCATAACGAGGTGCTTGACCTCGTTCCGACCCACCAGCCTGTTGGTTGGAGAGTTTGGATTGATGATCATAACTTCAGTTCCGCAACGGGAGATATTTTTCTTCCGTTGCCCCTTATTTCCCAAACTCTTGAGTGGTTCAAGCTCTTTCAGTTTGATCCTTTGAATGAGACGCCTTTGCGTCCAATTCATGAACCTCTCATTTCATCTGGTGCTCTTTGTGAAGGGGGCCCACGCATGCGTATTCTGGCCCCGCGTGGTGTCATGTTCCCTTTCCAAGTGCATTGACCCACTCTTGAGGTTCCCATTTGATGTCTTTTGACAAATGAAGATGGGAACTTATGTTTGTACATAGTTATATAAAAAAAAGAAAAAAAGAAGAAAAAAAAAGAAGTACAATAAAAGACTCCTTCAGTGAGCATTGATTGTTGTGAGCCCCAACCCTTGTGTATTTGGGCTCCATTTCTTTCACGTATTTGTATCCCTTCTTTAGCATCTCACAGGTTTTGAGGGAATTCGGGTTATGTCCATCAACATGACCTTGCACTTCCCTTTGTACTTCACGTTGGTGAGATCTCTTCTGTTTCATGCATACATCCATGTCGTATTTTGCTCACATTCATTGAGGACAATGCATGAAGTAGGTGTGGGGGGGTGTTTTACGTGTGTACATAGTCGAGTCTTTTCTTTTGATTTTGTTTTCTTTTGTTTGCATTGTTAGGGTCATGTTAGTGTGCTGCATTTAATATCGATATATCTGCTTGCCATGATCCTTGGGTGACTTGTCTTCTTTTGCTTGCCGAGTGCTTCAAAATTTTCACATTTCTTTAAAAATCTTCATGTGTTTGCGAAAGAAAATGTTTTGTGGGTTTTGCGTGTGTTTAGCATGTGCAAAACCGTTGAGAGGCAAAGTAAAAAGAAAGCTCCCAAAATTGTCTTGAACTTGATGCATTAGGATATCTAGTACGTGGCTTTAGGATTTATCGAGTCGTTAGGATGCACCCCAGTTTTCCCTTGGGGGTGAGTAATCATAGGGTTTCAGTGCTCAAACATTTAATGAAGTCCACCCTGAACCTAGTGAGTCAATAATTCGTGTCTGTTAACTTAAGGAAGTTTGTTGTAGTCAAGGACCCTCTAAATCCTGTTGTGAGACATTAGTGTAGGGGTTTTGGTTCATGTGTAGATAAGAAATAAGTGAGTAGGTGTTCTCTCTTCTCGCACGGCTCCTATCACTCGGGAAAGTAGGTCTGAGGGGACTTTGTGCCTGGTGCTTTCGAGTCATCTGACTTGGGATGCGCCGACTGAACTCCCGTTACACGGGTGGTAGGGATTGCCCTATGTGGAGATGTGGGGAAAGGTGTACGTGATAGTGTAAGTCCTCATGGGCAATGATGCACGGAACCTGACCCTGGGAGAATGAAGCTCCAACTAATAAAAAGTAAAAGAAAAAAAATGTGAAAAGAAACAAAAAGAAAAAAATATGATAATGCAAATAAGAACCTTAATGGACTTTACACTTTGTAGCACTTGAGGATGTTGAGGTTGTCCATGTCTTTCACATAATTCCTTATTTAACTTGCACGAATGGTTCATTAGGGTAGAAGTGTGGACTGATCACCTATATAGAGTCGGCCCGTAGCATTACCGCGTCCATTGATCGACAAAAATATTTCCAACGAGTCGAGGTCTAGATTGAATAATGCATCTTGTTCGGATTTTGTGGGTATATCCGCTGAAACCCCTCAGGAGACAACACTCCTCCTCCTTGGCAACAAAGAGGTTTAACGGCTTGTTGCACGTGCTAAGTGCAACCGTGATTCCTACGAAAGTGAGTTAGGATTTCTTGTTTCTCGTTTGTTTTTCTCTTTCTTTGTTTTGCTCGAGACTAGCAAAAACTTAGGTGTGGGGGTATTTGATTGACATCATTTCATGCTCATATTTGTATCTTATATCCATTATCTTACACCTAAGCAATGCTACGTGACGAGTTTTATGTTTAGTTTTCAGGAATAAAGAGGTTTGAAGAGAAGAGCCATGAAAGGACCCAAAAGCTGGGAAAAAGGACTGAATGGTGAGATCTAGGGACCAAGATGCAAGGGAGAAGGACCTGAATGTAAGACAGAAGGACCTAAGAGCAAAACAGAATACTCCACACCATCATGGGGAGTATTTTACCAATTCTATTCGGGTCGGAGCTCCAACAAGTCGAGTAACCGCATCAAAGACCAACAATACCAGAAAGCAAAGCCCACAACAAATTCCAACACGATCCGACAATTTTGGACCGCTAATTGGCGGTCCATATTGCTCAGGATCCGTCGAAATTTCTCCTGGACTTGCATTAATGTTCGTTTAGGCTATATTTGGTATTGGTTTAGTCCCACATCGGGGGATTGTCCCCGATTAGCTTTTTCCATGCTTATAAATAGAACTCTTCACCTTCCATTGTAATTACCCATTGTTTGGTGGCATTCTCTCTACTAAGGAGTGAGCCTTGAAGCAATAACTCAAGGTGGAGAAGGATGCTACCTTCAATGTGAGTCATTGTTAATAAAAGTTTATTTGTTTCTTTTAATCTTGTTTTGTTATGTTGTTTGTTTTGTGTGGGTTGTTTTACTTTGTTTAATTTCTTGTTTAGTAATTTTAGTATCTTAGTTAAATGTTTTCTTTACTTAGTCTAATCAGTAGTGTAATGAGTAGTGAGTAGTTCCATCCCCATTTGGGGGGTGGAGAAATATGTGATATAATTATGTAGTGTATTAAGTGTGTGTTATTTTTATCCATTGAGCTTTATATGATTTCCATAACCATCTAATGGGTCTCCACTCTTATCTTTGATATGCTAATGCTCTTGAATGAAGCTTAGCTTATGCTTTGATTAGTGTACCTATTTTATGGGGAATGATAAGGTTAGGATATGGATGAAGTTAATATTGGAAACACAATTTGTAATGTATGTGCTCTTGTTGCCTTTACCTTAGCTAATGTCTTGTATGTTTTAATGATGTAGTGAAATCTTAATTCATGTAGAGGCATAGTAGGGTATAGTCTTTATACTTGAGTTCATGTAGCTTCATTCCAATTATTGTCTTGTATGTTTTAATGATGTAGTCTTATCTTAATTCATGTAGAGGCAAAGTTGGATGTAGTTTTATGATTTCATGCACTACATGTTGCCAGGAGCTTAATGAACACACACACTTCTTTATGTTCACATTATTTCTCTACCCCCTTTGGGGTTTAGTTTTATTGCTTATCTTCTTTTCCTTTTGCATTCTAGTTTAGCATTGTAGTGTAGTTTAGTGTAACCAATCCTTTTCTCCTTTCTTTACCCCTTGCCTTCGCACGAACCAAGTGTCGACACACCTCCCAGTGGACGACCCGTATTTGCCACCGCTTCAACGCGGCCGTGCACTTGCGGTAGAAATATAAAACGATCAATCAGTTCCCAAAAGATAGTTGCATGAGCCCATTTCGACAATTTATCAAAGCTTCAGAAGTGGCAAAAAAGGGTCTGCCTAGTATTACAGGGATTTGTCTCTTAGGATTTACAACAGGTTCAGTGTCTAGAACGACAAAATCCACTGGGTAAATGAAGTCATCAACCTTAATCAAAACATCCTCTACTATACCTCTTGGTTTCTTAATAGAGCAATCAGCAAATTGAAGGGTTGTCTTAGAGGGTTTTAGTGGACCAAGGTTGAGTTGCTCATAGACAGAGAACGGGAGTAAGTTAACACTAGCACCAAGGTCTAGAAGGGCTTTGTTGATAAAAGTATCTCCTATCACACATGAAATTGTGGGACACCAGGTCCTTATACTTTATAGGAGATAAGTTGGACAGAATAGAGCTTATATTTGCAGTTAAGAATGTCTTCTTTGGTACGTTCGTTTTTCTCTTCTTGGTGCACATATCCTTTAAGAATTTAGCATAAGCAGGTATTTGTTGAATCATATCTAGGAGTGGAATATTCACCTTAACTTGCTTAAATAGTTCCAAGATTTTCTCCATTTGTGCACTTGAGTTCTTCTTGAGTCTATTGGGGAATGGGGCTTTAGGAACATAGACTCGCTCAGGTTGAGCTATAGGTTCAGGTTGAGTAGGTGGGTTGGGCTTTTCAAATTGGACTTCAAGTTCAATGGTTAGGTCACATGTGGGTACTTGACAGCTAGATTGATTAGGAGCTCTAGGATTGACCACATTGTTATCAACTTGTTTTCCGGACCGTAATGAAACAACTGCATTTATTTGTTGGAACGGTCCCTCCTTATGAACCATTTGAACCGGTCTATGGTTGTTACTTCCTAGAGGTGGTTGATAGGGCTGATATTGATTATTAGGTCTTGGATTCACCTCAGGTTGACTTGGAAACTGACCCTTTTCTCTTTCACCTACTATTTGTGCTAGTTGGCTGACTTGTGTTTCTAGCCTTTGGAAGGATTTGTTGGTTGTTTGTATAAAAGTCTTAACCAAATTTTCCAAGCTTGTCAATCTAACATCATAATCTCCATTGTTACTAAACCCAGATGATGTATTATTTTGGTTATACGGGTTTGGTTGTTGTCTAGGAGGTTGACCTTGTTGTTTCCATGAAAGATTGGGATGATTACGCCAACCCGGGTTATAGGTTGATGCGTATGGGTCATTTCTAGAATGGTTAAATGCGGCATTAACTTGTTCCAAGTCCGCACAATCCTCCAGTGTATGACCAGTTTGACCACATCTAGAGCAAGGGATAGGAGATGCTTGATTCACTAGGGGTCGGGTTTTTATCTCTAGACTTTCCATTCTCCGCATAATGGTAGCTAGTTTTGCTTCAGCAGCTACAGTAGCATCTACAGCTAAGACACCTGATTTAGGTTGACTTTCTATTCTAGATCCAATACTCGTGTTAATCGGTGCTCTAGCATTGTCCCATTACATACTATTTTCGGCTAAATCCTCAAGAAAAATCCAAGCATCATTCTCACTTTTGGACATAACCCTAGATGTAGGTGTCAATCCCTCATAGATAATTTGGCACAATTGCCATCTTGGAATTCCATGATGAGGGCATTGGGTCAACAGACTCTTAAATCTTTCTAAATAAGAATAGAACGGCTCGCTCTCAGATTGAACGAAGGCAACAATTTAATTCCTAATCCTAATAGTCTTATGGTTGGGGAAATATTTCTTTAAGAATACTTGAACAAACTCGGCCCAACTCCTAATAATTCTTTCGGCTAGACTATATAGCCATTTCTTAGCGTCGTCCTTCAGTGCTAGAGGCACAAATTTAAGACGCACTGCCTCCTCAGAGATATGCTGGTATTGCATAAGGGAGCAGATTTCCTCAAATTCTCTAAGGAAGAGATATGGGTCTTCCCTAGAGGTGAACTTGGGCAACATACTCATGTATTGTGCGTTCAGTTCGAAGTCGCGACCCGGTATGGTGGGCATAACGATGCACGATGGCTGAGAAGCCATCGTTGGGTAGCACCGATCCCTCAGAGTCATAGGTGGTGCAACATTTGGGTCCATTACATTCTCACCCATTGGATCCGGGTGAGGTGGTGCAACAGGTGGATTGGGGCTAAGTTCTAGACTGGAATCTAGATGAACTCGTGAGAGTCGATTGCTCATGTCCCGAACCCAAATCTAAGAGCACCGGTTTGAATCAATTTTTGAATTCAAATTCGAAATTTAAACTCCAAATTCCAATTCAAGAATCAATTGACTTTTTTTAATTATTATTTTTTAATTATTTTCAAAAATGGAAACAAACAATAGAAGGGGGAAGATGAGAAAGGAATCCTAATCTAAAAATTGAGGTGAGAAGGGAAAGAAGACTCAGATGAGAAGGGAAACTTAACTCTAAAGATAGATGAGAGGGTTGGTCAGAAGTTTCCTAAACAATCACGGTTCAAACAATCCTAGACCTAATGTCGCTTAGATCTAGACGACTCCTAACTGGTTGAGTCGAATTGGTTTGCTTGATTCACCTCCCTCACTAATCAAAACAAATTGGTCAGGCAGTGTATAGCTAGTGGAGGCGCTTCTGACAGAGTCGGTGCCAATTAGACAACCACTTCGCTTGGAAGACTTACGTCAACACAAAAACACTTTCTAGACACCAAATTAAATTCGATCAGCTTCAGGTCATAGCAAGTCAAACCAATCTTCTCCTTAATTGAGTCTGAATCCTTAGGGGCCAATGTCTAATTGATTTTAATTTAAGGCTTGGGGGATACTTTAGGATTGTGATTTGTGGGCCACGGAAGGGTGATGAAATCCCAACCGTATCTTTTCCTACGGAGTTGCCCTTAACATAGTTTAACTTAAATCTAGCAAAGATAGTCAAACATTGGTGTTTTTAGTGGGGGCAATTGCAAGGTTGTATGCAAACTAGATTATATGCTTAAATGCAATAGATAAAAAAACCGCGCACGTACTTTGCCTCCAGCACTCTTCAACAAGAATTAATTTGCAAGAATTTAGCAAGAATAATGCAAACAAAACACTATATGATGCATGCACTAAGTCCTTCTAATTTTGCCAATTTTTAGGTCAGAGTTGAATTATTGCCAATTATGGAATTTTGCATTAACACGTGCAGTTCTACGAAAAGGAACTTTTCGAAAATTAAGATTTTACGAGAAAGGCAAGAAAAGTTACCTCCACAATGCGCAGACGGGTTCGCCGCCCAATATCGAAAATTCCCAGATACTCTACGCGTCCATTCAGAGATGGAGACGACCTCAGAAAAAATTGAAGCCCAGATGCTTCAAACTTGCGGCGAATCCACCACAGGTTCTTCTTGGTGTGCGGCGATTCCGCCGCCCTTCTAGCTCCGAATGTGCCCGGATTTCGCCGCGCACTCTGTTGTCTCCTGAAACGCAAACCCAAATAGTTAGATCGCGCACACGATAAACAAGATAGAATCGAAATCACAAAAAATAAATAAAATCTTCGTCGCCTCCCCGGCAACGGTGCCAAAAACTTAATGAGAATTAAATTTATACCGCAAGTGCACGACGTCAATGAAGACATGGCAAGTACGGGTCGAACACAAGGAGGGAGAGATATTGTTATTTGTGTGATTTTCGATTTAGGAAAGAAAGAGAGAGAGAAATAAGTTTGCTTTGAGATTTTTGGTTTTCTAATTATCTAAAGCAAGAACAACAAACACTAAAAAGAAAATAAAGCAAATATGGATGAGAGTCCAGCGGGTGGAGGTTTAGATGTCGGGTTTTGTTTAGAGAAATCTGAAACTTATAATAAATCACATTAGTTATAAAGCATCACATGATAAATGATTCAACATAAACTCAAGTAATTAAAATATACTAACACGAAATTAAAATAATAACATCATTCTTCTTCTCATCACCCTAAATCCATCAACCCCACCCTTTGGAGAGAGTTAGAAACTCATGGATGGAGGGAAGGAGAAAGGGTCCTAGATAAACTACAAAAGAAAAAAACTAAAAACATAAAATAAACCAACAGAATTTTATTACTAAAGCATGGAATAAAACAACCAACTCCTTTACAACATCGTTTTGGGGCTATTTATAGCCGATACAAGGGACCCAAGTATAAAATAGGAAAGTACACGCGTCATGACACGACTCGACAAAATCCGGGGCCACGGATCGAAAGGGGTGCAACGTTTCCACCACATTTTGTATGTAAGGTGCGGCGATTGCGCCGCAAGTTGTGCTCTGATTGGATCCGGATTTTTCCTGTGTGTTTATGGTATGATTTAAATTTCCTTTACGCGTCTGGATTGATTTCTTTCCTTTGTTTTGAGCTCCGACTTAATTTCTTCATATATTTGGAGATCCAAATTTATTTTTCTTTAGAACTTCTCCAAAATAATATTTTGGTACATTAATTTGCAGTCGGGTCCTCGGATTTTTGCAATTAAGTCCCTGACTACTTTTGTGCTTAAGTCCTTGGCCTTTTTGTAATTAGGTCTTTGAATGCTTTTATGCTTGGATGGACTTCCATTTGAATCCCGATAATCTTGACTTGGTCTTTATGATAGAAATGAGTCTCTTGCACGTGTTTATGCTCGGGATATGGGTAATCTGCATTCAGGTCCCTGTATTCTGTAAATAAGACTAAACACATACCTTAGTAGCATTTATTGATATAAAATTAATCTAAATGAACGACATATGATGCAATGTATGCAATGCATCATCCATGATAGACGAGATGGCTAAAATTATGTCTTTCTTAGAAGCACCTTCGAGACCACCATCTGATGAGCATCAGTTGTCCATGATGGACCAGATGACTAAGATCATGTCTTTGTTAGAAGCACCTTCGAGACCACAATCTGATGAGAATAAGTTATCCACATCTGATGATGAAGACAATCTACCAAAAGGTTACGAAGTTGAAGTATATCCGTTCACCATGTTGGCTGCCGTTGTACATTAGAGGAAGAGGCATTGCTCAAAACAACTTGAGGATATCTACACCGACCCATGATTAACATCATTTCATGCTTATATTTGTATCTGATATCCATTATCTTACACCTAAGCAATGCTACGTGATGAGTTTTATGTTTGAATTTCAGAAATAAATAGGTTTGAAGAGATGAAGTATAAAAGGACCCAAGAGCAGGGGAAAAGGATTGATTTGTGAGACCTGGGGACTAAGATGCAAGGGAGAAGGACCTGAACGTAAGACCGAAGGACCAAAGAGCAAAACAGAAAACTCCACACCATCATGGGGAGTATTTTGGCAATTCGATTCGGGTCGGAGCTCCAATAAACGAAGTATATGCATCCAAGACTAACAAAGACATCCAGAAAAGCCCACAACAAATTCCAGATGGATCTAGACCTGATAGACCGCTAATTAGCGGTCTGTTTAGCTCCGAATCTTCTAAGCTTTGGTGGGCATGTGTATTAGAGTGTGTTTATTCTATTTTTGGTATTTGTTTAGTCCCATACCGGGGGATTGTCCCGGATTACCTTTTTCTGTGACTATAAATAGAACTCTTCACCTTCTATTGTAAAATTACCCATTGCTTGGTGGCATTCTCTCTACTTGGAGTAAGCCTTGAAGCAAAACTCAAGGTGGAGAAGAATGCTACCTTCAATGTGAGTCATTGTTAATAAAATAATTGTTCTTAGTTTCTTTTAATCTTGTTTTTTAATTCTTTCATGTTTCTTTAGTTTTATGTTCATTTCAATTAGTTTCTTTAATATTCCTTTCTTGCTTAGTTGAATTTCCTTTCAGTATAATGTTTCATTTTGTTAATGTTGGTAGTGTAATGATTAGTGAGTAGTTCCATCCCCATTTGGGGGTGGAGAAATATGTGATATGATCATGTAGTGTATTAGATGTGTATTATCTTAATCCTTTGAGCGTTATATGATTTCCATAACCATCTAATGAGATTTCACTCTTATCTTTCATATGCTAATGCTCTTGAATAAAGATTAGCTTATGCTTAGATTAGTGGACCTATTTTATGGGGAATGATAAGGTGAGGATATGGATGAAATTAATATTGCAAACACAATTTGTAGTGTATATAGTCTTGTTGCCTTTACCTTGGTTAATGCCTTGTATGTTTTAATGATATTGGGTTATCTTATTTCATGTGGAGACATAGTAGGGTCTAGTCTTTATACATGAGTTCATTTAGCGTCATTCCAATTATTGTCTTGTATGTTCTAATGATAAGATCTTATCTTATTTCATGTGGAGGCAAAATTGGATTAAGTTTTATGATTTCATGCACTACATATTGTGAGGAGCATAATTGAACACACACACAGACATCTTTATACTCACATTATTTCTCTACCCCATATGAGGTTTAGTTTTATTGCTTCTCTTCCATTTCCTTTTTGCATTGTACTGTAGTTTAGTGTAATAAACCTTTCTCTCCTTTCTTTACCACTCGCCTTCGAACAAACCAAAAGTCGACACACCTCCCTGTGATTGACCCGTATTTGCCACTGCTTCAACGCGGCCGTGCACTTGCGGTTTAATATAAAACGAATCATTTATGTTTTTGGCGTCGTTGCTGGGGAGGTGCTCTGTCCAGACTTTGGTTAGGACGATTCGAGTGTTTTTAATTTTTTGTTTTTAGTTTTTGTGTGTATGAGGCATTCTACGGATCAAGGGGAAGAGACTGGAGGAATTTGAGAGCAAAAGACCCAAAAACTGACCGCCAATCAGTGGTCTGGGACCGCCAATTGGTGGCCTGGTGAGCCTCAATCTCTCTCAATTTTGTTCTGGTTGTTGTTTTGTTCATTGTAGTTATCTGGGAGCACTATTTTACATGCTGTGACTTCTAGTTTGCTTCCAGATTAAAATTCAATCCCCTTTAATCAACTTGGACCATAAAACTAAGAGCAAAAGATTAGACTTCTTGCCATCTATGTCATGCATCATTTGTAGACCTTGCATGCATTTGTCTTTTCTTTTCTTTACATTTTGTTGTTGATTGCTGGCGCGAGGTACATGCACCCAAATATCTCATTGATGCATGTTTCGATCATGCATTAGTTAGTGAGGTGCATCGCGACAAGAGTGAGTTGAGCGTTTGATTGCTAGATTTAGGATCAAAACACTACTAAGGAGGGTTGTCCCATACAAGATAAGGTGGGGGATTTCATCACCCTTTCCTTGGCCCCAAAAATCACTCTTAATCAAAGCCTTAATTCTAAAAGCAAGTAGACATTGACTCTAAGGATTGCGGACGCACTAGGAGAGTCATCTAGTTGAGACCGTCATGGCCTGATCGGCGTTGCCTACCTTGTTGATAGTAGGAGGTACTGGATCTCCGGATCTGGTATCACTTGCTGGGCATTGTGGTCTTCGTTGTAGGGAGGTGAGGCGTGTCGAGGCTAGTGACCTCAAAGTTAGGCGTCGTCTAGCCTAAGGACCCATTGCCTTACATTGTTTGAGCCGTGCTTGCTAGATTAGGCTTCTACCTGATCCCACTACCACCCTAGATTTAGGGATTCTTCCCTTCTCCTCTGAGTCATCTTCTTCTCACCTACTTCTACGTTCTAGTCTCATCCCCTTTACACTCTCTATTAACGTTTTAGGGTCGAGTCGAGCACTTTTTGGGAGCTTAGCCTCGTGGTAGTGAGAGTGGTCGACTCGAGAGTTTTTTGTTGAGATGGATGGTTACATGGGCGACCATCCATATCATTGTTGGGACCAGGACAATTCTTCCTGGTATTCCGCGACCCATGCAACCAGTGGTGGCTCAGACAAACACCCTGTATGGTTGGGATAATCTTTATTGTGTGACTGGGCAATCGTCATATAAGGGTGATATGAGAGAGGCACCGACTGCTAGATCTCCATCTAGTTACGTCGGATCATATGTTGGTCATCAAACTGAGAAATTGCAAGAAACTTTGGCCTCTTTCATGCGTGCGGTAGACGACATGAGTGCACCGGTGGCTCCAGTAACCGTGTCGTGCGACTCTTGTGGGTTGAGTGGTCATGTTATCGGGGAATGTTATGTTCCCCCAGAGCCTGAGTATGAGCATATATTTTCCCAAAATGCTCAATATGACCATTACGCATCCGCGTACAACCCGAGAGGGATGGATTCGTGGGGAGACAATTCTTATTCAAATTCTTATACATCATTTTCACCCCAGTATCCTCCTCCCGAATACCCAGAATTCTACCAACACCTCACTTCAAATCATTGGACTTATTCTCAGTCCATCAGCACCCAACCCCAAAATTTCCCAAACTCTGACTTGGACCTCATAGTTGACCGCATACCTGATTCCTTGAAACAAACTTTCCTTACGTTCATGGAAACCACTCAACAGTCCATACAAAATATGGCACTGCAAGTGAGTCAAATGACACAGCAATTACGTGAACGTGAGGAGAGTAACTTTTCTTGTCAACATGAAGATTCATCTTTTGATATCGGACCACCACCACATCCACAAATTCAAAGCACAATCTTTCAAAGTCAAACTCCTAGTCAGTCTGAGGGACTTGGGGTTTCAATTCACGATCACTTGGGGGATGATTCGATTCCAATTGAGAAAAACATGGACCAATTTCAGTATGAGTCGGCATAGGATTGTGCCTTGTCTTTTTGTCCCATGGCCCTTGAGCCACATGATCTTCATGTTGTGCCTCTTAAGGACTCACCTCTGGTGGAGCAAGAGCTCCCTACTACCCTCAATTTCAAACAACCTGATGAGAGTTTGCCTCTCACTATTGTTCCTGATCATCTTGGAAATGATGGAACATCAAACAACTACATTGCTAATGAGGGTATTAGGAGTTCCTTGGAGGATACCTTAGGTAAGAGACCTACTTTTCGTTCGCCTGGTGAGTCGGACGTGCCTAACGAGGTTCTTGACCTCGTTCCGACCCACCAGCCTATTGGTTGGAGAGTTTGGATTGACGATCATAACTTCAGCACTGCAACGGAAGAAACTCTTCTTCTGTTGCCCCATATTTCCCAAACTCTTGAGAGGTTCAAGCTCTTTCAATTTGATCCTTTGAATGAGACACCTTTGCGTCCAATTCATGAACCTCTTCTTTCATCTTGTGCTCTTTGTGAGGGGGGCCCAAACATGAGTATTCTGGCCCCGCATGGTATCAGGTTCCCTCTCCAAGTGCATTCACCCACTTTTGAGGTTCCCATTTGATGTCTTTTGATAAATGAAGATGGGAACTTATGTTTGTACATAGTTATATTAAAAAAAACGAAGTACAATAAAAGACTCCTTCAGTGAACATCAGTTGTTGTGGGCTCCAACCCTTGAGTATTTGGGTCCCATTTCATTCACGTATTTGTATCCCTTCTTTAGCATCTCACAGGTTTTGAGGGAATTCGGGTTTGTGTCCATCACTATAACCATGAACTTCTTGTTACGCATCATGTTGGTGAGATCTTTCCTTTTTCATGCATAAATCCATGTAGTATCTTGCTCACATTCATTGAGGACAATGCATAAAGTAGGTGTGGAGGGGTGTTTTACGTGTGTACATAGTCGAGTTTTTTTCCTTTGATTTTGTTTCTTTTGTGTGCATTGATAGGGTAGTGTGCTGCATTTAATATCGATATAGCTGCTTGCCATGATCCTTGGGTTACTTGTCTTCTTTTTCTTGCCTAGTGCTTCAAAATTTTTACATTTCTTTCAAAATCTTCATGTGTTTGCGAAATAAAATGTTTTGTGGGTTTTGTGTGTGTTTAGCATGTGCAAAACCGTTGAGAGGCAAAGTAAAAAGAAAGCTCCCAAAATTGTCTTGAACTTGATGCATTAGGATATCTAGAATAGTGGCTTTAGGACTTATCTAGTCGTTAGGATGCACCCCAATTTTCCCTCGGGGGTGAGTAATCATAGGGTTTCTGTGCTCAAATATTTAAAGAAGTCCACCCTGAACCTAGTGAGTCAATAATTCGTGTCTGTTAATTTAAGGATGTTTGTTGTAGTCAAGGACCATTTAAATCTTGTTGTGAGACATTAAGTGTAGGGGTTTTGGTTCATGTGTAGATAAGAAATAAGTGAGAAGGTGTTCTCTCTTCTCGCACGACTTCTATCACTCGGGAAAGTAGGTCTGAGGGGACTTTGTGCCTGGTGCTTTCGAGTCATCTGACTTGGGATGCACTGACTGAACTCCCGTTACACGGGTGGTAGGGATTGCCCTATGTGGAGATTTGGGGAAAGGTGTACGTGATAGTGTAAGTCCTCATGGGCAATGATGCACGAAACCTGACCCTGGGAGAATGAAACTCCAACTAATAAATAGAAAAGAAAAGAAGAAGAAAAAAATAAGAAAAGAAACAAAAAGAAAAAAATGCAAAAAAGAACCTTTATGGACTTTACACTTTGTATCACTTGAGGATGTTGAGGTTGTCCATGTCTTTCACTTAATTCCTTATGTAAGTTGCATGAATGTTCATTAGGCTGGGTAGGTGGACTGATTACCTTTATAGAGTCGGCCCGTAGGATTACCGCGTCCATTGATCGACAAAATATGTCCAATGAGTTGAGTGTCTAGCTTGAATAACGCATCTTGTTCGGATTTTGTGGGTATATCCGCTGAAAACCCTCAGGAGACAACACTCCTCCTCCTTGGCAACAAGGAGGTTTAACGTCTTGTTGCACGTGCTAAGTGCAACCGTGATTCCTACGAAAGCGAGTTATGATTTCTTGTTTCTCGTTTCCTTTTCTCTTTCTTTGTTTTGCTCGGGACTAGCAAAAACTTAGGTGTGGGGGTATTTGATTGACATCATTTCATGCTTATAGTTGTATCGTATATCCATTATCTTACACCTAAGCAATGCTACATGACAAGTTTTATGTTTGAATTTCAGAAATAAATAGGTTTCAAGAGATGAAGCATAGAAGGACCCAAGAGCAGGGAAAAAGGACTGATTTGTGAGACCTGGGGACTAAGATGCAAGGGAGAAGGACCTGAACGTAAGACCGAAGGACCGAAGAGCAAAACAGAAAACTCCACACCATCATGGGGAGTATTTTGGCAATTCGATTCGGGTCGGAGCTCCAATAAACGAAGTATATGCATCCAAGACCAACAAAGACATCCAGAAAAGCCCACAACAAATTCCAGACGGATCCAGACCCGATAGACCGCCAATTGGCGGTCTGTTTGGCTCCGAATCCACTAACCTTTGGTGGGCATGTGCATTAGAGTGTGTTTATTCTATTTTTGGTATTTGTTTAGTCCCATACTGGGGGATTGTCGCGGATTACCTTTTTCTATGGCTATAAATATAACTCTTCACCTTCTATTGTAAAATTACCCATTGCTTGGTGGCATTCTCTCTACTTGGAGTAAGCCTTGAAGCAAAACTCAAGGTGGAGAAGAATGCTACCTTCAATGTGAGTCATTGTTAATAAAATAATTGTTCTTAGTTTCTTTTAATCTTGTCTTTTAATTCTTGCATGTTTCTTTAGTTTTATGTTCATTTCAATTAGTTTCTTTAATATTCCTTTCTTGCTTAGTTGAATTTCCTTTCAGTATAATGTTTCATTTTTTTAATGTTGGTAGTGTAATGATTAGTAAGTAGTTTCGTCTCCATTTGGGGGTTGATTGACATCATTTCAAGCTTATATTTGTATCTTATATCCATTATCTTTCACCTAAACAATTCTATGTTACGAGTTTTATGTTTAGTTTTCAGGAATAAATAGGTTTGAAGAGATGAAGCATAAAAGGACTCAAAAGCTGGGAAAAAGGACTGAATTGTGAGATCTGGGGACCAAGATGCAAGGGAGAAGGACTTGAACGCAAGACAGAAGGACCTAAGAGGAAAACAGAAAACTCCACACCATCACGGGGAGTATTTTGGCAATTCTATTTGGGTCGGAGCTCAAATAAACAAAGTAGATGCATCCAAGACCACCAAATACACTAAGCAAAGCCCAACACAAATTCCAGATGGATCCGGACTTTTTAGACAGCCAATTGGCGGTCCAAGACCGCTAATTGGCGGTCCATTTTGGCCAAAATCCGCTAAAAGTTCTCCAGCACATGTATTATAGGATGTTTAGGCTATGTTTGGTATCTGTTTAGTCCCACATCGGGGGATTGTCCCGGTTTGCCTTTTTCCATGGCTATAAATAGAACTCTTCACCTTCCATTGTAATCACTCCATATTTTAAGTGGCTATTCTTCCTACTAGAAGTGAGGCATTGACGCACACACTAAAGTAGGAGGATGCTACTTTTAATGTGAGTCATTTTAATACAAGTTTTCTTTATTATGTTGTTTGGTTTATGTTTCTTGTTTTGCTTTGCTTAATCTCATTTCATTAGTTTTATTAGCTTAGTTAATATGCTTTCTTTGTTTAGTTTAATAATTAGTGTAATGTTTAGTGAGTAGTTCCATCCCCTTTGGGCGTGGAGTAGATGTACATACATACAAATGAGAATGGATTGAATGCTTTATTTCCAATGTGTTGATAAAACATGAATGTATGCTTGCTTGTTTAGGATAGAATTTATAACTTGATGAGTTTTGCCAAAATGATTAGACACCTCTCATGCTTGTTTAGGTTCTGAAATAAACATCTTGCATATGTAAATGTTAATCAACTAAGTTGGTGAATAGATTGATAGGTTTTGCCACAACATTTAGACACTTCCTATGCATGATAACACCACCTTAATTTGTGCTTAAAGAATGTGTTCAACACCCACCTCTTTGCTTGTGTGCACTCACTCCACCCCTTAGGGGTTTTCCCATTTCTGTATTCCAGCATTTTTCTTTTGTTCTTAGCTTAGTTGTCATTTCATTGTTTGTTTTTTTTCGTTCGCATTTCATACTTCTTAGTGTTGTTTAGTGTAGAGTAGCATAATCAATCTTTCTCCCCCAATTTTTGCCACTTGATTTCTGATAAACAAGAGGCTGCTCACCTCCTTGAGGATGACCTGTACTTGCCACCGCTTCATCGCGGCCGTGCACTTGCGGTTTAATTAAAACGTTCAACAAGTTTTTCGCACCGTTGTCGGGGAGGTGCCAGTCCAGACTCTTGTTTGGACGATTCGAGTGGATTTAATTTGTGTTTGGTAGTTTTTCTTTGTTTCAGGAGACTTGGAGTCGCTAGGAGGAACACCTGGAGAAATTTGGAGTCATTCTGGGCACTTCAGACCGCCAATTGGTGGTCTGGTGAGCTCATTTTACTCTCTTATTTCTGTGGCGTGTTTACATAATTGATGTAGTGATCTGGGACTTGATTTGGCATGCTTTGACTTATAGTTTGTTCCCAGATCCATAATCCAACCTCTTTTAAGCAACTTGGACCCTAAAACTCAAAGCAAAAGATTAGGCATTCTTTTTGTTTAGGTCATGCATCATGTATGTGACTTAGGCATTTACATTGTCTTTTATCTTAGCTTTATTTTCTGTTGCTGAGAGCTGGCGTGAGGTACGCACCTTCTACTCTCATTCATGCATTTCGTATGAACATGCATTAGTTACTAGGAAGTGCATTGAAACAAGTGTGAGTTGAGCGTTTGTTTGGAGAGTTGATTGCTAGATTAGGACTCCAAAATGCTACTAAGGAGGGGCTGCCCCATAAAAGATAAGGTGGGGGATTTCAACACCCTTTCCTTCGCCCCAAAAACCACACTAATCAAGAGCCTAATTTTAAAATCAAGTAGACATTGGCCTTAAGGAATTCAGACGCATTAGGAGAGTGATCCGGTCCCGACCGTCATGACCTGATCGGCGTTGCCCACTTTGTCGATAGTAGGGGAGACGAGATCCCTGGATGTTGGCTCCCTTGCTGGGCTTTGTGGTCCTCGTCATAGGGAGGTGAGGCGTGTTGAGGCCGTGTGACCTCGCAGTTAGGCGTCGTCTAACTGTAAGGACCTATAGCGACCTTAGGAATTCTTGAGCCTTGTTTGCTTGTGTGCTGATTGATCGTTTTATATTTAACCGAAAGTGCACGGCCGCGTTGAAGCGGTGGCAAATACGGGTCGTCCACTGGGAGGTGTGTCGACACTTGGTTTGTGCGAAGGCGAGAGGTAAAGAAAGGGAAGAAAGGTTGGTTACACTAAACTATACTAAGATGCAAATGGAAAAGGAAAAGAAGCAAGAAAAACTAAACCCCAAAGGGGGTAGCGAAATGATGTGAACAAAAAGATGTGTGTGTGGTGTGTGTGTGTGTAATTAAGCTCCTCACAACATGTAGTGCATGAAATCATAAAACTACATCCAAATTTGCCTGTACATGAATTAAGATTTTACTACATCATTAAAACATACAAGACAATAATTGGAATGAAGCTAAATGAACTCAAGTATAAAGACTAGACCCTACTATGCCTCTACATGAATTAAGATAAGACTACATCATTAGAACATACAAGACATTAGCTAAGGTAAAGGCAACAAGAGTTCACACATTACAACTTGTGTTTCCAATATTAATTCCTATCCATATCCTAACCTTGTCATTCCCCATAAAATAGATCCACTAATCAAAGCATAAGCTAAGCTTCATTCAAGAGCATTAGCATATCAAAGATAAGAGTGGAGACCCATTAGATGGTTATGGAAATCATTTAAAGCTCAAGGGATTAAGATAACACACACTTAATACACTACATGATTATATCACATATTTCTCCACCCTCCCAAATGGGGATGGAACTACTCACTACTCATTACACTACTGATTAGACTAAGTAAAGAAAACATTTAACTAAGATACTAAAATTACTAAACAAGAGATTAAACAAAGTAAAGCAACCCACACAAAACAAGCAACATAACAAAACAAGATTAAAAGAAACTAGAAGAATTATTTTATTAACAAATGACTCACATTGAAGGTAGCATTCTTCTCCACCTTGAGTTTTTGCTTCAAGGCTCACTCCTTAGTAGAGAGAATGTCACCAAGCAATGGGTAATTACAATGGAAGGTGAAGAGTTCTATTTATAAGCATGGAAAAAGCTAATCGGGGACAATCCCCCGATGTGGGACTAAACCAATACCAAAAATAGACTAAGAATACACTAATACAAGCCCAACACAAATCTTAGCGGATCTGGAGACATATTGACCGCCAATTAGCGGTCCAAGACCGCCAATTGGCGGTTTATATGATCCAGATCGAGTTGGTTTTGGTTGTGGGCTTTCCTGGTGGTCTTTGTTGGTCCTTGATGCAATCTACTTTGTTTATTGGAGCTCCGACCCGAATCGAATTGCCAAAATACTCCTCATGATGGTGTGGAGTTTCCTGTTTTGCTCTTAGGTCCTTCGATCTTACGATCAGGTCCTTCTCCATTGCATCTTGGTCCTCAGATCTCACAATTAAGTCATTTTTCCTGCTTTTGGGTCCTTTCATGGCTCTTCTCTTCAAACCTCTTTATTCCTGAAAACTAAACATAAAACTCCTCATGTAGCATTGCTTAGGTGTAAGATAATGGATATAAGGTACAAATATAAGCATGAAATGATGCCAATCAAATACCCCCACACCTAAGTTTTTGCTAGTCCCGAGCAAAACAAAGAAAGAAAAAAGCAAACGAAAAACAAGAAATCCTAACTCACTTTCATAGGAATCACGGTTGCACTTAGCAAGTGCAACAAGCCGTTAAACCTCCTTGTTGCCAAGGAGGAGGAGTGTTGTCTCCTAAGGGTTTTCAACGGATATACCCACAAAATCCGAACAAGATGCATTATTCAATCTAGACACTCGACTCGTTGGACAAATTTTTGTCGATCAATGGACGCGGTAATCCTACGGGCCGACTCTATATAGGTAATCAGTCCACACACCTAACCTAATGAACCATTCGTGCAAGTTAAATAAGGAATTAAGTGAAAGACATGGACAACCTCAAGATCCTCAAGTAATACAAAGTGTAAGGTCCATTAAGGTTCTTATTTGCATTTTTTTTCCTTTTTTTATTTTTCCTTTCACATATTTTTTTTTTCATTTTATTAGTTGGAGCTTCATTCTCGCAGGGTCAGGTTTCGTGCATCATTGCCCATGAGGACTTACACTATCACGTACACCTTTCCCCAAATCTCCACATAGGGCAATCCCTACCACCCGTGTAACCCGTGTAACGGGAGTTCCGTCGGCACATCCCAAGTCAGATGACTCGAAAGCACCAGGCACAAAGTCCCCTCAAACCTACTTTCCCGAGTGATAGGAGCCGTGCGAGAAGAGAGAACACTTACTCACTTATTTTTTATCTACACATGAACCAAAACCCCTACACTTAATGTCTCACAACAGAATTTAAAGGGTCCTTGACTACAACAAACTTCCTAAATTAACAAACACGAATTATTGACTCACTAGGTTCAGGGTGGACTTCTTTGAATGTTTGAGCACTGAAACCCTATGATTACTCACCCCCAAAGGAAAACTGGGGTGCATCCTAACGACTCGGTAAATCCTAAAGCCACTGTACTAGATATCCTAATGCATCAAGTTCAAGACAATTTTGGGAGCTTTCTTTTTACTTTGCCTCTCAACGGTTTTGCACATGCTAAACACACGCAAAACCCACAAAAAATTTTCTTTCGCAAACACATGAAGATTTTGAAAGAAATGTGAAAATTTTGAAGCACTAGGCAAGCAAAAGAAGACAAGTCACCCAAGGATCATGGCAAGCAGATATATCGATATTAAATGCAGCACACTAACATGACCCTAACAATACAAACAAAAGAAAACAAAATCAAGAGAAAAGACTCGACTATGTACACACGTAAAACACCCCCCACACCTACTTAATGCATTGTCCTCAATGAATGCAAGCAAGATACTACATGGATTGATTCATAAAAAGGAGAGATCTAACCAACATGAAGTACAAAGGGAAGTGCAAGGTCATGTTGATGGACATAACCCGAATTCCCTCAGAACCTGTGAGATGCTAAAGAAAGGATATAAATACGTGAAAGAAATGGAGCCCAAATACACAAGGGTTGGGGCTCACAACAATCGATGCTCACTGAAGGAGTCTTTTATTGTACTTTTTTTTTCTTTTGTTTTTCCTTCTTTTTTTTCTTCTTTTTTTTTCTTTTTTTTTCTTTTTTATATAACTATGTACAAACATAAGTTCCCATCTTCATTTGTGAAAAGACATCAAATGGGAACCTCAAGAGTGTGTCAATGCACTTGGAAAGGGAACATGACACCACGCGGGGCCAGAATACGCATGTGTGGGCCCCCTTCACAAAGAGCACCAGATGAAATGAGAGGTTCATGAATTGGACTCAAAGGCGTCTCATTCAAAGGATCAAACTGAAAGAGCTTGAACCTCTCGAGAGTTTGGGAAATAAGGGGCAACGGAAGAAAAATATCTCCCGTTGCGGAACTGAAGTTATGATCAGCAATCCAAACTCTCCAACCAACAGGCTGGTGGGTCGGAACGAGGTCAAGCACCTCGTTATGCATGTCCAACTCACCAGGAGAACAGGAAGTGGGTCTCATACCCAAAGTATCCTCCAAGGAACTCTTAATATCCTCATGAGCAATGTAGTTGTTTGATGTTCCATCATTTCCAAGATGATCAGGAACAATAGTGAGTGGCAAACTCTCATCAGGTTGTTTGAAATTGAGGGTATTAGGGAGCTCTTGCTCCACCAGAGGTGAGTCCTTAAGAGGCACAATATGAAGATCATGTGGCTCAAGGGCCACGGGACAAAAAGATAAGGCACAATCCTGTGCCGACTCATAATGGGGCTGGTCCAAGTTATTCTCAATTTGAATCGAATCCTCCACTAAGTGATCGTGAATTGAAACCCCAAGTCCCTCAGACTGACTAGGAGTTTGACTTTGAAAGGTTGTTCTTTGAATTTGTGGATGTGGTGGTGGTTCGATATCAAAAGATGAATCCTCATGTTGACAAGAAAGGTGACCCTCCTCACGTTCATGGAATTGTTGTGTCATTTGACTCACTTGCAATTCCATATTTTGCAAGGAATTCAAGTTGGACTTCAATAAAGTTTGAGTGGTTTCCATGAATGTTTGGAGGGTTTGTTTTAAGGAATCAAATTTGGGGTCAACAGTGAGGTCCAAGTCAGAGCTTGGGAAATTTTGGGGTTGGGTGTTGATGGGCTGTGAATGAGTCCAATGATTTGAAGTGGGGTGTTGGTAGAATTCTGGGTATTCGGGAGGAGGATACGGGGGTGAAAATGAGGTATAAGAATTTGGATAAGAATTGTCTCCCCACGAATCCATCACTCTTGGGTTGTACGCGGATGCGTAATGGTCATAATGAGCATTTTGGGAAAATGTGTGCTCATACTCAGGCTCAGGGGGAACATAAGGACATTCCCCGATAACATGACCACTCAACCCACAACAGTCGCACGGTACGGCTACTGGAGCCACCGGTGTACTCATGTCGTCTGCCATACGTATGAAAGAGGCCAAAGTTTGTCGTAATGTCTCAGTTTGTTGACCAGCATATGATCCGGCATAACTAGATTGTGGTCTAGCAGTCGGTGCCTCTCTCATGTTACCCCAATATGAAGACTGCTCAGTCACAAAATTGCGATCGTCCCAACCATACGGGGTGTTAGTCTGAGCCCCCCAGGTTGCATGGGTCCGGAGTACCAGGGAGAATCATCCTGGTCCCAACAATGATATGGATGGTCGCCCATGTAACCATCCATCTCAACAAAGAACTCTCGAGTCGATCACTCTCACCACCACGAGGCCAAGCTCGCAAAAAGTGCTCGACTCGACCCTAAAACGCTACCAGAGAGTGTAAAGGGGAGGAGACTATAACGTAGAAGAAGGTGAGAAGAAGATGACTCAGAGGGGAAGGGAAGAATCCTAGAGCTAGCGTGGGTAATGGGATCAGGTAGAAGCCTAACTAGCAAGCACGGCTCAAACAATGTAAGGCAATGGGTCCTTAAGCTAGACGACGCCTAACTTCGAGGTCACTAGCCTCGACACGCCTCACCTCCCTACAACGAGGACCACAATGCCCAGCAAGTGATACCAGATCCGGAGATCCAGTACCTCCTACTATCGACAAGGTAGGCAACGCCGATCAGGTCATGACGGTCTCGACTAGATTACTCTCCTAGTGCGTCCGAATTCCTTAGGGCCAATGTCTACTTGCTTTTAGTTAAGGCTTTATTAAGAGTGATTTTCGGGGCCAAGGAAGGGGTGATGAAATCCCCCACCTTATCTTTTATGGGACAACCCCTCCTCAGTAGCGTTTTGATCCTAGATCTAGCAATCAATCGCTCCAATCAAAACGCTCAACTCACTCTTGTCCCGATGCACCTTACTAACTAATGCATGATCGAAACCTGCACGAATGAGAGATTCGGGTGCACGTACCTCACGCCAGCAATCAACAACAAAATGTAAAGAAAAGAAAAGACAAATGCATGCAAGGTCTACAAATGATGCATGACCTAGATGGCAAGAAGTCTAATCTTTTGCTTTGAGTTTTATGGTCCAAGTTGATTAAAGGGGATTGAAATTAAATCTGGGAGCAAATTAGAAGTCACAGCATGCAAAATTGTTCTCCCAGATAACTAACATGAAGAATGTAACAACTGGAACAAATTTGAGAACAATTGAGGCTCACCAGGCCGCCAATGGGCGGTCCCAGACCGCTGATTGGCGGTCCTTTTGTAGTTTCTGGTCCTCAAACTTCTCCAGTAGCCTCCCCTTGATCCGTAGGTTCCCTGAAACTAAAACAAACTGGAAACAAAAAATTAAAAACCCCTCGAATCGTCTAAACCAACGTCTGGACAGAGCACCTCCCCGGCAACGGCGCCAAAAACTTGATTGATCGTTTTATATTTAACCGCAAGTGCACGGCCGCGTTGAAGCGGTGGCAAATACGGGTCGTCCACTGGGAAGTGTGTCGACACTTGGTTTGTGCGAAGGCGAGAGGTAAAGAAAGGGAAGAAAGGTTGGTTACACTAAACTACACTAAGATGCAAATGGAAAAGGAAAAGAAGCAAGAAAAACTAAACCCCAAAGGGGGTAGCGAAATGATGTGAACAAAAAGATGTGTGTGTGGTGTGTGTGTGTGTAATTAAGCTCCTCACAACATGTAGTGCATGAAATCATAAAACTACATCCAACTTTGCCTGTACATGAATTAAGATTTTACTACATCATTAAAACATACAAGACAATAATTGGAATGAAGCTAAATGAACTCAAGTATAAAGACTAGACCCTACTATGCCTCTACATGAATTAAGATAAGACTACATCATTAAAACATACAAGACATTAGCTAAGGTAAAGGCAACAAGAGTTCACACATTACAACTTGTGTTTCCAATATTAATTCCTATCCATATCCTAACCTTGTCATTCCCCATAAAATAGATCCACTAATCAAAGCATAAGCTAAGCTTCATTCAAGAGCATTAGCATATCAAAAATAAGAGTGGAGACCCATTAGATGGTTATGGAAATCATTTAAAGCTCAAGGGATTAAGATAACACACACTTAATACACTACATGATTATATCACATATTTCTCCACCCTCCCAAATGGGGATGGAACTACTCACTACTCATTACACTACTGATTAGACTAAGTAAAGAAAACATTTAACTAAGATACTAAAATTACTAAACAAGAGATTAAACAAAGTAAAGCAACCCACACAAAACAAGCAACATAACAAAACAAGATTAAAAGAAACTACAAGAATTATTTTATTAACAAATGACTCACATTGAAGGTAGCATTCTTCTCCACCTTGAGTTTTTGCTTCAAGGCTCACTCCTTAGTAGAGAGAATGTCACCAAGCAATGGGTAATTACAATGGAAGGTGAAGAGTTCTATTTATAAGCATGGAAAAAGCTAATCGGGGACAATCCCCCGATGTGGGACTAAACCAATACCAAAAATAGACTAAGAATACACTAATACAAGCCCAACACAAATCTTAGCGGATCTGGAGACATATTGACCGCCAATTAGCGGTCCAAGACCGCCAATTGGCGGTTTATATGATCCAGATCGAGTTGGTTTTGGTTGTGGGCTTTCCTGGTGGTCTTTGTTGGTCCTTGATGCATCTACTTTGTTTATTGGAGCTCCGACCCGAATCGAATTGCCAAAATACTCCTCATGATGGTGTGGAGTTTCCTGTTTTGCTCTTAGGTCCTTCGATCTTACGATCAGGTCCTTCTCCATTGCATCTTGGTCCTCAGGTCTCACAATTAAGTCATTTTTCCTGCTTTTGGGTCCTTTCATGGCTCTTCTCTTCAAACCTCTTTATTCCTGAAAACTAAACATAAAACTCGTCATGTAGTATTGCTTAGGTGTAAGATAATGGATATAAGGTACAAATATAAGCATGAAATGATGTCAATCATGTGGTTGTACCCATCCTCCGTAGCATAAGGACTTCTTCCTTTCACTCCTGAGTCATTCTTTCTCTCCTGTGTCCCCCCGTCTTCTCCTCTACTACATTCTTTGTTAAAAAAATTTTTTTTGGTGTGTGTGCACCTTTGTGCATGTTTTCGTGGACACGAGACGAGAGTGGTCGTTTGACGAGGAGCGTTGTCAATCTGGCTTCGGTCATCGATTTCTCGACACCTTCCTCCTCTCGTGTCGCACATAGTTCGGGTTCAATGACTGCTAATTTCCATGAGGAGGAGCAGTTGCTGGACCCACTTGAGCGTCCTGTTGTCATTCCCATACCTCTACGTGATCGATGCTACCCGAGCCGTGCAGCTCTACCCTCATGAATCGTATTACCAGAGGCTAATGGGAACCATTTTGAGGTTAAGCCTCAGTTTATTTCCATGCTCCCTCGCTTCACTGGGAAGGGTGACCCCTATATCTTTCTCAGGGAATTTGAGGAGGTCTGTGCTATGTTCAAGCTGCAACAACTTAGCACAGACTCCATCCATCTTAGGCTCGTTCCTTTTGCACTAAAGGATGACGCCAAGAAGTGGTTGTACAGCAACCAGGCGAATGCCTTTAAGACTTGGGACGAGTTTCAATCTGCATTCCTCAAGAAGTACTTTCCAAATCATCAGACTCAAAAATTGAGGAACGAAATCAATTCGTTCTATGAACATGAGACCGAACCATTCCATGCATACTTAGAGAGGTTCAAGGAGCTACTATTCTCATGCCCTCACCATGCCATCGAGTTGTGGTGCCTTTGTCAGATTGTTTACGAAGGTCTTCACATCCTGTCAAGAACGCTCCTTGAGTCCATGTGTCAAGGAGAGTTCTTGGGAAAGGATGAAAGGGAGGCATGTGCTTTCCTAGAAGACCTCGCTGAGAAAACCATGCAATGGGAGAGTGTGAGGAAGCCACCTGCATCATCTAGTATAGGAGCAAGGATCGCGAATGCAAACTCGACTAGATCGGGTGCCGCATTTGTTGTTGATACCACTACGACCACTGAGGCGCGCATGGCGGCCTTAATGCGCCGTATGGATTCGATTGAGCTCCAAAACCAACAGGGTGCACCTCACATGTCCACATCTAGTCCAGTTTCCTGTCATTCATGTGGTAGGATAGGTCATGTAGAAAGCGAGTGTGTGTCTATTCCTCCTGAGATGGAGCGTGTCAACGCCATCTATGACAGAGCTAGGAATGACCCATACTCATCATCTTATAATCCTGGATGGAGGAACCACCCCAATTTTTCATGGAACCAAACTAATGCCCAGGGTGGTCCTTCAAACTCCTCTAGACCACCTTACCAATCACACCAACCTCCCATGCATGCACAATCCTATCAGCCACCCCAAGCGCAAACCACCAATCAATCGGGTTTCCCAAATTCCAACAATATGGAAACCCGACTCAATTCGCTTGAGACCTTGACTCGTGGACTTGAAAACTCAATGAAATTTTTTATGTCAACCACGAGTCAAGTTCTCACTTCAAATCAGCAGACCATCAAATCTCTAGAGCTTCAGATGGGCCAATTGACTCAGTCTGTACATGAAAGAGAGAGATGGTCTTTTCCTAGCCAGCCTAAGGCTAACCCCCGTGTGTACCAGCAACAACACATGCAAAATGAGAATGTGGTACCTCAGGGGAGGAAAGTGAACCATGTGGAGGAACCTGTTCACCATGTCAATGCCATTGTTAGCTTAAGAAATGGAAAACAGGTTGACAATCACATTTCCTTGCCACACCCACCACCACCTATGCAACCCCTCAGTGGGAATGGTGGTGAAGAAGAGGCTAAGGGTGAGGGTAATACACCAAGGCTTCCTTCTCAGGCACCGTAGAAAACCTACCTGCCAAAAGCTCCCTATCCAAGTAGGTTAACCAAAAAACAGAGTGATAACATGGACAAGATATTAGAGGTGTTTAAGCAAGTAAAGGTTAACATCCCCTTGTTGGTTGTCATCCAACAAATACCTCAATATGCCAAAGTGTTGAAGGATCTCTGCACAACCAAGAGGAAGACCAATGTTCCTAAGAAAGCATTCTTGGCTGCAAATATCAGCTCACTTTTGTCCAATCCCACCTACACAAAATACAAGGACTCTGGGTGTCCTACTATTCAGTGTACGATAGGGGACACTAGAATGAGCAATGTTTTGCTTGATTTAGTATCAGCGGTCAACCTCCTCCCATTCTCTGTTTATCAACAGTTGAACTTCGGAGAATTGAAACCAACTAAGATCACCCTTCAATTGGCGGATAGATCCATTCGTATTCCCATGGGGATTATCGAGGACGTGCTTATCAAAGTTGGAGATTTTATATTTCCAGTCGATTTTGTTGTCCTCGATACCAATCCTGTTGCGAACACCCACTCTCAAATACCTTTGATTTTGGGTCGACCATTTCTGGCAACCTCCAATGCCTTGATTAATTGTAGAAATGGTCTCATGAAGCTCTCATTCGGTAACATGAGTGCCGAGTTTCATGTGTTCAACTCTGGTAGGCAACAGGAGCCCATGGATGAACCTTTAAATCTCAATCTCATCCGTCAATTAGAGAAAGCACCGCAAAATCAACGAACACCCCCTAACCCTAATGCAACCCATTGAGAATGTTTGTGGGCCCAGCGAAAACTCATTGCCTATCTTCGCAATGCAACAGAGTGAGCTAGCATCAAACATAAATGTCCAAAAGGAGTGTTCGTTGCATGATTCAGTTGAGAGTACTAGTGAGAGTGAGACACCTCATCATATGCCTATACCAGAAGGTGTCTCTATCTCATGTCCCGTGGCCAATGAGCCATTTGAGCTTCATCTTGACTCCAACAAGGACCCACCTATGACCGAGCTTATGCTTCATGATCTAAATGATGGTGGGAGGTCCTTGTTGGATGACTTGGGGAGAAGCCCATTCTTAGTGATGCAGGTCTGCTGCATCCATCGAATGAGCTTGAGGAACTCATCCCGATGCACCCACCTATTGGTTGGAAAGTTTTGTTCGATGAGAAACTAAACCCTAGTGAGGTAACACAACTTTATTCTTTGTTGCCCACACCCAACCAATATCATGAGGGGTTCGAGCCTTTCAGCTTTGACCTTTCACCCCTCATGACTCCTCACAGTACCAGTGAAGTTTGCCCATCTCGGCAAGTCTCTGGTCCTCATGACTTGATGTTCTCATTTTATGTTCCTTGACCAAATGATTATGAGAATATCTTGGTTGATTTATATATCTTGTAAAAAAAGAAAAAAACAAAATCAAAAAAGAAAAAAAAGTGTAATAAAAGACTCCTTCAGTGAGCATCGATTGTTGTGGGCCCCAACCCTTATGTACTTGGGCCCAATCTCTTCACGTATTTATCTCCCTTCTTCAGCTTCTTACAGATTTTGAGGGAATTTGGGTTTGCGTCCATCAACATGACCCTGAACGTCCCTTTGTACTTCATGTTGGTGAGATCTTTCCTTTTTCATGCATATATACATGTAGTATCTTTTTCACATTCATTGAGGACAATGCATGAAGTAGGTGTGGGGGGTGTTTTACGTGTGTATATAGTCGAGTCTTTTCTTTTGATTTTTTGTTTTCTTTTGTGTGCATTGTTAGGGTCATGTTTGTGTGCCGCATTTAATATAGATATATCTGCTTGCCATGATCCTTGGATGACTTGTCTTCTTTTGCTTGCCTAGTGCTTTAAAATTTTCACATTTCTTTCAAAATCTTCATGTGTTTGCGAAAGAAAATGTTTTTGTAGGTTTTGCGTGTGTTTAGCATGTGCAAAACCGTTGAGAGGCAAAGTAAAAAGAAAGCTCCCTAAATTGTCTTGAACTTGATGCATTAGGATATCTAGTTTACTGGCTTTATGTCTTATAGAGTCGTTAGGATGCACCCCGGTTTTCCCTCGGGGGGTGTGTGATCATAGGGTTTCAGTATTCAAACATTTAAAGAAGTCCACCCTGAACCTTGTGAGTCAAATAATTCGTGTTTGTTAGTATAAGGAAGTTTGTCGTAGTCAAGGGCCCTTAATCTTTTTTTGTGAAACTTAAGTGTAGGGGTTTTGGTTCCCATGTAGATAAATGAATAAGTGGTGTTCTCTCTTCTCACACGACTCCTATCACTCGGGAAAGTAGGTCTAAGGGGCCTTTGTGCCTCGTGCTTTCGAGTCATCTGACTTGGGATGCACCGACCGAACTCCCGTTACACGGGTGGTAGGGATAGCCCTATGTGGAGATTTGGGAGAAGGTGTACGTGATAGTGTAAGTCCTCATAGGCAATGATGCACGAAACCTGACCCTGGGAGAATCAAACACCAGCCAATAAAATGCTCTAAAGAAAAAAAAGAAAAAGAAAAAAGAAAAAAAGAAAAAAGAGAGTCAAATAAGAACCAAAATGGACTTTACACATTGTATCACATTAACAGAAGTTACGGTTGCCCATGTCTTTCACTTAAGTCCTTAACTAACTCTCACGAATAACTCATTAGGCTAGGTGTGTGGACCGATTACATATATAGAGTCGACCCGTAGTATTACCGCGTCCCATGATCGGCAATGAGTCCAACGAGTCGTGTAGCTAGATTGATTAATGCATCTTGTTCGGATTTTGTGGGTATATCCGCTGAAAACCCTCAGGAGACAACACTCCTCCTCCTTGGCGACAAGGAGGTTTAACAGCTTGTTGCACGTGCTAAGTGCAACCGTGATTCCTACGAAAGTGAGTTAGGATTTCTTGTTTTTCGTATGCTTTTCTTTCTTTGTTTTGCTCGGGACTAGCAAAAGTTAGGTGTGGGGGTATTTGATTGACATCATTTCATGCTTATATTTGTATCTTATATCCATTATCTTTCACCTAAACAATGCTATGTTACGAGTTTTATGTTTAGTTTTCAGGAATAAATAGGTTTGAAGAGATGAAGCATAAAAGGACTCAAAAGCTGGGGAAAAGGACTGAACTGTGAGATCTGGGGACCAAGATGCAAGGGAGAAGGACCTGAACGCAAGACAGAAGGACCTAAGAGCAAAACAAAAAACTCCACACCATCATGGGTAGTATTTTGGCAATTTTATTCGGGTCGGAGCTCAAATAAACGAAGTAGATGCATCCAATACCACCACATACACTAAGAAATGCCCAGCACAAATTCCAGATGGATCCAGACTTTTTAGACCGCCAATTGGCAGTTCAATTGGCGGTCCATTTTGGCCGAAATCCGCTAAAATTTCTCCAGCACATGTATTATAGGATGTTTAGGCTATTTTTGGTATCTGTTTAGTCCCACATCGAGGGATTGTCCCAGTTTGCCTTTTTCCATGGCTATAAATAGAACTCTTCACCTTCTCCATCCCCATTTGGGGGTGGAGAAATATGTGATATAATCATGTAGTGTATTAAGTGTGTGTTATCTTAATCTCTTGAGCTTTATATGATTTCCATAACCATCTAGTGGGTCTCCACTCTTATCTTTGCTACGTTAATGCTCTTGAATGAAGCTTAGCCTATGCTTTGATTAGTTGACCTATTTTATGGGGAATGATAAGGTTAGGATATGGATGGAATTAATATTGAAAACACAATTTGTAGTGTATGTACTCTTGTTGCCTTTACCTTAGTTAATGTCTTGTATGTTTTAATGATGTAGTCTTATCTTAATTCATGTGGAGGCATAGTAGGGTATAATCTTTATACATGATTTCATTTAACTTCATTCCAATTATTGTCTTGTATGTTTTAATGAGTGATTACAATGGAAGGTGAAGAGTTCTATTTATAGGCATGGAAAAAGCTAATCCGGGACAATCCCCTGATGTCGGGCTAAACCAATACCAAAAATGGACTAAGAATACACTAATACACGTGCCCCACAAATCTGAGAGGATCCAGAATGATTTGGACCGCCAATTAGCAGTCCAAGACCGCCAATTGGTGGTCTATTGGATCTGGATTCATCTGGGATTTGTTGTGGGCTTTTCTGGGGGTCTTTGTTGGTCTTTGATGCATCTACTTTGTTTATTGGAGCTCCGACCCGAATCGAATTGCCAAAATACTCCCCATGATGGTGTGGAGTTTCCTGGTTTGCTCTTAGGTCCTTCGGTCTTATGATCATGTCCTTCTCCCTTACTTCTGTCATGGCTGGATTTAAACGCCTTTGTGGGTCGCGATGTGGTCGTGCCTCATCCTCCATATAGATGTGGTGTTGCACGACGTCGAGAGTTATCCCTTTAATGTCCTTTAAGGACCACCCAATGATTGATTTGTGCTCCTTTAGGACTTGAATCAAACGTTCTTCCTGATCATCAGTCAATGAAATAATCACAAGAAATGAACCATCGGGACCAAGAAATACGTGTTTCAGTTCCTTAGAGAGTTCCTTAAGCTCAATTGTGGGTGGCTCCTCAAGGCGAGGTGTAATATCTAGCTCGATATGTAAGACAGGAGGAGCTCACATGTACTGAACGGCATGCACATCATTTCTCGACTCGCCCCCGTCCTCTTCATGATCAGAATCATTCATGATGTAAGCATTTAAATTCTCATGAATTAGGGGGTACTCTTCTTTTATTTCTTCTTCAATGTCCCGGATAAGATTGATTTCCATTGGGTCCTCGAAAGATGTCGGTTTCTTGGACATATTGAACACATGGAATGTCGCGGTCAAGTTCCCGTACGACAATTTCGTGAGTCCAGTTCAACAATTGGTTAAGGCATTTGACGGCGCCAGAAAAGATCTACCCAAAATCAATGGAATCTGAGAGTGGGTAGTCTTGACTGGTTCAGTTTCAAGAACGACGAAGTCAACAGGAAATAGGAAATTGCCTACCTTGATTAGGACATCTTCAATGACCCCCATCGGGACTTTGATCGAACGATCAACCAACTATAAAGTTGTTTTCGTAGGCTTGAGCTCGCCTAGGCTTTCGCTAGAAGCTGGTAAGAGGTTAACCTCCGACCCAAGATCTAGCAAGACATTATTAATGCGAGAGTCCCCAATGATACATGAAATTGTTGGACTTCCTAGGTCTTTCAATTTTACGTACGTTGGGTTCAAAATGATCGAACTCACATTAGCAGCCAAAAAGGCTTTGCTAGGGGCGTTGCTTTTCCTTTTAGTCACACAGAGATCCTTCAGGAATTTTACATAGGGAGGTATTTGTTGAATCATGTCTAACAAAGGAATGCTGACATTCACTTTCTTGAATATCTCCAGCATTTTGTCCAAACTATCCCCGACAACGGCGCCAAAAACTTGATGCGTTCGTTTTAATTACTGCAAGTGCACGACATCGGTGAAGACGCGACATGTACTGGTCATGTCCATGAGGAGGTGTGTTAACTCTGGTTTGTTCAAAGGCAAGTGGGAAAAGAGGGGAGAAGAAATTGATTACAGTAAACTATGCTACGCTACACTAGTATGAAACAACAAAGAAGATGAAAGCACGAGACTAATAACTAAACTAAGTGACTAATATAAGCAAGCTATAAATAGGAAATGGAAAACCCCTAAGGGGTGGGGTGTGTGTACACATGAAATAAGTGGTGATGAATGCATTCCATAAAGCACAAGTGTAGGTAGTGTTGCTATGCATACGAAGTGCCTCATGGCAAGACCTATCATCCAAATCACTAACCTAAGTGATTAGTATGAGCATGAACAAGTTTGTTATTAAGAAGCTAAACAAGCATGGAATGTACCTAAAGATTATGGAAGAAGCCATCAACTTAAGTATTCTCTTTAATTCAAACAAGCATACTAACATTTCTCACATTCAACAATATTTAGCATGCATTCCATTCTACATGACATGTATAAACATCAACTCCACCCCCAAAGAGGGATGGAACTACTCACTACTCATTAAAAGAACACAAAATGAAATTAAGGTAATTAAGATAGGAAAGGGAGACATGCTAATTACTTATACTAAGATTAAGACAAACAAAACAAGCTAAACATGCAAGCATTACAACAAAGACAACATTAAAACAAACTATGAAGAATTATTTTATTTACATGACCCACATTACAAGTAGCATTCTTCTCCACCTTGAGTTTTGCTCCAAGGCTTACTCCAAGTAGAGAGAATGACACCAAGCAATGGGTAAAATACAAGGGAAGAGGAAGAGTTCTATTTATAGTCATAGAAAAAGGCAACCGGGGACAATCTCCAGGTATGAGCTAAACACATACTATAAATGGACATAAAACAACATAATTCACGACCAGACTAAAGCATGAATTATTTGGACAAATTTGGACCAACAATTGGCAATCTTGGACAACCAATTAGCGGTCTAGAATGGTTGGATTGCCTCTGGATTTCGGTGGCACCTTTCTGGCATGATTACTTGATGTTTGATGAACCCAATTTGGTTGTTGATGTTTGGGCCTGGATCAAATTACCAAAATACTCCTCATGATGGTGTGGAGCTTCTTGATTTGCTCATTGATCCTTTTGGTTTACATTTGGGTCCTTCTCTCTTGCATCTTAGTGCATAAGTCCTACGATTCAGTCCTTTTCCTTGCTTTTAAGTCCTTTTTGAGTCTCTTCTTCCCAAACTTGTTTATTCCTGAAACTTATAAGACAAAAATATATGCATGACATGATGTCAATCAGATGCAACGTCAAGCACCAGGTATCAACTAACAAAGCGAGATGAAATTCAGTAAGGAAAACACCAAAGGGATTGAGTGTGTATAAACATGCAATAAAGTGGTGAAGATTGCATTTAATAAGGCACAAGTATAGATTGTGTTTTCATGCATAGGAAGTGTCTAATGGTTGTGACAAAACCATTCAATCTAATTACTAACCTAGTTCATTAACATGAGCATAAACAAGTTGGTTATTAAGAACCTAAACAAGCATGGGAAGTGTCTAAAAGTTGTGCCAAAACCCATCAAGTTATGTATTCCAATTTAAACAAGCAAGTATACATTCACATTCATCACATATTGCATAAGATAGTATTCATTGTCATTCTACATACATGTATAAACGTCATCTCCACCTCGAAAGGGGAATGAAACTATTTACTACACATTAGGTTGACAATTATACTAAGAAAGAAAGACATTCTAACTATATTTATACTAAGATTAAGAAAACAAAGCTAAGCTAAACATGCAAGTATTCAAAAGAAACAACATTAAAACAAAACTACGAAAAAATATTTTATTGATGACTCACATTACAAGTGTCATTCCCTCCATAATTGAGCCACAATGTTAGCAGAAAATCCGAGCTTACGTCGGTCTACCAAAGACCCGAAGGTCGACCGGACATGATCGTCAGAACCCAACCATTCTTTATAGGATCGTTATGGGTCGGTAATCTTATAACTTTTTAAGCTAAGTCGATCTATACTTGGTTAATCAAAGATGCAGCGGAAATTAAAACAAACACGCAAGTAAAGACAAGAAATTCAGCAAACCATAAATGGACTCGGGGGATTTTTACAAAGGTTCGGTAACCAGCCTATGTCCTCTATTGTAAGCTCCGCTCGACACTTTGAGCTCCGCTCACGACTTCACTATCCACTACCCGTTCCGGGCCGGGAGAGAACACCTTTACAATCTTCAAGCACGTGAAGAACCCTCGCCGAGCTTGGCTCCTCCTCTCACAATCTGAGAGGGATGCTTTGGGCTTTCACCGAAACCTTTGCAATGAACTTGATAGCAACAAACTTGAGTGATTCAAACACTCTCTAACTTGAGCACACTTGAGTATGATTGGAATTAAGACTAAAGTGCGGAAGTGGAGGCTTTGAGTGTTTGGATTGGTCTTTCTAATGTAGGAGGCAAATAAGAGTAGGAGAGTTGTGTAAATAAGGTTGGGGAACCTCTATTTATAAGCTCTAAGAGAATTATAGCCGTTATGTTAAGTGTGGTAAAAGTTTGTATAAGAAACACAAAACAGGAAAGTGCAGGTTGTAGTTTGAGACACAAACGGTCGACCGAAACGGGTGCACCGGTCGACCTTTTCTATAAAGTTTTGGAAACGTTCGAAACGAAACAAGAACGGTAAAACCAACTAGGCTATAACTTAAGTTAACGGTCGAACTAAAAGGTGGAACGGTCGACCGAAATCTAACATGCACTATAGGGTTTTAAGTTCGACCGAACAAAGCGTTTGGGACGGTGGACCGAAAATATCAAGAAGTCTGGGTTTCAAGAAAAAGGCTTGAAATAGTCGACCGAGGTCAAATTAACGGTCGACCGAGAACAAGGTATTTTGGGGCTTTTGTTTGGTTTATACAAATACGACCGTTGGTATAATACGACAAGTCTAACAGTCAATATACACATGTAGATAGTCAACCGAGAAGGTCTAAACAGTCAACAAGTCGGGCTGTTAAATTCACTATTTGGAAAAAGGATCAAACGGTCGATTGAAGGCATGTCGGTCGACCAAATGGACACAGGGAGTTCAGGTCTAGTGAATTTCGGTCTAAGTTTGCGTAACCTATTGAAGTCCAAATGTTGTGAGATTTTGTGTGTGACTTCTATAAGGAACCTAGTGTGTGTTTAAGTTGTTTTTAACTCTTGTATGCTCAAATACACAAAGTTCCTAAGACTCAAAAAAATATAAATTACATGTCTTCAATAGCTAGATTACATGTCTTAACTTGAATTCCTTTCTTCCTTGAGTCTTGATCACCTGTAGAAGTTAGCACAATACAATATATTACCGTGCATAATGTATGCTACTGTACATTGATTATAATTAAGATTAGATAGATTAAATCATCAAAATATAGAGTAAGGCCAAAAAGACAACATTCTCCCCAGTTTTGATGATGACAACCTATATCTTAATACTTGAAACTTTTAGATGTAAACTATTCATATAAATGCTCCCCCTATGGATGTGCATAGTTTTTGTTCAATTTTAATCGAATTTCAAGTCATCACCCCGTAATAATCTCTGCCCCTTTGACATCCATCAACAATAAGTTTTAACATAGAAGTCTAGGATGTCTTGTAATGAAGTTGCTCCCCCTTAATGTTGCACTTCATTACCCTATGTATATGATATTCATTAAGCTCCCCCTATCAATATGAATATGATATAGCAATTTAGTTCAATTCTATTCTTCCCTTTTTAACATCAAACAAATATGACAATTAAGAATGTGATGTTTTACCTCCCCTTTTGACATCCATTAGGAGATTTGACAATTTAGCATAGGATGTGTTTTTCTCTTCATTTATAAGATTTAAAATGAATGAAGTCAATTAGGCAAATAGATTCATTTTTCTCCCCTTAATGATGTTCATGAAGCATATCCAAATTGATCAAAGAATGTGATAAAGATATGACAATTGAGCATTCAATTTATCCTTGATTAGAACCAATCTAATAAAAATGTAAATAATAGGTAAATTTTACCCCACTTGATCCTCGAATCGGTTCCAATCTCATTTTGGTAGTGCAACCGACTTCGAATTTGACTTTGCAAGTTTGCCCGGTCACTACCGATCTCCTTCTTCAAGCACCTACAAGTGTAGATTTAGGTACCCAAACTACTTTGGGTCCTTGAACGTTAGCTTTGGGAACCCAAACAATTTTGGTTTTTGGAGCCCACACATTTAAAGAACTATGATTCATAAAAACTTGCTTTAGAGCTATGTCGATCTCTATTTGCTTATCAAAGATGCAGCGGAAATTAAAACAAACAGGCAAGTAAAGACAAGAAATTCAGCAAATCACAAATGGACTCGGGGGATTTTTACAGAGGTTCGTCCACCAGCCTACATCCTCTCTTGGAAGCTCTACTCGACACTTCGAGCTCCACTCACGACTTTACTATCCACTCCCCGTTCCGGGCCGGGAGAGAACACCTTTACAATCTTCAAGCTCGTGAACATCCCTCGTCGAGCTTGGCTCCTCCTCTCACAATCTGAGAGGGATGCTTTGGGTTTTCCCCAAAACCTTTACAATGAAATTGATAGAAACAAGCTTGAGTGATTCAAACACTCTCTAACTTGAGCACACTTGAGTATGATTGGAATTAAGACTAAAGTGTGGAAGTGGAGGCTTTGAGTGTTTGGATAGGTCTTTCTAATGTAGGAGGCAAATAAGAGTAGGAGAGTTGTGTAAATAAGGTTGGGGAACCTCTATTTATAAGATCTAAGAGAATTATAGCCATTGTGCTAAGTGTGGTAAAAGTTTCTATAAGAAACACAAAACAGGAAAGTGCAGGTCACAGTTTGGGACACAAACGGTCGACCGAAACCGGTGCACCGGTCGACCGTTTCCATAAAGTTGTGGAAATTTTCGAACCGAAACAAGAATAGTCAAACCAACTAGGCTATAACTTAAGATAATGGTGGAACTAAAAGGTGGAACGGCCGGCCGAAATCTAACAAGCACTCTAGGGTTTTATGTTCGGTTGATTGTGTTTGTTTTAAATACTGCAAGTGCACGTCGTCAGTGAAGACGTGACAAATACGGGTCGATCCGCAGGGGCGTGTGTCAACTATGGTTCGTTCGAAGGCAAGTGGGAAAAGAGGGGAGAAGAAGTTAGTTACGCTAAAGTAGACTAAACTAAACTAGTAAGCACAAACAAGGAAATGAAAGCACGCAACAATGAAACTAAACTAACTAAGACAACAAGTTGGAATTAAGGAATGGAAACCTCTATGGGGTGGAGTGTGTGCACATATGAAGTGAAATAAGTGACGAATGACACATGCTAGCATGTAAGTGTGTGTGTCATGTGTGTCTTCATGCATAGGAAGTGTCTAAAGATGTGGCAAAACCTATCAATCCATTCACACAACGTATTAGCGATTACTACTTGATTAGCATAAGACTAGGCTAGGCATGATAGGTGTCTTAATGTTATGGCAAGATGCATTAAAAACCAGGAACTCATGTGAAGAACAAATCTAATCATGGGAAGTGTCTTAATGTTTTGGCAAAACCCATCAAAACAAAGTTTCTTCAATCAATCAAGAAAGCAAACACATAACCTACATATAGCATATTCAACAGGAAATTTCAGTCAATAAACATGAGAAAACTAAGCATGGGAAGTGTCTAAATCTTATGGGAAAACCCATCAAAAATCCCCCAACATGTAGATGATTAAAATACCCCCAATGAACATACAAACATGCAAGTCTACACAATCAAAAAGTTCATCAAATATCCAAATTTCACAACACATATGTACATCATCTCCAGCCCAAAGGGGTTGGAACTACATATACATTATTAAGCTAACATTCATATCAAGGAAAGAAACAAATGCTAATTATATCTACGAAGATTAAAACAAACGAAATGAACTAAGCATGCAAGAACTAAAAAAACAACAAGGAACTAACAAAACATTCTTTATTGCTCACTCACTTTACAAGTAGCATCTCTCCACCACAGTTTTGCTCCCACGCCTTACTCCTAGTAGAGAGAATGGTCACCCAGAGAGGATATGTATACAAAGGAGGAGGAAGAGTTCTATTTATAGTCTAAAAAAAGATAACCCAGGACAATCCCTCGGTATGGGACTAAACGCATACCATGAATGGACTGAATTCACACTAATACACCACCTGACTGAGGCTTATCGGGTTTGGATCCAAATGGACCGCCAATTGGCGGTCTGGGTTAGGCTGATCGGGTTGTGTTTGGTGGAGACTTTTGTGGATCGATTGCTTCATGTTTGGTGCACCTGAAGTGGTTGTTGGAGCTTAGACCCGAATCTAATTGCCAAAATACTCCTCATGATAGTGTCGAGCTTCTTGATTTGCTAATTAGTCCTTTTGGTTTTACATCCGGGTCATTCTCTTTTGCATTTCAGTACATAAGTCTTGCATCTTAGTCTTTTTCATTACTTTTAAGTCCTTTTTGAGTCTCTTATTCTCAAACTTATTTATTCCTGAAACTTAAAAATAAAACTCATTACGTAGCATTGCTTAGGCTAAAAATGAAGAATATAGGACACAAATATATGCATTACATTTTTCTTTCACAAATACATCAGATTTTTGAAAGAAATGGGAAGTGAAAGCACTACAACAAACAAAAGAAGACAAGTCACCCAAGGATCATTTCAAGCAGATATATCGCTATTAAATGCAGCACACTAACATGACCCTAACAATACAAACAAAAGAAACAACACAAAAGGGGAAAGACTCGACTATGTACACACGTACAACACCCCTCCACTTACTTCATGCATTGTCCTAAAGGAATGTGAGCATGATACTACATGATTTATGCATGAAAAAGAAAAGATCTCACCAACGTGAAGCACAAAGGGAAGTTCATGGTTATGTTGATGGACACAAATCCAAATTCCCCTCAAAACCTGTGTATTACTAAAGAAAGGATACAAATAAGTGAAAGAAATGGGGCCCAAATACACAAGGGTTGGGGCCCACAACAATCAATGCTCACTCTTGGAGTCTGCTTTCTTTTCTTTTTTTCTTTTTTCTCTTTTTATCTCTTTTTCTTTCCAATATAACTATGTACAACAATGAGCTCCCATTTTCATTTGTCAAGGAACATCAAATGGGAACCCGCCATCTCTCAAGCCAGAAATGCAACTACATGGGTTTGCAACATAAGAAACAGGAGGATTTTTAAGAGGTTTATGAACCAAGGATGACGGTTCATGCCTCTCAAAACCAGGGTCAGTGAAAGGAAATGGAAACAAAGCTGTTTCCACTCCACGACAGAGTTGAGGGTCATCAGTGTATACCCTCCAACTGATATTTGGGTGCACTGTGATCATTTCATCCACACAAGGTGACACTGTTGAATTATTACCGAGATGGCAAAGTCCAGAAACAGAATTGCTTGACCACCTGACACCCTTATAAGCATTGTGGTTATTTGATGCCTCTTGAGAATGATAACGATAGGAGGCAAGAATGAGAGGTGGATCTCTGTATGGTTGCTTGAAATGTAGGGTATCAGATGGTTGATTCTTAACCCACATGGGGTCCTCAACAAATACATAGTGAAGAGCAGGTGGCCCAGAGGCCACAAAAATGGTATCTTGTGGCTCAAGAGCCACATGATCGAAAGGATGTGGCTCAAAGGTCACATGATCACAAGATAAGGCACCTTCCTGTGCCAGCCTAAGTGAAACATCTTCACCACCATCTGGATTTCCATCGAACAATTCTCTGAAATACTTGAAAGTCCCTTCAACTTCGTTCTCATCCATGTCCTGGATAAGATTGACCTCAACAGGGTTATCAAAGGCACCTGGCTTCTTTCGGATGGTGAAGATGAGGAAATGAGTGCATTGACAACCATAAGTCAAGCGCATAAGACCATTACGACAATTGATCGAGGATTTGAAGTCGCTAAAAAGGTCACCCTAAAATAACAGGAATTTGTCTAAGTGGTTTTGGCACAAGTTCAGTATCCAAAACAAAGAAATCGATTGGATAAATGAACTCACCAACTTTGATCAGGACATCTTCCACCACGCCCCCAGTTTCTTCATTGACCTATCAGCCAGCTAAAGAGTGATTTTTGTTTGTTTGAGGTCTCCAAGACCAAGGTGGACGTAGACAAAATACGGCAAAAGATTGATAGATGCACCTAGGTCCAATAAAGCTCGATGTATGGACACATCAACAATAACTGAAGAGATAGTAGGACAACCAATGTCCTTGTATTTGACTTGCATGGGTTGTGCCAACAATGAACTCACGTTAGCTGCAAGAAATGCTTTCTTGGGAACATGAGTTTTTCTCTTATTGGGGCATAAGTCCTTGAGAATCTTGGCATAAGGTGGCATTTGCTGAATCACGTCCAAAAATGGATTTTCACCTTAACTTGCTGAAAGCTCTCAAGCATCTTGTGATGCTGATCTGAAGTGTTCTTTTTAAAGCTCTCAGAGAATGGCACCTTCGGGGCATAAGGGTCTTTCGAAGGAACCTCAGAATTTTGGTCCACAGAAGCATGAGTGGGGACCTCAGAATCTGATCCCTTCGACAGAAGATGGGACAAGGGGACGTCAGGGTTCGGTCCCCTCGTAGATGTAGGTGTCACTGCAGGTTTGGTGATACCAAGAGATGGTGATTGCAAGGAAGACACCCCAATGTGGTTGTCCACCTTCTTACTGGACCACAAAGTATAAATTTACATTAAGGTGATGGTTCAGAGGTAGCTTGAGGTACCAGGGGATTTCCATGAGAATGGGTACCCCGGGGATTCACCTCGGGTTCACTTGGAAACTGTCCTTTCTCATGTTCATTGAGCTGATGAGCCAAGTGGATGACTTGCATTTCCAAACTTTTAAACGAACTTTGCATGCTCTGCATGAACTCTTGAATGGATTGATTAGGAGACGGATCCTTAGGGTCAACTCGCTGGGGTAGAGTCTGACTAGAATAATCCAAAGGGGAGGCCTGAGTAAGTTGGTGAGTATGAGGTTGAGAACTTTGATGTGGGGGTTGGTAGGTAATCGATGGACGTGGAGGGTGATACGGTGGAGGTGGAGGTTAAGGTTGAGCATGCGAGCTCTGACCGTGGCCTCCACTAGGCCCCCAAGAGAAGTTAGGGTGGTTTCACCATTCCGGGTTGTAGGAGTGATTGTACGGGGTGTTACGGGGCCTCTGTTGATACATTGCATTTGCATGCTCAGTATCACTTGGAGCGTAAGCACACTACAAGTCAGTGTGTCCCATAAGTCCAGACCTACTAGACATGGGAGTAGCGATCTGAGCTACAGGAGCTCGGTCCAACTCTAAACTCTCAATCTTACGCATGAGAGTAGCCAATTTTGCCTCAGACGCGATAGTTGACAAAACTTGATATGATCCAGCTCAACCAGAAGACCTGGCGGCTGATGGCTCTCTCATGGTGTCCAACTCAAAGGTACGTTCAGCCATTAATTCAAAAGTGTCCCACGCCACATCGATGGGTTTCATTTGGAAATCACCCTGACACTTCGACTCCAACAATGTACGGTTGTTGTAGTTGAGGCCCTCATAAACAATTTGGCACAACGGTCACAACTCAATTCCATGATGAGGGCACGACTGGAGAAGGTCTTTGAACCTCTCAAAGAAAGCATGAAACGATTCGGTCTCAGTCTGATACATTTGATGTATCTGGTGTCGTATCTATTGAGTCTTCTTTTGAGGGAAGAATCTCTTAGAAAAACGGTCACGAAGTCATCCAAGGACCGAATTGAGTTTGTCGGGAGGCTATACATCAATTTCATCACGTTATCCTTCAACATGAAAGAAATCATCCTGAACCGGACAGAATCCTCCTCAAGCAGCTGGAGCTTGAACATGGAGTATACCTCCTCGAATTCATGAAAAAATATATACAGATCCTCCTTATTAGCAGTGAGGGTAGGAAGCATGCTCACATATTGAGATTTCAGCTCATAGTTATTCCCGCAAGAAGGCGCGGCCCGAATAGGATGGGTCCGCTCCCACAAAGTCATTGTCCTATCCTGTCGAGCTAAAGGTGACCCCCTTTGACCAGCGAGGCTGGTGTTCTGGTTCCTTTTGAGGAATGGTTCGGGTGTGCCTGACCGGCACGGTTTATGGAGTCGTAGCCTTCTATTGCATTTGATGCTTTTTTTTTATATTCTGACCAGCATGGTTGGTATTCTGACTCCCTTGGAGGGATTTCTGTGGGTGTTACCCAATTTGCATGACTGTGGGAGTTGTACCCTTCTGATGCACTATGTGCTTTTCTGTTTCTGTGTCGGATGCTCTTGTCTTTGATAGATTGCATGCATTCTTCCATATAACTCTGATTGGGCCAGGGGCATACTGAGTTTTCTTAATTGAAAACTCACGCATTTGTTAATGCGGTGCTTGCAGGTACTTAGGTTTCCACAGCGCAGACTGGACGAGTAGTCGAAGATTCTGTACACGAGGGACATGTCGACTAGATTCTTCAGTTTGTCTTTTTGCTTCCGCATTATTTATGATGTATTTCCCTTTTGAACTCGATGTAATGTATTTGACCTTGTTACCATATATGGATAATCTCACACTTTTCAGTTATGTTTTATGTTAGTCTATCCATGTATGATCTCTACGTATTGTTGAGTCGTTGTTTTGTCTGTCTTTTGTAACTCCTTCGGTCGTCACGGAGGTATCTAATCGCGACACTTGAGTTGGTTCCCAGTGTACGTACTCGCGAGATCGGGCCGATCGGGTGCAAACCGTGTGTGTGTCGGCTTGGTTTTCTTTGGAGCTTGGGTTGGGTGATGTGGGCTGGCATGTGGGTAAGGTGGCATGGTTGCCACGTCATCAGGAGGTGATCACCTAAGATCCTTGCAAAATTTGAATTGTGTGCTTTATGGAAAGTCTTGATTGGTCCTTCGAGGACATTGATCTATTGCCTTTTGGTGCTTGTTTCTTGAAACAAAAACTAGAGAAACCCTACACCAGCCGACCTCAACCTCTTCTCCTCCCTTCACGCCACAAACTCTTTCCACCACCACCATCATTTCTGGTTTCCTGCTGGTGGAGATCCGGCAGCTATTGAAGGAGAAGCAAAAGACTTTCTGGTGTGCAGCTAGGCGAGCTTCAGCAGATCTCCGGCCAGCTTAGGTGCCTCCTTGCTGCTCATGTAGGCCTCTAGCCTTTGGATTAGGATGTGGGGGTGGGTGTTGGGCTTAGTTCTGCACAACACCAGTGGCTGGTCGGTCATGAGGATCAGGGTTTGCAGAACTAGAGTTCTACCGATTGGGTGAGTTGTGGTGCAACTCGGATCTTCAGTGGCTGACCACGTTTTTCCTTCTCCTTGCACGTCCTCCACTCCATGTTTTCCATGATGGTTTGATGGAGAAGTTAGTAGGGAGGAGGCTGTGCTGCAGGGAGACGGTTGGGTGGGTTGTTGCATGCACCTTGCGTGAGGCGCAACCCTACCTGTGTGGCTGATCTCGAAATCTCGTGGGATCTGTTCCACGTTTATTTTTGCTGGAGCATGCTCCCTCTCCTTTATGCATTACTGATTTGTGAGATCACTTCCTTGCATGAACTTGCGACTTGTTATGTTTTTAGTCTTGTGAATCGCCTCTGATTTCAGATCTTAGATCTATGTGTGATCTAGCTATTTGTCAAAGGAATATTGCTTGATTCGTTCTTCTTTGGTGTAATCATATGTCTTGCACGTTTTGGTGGACATTATCAGGAGATTCTCCCATTACATGTTGCTGGTTATAAGACATATATTCATGTGTTACTTAGTGGCTATAGTCAGATGTGTTTTCATGACATAGTGGTTGATATAGATCGGGTATCCATGCAATAAATCGTGACTATATTCAGACCATATCCCATACCTTGATTTCTGATTTTGGGACATGTATGCTTGCATTACTACTCGGTTTCATTCACATAATATTCCATGATTTTGAGCTAATAACAAGTCACTCAGTTAGGCGTCAATCGAGGTCTATGTTTAGACCATCTTCTATAACACATTTACCGATTTTATGTCATGAGTGCTAGCATTGCTTAGTGATTTTATCCAGATAATTTCCTGTAAATTTATTACTGGTTTCAGACCATTGTTCATGCTTTATCTCATGATTATATCTCTGATCTAGCTTGGAATGCAAAGTCCCTATCCTATATATATACGTTGTGAAATTCATGATGCATGATATATATTACTCGTGATGTTGTTTATGATACTTCCCATTTTTGTATTTATTCCACTACTTCTTTCATATGTCATGTCAATGATATGAAGTATGTTGTTGTGGATATGTATGACGCATAGGATTTCAGACCTTATAACATCCTTATCATGACCCGTAGATGAGTCGATTAGTTGTTATCCTGATTGCCGATGTGGTTATGATTGCTTGCTATTGTGAGTGTGTGGGTTGATTCCTGATTGGTATGTCTAATTTCCGAGTTGGTTCAGGACTGCTAGGAGGGTATCCGGATACTCCTCCTTGAGCTTGTTCCATACACTGTAGATGCATTAGATTTTAGATGCTTATGTAGCTTGCATTGCATTTAATCTGATTAATAATTCTGGGCACGTTCCGTTTTCTAGGCCAGCGGGCCACGAGTGGGTCCTCTAACTCCAGAGGCCATTCGCATAAGACCTTCACGTTGGGAGGCCATGCATAAGATAAGTCCTGGGCAGGCGCGCTGTCATTCTATCTCAGGGTAGGTTTTCCCAAGTTCGCGATGGCACCATGTAGGTAACTTGTCGAGAATTGGGACACTTATCCGGCGCACTGCTTTGTGCCAAGAGGTGGGTAACTGTCGAGTGACCGCCTTTGACCAGCGAGGCTGGTGTTCTGGTTCTATTCGAGGAATGGTTCGGGTGCGCCCGACCGGCACGACATATGGGGTCGTAGCCTTCTGTTGCATTTGATGCTTTTTGTTATGTTCTGACCAGCATGATTGGTATTTTGGCTCCCTTGGAGGGATTTCTGCGGGTGTTACCCGATTGGCACGACTGTGGGAGTTGTAACCTTCTCATGCATTATGTGCTTTTCTGTTTCTGTGTTGGATGCTTTTATCTTTGATAGATTGCACGAATTCTTCCATATAACTCTGATTGGGCCAGGGGCATACTGAGTATTCTTAATTGAAAACTCACGCATTTGTTAATGCGGTGCTTGCAGTTACTTAGGTTTTCACAGGGCATACTGGACGAGTAGTCGAAGATTCTGTACACGAGGGGCACGTCGATCAGATTCTTCAGTTTGTCTTTTGCTTCCGCGTTATTTAGGATGTATTTCCCTTTTGAACTCGATGTAATGTATTTGACCTTGTTACCATATATGGATAATCTCACACTTTTAAGCTATGTTTTATGTTAGTCTATCGATGTATGATCTCTCTACGTATTGTTGAGTCGTTGTTTGGTCTGTCTTTTGTAACTCATTCGTTCGTCGCGGAGGTCTCTGATCGCGACACTCGAGTTGGTTCCCAGTGTGCGTACCCGCGAGATCGGGGGGGGGGGGGGTGGTGTTTCACTATACATCCATTTCATCACGTTGTCCTTCAACATGAAAGAAATCATCCTGAACCAGACAGAATCCTCTTCAAGCTGTTGGAGCTTGAACATGGAGCATACCTCCTCGAATTCACGTAAAAAGATATACAGATCCTCCTTATTAGCAGTGAGGGAAGGAAGCATGGTCACATGTTGAGTTTTCAGCTCATAGTTATTCCCGCAAGCAGGCGGGAGAACTATGCAAGACCGCTCCCACAATTGGTGGTGCACCCAGAGCTCGATCCTGACAGAGATCCTCTTCCTTTAGAGTTGGAGGAGGAGAAGGAGGTCTACGTGGTGGTGGGAGTGGACCAGGGTAATCCATGTATGGAACCTGATCTCTCTCATCTCCATAAGATGACTCGGCCTCATGCTCCAAAGGAACACGAGGCGGAGATGACCGATCACCTAGACCGTCCATCTTAGAAAAATGCACTCTCTCAAGTCTAGCGCTCTCACTAGAACAAGCCCAACCTCGCATAAAACGCTCAACTCGACTCTAAAACCACACACTTCAGAAGGTGTAATCAGAGGAGGAGACTACTCATAGAATATAGATGCGGAGAAGACTCAGATGAGGAGGGAAGAATCCCTATATCTAGTGTTGGTAGTGGGAGAAGGTAGAAGCCTATCTAGCAAACAAAGCTCACACAGCCTACGGTCACTATAGGTCCATACAGCTAGACGACGCCTAACTATGAGGTCACTCAACCTCAACTTGCCTCACCTCCCTATGACGAAGACCACATACCCCAGCAAAAGAGCCAAGATCTCGTCTCTCCAACTATCGACAAAGTGGGCGACGTCGATCAGGCCATGACGGTCATGACCGGAACACTCTCCTACTATGTCTGAGTCCTAGTGGCCAATATCTACTTACTTTTAGATTTAAGGCTTTTGATTCGTAGTGATTTTTGAGGCTAAGGAAAGGGTGTTGAAATCCCCCATCTTATCTTGCATGGGACAACCCCCTTAGTAATGTTTTGAAGTTAAGCTATCAATCAACTCTCCAATCAATCACTCACCTCACTCTTGTCCCGATGCATCTTACTAACTAATGCATGGTTAAACCATGCATGAATGAGAGAACGGGTGCACGTACCTCACGCCAGCAATCGACAATGACAAATTAAAGCAAAGGAAAGACAAGATGTGTGCAAGGTCTATAGATGATGCATTACCTAGATGACAAATAATTTAATCTTTTGCTTTGAGTTTTAGGGTCCAAGTTGTCTTAAAATGGGGATTTATTATTGATCTAGGGGCAAACTATAAGTCACAACATGCCAAATTGAGCTCCAAACCTCTATATTGAAACCAGAAACAACTAAAAGAAAGGAGAGAGCAAGATGAGCTCACCAGGCCGCCAGTTGGTGGTCCAGCACTGTTGATTGGCGGTCTGTTTCTCTCTGTTTGCCTTCAAACTTCTCATAGTGTTTCCCCTTGATGCTACAAAGTCCTTTCTACAACCAAAAACTAAAGACAAAAGATTAAACCCACTCGAATTGTCCAAACTAGAGTCTGGACATAGTACCTCCCCGGCAACGGCGCCGAAAACTTGATTGTGTTCATTTTAAATACCGTAAGTGCATGTCATCGGTGAAGATATGGCAAATACGGGTCCATCCATGCAAGTAAAGACAAGAAATTCAACAAACACGCAAGTAAAGATAAGAAATTCAGCAAAACACAAATGGACTCGGGGAATTTTTACAGAGGTTCGGCCACATGTTAGCATGTATGTGTGTGTGTCATGTGTGTGTCTTCATGCATAGGAAGTGTCTAATGATGTGGCAAAACCTTATAATCCATTCACACAACCTATCGACAATTACTACTTGATTAACATAAGACTAGACTCAGTATGAGAGGTGTCTAAATGTTATGTCAAGACTCATCAAAACCAAGAACTCATGTGAAACACAAATCTAAGCATGGGAAGTGTCTAAATGTTATGGAAAAACCCATCAAAACAAAGTATCTTCAATCAATCATGCAAGCAAACACAAATACAAACACATAACTAACATGTAGCATATTCAACAGGAAATTTCAGTCAATAAACATGAGGAAACTAACCATGGGAAGTGTCTAAATCTTATGGAAAAACCAATTCAAAAATCCCGCAACATGTAGATGATTAAAATACCCCCAATCAACATACAAACATGCAAGTCTACACAATAAAAATGTTCATCAAACATCCAAACTTCACAACATATATGTACATAGTCTCCACCCCCCAAAGGGATATGGAACTACTCACACATTATTAAGCTAACATTCAAATTAAGGAAGGAAAACATGCTAATTAATTTTACGAAGATTAAAACAAATGAAATCAACTAAGCATGGAAGAACTAAAAGAAACAACAAGGAACAAACACTCACTTTACAAGTAGCATCTCTCTACCAGAGTTTTGATCCAAGGCTTTACTCCTAGTAGAGAGAATGGACACCAAGAGAGGATATTTATACAAAGGAGGAGGAAGAGTTATATTTAGAGTCATAGAAAAAGGTAACTCGGGACAATCCCCCGGTATGGGACTAAACGCATACCATAAATGGACTAACTACACACTAATACACTACCCGGCTGAGGCTTATCGGGTTTGGATCCAAATGGACCACCAATTGGCGGTTTGGGATAGCCAATTGGAGGTCTGGATTCGGTTGATCGGGTTGTGCTTTTGTGGAGACTTTTGTGGATCGATTTCTTCAATGTTTGGTGCACCCGTAGTCGTTGTTGGAGCGTAGACCCGGATCTAATTGGCGAAATACTCCTCATGATGGTGTGGAGCTTCTTGATTTGCTCATTGGTCCTTTTGGTTTTACATCCGGATCCTTCTCTCTTGCATCTCAGTCCATAAGTCTTGCATCTTAGTCATTTCCTTGCTTTTAAATACTTTTTGAGTCTCTTCTTCTTAAACATGTTTTTTCCTGAAACTTCAACATAAAACTCGTTACGTAGCATTGCTTAGGCTAAAAATAAAGGATATAAGACACAAATATATGCATGATATATGATGTCAATGATTGGTCGAACGAAGCATTTGGGATGGTCGACCGAAAATATCAGGAAGTCTAGGATTCAAGAAAAAGGCCTGAGACGGTCTACCGATGTCAAATTAATGGTCGACCGGGAACAAGGTATTTGGGGGTTTTGTTTGCTTTATACAAATACGAAAAGTCTAACGGTCAAAAGAGACGTGTAGACGGTCGACCGGTAGGGCTGTTAAATTCACTATTTGGAAAAGGATCAAACGGTGGAATGATGGCATTTCGGTCGACCGAATGGACACAAAAATTTCTGGTTTAGTGAATTCCCGTCTATGTTTGGGTGACCTATTGAAGTCCAAATGTTGTGAGATTTTGTGTGTAACTTCTATAAGGAACCTAGTGTGTGTTTAAGTTATTTTTAACTATTGTATGCTAAAATACACAAAGTTCTTGAGACTCAAAAGAAATACAAATTACATCTCTTCAATAGCTTGATTACATGTCTTGACTTGAATCAAGACAATATATATGCAATACAACATATATGCCATGATTGATGTGTGCTACTTTACATTGATTATAATTAAGATTAGGTTGATTAAATCATCAAAACATAGATTAAGGCCAAAAAGCCAACATGCGTTACTGACCATCTTTGCACAGTGAATCAAATTTAATTGGTCGATATTAGAAAAATGTTACTCGAAGTTGGTGAACGGTTATCCGAACACTATTCAGTTAACCGAGTCCTTCATTCTGACCAATGTTCCCACATCTTGTCGGACGACCGTTTATTTTGTGGTCGATCAAATATGTTATGATTTTTGCCCAAGCTTAAGTCATTACATGCTTCTTATTGGCCCAAACTTCACCATCACCATAACGACTCTATTTGTTTTGAAGACTATAAAAGATTCATTTAAGAGTCACAAACCACACTTTACTTGCCAAGAATCTTTCATAATCTTGTGTTCTCAAACTCGAAGCCTTCAAAGCTCCACCAACTCTTTGAGTGCATTCAAGTTAGAGTGCTCTCAAACTCCAAGCCTTAAAATCTCCATCAAATTCACGCCAAGCTCAATTCCAATCCTTGAGTGCATTCAAGTTAGAGTTCAACAACTTCTTTCAACTCCCATTGTGTTGTAAAGCTTCGAGGAAGCACACACCATCTCGGGTTGTGAGAGGAGATCCAAGCAAGGTGAGGGTGTTCACAAGGCTCCAATTGTCGGAGGGCTTATCTTCGACATTGAACGATGATAATAGTAAATTCTCAAGTAAAGATCGAAAGAGCGATCAGAACTTGAGGAGAGGACTAGATCACAGTGGTGTGATCGAACCTCTATACATCTCTAGAGTCGTCTTTTGGTTTGCAATCTTTTCTTCACTATTTTTAATTCTGCATTATTTTGCTAATTTGGGTTATAATCTATTCGCCCCCATTTAGATTAGTGATCAATCTACTTACACACCTTGGTTGGTTATTTAAGTAGAGGCCCAAATCTAATTGCCAAAATACTCCTCATGATGGCGTGGAGTTTCTCAGATTGCTATTTGGTCCTTCTTGCTTAACTCCAAGTCCTTCTCTTGCAGATAGTCCATAAGTCCCACAGATCAGTCCTTTTTCTTGCATTTTAGTCATTTTTGTGTATTCTTCTTAAATATGTTTATTCCTGAAACTTAACATAAAACTCATCACATAGCAAAAGAAAATGAAAAACAATATAAGTCCTAACTCACTTTCGTAGGAATCATGGTTGGACTTAGCACGCGCGACAAGTCATTAAACATTCTTATTGCCAAAGAGGAGTGTTGTCTCCTGAGGGTTTTCAGCGGATATCCCCACAAACTTCGAACTTGATGCATTATTCAACCTAGTAACACTACTCGATGGACGTACTCTTGTCGATCATTGCACACGGTAATACTACGGGTCGACATTATATGTGTATCTTGTCCACAGCAAGCCTAGGGAATCATTCGTGCAAGTTAAATAAGAACATAAGTGAAAGACATGGGCAACCTTAACATCATACGAACTTATTTCTTACCTACATATGAACCAAAACCCTTACACTTAAAGTTTCACAATAGGAGTTTAAGAGTCCCTGACTACAACAAACATTCTTATACTAACAGACATGAATTATTCGACTCACTAGGTTCAGGGCAGATTTCTTTATTTGTTTAAGTGTTGAAACCCTATGATTACTCTCCCCACGAGGGAAACCCATGGTGCATCCTTACAACTAGATAAGACCTAAAGCCAGTGTATTATATATCCTAATGCATCATGTTCAAGTCGATTCTGGTAGCTTCCTTTTTACTTTGCCTTTCAATGGTTTTGCACATGCTAAACACACGCAAAACCCACATAACCTTTTCTTTTGCAAACACATGAAGATTTTGAAAGAAATGGAAAAATTAAAGCACTACGCAAACAAAAGAAGGCAAGTTACCCAAGGATCATGGTATAACAAATATATCAATGTAAATTGCAGCACACTATCATGACCCTAACAATACAAACAAAAAATGTAAGAAAAGGAAAAGACTCGACTATATACACACATAAAGCACCCCCCACACTTACTTCATGCATTGTCCTCAATGAATGTGAGTATACTACTATATGGATTTATGCACAAACAAGAAACGATCTCACCAACGTGAAGCACAAATAGAAGTTCATGGTTATGTTGATGAACATAAACCTAAATTCCCCAAAACCTTTGAGGTAATCCTGAAGGAGTAGGACTCACTACAAATTATTTCTTTTACAACTATATACAAAGAGCAGCTCTCATCGTCCTTTGTCAAAGGACAATGAAAAGGAACCTCATAGTGGATCAATATACCAGGAATGGGAACATGACACCACGTGGGGTCAAAATACTCATGTGTGGGGCCCCTTCACAATGTGTACCAGGTAGGGAGAGAGGTTTATGAATTGGACGCAAAGGCGTCTTATTCAAAGGATCAAACTTAAAGAGCTTGAATCTCTCAAGTGTTTGACAAGAATTACACAACGGAAGAAGACGTCCCCCCGTTGTGGTATTAAAATCAGGATCATTAATCCAAACTCTGCAACAAACAGGCCGGTGTGTCGGAATGAGGTCAAGAACTTTGTTATGCTTGTTCGACACATCAGGCGAACAGAAGGTGGGTCTTTTACCCAAGATATCCTCTAAAGACATCCCAATACCCTCCTCAGTTCTTATGACCATAGGAGTTATAGGGAGTTGCTTCTCCACCAAAGGTGGGTCCTTGAGGGACATGACATTACGATCATGTGGCTCAAGGGCCACATGACAAAAAGATAAGGTATAATCCTGTGCCAACTCAAAATCAAGATAGTCCATGTTAATTATAATTTGGATCGAATACTCCACCAAGTGATCGTGAATTGAAACCCCAAGTCCCTCAGACTGACTAGGAGTTTGACTTTGAAAGATTGTGCTTTGAATTTGTGGACATGGTGGGGTTCGATAGCAAAAGATTAATCTTCATGATGACAAGAAAGGCCACCCTCACGTTCACTTAATTGTTTTATCATCTGACTCACTTGCATTTCTAGAGTTTGCAAGGAATTCAAGTTGGACTTCATTAAATTTTGAGTGTTTTCCATGAATGTTTGGGGGTTTGTTTTAAAGAATCAAGTCTGGTGTCAACTGTAAGGCTCAAGCTAGAATTTTGGAAATTTTCGGGTTGGGTGTTCATGGGCTAAGAAGAGTCCAATGATTGTGAGTTGTGTGTTGGTAGAATTCTGGATATTTGGGAGGAGGATACAAGAGTGGGCACGATGTATGATACTCAGTATTTCTTTGGTTTCCCCATCAAGCAAGTGGGTATGTGGTGAGAGACAAAGGCCATTTCAAGAAGTGGGCATTCGGGGGGGGGGGGAGGACAGATCACACCAAGGGTTTAGGAAGTATGACTGGAATACACTAAAGCCGATGATTTTACAAAAGGAATGTTGGGTTGAGTCTCTTGGCATACCATGAACTGAAAGGTTGTCTCCCATCGTAACGACTCTCAATGCAATAAGCCACCAAAACATGTATTATCATATTAGGAGTTGTGCTTGAGATGTCATTTTTATTAGTGTTTATTACGAAGTTGTGTTTCTAAATAATCATAAATTCTTTCTTCGTTATAAAATATTTACTGTGATAGATTAGGAACGTAATAATTCGTCATAGAACGTATAAATATATTGACTCTTAGTGAAGAAAATAATTCATTTGGCTAAACTTTTCACTTGGGAATACAAAATAAGTTTCGAACTTTGAAAGTTGCACTCGATAGGATTCCCATCTCCTCACTAAATGTTATTTAAACAAGAAATTAAATTATTTGAGATAAGGATTAAAAATTAAGAAAAAAAATGACAAGATTGGAATAGATGTAAATTCTTATGACTCACATCCTTTTATCCTGACTCATCCCTTATAGAACCTGTAGTGAAAGGTTGTGTCTTTTCATCATGGTTCCCAATAAACCACCTCTTTCTGTCTCTTAAAAATAGGCCATTACACGTCGACCTTATCATTTTACCACGTCACACTACGGTAATGACCGACATGAGATGTCCTTTGTAGCCCTCTAGGGTATAATTATAAGATCTATGAACTGAACATGCTACAACCTATAATTTTGTAGGTCGTGTAATGAAAGGTTGTGTCCTGTGATTGCTGTAAAAAATGTATGAGATTGGATAGAATGGTCCAATTTGATGTCCTTTTCATTATGCCTACCTTTTGTTCCTTAATAATGACGCATACCACGTCAGACTATATGGTAATGGCCATCATGTGATCTCGTTTCTTGGGTATATGGGTATTACCCGGCCCGTTTACAGCAAAACTTGGGTATAACACGATGCTTACCTTTAAACCTCAAGTCTGTCAACTATTCTCTTTCCTCCAACTCATCTTACATTTTACCAATTACTAAATATCGTCATTTATATAATTGTATCTATGAATTATTACTAAAATTTGATACCAATTTTTTTCATTTTCAATTTTTCAAAAATAATTGTTAGAAATGATTACAATTTTAGAAATGTAATCTAAAAAGATCTATTCTCATGGTTATTCTTTATTATGGTATCATTTTGTAACATATTGTCATGGTTTTTAAGACACTCGTATAGATTAATTTTTTTAATATATGATTTAGTATTTTTGTTACTTTTTTGTAATTATGGATGGTAGAGGGAAATTGAGGGGAAAATTCTCTTTTCTACGGATGACACAAACAAGTAAAATTCCAACGTAAGATGACATTTCGTTTAGATTTTCGGTTACAATTTTTACTTGAAATCACAGAAATTTCATTGGACATTCTTGTGTGACTTGTTAATTCTATTTATTCTGATTCTCATCATTCATGAAATTGTGTTGATAAGTATATCAGAGTAGAAGACAAATAGCTTTCCAAAATACAATTTCAATTAATTTAAATCCTCAGGTTACATACACCCGGTAACAAAAAATAGAAAGATGACCACAACAACTTTTGCAAAAGAACATGACTGAATTCAATGTCCAGGAGGACATGTCTTCACTGGCTTCATCAAAGGGTTTGGACAAAATCAGAAAGGTTTTGAAGATCAATAATATGTCACCTGCAAGCGCACCAGATAATACTATTAAGCCTCATAGTCTGCCGACTTCTCGCCAACGGCAGGTGGATTATGTCTACCTTGTAGGATCGTAATGACTCCTAATTATCTAATCAAATTACGCTTCATCCCTACTTAAACAAACAAGATGTGCAGCGGAAACAATTTAAACAAAGTAGGGAAGAAACAAGAAAACCACAAATTCACACCAGGAGATTTTACACAGGTTCGGCCTGAAGGGAATGTGTTCTAAAAGTTTACTTTTATATGCCAATTATTATGAATTGGATGTGCGAACATTTTGTTCCTTGGTTAATGTATTCGTCTTTTAAAAGTGTTAAGGAAGAGACTCTTGGTCCTTAACCGTAGAACTCTAAACGATAATGGTTTACATAAATCAAAAAGTTATTCACAATCATGGTAATTGACATGGAACATTAATTACCAAGATAAGTTTGTCGTGTTGGTTAAAAAGTATTGTAGCTCTACAAATATTTAACGGCACAAGTATATAAAAGAGGAAAATTGTTACTTTTATATATTGAATAGACCTAACAAATGAAACATTATGGAATTGTGTTTAGTGTCATTAATGTTTCATTGTGTCTTGAATCCTAAGATATGAGACTTATGTCTTTTCACATGAGAAGTGTTTAATTTGATTGTTGTCAAAAGCTGTCAATGAGTTTGTTAAAGGCAATAGTTGATTAAACATGACTTATGCCGGAAAATATAGTTCGTCAAAAGATAATCATTGCCCCTCTTTACTTGAGTGATGATATTAGTGGGCCCCTTGATAAAACAAAACTATAATGTGCACAATGTGACTTGTGTTAAGTTACATATTTATAATTAGCTTAAGAGATTAAGAAATGAATATATAATACAAAGGTGACACATTTCTACTTTGTATAATATTCTTAATATCATGAGGCAAGGGATAGACACAAGTGATGTTCTTACATCACTAAATGGATCGTGTTTGGTTCGAGTGAACAAGACATCACTAAAGGGATACCACTTATAGTTTATTATATTAAGTGTCTAGTATCGTTGCCGATATAGCTTAGATCCTCTTATAGGTCACACCACAAAACTGGGAAACAAGAAGCTTCATTTTGTGTTCATATGATGTACACGAATTTCTTGTGAAATAACATACATGTGGTGAACAATAAAATCAATATGTCGTGAAAAATGACAGTTAGAATCATAAATAAATTCATATGAGATGTATGTATTACGGGGTGTAATAGTTTGACATTACATATGATAATATGTTACATGATATATGAATTTGCTAAAAACCCTAAGGATCAATTTTTGTTGGATATAAATCCAAAATTTGGTAAAGACAAAAATCGGTGAAAACTGTCGAACTATTTTTGGGAACTGGTCCAACAAAATTATCAGGAATTTTTTTGATAGGGAATTGGTCGACCGGATGAATGCGTGGTTGGATCGAAATTAACAGGAACCTTTTCCTAGTAATGAACGGTCGACCAATGGAGGTCATGGTTCGACCAAAATTATCAAGAGAAATTTTGATAGAGAATCGTTCGAGCGACTCAATGCACCGTCCGACCAAAAAATCACAGAAACTTTTATACTGCTTGATTGGTTGACTGCTTGGTTTCATGCTTCAACCGAGGCCACAAAAAGTTGCCCATCGTCAACCGATTGGTTAATTTAGTCGACCGGTGGACACGATTCTGCCTTGAATTATTAAGAGATTAGTGTTAATCATGGGCTGGATTTATTCCAACAATGGTCAAACATATTTGAGGATGATTATGTGTCAATTTTGTAGGATTTTGTGTCCCTATGTATGTATATATTTTAAAATTTTAATACAACATACAAGATCGATTTCATATTTTCATTGATTTTATGTACATGTATTTGTTTATTCTAATATCATGCATTCCTACACATATCAAATAAACAAAGGATAGAGGATCATACCTAAAGGTTCCCTAAAACATTTCAAAAGATCCGGAGTTCCGTTGCTCGTCGAATCGCCCGCCGATTTGCCTCCAAGTGTTCACCAAACTCTAAATAAGATTAGAGAGAAAGGAGCTAGCCAATCAATCTCTAATTAGGCTTAGAATCTAGCTAATAACCCCTCTTTAAGCTCCTGAGATTTCTATCTCAAAAACTATTAAGAGATTTTCGTGGTGATTAAGGGAGAGATTAATGTGAGAAAGAATTTTTGCATTAACATAAACAAGTAGGATGAGGGGTCCTTTTATAGGCTCCAAAAACATCCTTAATAAGAACTATTCTTTAGTCATGATCTCTTGCTTATTCTCTCCTAAAATTAATCTGCAATTTCCACATAAGCATCCTAAAAAAACATTTGATTAAATTTGGAATTAATCCAACCCATAATATAATTATTCTCTTAATAATTCAGGCAAAAATCGTGCGTTTCGGTTGACTGAGAATTCTTCACGGTTAACCGAACCATTCAGTTTTAACACATGTTCGGTGGACCGTGAGATAGACGGTCGACCGAATATGCATGAGAGAAATTCTCTGGAAAAATTCGGACGATCCGCGTCTTACTCTGGTCGACAGTTGACCCACCAAAATTTCTCCTGGCGAACATTCATCGGACGACCATGTGACCTTCAGTCTACCGAAAATATCCCAAGATATTCTCTCTCAGTTGACTATTCACACTCGGTTGACGGAACCCAAATTGTCCAGGCACTCCAGACAATTTCAGTCAACCAATTGTGTTTATCCGTTCCCTGTTCGGTTGACCGTTCCGAAGACACCTCAGTCAACCGAACCCTAAACCGTTTACCATGTTTGACCCCAATTTTGCATCTGTCAAATTTTGGGTTTTACCAACAAAATCTGATAGTTTGGGGTTTTTAGAAAATTCATATCTTATGTAATATTAAATTATTACACCTCATAATATATACACCTCATATGAATTTATTATGATTGTAATTATGTCAATTCTCATGACTTATTAATTTATTCATTCACCACATGTGTCCCTTTTTCACATGAAACCCGACACATCATATGAACTCAAAATCAAGCTTCTTGTTTCCCAGTTTTGTGGTGTGACCTATAGGAGGATCTAAGCCAAATTGACAGCGATATTAAACACTTAATATCTCAAACTATAAGCGGTATCTAGCTACAAATTATAGTTACCCAATTAGCATAGATGTCTTTGCCCCACTCGAACTAAACACGATCCATTTAGTTATGTAAGTGCACCACTTGTGTCCGTCCCTTGCCTCATGATATTAAGAATATATACAAAGTAGAAATGTGTCACCTTGTATTATATTCATTTCTTGATCTCTCTAAGCTAATTACAACTATGTAACTTAACTCAAGTTACATTGTGCACATTATAATTTTGCTTTATCAAGGGGCCCACTAATATAATCGCTCAATTAAGAGGGACAACGATAATCATTTGACTAGCTATCTTTTCCAGCACAAGTCATGTTCAACCAACTATTGTCTTTGTCACTATACTCATTGATAGCTTTTGACAATAATTAAATTAAGCACTTCTTGAGTGAAAAAATATAAGTCTCATATCTTAGGATCCAAGACACAGTAAAACATTAATGACACGAAACACAATTCCATAATGTTTTACTTGTTAGGTCTATTCAAAATATAAAAGTAATCATTTCCTCTTTCATATAATCGTGTCGCCAATTATTTGTAGAGCTACAACAATCGATGACCAACATGACAATCTTATCTCGGTGATTAATGTTCCATGTTAATTACCATGATTGTGAATAACTTTTGATTTATGTAAACCATTATCTTTTAAAGCTCTACGGTTAAGGAGCAAGAGCCTCTTCCTTAACACTTCCAAAAGATGAATACCATAATCAAGGAACAAAATGTTTGCACATCCAATTCATAATAATTGACATATAAAAGTAATTTTTTTAGAACATATTACTTTCAATCTCCCACTTGTTATCAAAATTTTCTTTCACATACATTCTCAATGTATAAAACAACAATAACTAGGGTAACCCTCTCTAATCACTCATCAAGACAAACCACATGGTTCCTCAGACCCATGGACTCGAAATGCATTTCGCCCTTGGCTTGGGATAAGGGTTTGGTGAATGGATCAGCTGTGTTTCTATTTGTGTCCACCCATAACAGATTTATTTTGCCTTCGTCGATGAAGTCACGTGTGACAAAGTACTTACGATCCATGTACTTCACTTTGTGGTGTGATTTGGGATCCTTGATTTGCGAGATAGATGCACTATTATCGCAAAATAGCTCTATTGGTCCCTCGTACGAGGGAACTACTCCAAGCTCTTCAATGAATTTCTTAATCCACACTCCTTCCTTGCTCGCTTCAGCTACAACCATTACTTCGGAAGCGGTGGTTGAGTCATCCGTAGTGCTTTGATTCCAACTATGCCAACTCACAACTCCACCATTCAGAAGGAAGACGTATCCTGATTGCAACCTTCTATCATCGGGATCACTCATGAAACTCGCATCCGAATAGCCCTCGGCTATTAACTCCATTTGACCTCCATAAACAAGAAACATATCTTTAGTCCAGTTAAGGTACCTCAGAATATTCTTGACTGCATTCCAATGCTCAACACCTGCGTTGGATTGGTGACGACTTGTCACATTTCAACCATACGAGACATCAGGTCTTGTGCAAGTCATCGCGTACATGATCGATCCTATTGCCGAAGCATAAGGGATATCTTTCATGTACTCCAAGTCTTTACGTGATTCACCACGTTGAGACTTCTTGAGTTACACACCCATACTCATTGGCACATTGCCCTTTTTGGAGTTGTTCATGCTGAATCTTTCCAAGACCTTGTCAATGTATGTACATTGACTTAGGCCAATGAGTCTACGGGATCTATCTCTATATATCTTGATTCCCAAGATGTATTGAGCCTCACCTATATCTTTCATTGAAAATGCAGATTTCAATGAACTTCTCGTTTGCTCAAGCAAAGGTATATGATTTCCCATGAGGAGTATGTCATCAACATATAAGATCAAGAACACTATATGGCTCCCACTAACCTTCTTGTATATACAAGGCTCTTCATTACTTTGGACGAAGTGAATCTTTTTGACTTCTTCGTCAAAGCGTTTGTTCCAACTCCTTGATGCTTGCTTCAATCCATAAATGGATCTTTGAAGCTTCCATACTTTCTCGCTATTCTTTGGATCTTCAAAACCTTGAGGTTGTACCATGTCCACATCCTCCTCCAAGTTGTCATTAAGGAATGCCGTTTTGACATCCATTTTCCATATCTCAATATCATGAAATGCGGCAATAGTGAGCATAATCTGAATAGACTTGAACATGGCAACCAGTGAAAAAGTTTCATCATAGTCAATTCCTTGAACTTGAGTGAAACCTTTTGCTACAAGCCTCGCTTTGTAGGTTGTCAAGTTCCCATTCATCTCCATCTTCCACTTGAATGACCGTTTTCCCTTGAGGAAGGTCAGCCAAGTTCCACACTTGATTATCATACATGAATTCTCTTTCGGATTCCATGGCCCTAAACCATAGTTTGGAGTCCTCTCTTTCCATTGCTTCTTGAAAGGTCGAGGGATCATCAGTATCTAGTATCATGATCTCATGAAGTCCGAAATACATATCGGGTTTCTTCCTTTCCCGCGTTGACCTTGTAAGTTCTTTTTGTTGTACGTGTACTTCTCGAATTTCTTCCACAATTTCTTACAGAATTGGTTCGTGTTTGATTCTCGAATGTACTCTAGGTGGGGAAGATTGAGTCTCTCACAATTTCTTGCAACGGTCTCTCACTCACGCTCCCACTAACCAAAGGAACCTCGGTTGGGCCTTCATGATCTTGAATGTCACCATTCATATCATGATCATGTAGAATATCTTGAGTCTCCTCAAACACAACTCTACTCCCACTACTTTTTATTCTTTCCAGAAACTCATTTTCTAGAAATACGGCATCCCTCTCTACAATCACTCGATTGGAGGTTATATGCCAAAAGTAGTATCCTCTTGTCTCACGAGGATAACCGATAATGAAGCACTTATCCACATTTGGTTGAAGTTTGGTCGACATTAATCTTTTGACGTAGGCCTCACAACCCCAAATCTTGAGAAAATTGAGCTTAGGTGTTTTACCACTCCATAGCTCATACGGCATTTTCTCTACGGATTTGGATGAAACATTATTTAGTGTGTAAGCCGCAGCTTCTAGTGCATAACTCCAAAATTAAAGCGGCAATTCAGCTTGACTCATCATTGATCGAACCATGTCGAGTAATGTCCTATTCCTCCTTTCGGATACCCCATTCCATTGAGGTGTACCGGGAGGGGTGAGCTGTGGTACAATACCACACTCCTTTAGGAATGAGTCACATTCGGTACTTAAGTACTCACCTCCATGATCCGTTCGTAGAGACTTGATTTTATTGTTGAGTTTGTTCTCTACTTCATTTTTGAATTCCTTGAACTTGTCAAAGGATTCACTTTTGTTTCTCATTAGATAAATATAGCCATAACGACTATAGTCATCCGTGAACGTAATGAAGTACCTAAAATCGTCTCTTGCACTAGTACTCATCGGACCACATACATCGGAATGTATTAAATCCAACAGGTCATTCGCTCTCGGTCCTTTCTTCTTGAAAGGCCTCTTGGTCATGTTGCCCATTAGGCAAGGTTCACACGTCTCCAATGATTTAAAATCAAGTTGACCAAGAAGGTTAGCTTCTTGCAATTTCTTGATGCATTTTTCATTTATGTGACCAAGACGATAGTGCCACAAGAGTGTATCATTCACGTGAGTAGTTTTAAGCCTTTTGTTATTGATGTTTAAGATTTGTTTATTATTCAATTCAACCAAATAGAGACCATTCCTCACGAATGCATTTGCATAGAAAATACCATTCTTCGATATAGACAAGCAAGAATTTGAAATATTTATATTAAAATTATCCATATCCAAACATGATACAGAAATAATATTCTTGCTAATCAAAGGTACATAATAAACATTCTTTATACATAAATTTAAACCACTAGATAATTGAAGCTTCACAAAACCTAGTGCAATCGCAGCAGCACTCGCACCATTTCCGACCTTCAAAATCAACTCGTTCTTCACGAGTTCCTTCCTATCCTTTAGTAGCTGCACATTAGAAATTATGTGAACACAAGATCCGATATCAATTACCCAATCATGGACAGAGGTGGCTAAATTTATCTCAATAACAAATATACCTTTGGCCTTTTTGGGGCGCTTACGTTCAATCACTCCATTGTCAAGGTCTTCCTTGTACTTGGGGAAATTTGGCCGGATGTGTCACTTTTCACCACAGTGAAAGCACTCCGTGTTGGTAGTCGGAGATTTCGAAGAATTCCCCTTGAGGCACTCGCACGAGCACCTCCTACTCCCTTGCTCTTGATTGACGTATTTTTGGTGAATGTTTTGCCTTTACCTTTGGTGATCTTCTTGCTCCCTCCATGGACGGCTAGGACGTGCTTGTCCCGACCCTTGCCCATGTCAACTTTAGCTGTTTTGAGAGCGTTGTGAAGTTCCTTAAGACTCACCCCTTTCTCACGCACATGATTATGCATAATGAAGTCCTTGTAGGACGGGGCTACAGAGCCAAGAATCAAATCTTCCACAATGTCAATGGGCATCAGAGAAGAGAGCTTCGACAACTTCTCAAGGTATCCTTGCATCGTGAGAAAATACATGGATACCGATGTTCCCTCCGCCAAATGGCACCTTGTGAGTGCGATGGTTGTCTTATAGCGCTCTTTTGTAGCACTATCCATGAACAACTTTGTTAAAGCTTCCATGGTCTTCTTGGGTTTTGAATCCAAGTATTTCGCTTGAAGCGAGTCATCCATGGAGGCTAACATTAGACCATGAACCTGTTTCTCTTGGTCTTCCCACTTGGTTTTTGCCTCTCTCTCGCTATCGGTTGCCTTCTCATTTAATTTTGGGATTTCACCATCCAAAATATGAGATAGTTTCTCAAACTTGAACATGATATTGAGCTTGAGTTGCCAGCTTACGAAGTTTGAGCCATCATTTGCCCAAGGATGTTTTCCAATCATAGATCGCACAATAGGTTGAATATTCGACATTTCTACAAAATAAATTATATGGGATTTAATGTCAATTTTATGTTTTAAAAAACAATACCGTAAATAAAAATTTGTCCATAAATGCAGCAATTCAAGATCCTATCAATTATAATATAAACTAGCTAAGGGCTATCAGATATATTATAAAATTAAGGTAAGAAAACATTTTTCTAATCATAACCATTTTGAAATATTACAACATTTGCATTTTCAAATTCTTATGACTCTTGTCATTTTAATTAAGAGGGAATTTGACCAATCCTCGTAAGAAAACTCCCTTTCTCAAAACCGAGCTAGGGCTCCGGGTCTTGTTAAGAAAACTTATTTCATTTGATACGAGATACATTTACCCATTGTATTCACAAACAAATATACTCGGTGTCCACTTAGGGTGAATCGCACCTCGTACATCTATTCATAGCACAACAATAGACAACCTTATATCTCCCACTATTCCCAAAGATGGAGGAAGCTATCTCCCGCTAAGGGCGAGCAGAATATCAGTAACGTCCTCAAACACAGCGGAAAATTTCAAATTTAAAACATACAATCAACGAGGACATTACGGAAAGAAATACACACACCGGTGCACCAACATATAATATATATATGTGAACGAGTTTACAAAAGAATGTGATTACATCAAAAGATCATATACATAAAATATACACAAGTAATCACAACCACCTCAAAAGATAAGTAAGCAGGATCAGGTCTCGAGTGCTCCCTCCGCCGTCACCACCCACCTAACGTCGCTCTCGGCCTGAAAGCAGACAATAAATGCCTGAGTTTCCAGGAGGAAACCCAGTATGCCAAACCCTAACACATATATGGACAGAATGAAATATGCAAAGAACCATAAAAACACCACCGATACACCTGCTAAGTTCCCGGGACCTCTCTCCCGGCAATAGCCCAACAACACGGGTCTCAAGGGTCCTCTCACCCCAACCCACCAACACTCGTGCACACAAGGCACCGCCGGTCCAACTCACGGCCAAACAACCCCCTCATTGCCTCAGTGTTACCGGAGCCACGGTTTTGCATCATTCGCCGGAGCCACGGCTTTGCCTCAACTGCCGGAGCCACGGCGACAATTATCACAATCCACCTCCACGTGTTACTACTAATCGCTATAGGGCCGGCATGTCCTCCGTCGCCCCAAAAGGGTCGGCAGACCCGTCGCCGTCTAGCCAATCAATAGCAACACAGACACACAAAAACAGTGCAAAACGGTCGAACGAAAACTGGCTTCCGGTCGACCTATCCTCACCCAGAGGACCGACCCAACCGAAAAACCAGCCAAAAGGTCGACCGATAAAGGGGTCCCGGTCGACCGAAAAGCACCAGTAGAAATCCATTTTCGCAAACAACAGTAAAACGGTCGAACAACCGAACCCTATCGTTCGACCGAAAACAACCAGTAGAACTCACCCAGAGTCTGCACTTTACGGTCGACCGAAACCACACTTCCGGTCGACAGGCCATTAAGTTAACTTAAACGTCGGTCGAACGAGTCAAACAGGCGGTTGACCGTTTAAAGGGTCAACGCCCCAACCGACATACAATAGTACTTTCGGTCGACCGGCAAAGGGGTCCCGTTGGACCGAAAATACACAGGACGTCTTTCTCTCGCTAAAATTGCACAACCGAACGACCGCCAAAAGGGCATCGTTCGACCGGTGCGAGGGATTCGCCCAAAATACACTAGAACCGGTCGACCGAACCAAAACACTGGTTGACCGATTTTAGTGCAGAACTGACTGTGCAGGTCCGACGAGCCTGAAACGGCCTACCGTCGACCGCTACCACTCCCACACTAATACGAGGTGAGCTTGAAAGCAAGTTTGACATACCTTAAGGCTTGAAGAAGCCTTTGAAGAAACGACAGCGAGCTTTCCACGCGAAAACACCTCGCAACCGGCGCTTCTCCGACGAGCCTCCCACAACAACGATCCTCGCTCTTCCGGCGACTCCCACAACACCCTTGCCTCCACAAATGACGAAGAAACTCTGATGGAGAGAGAGAGAGTGTGTGTGTGAGAGAGATGCGAGTGAGAGAGAGGGAGAGAGAGAAAAACCAACCTTTATATACTTTCTCCGACTCGATCTAAGCCGTCCATCTCAATCCAACACTAATCCTCTCCTAAACAAAATTAGCACATAAACAAGGGTTAGGATCTAACAATCCACCCTCCTTAAAAGAATTTCACCCAGGAAATAAAACCAGCGATTACCAAACAGCTCCGGATACGACTTCCGAACTTCCTCTTCAACCTCCCAAGTAGCCTCTCGCTCAGAGTGATGCTTCCACCTGACCTTAACCATAGGAATCGTCCTCCTCCTAAGCTGGTGCTCCATCCGATCCACAATCTCAACCGGTCTCTCCTCGAGAGACAAATCCTGCTGGATCTCTGGAACCTCAATCCGAATCACATGAGAAGGATCTGACACGTACTTCCTCAGCATTGAAACGTGGAAGATGTTATGAAGACCAGAAAACTGTGGCGGCAACGCAATCCGGTAGGCGACCTCTCCAACTCGGTCCAAAATCTCGAACGACCCAGATCTTTCAGAAAGACATGATCGCCAACCTCAAAAATCAGCACACGCCTACGCCGATCCGCGTAGCTCTTCTGCCTGCTCTGAGCTGTCGCTAGTCGCTGCTTGATCACATCAACCTTCTCAGCATACATCTGTATAATCTCAGGCCCGACTAACTACCTCTCGCCTACCTCACTCCAGCACACCGGTGATCTGCAAGGCCTCCCTTACAAAGCCTCGTACGACGCCATCCCAATACTCGCATGGTAGCTGTTGTTGTAGGCGAACTGGATCAACGACAAGTGCTCATCCCAGTGCCCTGCCCAATCCAGAGTGCACGCTATCAGTATGTCCTCTAATGTCTGAATGGTCCTCTCTGACTGACCGTCTGTCTGCGGATGAAATGTTGTACTAAATTTCAGACGAGTACCCAGAGCCTGCTGCAAACTCCCCCAGAATTTGGAAGTGAACCTCGGATCTCGATCTGAAATGATACTCACTGGCACCCCATGCAGTCTGACGATCTCCTCAATATACAATCTCGCAAGACCCTCCAAAGGTAGAGTAGTCCGGATGGCCAGAAAATGTGCCGATTTGGTCAGTCGATCGACTATAACCTAAATCGCGTCATGAGAGCTCCTCATCTTCGGCAACCTGGTGACGAAATCCATCGTCACGTGCTCCCACTTCCACTCAGGTAGCTCTATACTCTGCATCGGTCCCGCTGGTCTTTGGTGCTCGATCTTCACCTGCTGGCAAACCAAACACCTAGCCACAAAATCGGCCACGTCACGCTTCATCCCTCGCCACCAGAAGTTCTGCTGCAGATCCTTATACATCTTCGTACTCCCCGGGTGAATGGAATATCTGGCTCGGTGTGCCTCCTCCATGATGTCATCTCTCAGCGCATCGACCTTCGGCACCCAGATCCGACTCCTGAACCTCAGACCTCCATCCACTCCCACAGTGAAGTCCGACCCATCTTTGGCAGCTGACTGTAGCAGACTAGTCAAATCCTCATCCCTGTGCTGAGCCTGGACAACTCGACTGACGGTCTGCGGCTCCACTCGAAGACCCGCAATCACTGCTCCCCCCCGAGCTCTCTGTGAACGGCCTCCACTCTGACAATGTCTCGAGTAGCCTCCACTCCTGAATACACAAACTTGCAGCTGACACTTCCACTTTCCTGCTCAGCACGTCTGCAACTGAATTCGCCTTCCCCGGATGATAGGAGATGGTGAAATCAAAATCCTTAATCAGCTCAAGCCATCTGCGTTGCCTCATATTCAGCTCCTTCTGTGAAAACAGGTACTTCAGACTCTGATGATCCGTGAAGACTTCGAACCGCTCACCATACAAATAGTGACGCCAAATCTTCAGAGCATGAACCACGGCCGCCAACTCTAAATCGTGAGTGGGGTAATTCTTCTAGTGCACCTTCAGCTGCCTCGAAGCATACGCCACTACCTGCCCGTGCTGCATCAGTACACAACCCAAACCAACACCTGAGGCATCACTTTAAATCACATAACCTCCGCTACCGCTGGGAAGAGTCAGAACTGGAGCAGTCGTCAACCGACTCTTCAGTTCCTGAAAACTGTCCTCGCAATTCTAGGACCAAACAAACTTCACTCCTTTCTCTTCCTGTCGCGGGCGTGCTGCGGAAAATACTGCTGGTTGAATTCCGCCAGGAAATCCTCCCAGCCCAACTCCTCACTGTCCTCGAACACCACAGCAGAAGTGGACCTCCACCAGTTGGCTGCGCCGCCGTCCAACACGTAGGTGGCCAGATCCACCTTCCTCTCAGGAGGACACCCAATCACCCGAAATATCTTCTGGATCTTAAAGACCCAGTCCTCTGCTGCCTCAGGGTCGCCACAACCGTCGAAGGATGGGGGATGCTGACGCATAAACCGATCCAACACTGCGCCCGCTCCTCCCTGCTCAGCCTGGGCAGATTGGCGCTCGAGAATCTTGCCCAATCTACCCAGCGTGCCCTGGAGCGTCCTCAGCTCCTCTCCTCTGCTCCCCTCATCTGCCTCAACACTGGGGCTACGATCTCGGGGAGGAGGTCTCACGCGTCTCGGAGCCATCTACACAGGAGACACAAAACATGAATGAGAACAATGCATGATCGACACAACTCTAAGGGTGGTTCCATTGGATGAAGACACTGAAACTGACCGCTCTGATACCAAGTTCTAACGTCCTCAAACACAGCGGAAAAATTCAAATTTAAAACATACAATCAACGAGGACATTACGGAAAGAAATACACACACCGGTGCACCAACATATAATATATATATGTGAACGAGTTTACAAAAGAATGTGATTACATCAAAAGATCATATACATAAAATATACACAAGTAATCACAACCACCTCAAAAGATAAGGAAGCAGGATCAGGTCTCGAGTGCTCCCTCCGCCGTCACCACCCACCTAACGTCGCTCTCGGCCTGAAAGCAGACAATAAATGCCTGAGTTTCCAGGAGGAAACCCAGTATGCCAAACCCTTACACATATATGGACAGAATGAAATATGCAAAGAACCATAAAAACACCACCGATACACCTGCTAAGTTCCCGGGACCTCTCTCCCAGCCATAGCCCAACAACACGGGTCTCAAGGGTCCTCTCACCCCAACCCAACAACACTCGTGCACACAAGGCACCGCCGGTCCAACTCACGGCCAAACAACCCCCTCATTGCCTCAGTGTTACCGGAGCCACGGTTTTGCATCATTCGCCGGAGCCACGACTTTGCCTCAACTGCCGGAGCCACGACGACAATTATCACAATCCACCTCCACGTGTTACTACTAATCGCTATAGGGCCGGCATGTCCTCCGTCGCCCCAAAAGGGCCGGCAGACCTGTCGCCTTCTAGCCAATCAATAGCAAGACACACACAAAAACATTGCAAAACGGTCGAACGAAAACTGGCTTCCGGTCGACCGATCCTCACCCAAAGAACTGGCCCAACCGAAAAACCAGCCAAATGGTCGACCGATAAAGGGGTCCCGGTCGACCGAAAAGCACCAGTAGAAATCCATTTTCGCAAACAACAGTAAAACGGTCGAACAACCGAACCCTATCGGTCGACCGAAAATAACCAGCAGAACTCACCCAGAGTCCGCACTTCACGGTCGACCGAAACCACACTTCCGGTCGACCGGCCATTAAGTTAACTTAAACGTCGATCGAACGAGTCAAACAGGTGGTCGACCGTTTAGAGGGTCAACGCCCCAACCGACATACAACAGTACTTTCGGTCGACCGGCAAAGGGGTCCCGTTCGACCGAAACTACATAGGACGTCTTTCTCTCGATAAAATTACACAACCGGTCGACCGCCAAAAAGGCATCGTTCGACCGGTGCGAGGGATTTGCCCAAAATACACTAGAACCGGTCGACCAAACCAAAACACCGGTCAACCGATTTTAGTGCAGAACCGACTGTTTAGGTCCGACGAGGCCGAAACGGCCTACCGTCGACCGCTCCCACTCCCACTCCCACACTAATACTAGGTGAGCTTGAAAGCAAGTTTGACATACCTTAAGGCTTGAAGAAGCCTTTGAAGAAACGACGGCGAGCTTTCCACGCGAAAACACCTCGCAACCGGCGCTTCTCCGACGAGCCTCCCACAACGACGATCCTCGCTGTTCCGGCGACTCCCACAGCACCCTCGCCTCCACAAATGATGAAGAAACTCTGATGGAGAGAGAGAGAGTGTGTGTGTGAGAGAGAGATGCGAGTGAGAGAGAGGGAGAGAGAGAAAGGCCAACCTTTATATACTTTCTCCGACTAGATATCAGTCGTCCATCTCAATCCAACACTAATCCTCTCCTAAACAAAATTAGCACATAAACAAGGGTTAGGATCTAACAATATCCCTCGATCGATGGCTGCTAGTGGATGAAATAAGAAAGAAAAATACTCTTAATTTTTGGTTGGACAATTTAAACATTTACATGTGATTTTAGAATTTAGGTGATCATGCATATTTATCACTTATAGACATCCTAACATTCATCCATACAATCACATGTATATCAAGCACACAAACATAAATAAATCCATTCACACACACATTGTGTGAGTTTATATGTTACCGCGTCCTTGATCCTTGAGCTTCTTCAGCGTCTTCCTCTTCCACCATGGATGTTGATATTGCAAAAAATATAAACATGAATCTCTCAATTTTGAAAAATTGTCTAGTGCAAGTCCTATGTAAAAATCCTCTCATATGCATGCAAATACATAGAAATAGAAATTTGGCTTTCAGATATACATAAGCCCCTGTGATTGAATAATAATAACATACACATTCATTCATTCACACACGGCTTCATCGGAACATACAAACTCACATATACCTGCATTAGCGAACTCAAGCAATGCATGTACATATACTATAAATTACTCGATTTAGTTTATCATACATCTCTAAATCAAACAATTCTAAAATCATTTGAAATCCATTAAAAATGATTTTATGCATCCATAGTTCAAAACACAACATTTGAACCACTGTTTATCCAATTTCCAAATTTTTTTTTTTTGAAGAAAGATAAACATATGCCTTTTGTGTTAAGAGATTAGTGTTAATGATGGGCTGGATTTATTCCAACAATGGTCAAACATATTTGAGGATGATTATGTGTCAATTTTGTAGGATTTTGTGTCTCTATGTATGTATATATTTTAAAATTTTAATACAACATACAAGATCGATTTCATATTTTCATTGATTTTATGTACATGTATTTGTTTATTCTAATATCATGCATTCCTACACATATCAAATAAACAAAGGATAGAGCATCATACCCAAAGGTTCCCTAAAACAATTCAGAAGATCCGGAGTTCCGTTGCTCGTCGAATCGCCTGCCGATTTGCCTCCAAGTGTTCACCAAACTCTAAACAAGATTAGAGAGAAATGAGCTAGCCAATCAATCTCTAATTAGGCTTAGAATCTAGCTAATAACCCCTCTTTAAGATCCTGATATTTCTATTTCCAAAACCTAAAACTATTAAGAGATTTTCGTGGTGAATAAGGGAGAGATTAATGAGAGAAAGAATTTTTGCATTAACATAAACAAGTAGGATGAGGGGTCCTTTTATAAGCTCCAAAACATCCTTAATAAGAATTATTCATTAGTCATGATCTCTTGCTTATTCTCTCCTAAAATTAATCTCAAATTGCCACATAAGCATCCTAAAAAAACGTTTGATTAAATCTGGAATTAATCAAACCCATGATATAATTATTCTCTTAATAATTAATGCAAAAATCGTGCTTTTTGGTTGACCGAGAATTCTTCTCGGTTAACCGAACCATTCGGTTTTAACACATGTTCGGTGGACCGTGAGCTAGACGGTCGACCGAATATGCATGAAATATTGATTTTATTCATTCACCACATGTGTCCCTTTTTCACATGAAACCCAACACATCATATGAACTCAAAATCTAGCTTCTTGTTTCCCAGTTTTGTGGTGTGACCTATAGGAGGATCTAAGCCAAATTGACAGCCACATTAAACACTTAATATCTCAAACTATAAGCGGTATCTAGCTACACATTATAGTTACCCAATTAGCATAGATGTCTTTGCTCCACTCGAACTAAACACGATCCATTTAGTGATGTAAGTGCACCACTTGTGTCCATCCCTTGCCTCATGATATTAAGAATATATACAAAGTAGAAATGTGCCACCTTTGTATTATATTCATTTCTTGATTTCACTAAGCTAATTACAACTATGTAACTTAACTCAAGTTACATTGTGCACATTATAATTTTGCTTTATCAAGGGGCCCACTAATATAATCACTCAATTAAGAGGGGAAACGATAATCGTTTGCCTAGCTATCTTTTCCAGCACAAGTCATGTTCAACCAACTATTGCCTTTATCACTATACTCATTGATAGCTTTTGACAATAATTAAATGAAGCACTTCTTGAGTGAAAAAATATAAGTCTCATATCTTAGGATCCAACAGAAAATAAAACATTAATGACACGAAACACAATTCCATATTGTTTCACTTGTTAGGTCTATTCAATATATAAAAGTAATCTTTTCCTCTTTTATATACCCGTGTCGTCAATTATTTGTAGAGAGCTACAACAATCGATGACCAACACGACAATCTTATCTCGGTGATTTGTGTTCCATGTTAAGTACCATGATTGTGAATAACTTTTGATTTATGTAAACCATTATCTTTTAGACCTCTACGGTTAAGGACCAAACGTCTCTTCCTTAACACTTCCAAAACACGAATATCATAATCAAGGAACAAAATGTTTGCACATCCAATTCATAATAATTGACATATAAAAGTAAAACTTTTAGAACACATTCCTTTCAAATTTGTGATTGTTTTAGGGAGAGAAAAGCAAGAGATCATGGGTAAGTGGTTTACCCACGATGTGGGTGTTGGGAGAGCCTATAAATAGGTCTCCCTACTTGTGTTAAGTTAATGTAAAAAATATTCTCTCTCCCTAACCTCTCCACTAATCCATCTGAATTTCTCTTAATTATTTTGAGCTTTTGGAGATCGAATTCTCGGGGAGCTTTAGAGGGGTTATTAGCTTGATTTAGAGATTGAATTGGCTAGCTCTTTTTCTCTAATCTTGTTTAGAGTTTGGTGAACACTTGGACGGGAATCAACCGACGATTCAATGAGCAACGCACTCCGGATCTTCATAAAGATTTTAGAGAACCTTTGGGTAGATCATCTTCTATTTATTTTAATATATATGTAGAATTACATGATATTAGAATAAATATAAAACAATGTACATGAAATCATTGAAAATATGAAAATCGATCTTGTAGACATGTATAATTTTTTTAAAATATATACATACATAGGGACTCGAAATCCAACATGGCCACCTGCCTACGTCCTCTCTTGCAAGCTCCGCTCGACACTTCGAGCTCCACTCACGACTTCACTATCGGCTCCCCATTCTGGGTCGGGAGACAACGCCTTTACAATCTTCAAGCTAGCGAACAACCCTCGCTTAGCTTGGAATCCTTTTCTCACAATCTGAGATTGTATGCTTCAGGCCTTCACCGGAGCCTTTACTCTTTTGAACAAAGAACTTAAGTTTTACAACACTCTCTAGCTTGAGCACACTTTGAGTAGAATTGAGAATCGATAAAAGGTGTGGAAGTTTAGGCTTAGAGTGTATGATTTGGAGCTATGAGGATTGGGAGACTTTTGTATAATGTATGAGACAATTGGAAGTGGGAGAGTTGTGTAAAAAAAGTGTTTGGACCTCCATTTATAAGCTCGTAAAGGTTTCTAGCTGTTGGGGAAGAATTGATTGATTTGTGTGTAAGATACACAAAACAGAAATCAAGATTAAGCAAATTTGTCCCTCAGTGGTCGACCGAATCGGGGAAGTTGGTCGACCGTTTCCTTAAGTATAAGGAAACATTTGAACTACATTGAGCTTTGGTTGAACTTGATAGGTCTGTGACTTAAGTGAACGGCCGACCAAGGAAATGACGATCGATCAAAACCAGGGTTTTGGCAGGGTTAAAAGATATACCGGTCGACCACAAAAGGAAGGTTTGGTCAACCAAAAATAACATGCACTTTGATGTCTCGAAATGTTTAAGTTCGGTCGACCGTTTCTAGGTCCATGGTCGACTGGTGCTCAAATCTATTTTGGGGGTGGGGGAAAAATACGAATACGACCGTTGGTATAGTACGACAAGGTAACGGACGTCCGAAAATACGGTGATCGGTCGACTGGAAGGTCAAAAACAGTAGACCGAACCTAGGCTAAAAATAGACAAGACAAACCGATCGACCGGATAACGGACGGTTGACCGTTTGGGTGTAGACATATCTTATTGGCTTGGTTTTCTATGGAATTTGGTTGCCTATTCAAGTCGGATTGATATAAAAATTGTTTGTGACTTCTATAGGTTCCTTAGAGTCTATGTGAATGGATGTTAACTCATGTATGCTCAAGATTACATAGTTTCAAACAAAGATCAAATTACATGTCTTCAATAAGCTTGATTACATGTCTTGACTTGATTTCATTCTTCCTTGAGTCTTGATCACATGTAGATGTTAGCACAATACAATATATGCTCTATGCATTATGTGTGCTACACTACATTTGATTGTGATTAAGATTAGGTTGATTAAATCATCAAAATACGGATTATGGCCAACATACCCAGGGTCCTCCGATTATATTATCCTCATCATCGCTGGAGTAGTGAACATTGTGGTGTTGGAAAGCCCTTTGTTCGTGATGGAAACAAACTGAAATCATATTTGGAGATGGGACTAAAAGGCCAGGGAACACCAAAATATGACCAGCGACGAGACAAATTTATATACCCCATAAGGCTGTACTGAAAGGTTACGTCCGATCAAACTAAGATGTCCTCAAGTGATATGCCAGTTTTATTTGTCTTTGGTGTGACTTTCTATTTCTTGGATTTTTTGTGACGTTTCATTTCATAGGATTTAAAGCACAAATTTGTCCTTTACATTGATTTTTATCCCCGAAACTTTAAATGGTGGGAATGTAATTTAAAGGGTTGATGTGTCCTTTCAAGCACGAGTATCTCCTTGAAACTCGAAAAGGTCCTTAAATGACGACCTGCCCTGAAACAGACAACTATGTCCTTTAATAGATGATGCTAAACTTTAAAACCTCAACTCTCTCCTTTAAACCTCATGTCTGCCAATTAAAGAATGTGTCTTTTTATCGAGGGATTTTGGTGGTCGAGATGTGTCTGGTTCTCCGTGTAGCACATTTCGTTAAACCGAAATGGGTTTGGTCGACTGCTTACCTGTAAGGTTTAAATTATGCATGGATTCCAATTTCCAAATTTCCAAGGAGTGCACCGAAATTAAGTTCTTTTAAAGGACAACTATATCCTTTAAAGGACACTAAGGTCTTTTCTCAAGGAAAAGTAGATATGGATTCCCAGTTATATCACCGATGTGAGATGTCCTTTCTATGGTAAGATCTATTAATTTACCATTATACAACGTATGCTATTGTAGGCCGTGTAATGAAAGCTTGTATCCTGTACATTTAAGACAATACAAGATTATATGAAACGAGAAGTTAAAGAATAATATGGATTTTTAATGAAGGAAGAAATTCATGAATATGGATTGGAAAAGGTCTACACGATTAATTTTTTAATGTAAGGTTGTAACATAATTAATAAATGCATGTTTGATATAGATTTAATGGACAAACATGATTAGCCCTATAATGATACAATTGTACACAACCACAAATTGTACATTTGCAAACACGAATAGTCAAATACGAGTGTAAATGCACGATTGGTACATGTAATTCACACGAGTAAACATTAAGTGAGTAGTTTGCAAGGGAGACTCTATTGACTTATAGATTCGATTGGACTCCGTGGACGGTGGTTATTGGTGCACTATTGGGAATCTAATACGACTCCGACGAGGAATCTGATCGATTCCGTCAACTACACCGCCAGTAGTGGTGGATTTGGATCGGGTTGAGCTCCAGTGAAAGGATTTGAGCGCCAGTGGATTTGGATAGGGAAAATAGTGGATTCAACCTCCACAATGCTCTAGTGGAAGGATTTGAGCTGCTCTTATCATTTTCTATTTATATGGGGGTAAAACCCTCTCCAATGAGGAGAGGATGAAAAAACCCCATCCTAATCTAATTACACATAATTGCGAGCTAATGACGCTCACAATATGATTAATTGTTCAAATAAGGAATTAACAGAAAATACACAGAAAAAATAATGAAAATAACAGAGTCATTCTAACTAATTTAGCCTAAGATCAAAGACATAAGACTAAGCTAAGCATGCACAGAAAAGAAACAACATGAGAACAAAACAATGAAAAATTATTTTATTAAATGACTCACATTACTAGTAGCATTCTTCTCAACCTTGAGTTTTTGCTCCACGGATTACTCCAAGTAGAGAGAATGGCACAAGCAATGGGGTGAATACAAAGACAAGGAAGAGTTCGATTTATAGTGTTAGAAAAAGGTAATCAGGGACAATCCCACAATATGGGAATAAACGCAGAGTATAAATAGACATAAAACAACATAATACATGATCCGAATCAACCACGGAACATTTGGACAAATTTGGACCGCCAATTGACGGTCCAGATTTCTTGGATTGAGTCTGCATTTCGGTGGTTCGTTTCTGGCTTGATTTGTTGATGTTTGATGAACCCGATTTGGATGTTGATGTTTGGGCCTGAATCTAATTGCCAAAATACTCCTCATAATGGTGTGGAGATTCTTGATTTCCTCATTAGTTCTTTTGGCTTTACATCCGGGTCCTTATTTCTTGCACCTCAGTCCATAAGTCTTGCAGCTTAGTACTTTTTCTTGCTTTATGTCCATTTCTTTAGTCTCTTCTTGTCAAACCTATTATTCCTGAAACATAAACATAAAACTCATTACGTAGCATTGTTTAGGTTCAAGATAATGGATATAAGACACAAATGAATGCATGAAATAATGTCAATCAAATACCTCCACACCTAACTTTTGCTAGTCCTGAGCAAAACAAAGAATGGAAAAAAATGAAAGAAAGGAAAAAGCATACAAAATTTATGGAAATCCTAACTCACTTTCGTAGGAATCACTGTTACACTTATCATTTGCAACAAGCTGTTAAACCTCCTTGTCGCGAAGGTGGAGGAGTGTTGTCTTCTGAGGGTTTTCAGCGGATATTCCCACAAAATCCGAACAAAGATGCATTATTCAATCTAGAAACTCGACTCGATGGACTCAATTTGTCGATCATTGGACACGGTAATCCTACGGGCCGACTCTAGATATGTATCTAGTCCACACACCTAGCCTAACGAACCATTCCTGCAAGTTAATTAAAGACTTAAGTGAAAGACATGGACAACCTCAACATCCCCAAGTGATACAAAGTGTAAGTCCATTAAGGTTCTTATTTGCATTACAATTTTTTCTTTTTCTTTTTGTTTCTTTTCTTCTTCTTTTTTTCTTTTTTTTCGTACTAGTTGGAGTGTAATTCTCCCAGGGTCAGGTTCCGTGCATCATTGCGTATGAGGACTTACACTATCACGTACACCCTTCCCCACATCTCCACATAGGGCAATCCCTATAACCCGTGTAATGGGAGTTCGGTCGGTGCATCCCAAGTCAGATGACTCAAAAGCACCAAGCACAAAGTCCCCTCAGACCTAATTTCCCTAGTGATAGGAGCCGTGCGAGAAGAGAGAACACCTACTCACTTATTTCTTATCTACCCATGAACCTAACCCCCTACACTTAATGTCTCACAACAAGATTTAAAGGGTCCTTGACTACAACAAACTTCCTTATTTTAACAAACATGAATTATTAACTCACTAGGTTCAGGGTGGACTTTTTTAAATGTTTGAGTACTGAAACCCTATGATTACTCACCCCTCGAGGGAAAACCGGGGATCATCATAACGACTCGATAAGACCTACAACCGGTATACAAGATATCCTAATGCATCAAGTTCAAGACAATTTTGGGAGCTTCTTTTACTTTGCCTCTCAACGGTTTTGCACTTGCCAAACACACGGCAAACCCACAAAACATTTTCTTTTGCAAAGACATGGATATTTTGAAAGAAATGTCAAAATTTTAAAGCACAAGGCAAGCACAAGAAGACAAGTCACCCAAGGATCATGACAAGAAGATATATCGATATTAAATGGATCACATTAACATGACCCTAACAATACAAACAAAATAAAATGAGAAAGACTCGACTATGTACACACGTAAAACACCCCCCAAACCTAATTCATGCATTGTCCCCAATGAATGTGAGCATGGAACTACATGGATTTATGCATGAGAAAGAAAAGATCTGACCAACGTTAAGCACAATGAGAGTTTCATGGTCATGTTGATGGACATAACCCTGGATTCCCAAAAACCTGTGAGATACTTAAGAAGGGAGAAAAATACGTCAAACAAAAGTGGCCCAAATACACAAGGGTTGGGGCCCACAACAATCATTGCCCACTGGTGGAGTCTTTTATTACTCTTTTTCTTCTAAACAAGATATATACATCAACAATGATATTCTCGTAATCATTTAGTCAAGGAACATCAAATGAGAACATCGACTCCTACGGGACAGAGATTTGCAAAAAATGTGCCCACTTCATTGGTCCCCTGCAACGGAGCCAAAAACTTGTTGGTTCGTTTTAAATTTAGATCGCCAATGCACAACCGTCAGTGAAGACGGGGCAAAAACGGGTTGTCCGCAGGGAGGTGAGCAGCCTCTGGTATGACTGAAATCACATGGTGAATAAAGGGAGAAAAGATGTGATTACGCTAAAGCTAAACTACACTAAACTAATAAGTATAAAATGCGAAAGGAAACACGAAAAGATTAGAACTCAGAAGGAGAAACCCCTAAGGGGTGGAGTGTGTGTACATATGAAGTGAAATAAGTGATGAAAGATGCATGTAAGCATGTATGTGTGTGTGTTGTGTGTGTGTGTCTTCATGCATATGAAGTGTCTAAAGATGTGGCAAAATCTATCAATCCATTCACACAACGTATCGGCAATTACTACTTGATTAACATAAGATTAGACTCAGCATGAGAAATGTCTAATGATATGGCAAGACTCATCAAAAACCATAAACTCATGTGAAGAACAAATGTAAGCATGGGAGGTGTCTAAATGTTATGGCAAAACCCATCAAAACAAAGTTTCTTCAATCAAGCAAGCAAGCATACACAAATACAAACACATAACTAACTTGTAGCATATTCAACAGGAAAATTTAGTCAATAAACATGACAAAACTAAGCATTGGAAGTGTCTAAATCATATGGCAAAACCCATCAAAATTCCCCAACATGTAGATGATTAAAATACCCCCAATGAACATACAAAACATGCAAGTCTACACAATAAAAAATTCATCAAACATCCAAACTTCACAATATATAAGAACATCATCTCCACCCCTAAAGGGGATGGATCTACTCACTACACATTATTCTAGCAATTAAACTAAAGAAGAAAGGAGACATTTAACTAATTTAGCCTAGGATCAAAGAGATAACCCTAAGCAAAGCATGCATAAAAAAGAAACAACATGAGAACAAAACAATGAAAAATTATTTTATTAAATGACTCACATTACTAGTAGCATTCTTCTCCACCTTGAGTTTTTGCTCCAAGGTTTACTCCAAGTAGAGAGAATGCCCCAAGCAATGGGGTGAATACAAAGAAGAAGGAAGAGGTCTATTTATAGTGCTAGAAAAAGGTAATCGGGGACAATCCCCCAATATCGGACTACACACATACTATAAATGGACATACAACAACATAACACATTATCCGACTCAACCATGGAACATTTGGACAAATTTGGACCGCCAATTGGCGGTCCAAATTGCTTGGATTGAGTCTGGATTTTGGTGGTTCGTGTCTGGCATGATTTCTTCATGTTTGATGAACCCGATTTGGTTGTTGATGTTTGGGCCCGAATCTAATTGCCAAAATACTCCTCATAATGGTGTGGAGCTTCTTGATTTCCTCATTAGTCCTTTTGGCTTTACATCCGGGTCCTTCTTTCTTGAACCTCAGTCCATAAATCTTGCAAGTCTTTTTTCTTGCTTTTATGTCAGTTTCTTTAGTCTCTTTTTCTCAAACCTATTATTCCTGAAACTTAAGCATAAAATTATTTACGTATCATTGTTTAGGTTCAAGATAATGGATATAAGACACAAATGAATGCATGAAATGATGTCAATCAGCAGTCTTTCAATTACTTTCAATCGTCAAAGTTAAGTGGGAATCATTAGAGAAGGAGCTTTCACTCATTCCTGACAACCAACCAACGATATTTCAGAAGACACCATTCGCTAAATTCCTGAGTATGCAAAGAATCACTATAGACAATGACATCCTTGACTTCATGATTGAATATTTTTAGGTGGATGAAGGTGGGCTCAGTATAGGGAATAAACTCCAAAATTTCAAGACCACCGATGTTGCAGTCATATCAGTACTTGAAAATGGAGGCATGCTAGTCGACATGAGTAAAAAGCAATCAACCAAATGAGCATGTCAAAGTACTGATTTGTCTTCGTTTTACTACAATCCTATTTTTCTATGACACAAATAGAGCGAAGGAATGATACATGTCTTTTGTTGAATGACTGGAAGACAAGAGAAAGTATGCGTCGGCAGAGGTGGGTTTTTAGTTCCTGGATGCTGACATAGAAAAAGCCAGTATAGAAATGAAGAAAAGGAAATCATCAAGCAACATCACCTCAAATAAGGGGAACGTTGATGGATGTGTAGCTATACTTCAGGTAAATAAAAATTTTAGATTTGAAATATTTACTAAACATTTAATGTTTTTAATAGGTTTTCATGAAACCAAAGATCAACATATTGCTGCAGGTATGACTGTGCGAGAACTTAACAATTTAGAAAGAAAAAACCACCTTGCATTCCAAGAGTCAATAAATGGAGTTGTTTGCTAGGGTCAGGGAAGATGCTTAAAACACTGGAATGGTAGGGCATCACTATCATAAAAATAGCCAGTGCACAAGTGCAAGTCAGACAATTAGAAGAGCTGGAACAACCTGAATCTTGTATAGACAGGTGAGGTTAACGAACAGGTTGACCATTGTACCACCAGTGAGTAAAGAACAAGCAACATTCCATGAGACATAAAGCCTCAAAGAATAACCGTTTGAGCCCACCAAATACCAAGAGATCCGCTACAAGATGGTGGACTTCATAGAAATGAAATTAAGGTGGATAAAGGCAGAGCAAACCAACATAGAGCTCAATCAAAAATTGCCTGATGACGCAAAAGGAATATAGTTCTAGAAAGATAAAGCAATGGAGAACTCAAAAGAAATACTGTTCTAGAAAGATAAAGCAATGGATAATGTAAAAGATCCCTTTCCAGATTGTATCAAATACACACCAACATATCCACCTTCTCCAGTAGAGGAAAGAAACAAAGAACTTGGAGATGAGAGCTTAAGAACACTTACTGAACCTCAGCATCCCAGTTTGAAGCCCCAAAATTGATCTACACCAATGAAATGACATGTTCTTTTAAACCCACGACCAAGTCCTTTAAAGGACGCATATGTCATTTATACTCGTAGTACTTTAAGCTCGTAGTGTCCTTTAAAGGATTTTTTGGATATTTAAAACAAGAAAGTGTCCTCAAATACAAATCTTGTCTTCTAACGAACATATGTGTCCATTTAACTACAACTCCGGTAGTAATCATCTCATATGATATTTAACAGAAGAAAACGATGAATATGTCATTTTTTGGTGGAGAAGAAGCGAGGAGGAAGGATGAGGAGGAGAAAGAGAACGATGAAGAGTCAAGACCAAAAATAGTAGAGTAATAAAGAAGAAAGGAATAAGTGGAGAAGAAAAAGAAAAAAGGATGAGGAAGAAAGAAAAAAGAAAAGGAAAAAAAGAAGAAAAGAAAAGGAAGAACATATAGATGAAGAGAAGAAAAAGAAAGAAAGAGAAAAAGGAGGAGAAGAAGTGGAAGAAAAAAGAAGACTAAGAAGTCTGAACAAGAAAAAAGAGGTTGAAAAGAAGAACCTCATAGAAAAGAAAAGAGAAAGAGAACAATCACAAAAGAGTCAATTGTGCTAAAGGTGCGGAAATATGATGGAGGTCAAATGTCAGACAAACAAGAAGTGAATTTGATTGACTTCATATCATGCATATATTCGTGTTTTATATCCTCTATTTTGAACCTAAGCAATGCTACGTAACATGTTTTATGTTTAAGTTTCAGGAATAAACAAGTAGAGAAGAAGAGACACGAAAAGGACCTGAACGAAAGAAAAAGGATTGAGTTGCGAGATTTATGGAATGATATGAAAGAGGGAAGGATCCATATGTAAACCAAAAGGACCAATAAGTAAATCGAGAAACTCCACACAATCAAGAGGAGTATTTTGGCAATTAGATTCGGGCGTAGACTCAAACAACTGATTCGGGTGCACTACACGTGGAGAAGTGAAGCAGTGAAGAAGACAACCGAAAACGGGTCGATTCCAACCAAAAGTGACCGCCAATTAACGGTCCTTGACACCAAATTGGCGGTCCCAAATGCTTAGGATCCAACCCGCCTTATCGTGGTTGTGTATTATGTTGTTTTTATCCATTTGTAGAAGTTCCATTAGTCCCACATTGGGGAATTATCCCCGATTACCTTTTTCCATGACTATAAATAGAGATCTTCCTCCTCCTTCGTATTTACCCATTGCTTGGTGGTATTCTATCTACTTAGAGTAAGCCTTGGAGCAAAACTCAAGTGGAGAAGAATGCTACTTGTAATGTGACTCATGTAAATAAAATAATTTTATAGTTTGTTTTAATGTTTCTATTTTTAGTCTTGCATTCCTAGTTTAATTTTGTTTCATCTTCTTTTCTTAATGAGCAGTGAGTGGTTACATCCCCCTTTGGGGTTGGAGATGATGTACATATATGTTGTGAAGTTTGGATGTTTGATGAATTTTTGATTGTGTAGACTTGCATGTTTATATGTTTCTCAGGGGTGTTTTAATCATCTACATGTTGGTCGATTTTTGATGGGTTTTGCCATAAGATTTAGACACTTCCCATGCTTAGTTTCCTCATGTTTATTGACTGAAATTTCCTGTTGAATATGCTACATGTTAGTTATGTGTTTGTATTTGTGTTTGCTTGCTTCATTGAATCAAGAAACTTTGTTTTGATGGGTCGTACCATATCATTGAATCAACAAACTTAGATTTGTTCTTCACATTAGTTCTTGGTTTTTTATTAGTCTTGCCATATCTTTAGACACTTCTCATGCTGACCCTAGTCTTATGCTATTCAAGTAGTAATTGCTGATACGTTATGTGAATGGGTGATAGGTTTTGCCAAATGTTTAGACACTTCCTATGCATGAAGACACACACATTATACACACTGATTGACATCATTTTATGCTCATATTTGTATCTTATAATCCATTATCTTTCACCTAAACAATGCTATGTTACGAGTCTTATGTTTAGTTTTCAGGAATAATTAGGTTTGAAGAGATGAAGCATAAAAGGACCCAAAAGCTGGGAAAAAGGACTGGATTGTGAGATCTGGGGACCAAGATGCAAGGGAGAAGGACCTGATCGTAAGACAGAGGGACCTAAGAGTAAAACAGAGTACTCCACACCATCATGGGGAGTATTTTAGCAATTGGATTCGGGTCGGAGCTCCAACAAACGAAGTAGATGCATCAAAGACCACCAAAAGCACAAAGAAAAGCCCAGAATAAATCTCAACTGGATCTGGACGTTTTGGACCGCCAATTGGCAGTCTGGAACCGCCAATTGGCGGTCTGGATTAGTCCAGATCCGCCAAGATTCCTCCTGGACTTGTATTAATGTTCGTTTAGGCTATTTTTGGTATCTATTTAGTCCCACATCGAGGGATTGTCCCGGTTTGCCTTTTTCCATGGCTATAAATAGAACTCTTCACCTTCCATTGTAATCACTCCATATTTTAAGTGGCTATTCTTCCTACTAGAAGTGAGGCCTTGAAGCACACACTAAAGTAGGAGGATGCTACTTTTAATGTGAGTCATTTTATCAATAAAGTTTTGTGTTTCTTTCATTGTTTGTTTTATGCTTCTTTTATTGTTTGTGCATGTTTTAGTTTAATCGTCTTTTAATTCTAGCTTAGTTTTAATATGCTTTCTTTCCACAGTTTAATAATTAGTGTAATGTTTAGTGAGTAGTTCCATCCCCTTTGGGGGTGGAGTAGATGTACATACATGAATTAGATAATGGGATGAATGCTTTAATTTCAATGTGTTGATTAAACATGAATGTATGCTTGCTTGTTTAGGATAGAATTTACAACTTGATGAGTTTTGCCAAAATGATTAGACACCTCTCATGCTTGTTTAGGTTCTGAAATATACACCTTGCATATGTAAATGTTAATCAACTAAGTTGGTGAATAGATTGATAGGTTTTGCCATAACATTTAGACACTTCCTATGCTTGATAAACACCACCCTCATGTGCTTAAAGAATGTATTCTACACCCACCTCTTTGCATGTGTGCACTCACTCCACCCCTTAGGGGTTTTCCATTCCTGAAATTCCAGCATTCTTGTTTTGTTCTTAGCTTAGTTCTTATTTCATCGTTTGTTTGCTTCTTTCACATTTCATACTTCTTAGCGTAGTGTAGCGTAGGTTAGCATAATCAATCTTTCTCTTCCCTATTTTGCCACTTGATTTCTGATAAACAAGAGGCTGCTCACCTCCCTGAGGACGACCCGTACTTGCCACCGCTTCATCGCGGTTGTGCACTTGCGGTTTTAAATAAAACGTTCAACAGGTTTTTGGCGCCGTTGCCGGGGAGGTGCCAGTCCAGACTCTTGTTTGGACGATTCGAGTGGATTTAATTTGTGTGTTGTAGTTTTTATTTGTTTCAGGAGACTGGGAATAGCAAGTGGAGGCTACTAGAGAAATTTCCAGACGACCTGAGCACTTCAGACCGCCAATCAGCGGTCTGAGACCGCTAATCCGCGGTCTGGTGAGCTCTGTTCATCTTTTAATTTCTTGCTGTTGTTGCTCTAAATGTTCTAGTTATCTTGGACCCAATTTGGCATGTTTTGACTTATAGTTCGTTCCCAGATCAATAATCAAACCTCCTTTAAGCAACTTGGACCCTAAAACTCAAAGCAAAAGACTAGGCATTCATTCTTGTTTAGGTCATGCACCATGTATGTGACTTAAGCATTTAGATTGTCTTTTATCTTAGCTTTATTTTCTGTTGCTGAGAGCTGGCGTGAGGTACGCACCTTCTACTCTCATTCATGCATTTCGTATGAACATGCATTAGTTAGTATGAAGTGCATTGCAACAATTGTGAGTTGAGCGTTGTTTGGAGAGTTGATTGCTAGATTTAGGACTCCAAAACGCTACTAAGGAGGGGTTGTCCCATAAAAGATAAGGTGGGGGATTTCATCACCCTTTCCTTCACCCCAAAAACCACACTAATCAAGAGCCTAATTTTAAAATCAAGTAGACATTGGCCTTAAGGAATTCGGACACATTAGGAGAGTGATCCGGTCCCGACCGTCATGACCTGATCGGCGTTGCCCACTTTGTCGATAGTAGGAGAGACGAGATATCCGGATCTTGACTCACTTGCTGGGCTTTGTGGTCCTCGTTGTAGGGAGGTGAGGCGTGTTGAGGCCGTGTGACCTCGCAGTTAGGCGTCGTCTAACTGTAAGGACCTATAGCGACCTTAGAATTGCTTGAGCCTTGTTTGCTTGTGTGCTTCTACCTGTACCCATCCGCCGTAGCATAAGGACTTCTTCCCTTCTCTCCTGAGTCATTCTTTCTCTCCTGTGTTCCCCCGTCTTCTCCTCTACGCACATTCTTTGTTAAAAAAAAAGAAAAAATAAAGTTTTGTTTTGTGTGTATGCACCTTTGTCCATGCTTTCGTGGACACGAGACGAGAGTGGTCGTTTGACGAGGAGCGTTGTCAATCCGGCTTCGGTCGTCGATTTCTCGACACCTCCCTCCTCTCGTGTCGCACGTAGTTCGGGTCCAATGGCTGCTAATTTCCGTGAGGAGGAGCAGTTGCTGGACCCACCTGCTCCACCAGTGCTTCTAGTTGTCGTTCCCATACCTCTTTGTGATCGATGCTACCCGAGCCGTACAGCTCTACCCTCATGCATCGTATTACCAGAGGCTAATGGGAACCATTTCGAGGTTAAGCCTCAATTCATTTCCATGCTCCCTCATTTCACTGGGAAAGGTGACCCCTATATCTTTCTCAGGGAATTTGAGGAGGTCTGTGCTATGTTCAAGCTGCAACAACTTAGCACAGACTCCATCCATCTTAGGCTTGTTCCTTTTGCACTAAAGGATGATGCCAAGAAGTGGTTTTACAGCAACCAGGCGAATTCCTTTAGGACTTGGGATGAGTTTCAATCTGCATTCCTCAAGAAGTACTTTCCTAATCATCGGACTCAAAAATTGAGGAACGAAATCAATTCGTTCTATCAACATGAGACTGAACCATTTCATGCATATCTTGAGAGGTTCAAAGAGCTACTATCCTCGTGCCCTCACCATGGCAATGAGTTGTGGCGTCTTTGTCAGATTGTGTATGAGGGTCTTCACATCCCGTCCAGAACGCTCCTTGAGTCCATGTGTCAAGGAGAGTTCTTGGGAAAGGATGAAAGGGAGGCATGGGCTTTCCTAGAACACCTCGCTGAGAAAACCATGCAATGGGAGAGTGTGAGGGAACCACTTGCATCATCTAGTATAGGAGCGAGAATCGCGAATGCAAACTCAACTAGATCGGGTTCCGTATTTGCTATCGATACCACTACGGCCACCGAGGCATGCATGGCGGCCTTAATGCGCCGTATGGATTCGATTGAGCTCCAAAACCAACAAAGTGCACCTCACATGTCCACATCTGGTCCAGTTCCCTGTCATTCATGTGGTAGGATAGGTCATGTAGAAAGCGAGTGTGAGTCCATTCCTCCTGAGATGGAGCGTGTCAACGCCGTCTATGATAGAGCCAGGAATGACCCATACTCATCATCTTATAATCCTGGATGGAGGAACCACCCCAATTTTTCATGGAACCAAACTAATGCCCCGCGTGGTCCTCCAAACTCCTCTAGACCACCTTACCAATCACACCAACCTCCCATGCATGCGCATTCCTATCAGCCACCCCAAGCGCAAACCACCAATCAATCGGGTTTCCCAAATTCCAATAATATGGAAACCCGATTCAATTCGCTTGAGACCTTGACTCCTGGACTTGAAAACTCAATGAAATTTTTTATGTCAACCACGAGTCAAGTTCTCACTTCAAATCAGTAGACCATCAAATCTCTAGAGCTTCAGATGGGCCAATTGGCTCAGTCTGTACATGAAAGAGAGAGAGGGTCTTTTCCTAGCCAGCCTGAGGCTAACCCCCGCATGTACCAACAACAACAAATGCAAAATGAGAATGTGGTACCTCGGGGGAGGCAAGTGAACCATGGGGAGGAACCTGTTCACCATGTCAATTCCATTGTGACCTTAAGGAATGGAAAACAGGTTGACAATCACATTTCCTTGCCACACCCACCACCATCTATGCAGCCCCTTAGTGGGAATGGTGGTGAAGAAGAAGCTGAGGGTGAGGGTAATACACCAAAGCTTTCTTCTCAGGCACAGCAGAAAACCTACCTGCCAAAAGCTCCCTATCCAAGTAGGTTAAACAAAAAGCAGAGTGACAACATGGACAAGATATTAGAGGTGTTTAAGCAAGTGAAGGTTAACATCCCCTTGTTGGATGTCATCCAACAAATACCTCAATATGCCAAAGTGTTGAAGGATCTCTGCACAACCAAGAGGAAGACCAATGTTCCTAAGAAAGCATTCTTGGCTGCAAATATCAGCTCACTTTTGTCCAATCCTACCTACACAAAATACAAGGACCCTGGGTGTCCTACTATTCAGTGTACGATAGGGGACACTAGATTGAGCAATGTTTTGCTTAATTTAGGATCAGCGGTCAACCTCCTCCCATTCTCTGTTTATCAACAGTTGAACTTGGGAGAATTGAAACCAACTAAGATCACCCTCCAATTAGCGGATAGATCCATTCGTATTCCCATGGGGATTATCGAGGACGTGCTTATCAAAGTTGGAGATTTTATATTTCCAGTCGATTTTGTTGTCCTCGATACCAATCCTGTTGCGAACACCCACTCCCAAATACCTTTGATTTTGGGTAGACCATTTCTGGCAACCTCCAATGCCTTGATTAATTGTAGAAATGGTCTCATGAAGCTCCCATTCGGTAACATGAGTGCCGAGTTTCATGTGTTCAACTCTGGTAAGCAGCAGGAACCCATGGATGAACCTTTAAATCTAAATCTCATCCGCCAATTGGAGAAAGCACCACAAAATCAACGAACACCGCTAACCCCAATGCAACCCATTGAGAATGTTCGTGGGCCCAGCGAAAACTCATTGCCTGTCTTCGCAATGCAACAGAGTGAGCTGGCCTCGAATATGAATGTCCAAAGGGAGTGTTCGTTGCATGATTCAGTTGAGAGTACTAGTGAGAGTGAGACACCTCATCATATGCCTATACTAGAAGGTGTCTCTACCTCATGTCCCATGGCCATTGAGCCATTTGAGCTTCATATTGACTTCAACAAGGACCCACCTATGACCGAGCTTATGATTGATGATCTAAATGATGGTGGGAGGTCCTTGTTGGATGATTTGGGGAGAAGCCCCATTCTTAGTGATGCAGGTCTGCTGCATCCATCGAATGAGCTTGAGGAACTCATTCCGATGCACCCGCCTATTGGTTGGAGGGTTTTCTTCGATGAACAATTAAACCCTAGTGAGGCAACACAACTTCATTCTTTGTTGCCCACACCCAACCAATATCATGAGGGGTTCGAGCCTTTCAGCTTTGACTTTTCACCTCTCATGACACCTCAGAGTACCAGTGGAGTTTGCCCATCTCGGCAAGTCTCTGGTCCTCCTGACTTGATGTTCTCATTTGATGTTCCTTGACCAAATGATTATGAGAATATCTTGGTTGATGTATATATCTTAAAAAAAAGAAAAAGAAAAAAAAAGAGAAAAAAAAGTGTGTAATAAAAGACTCCTTCAGTGAGCATCGATTGTTGTGGGCCCCAACCCTTGTGTACTTCGGCCCAATCTCTTCACGTATTTATCTCCCTTCTTCAGCTTCTCACAGGTTTTGAGGGAATTTGGGTTTGTGTCCATCAACATGACCCTAAACGTCCCTTTGTACTTCATGTTGGTGAGATCTTTCCTTTTTCATGCATGTATCCATGTAGTATCTTGTTCACATTCATTGAGGACAATGCATGAAGTAGGTGTGGGGGGTGTTTTGCGTGTGTACATAGTCGAGTCTTTTCTTTTGATTTTTTGTTTTCTTTTGTGTGCATTGTTATGGTCATGTGAGTGTGCCGCATTTAATATCGATATATCTGCTTGCCATGATCCTTGGGTGACTTGTCTTCTTTTGCTTGCCTAGTGCTTTAAAATTTTCACATGTCTTTCAAAATCTTCATGTGTTTGCGAAAGAAAATGTTTTTGTGGGTTTTGCGTGTGTTTAGCATGTGCAAAACCGTTGAGAGGCAAAGTAAAAAGAAAGCTCCCAAAATTGTCTTGAACTTGATGCATTAGGATTTCTAGTTTACTGGCTTTAGGTCTTGTCGAGTCGTTAGGATGCACCCTGGTTTTCCCTCTGGGGGCGTGTAATCATAGGGTTTTAGTACTCAAACATTTAAAGAAGTCCACCCTGAACCTAGTGACTCAAATAATTCGTGTTTGTGAGTATAAGGAAGTTTGTCGTAGTCGAGGGCCCTTAATCTCTTTTTGTAAAACTTAAGTGTACGGGTTTTGGTTGCCGTATAGATAAATAAGTGGTGTTCTCTCTTCTTGCACGGCTCCTATCACTCGGGAAAGTAGGTCTGAGGGGACTTTGTGCCTGGTGCTTTCGAGTCATCTGACTTGGGATGCGCCGACCGAACTCCCGTTACACGGGTGGTAGGGATCGCCCTATGTGGAGATTTGGGGGAAGGTGTACGTGATAGTGTAAGTCCTCATAGGCAATGATGCACGAAACCTGACCCTGGGAGAATCAAACATCAACCAATAAAATTCTCCAAAGAAAAAGAAAAAAAGAAAGAAAAAAAATAAATCAAATAAGAACCAAAATGGACTTTACACATTGTATCACATTCAGAAGTTAAGGTTGCCCATGTCTTTCACTTAAGTCCTTGACTAACTCTCACGAATAACTCATTAGGCTAGGTGTGTGGACCGATTACATATATAGAGTCGACCCGTAGTGTTACCGCGTCCCATGATCGACAAAATAAGTCCAACGAGTCGTGTAGCTAGATTGATTAATGCATCTTGTTCGGATTTTGTGGGTATATCCGCTGAAAACCCTCAGGAGACAACACTCCTCCTCCTGGGAAACAGGGAGGTTTAACGGCTTGTTGTACGTGCTAAGTGCAACCGTGATTCCTACGAAAGTGAGTTAGGATTTCTTGTTTTTCGCATGCTTTTCTCTTTCTTTGTTTTGCTCAGGACTAGCAAAAGTTAGATGTGGGGGTATTTGATTGACATCATTTCATGCTCATATTTGTATCTTATAATCCATTATCTTTCACCTAAACAATGCTATGTTACGAGTTTTATGTTTAGTTTTCAGGAATAATTAGGTTTGAAGAGATGAAGCATAAAAGGACCCAAAAGCTGGGAAAAAGGACTGCATTGTGAGATCTGGGGACCAAGATGCAAGGGAGAAGGACCTGATCGTAAGACAGAGGGACCTAAGAGTAAAACAGAATACTCCACACCATCATGGGGAGTATTTTAGCAATTGGATTCGGGTCGGAGCTCCAACAAACGAAGTAGATGCATCAAAGACCACCAAACGCACAAAGAAAAGCCCAGAATAAATCTCAACTGGATCCGGACATTTTGGACCGCCAATTGGGGGTCTGGAACTGCCAATTGGCGGTCTGGATTAGTCCAGATCCGCCAAGATTTCTCCTGGACTTGTATTAATGTTCGTTTAGGCTATTTTTGGTATCTATTTAGTCCCACATCGGGGGATTGTCCCGGTTTGCCTTTTTCCATGGCTATAAATAGAACTCTTCACCTTCCATTGTAATCACTCCATATTTTAAGTGGCTATTCTTCCTACTAGAAGTGAGGCCTTGAAGCACACACTAAAGTAGGAGGATGCTACTTTTAATGTGAGTCATTTTATCAATAAAGTTTTGTGTTTCTTTCATTGTTTGTTTTATGCTTCTTTTATTGTTTGTGCATGTTTTAGTTTAATCGTCTTTTAATTCTAGCTTAGTTTTAATATGCTTTCTTTCCATAGTTTAATAATTAATGTAATGTTTAGTGAGTAGTTCCATCCCCTTTGGGGGGTGGAGTAGATGTACATACATGAATTAGATAATGGGATGAATGCTTTAATTTCAATGTGTTGATTAAACATGAATGTATGCTTGCTTGTTTAGGATAGAATTTACAACTTGATGAGTTTTGCCAAAATGATTAGACACCTCTCATGCTTGTTTAGGTTCTGAAATAAACACCTGGCATATGTAAATGTTAATCAACTAAGTTGGTGAATAGATTGATAGGTTTTGCCATAACATTTAGACACTTCCTATGCTTGATAAACACCACCTTCATGTGCGTAAAGAATGTATTCTACACCCACCTCTTTGCATGTGTGCACTCACTCCACCCCTTAGGGGTTTTCCCTTCCTGAAATTCCAGCATTCTTGTTTTGTTCTTAGCTTAGTTCTTATTTCATCGTTTGTTTGCTTCTTTCACATTTCATACTTCTTAGCGTAGTGTAGCGTAGGTTAGCATAATCAATCTTTCTCTTCCCTATTTTGCCACTTGATTTCTGATAAACAAGAGCCTGCTCACCTCCCTGAGGACGACCCGTACTTGCCACCGCTTCATCGCGGCCGTGCACTTGCGGTTTTAAATAAAACGTTCAACACACACATACATGCTTACATGCGTCATTCATCACTTATTTCACTTCATATGTGCACACACTACACCCCCTAGGGGTTTCCATTCCTAAATTCCAGCTTGTTGTCTTAGTCAGTTTAGTTTCATTGTTGCGTGCTTTCATTTCCTTGTTTGTGCTTACTAGTGTAGTTTAGTCTAGTATAGTGTAATCAACTTCTTCTCCCATCTTTTCCCACTTGCCTTCAAACGAACCAGAGTCGACAGACCTCCCCGTGGCTCGACCCGTATTTTCCACGTCTTCACCGACGCCGTGCACTTGCCGTATTTAAAACGAACACACATCAAGTTTTTGGCACCATTGTCGGGAAGATGCTCTGTCCAGACTTTGGTTTGAACGATTCGGGTGGATTTAATTTTTGTTTTGTAGTTTTATTTTTTAAGGAGACTCTGGGGATCAACGGAAGGCAGCCGGAGGAGTTTTGAGGATAACAAAGCTTGTTGGACCACCAATCAGCGGCCTGCGACCACCAACTGACAGTCTGGTAAGCTCCGTTTCCTTAGTACTTTCTTCGTCTTGTTGATGTATCTGATATAGAGGTCTAGGGCTCAATTTGGCATGTTTTGACTTTTAGTTTGCCCCCAGATCAATAATCAATCCCCCTTTAAGCAACTTGGTGTAGGATTTCTAGTTTAATTGCACATATTTATTTTCGAAATTTTTATGCACAATAAGGATCAATTACAATTTTTCTATGATTTGTTAAAGGCATGCATCGGTTTGTTTCAATAACTAGTTTCAAAACTTTGTTAAAACAAACATGGGCTCCGAATTTCATACCTAGAAGTTATCTAAAACTTCTTGATGATCCGGAGACGTTGAGGATGATTGTCGCTGCGCCGGATGCCTCCGAGTATTCACCAAACTCTAAATAAGATTGGAGAGAGAAGAGCTAGCCTCTCAATCTCCAATAGGGTTTAGAATCTAACTACTAACCCCTCTTTAGTTCCCTTGAGAAGAAGATCTCCGAAAACTAAAACTAAACACAAGAATTATGGTGAAATTCGTGAAGAATTATGGAGAGAAATGTTTGCACAAGAAGATAATGAACTAATTAATATGGTAATGAGATAAACTTGTATTTATAAGTTCTCTCCAAATTACCTATTCATGTGCAAGCTCTTGCCCATGATTTCATGCAAACTTCCATCTAACCATCCATTATTTGCTAACAAATAATCATAGCCACGAATTAAATCAGTTATGGACCAATTCCACGCATGATCTAATTAATTCTTAAATTTATTTTGCAGTAACCGTCTGGATCGGTCACCGTTTTTGAGGTTCGGTCGACCGTTTAGACTAAGTTTCGGTCGACCGTTCATAACTCGGTCGACCGTTCGCAACAAAAAATATTCCATCGCAATGTTCGGTCGACCGAAAACGAACAGACGAAATTCCTGTAGCAATCGAGACACATCCGGTCGACCGTGCAACATTCGGTCCATCGTTTACCGTTTAGCGGTCGACTGTTTCGCACAGTGCTGCAGACTTGTCAAATTTCGGTTTAACCCCTAGAAAATCTTACCTTTCGAGATTAGTAGTAAGTTCACAACTTATGTAACATATTATCCTATGTAATGATAAATCATTACACCCCATAATATTTACATCACATATGAATGTAATTTAGATTCTAATTATGTTATTAATCACAACATAATTTTGATTTCGCTCGTTCACCACATGTGTCATATTTCTACATGAACCCGACACACCTTATGAACTCAAAATCCCCATTTCTTGTTTCCCAGTTTTGTGGTGTGACCTATGGGAGGATCTAGACTAAGTTGGCAGTTATATTAAAAGCTTAATATCACAAGCTATAAGCGGTATCAAGCTACACATTATAGCTCCCAATTAGTTAGATGTCTTAATTCCACTCGAACCAAAAACCCGGTCCATTTAGTGATGGAGTGCACCACCTGTGTCCGTCTCTTGCCTCATGATATTAAGAATACAAACAAAGTAGTATTGTGTCATCTTTGTATTAGTATTCATTTCTTGATCTCTTTAAGCTAGTTATAAATATGTGATTTAACTCAAATCACATTGTGCACATTATAACTTTGCTTTATCAAGGGGCCCACTAATATCATCACTCAATTAAGAGGGGCAATGATAATCTTTTAACTAACTATCTTCTCCAACAAAAGTCATACTTATCCAACCAATGCCTTTACACTACATTCATCGATAGCTCAAGCCACTAGTCTAATTAAGCAATTCTTAAGTGATCGGATATAAGTCTCATATCAAAGGACCAAATACACAGTAAAACATCAATGACACAGAAAACACAATTCTATAATGTTTTACTTATTAGGTCTATTCAGTATACAAAAGTAATATTTTCCTCTTTTGTGTACCCGTGCTGTCACTCACTTGTAGAGCTACAATGATCTATGACCAACACGACAACTTAACTCGGTAATTAATGTCCCATGTTAATTACCATGATTGCGAATATCTTTTGTTTTATGTAAACCAACATATTGCAGAGCTCTACGGTTAAGGACCAGGAGCCTCTTCCTTAACACTTCTAAAAGACGAATAACATAAACAAGGAACAAAATGATTTCTCTTTCAATTTATAATAATTGACATTTAAAAGTAAAACTTTTAGAACACATTCCCTTCAATCTCCCACTTGTTATTAAAGTTTTCTTTCATATACATACTCAATGTATAAAACAATAATAACTAGGGTAAACCCCATTACATGACAATCATCAAGCCAATCTACATGGTTCCTCAATCCCATGGACTCGAAATGCATTTCGCCCTTGGCTTGGGATAAGGGTTTTGTGAATGGATCAGCTGTGTTGCTGTTGGTGTCCACCCATAAAAGATTTATTTTGCCTTCGTCGATGAGGTCATGTGTCACGAAGTACTTACGATCCATGTACTTCACTTTGTGGTGTGATCTAGGATCCTTGATTTGCGAGATAGATGCACCATTGTCGCAAAATAGCTCAATGGGTCCCTCGCTCGTGGAAACTACTCCAAGCTCTTCAAGGAACTTCTTGATCCACACCCCTTCCTTGCTCGCTTCAGCGACAACCATTACTTCTGAAGAAGTGGTTGAGCCGGCCGTAGTGCTTTGCTTCCAACTACGCCAACTCACAGCTCCACCATTCAGAAGAAAAACGTATCCTGATTGCGACCTTCTATCGTCTGGATCACTCATGAAACTCGCATCCGAGCAACCCTCGGCTATCAACTCCCTTTGTCCTCCATAAACAAGAATCTTATCCTTAGTCTGATTAAGGTACTTCAGGATATTCTTGACCGCAGTCCAATGCTCAGGACCTGCGTTGGATTGGTGACGACTTGTCACGCTTAGAGCATACGAGACATCAGGTCTTGTGCAAGTCATCGCGTACATGATCGACCCAATTTCCGAAGCATAAAGGATATCCTTAATGTACTCTAAGTCCTTACGTGATTGCGCACGTTGAGACTTCTTGAGTTGCACACTCATACTCATTGGCACACTGCCCTTTTTGGAGTTGTTCATCTTGAACCTTTCCAAGACCTTGTCAATCTATGTACGTTGACTGAGGCCAATGAGTTTACGGGATCTATCTGTATATATCTTGATACCCAAGATGTATTGAGCCTCACCCATATCTTTCATTGAGAATGCAGATTTCAATAAACTTCTCATTTGCGCAAGTAAAGGAATATGATTGCCCATAAGCAATATGTCATTGACATATAAGATTAGGAATACTACATGGCTCCCACTAACCTTCTTGTATATACAAGGTTCTTCCTTACTTTGAATGAAGTGAAGCCTCTTCACTTCCTCGTCAAAGCGTTTGTTCCAACTCCTTGATGCTTGTTTCAATCCATAAATGGATCTTTGAAGCTTGCATACCTTCTCGCTATTCTTTGGATCTTCAAAACCTTGAGGTTGTACCATGTACACATCCTCTTCCAAATTCCCATTAAGGAACACAGTTTTGACATCCATTTGCCATATTTCATAATCATGAAATGCAGCTATAGCGAGCATTATCCGAATATACTTGAACATGGCAACTGGTGAAAAAGTTTCATCATAGTCAATTCCTTGAACTTGAGTGAAACCCTTTGCTACAAGCCTCTCTTTGTAGGTTGTCAAGTTCCCATCCATGTCCATCTTCCTCTTGAAAACCCATTTATTTTGAATGGCCTTTTTTCCTTGAGGAAGGTCAACCACGTTCCACACTTGATTATCATACATGGATTCTATTTCGGATTCCATGACCTTTAGCCATAATTTTGAGTCTTCCCTTTCCATTGCATCTTGGAAGGTCAAGGGATCATTGGTATCAAGTACCATGATTTCATGAAGTCCCAGATACAAGTCGGGTTTCTTCCTTTCCCTCGCTGACCTTCTTAGTTCTTTTGGTTCTTCTCGTGTCTCTCGAACTTCTTCCACAATTCTTGAGGAGTGGGTTCACGTTCAACTCTTGAACGTACACTAGGTGGGGATGATTGAGAGTCTCTCAAAATTTCTTACGACGGTCTCTCACTCACGCTCCCACTAACCAAAGGAATCTCGGTTGGTCCTTCATGATCTTGAATGTCATCATTCATGTCATGATTTTGTAGAGTATCTTGAGTTTCCTCAAGCACAACCCTACTCCCACTACTTTTTACTCTTTCCAGAAATTCCTTTTCCAGAAATGTGGCATCCCTGTCTACAATCACTCGATTAGAGGTGATATGCCAAAAGTAGTATCCTCTTGTCTCACGAGGATAACCAATAAAGAAGCACTTATCCGCTTTTGGTTGAAGTTTGGTCGACATCAATTTCTTGACGTAAGCCTCACAACCCCAAATCTTGAGAAAATTGAGCTTGGGTGTTTTACCACTCCATAGCTCATAAGGAGTTTTCTCCACGGATTTGGATGAAACATTATTTAGTGTGTAAGCCACAGTTTGTAGTGCATAACTCCAAAAGTAAAGAGGTAATTCCGCATGACTCATCATTGACCAAACCATGTCGAGCAATGTCCTATTCCTCCTTTCGGATACCTTATTCCACTGAGGTGTATCGGGAGGGGTGCGTTGAGGTACAATACCAAACTCGTTTAGGTATGAGTCAAATTCAGCACTTAAGTACTCACCTCCACGATCCGTTCGTAGAGACTTGATTTTCTTGTCGAGTTGGTTCTCTACTTCATTCTTGAATTCTTTGAACTTGTCAAAGGATTCACTTTTGTTTCTCATTAGATAAACATAGCCATAACGACTATAATCATCTGTGAACGTAATGAAGTACCTGAAACCATCTCGTGCACTAGTACTGATTGGACCACATACATCGAAATGTATCAAATCTAACAACCCACTCGCCCTTGGACCTTTCTTCTTGAACGGATTTTTGGTCATTTTTCCCATTAAACATGGTTGGCACGTCTCCAATGATTTAAAATCAAGTAGACCAAGAAGGTTAGCTTCTTGCAATTTCTTGATGCGCTTTTCATTTATGTGACCAAGACGATAGTGCCACAAGAGTGTATCGTTCTCGTGAGCGGTCTTAAGTCTTTTGTTATTGATATTAAAGATTTGTTTATTATTCAATTCAAGCAAATAGAGACCATTCCTTATGAATGCATTTGCATAGAAAACACCATTCTTCGATATAGACAAGCAAGAATTTGAAATATTTATAAAAAAAATTGAAATTATCCATATCTAAACATGATACAGAAAAAATGTTCTTGCTAATCGAAGGCACATAATAAACATTCTTTAGACATAAATTTAAACGACTACATAATTGAAGCACCACAGAACCTTGTGCAACCGCAGAAACGTTCGCACCATTTCCGACCTTCAATTCTACCTCGTTCCTTCCTATCCGTGAGTAGCTGCACATTAGAAACTATGTGAGCACAAGATCCGGTATCAATTACCCAATCCTGGACAGAGGTGGCTAAATTTATTTCAATAACAAATATACCTTTGGCCTTTTTGGGGCGCCGACGTTCAATCACTCCGTTGTCAAGGTCTTCCTTGTACTTGGGGCAATTTGGCCGGATGTGTCCTTTTTCACCGCAGTGAAAGCACTCCGTATTGGGAGTTGGAGATTTCTGAGATTTCCCCCTCGAGGCACTCTTATGAGCACCTCCTACTCCCTTGCTCTTGATTGAACCACTTTTGGTAGATTTGCCCTTTCATTAACCAACCTTTTGGCTCCTCCCATGGACGGCAAGGACATGCTTGTCCCTACCCTTGCCCATGTCAACTTCAGCAGTTTTGAGAGCGTTGTGCAGCTCCTCAAGATGCACCCCTTTTTCACGCACGTGGTAGTGCATCACAAAGTTCTTAAAGGACGGGGCTACAGAGGCAAGAATCATATCTTCAGCAATGTTCTCGGGCATTGGTGAAGAGAGCTTTGCCAACTTCTCAAGGTACCCCTGCATCGTGAGAAAATTCATGGATACCGATGTTCCCTCCGCCATATGGGACCTTGTGAGTGCGATGGTGGTCTTATAGTGCTCCTTTCGGACACTATCCATGAACATCTTAGACAAAGCCTCCATGGTCTTCTTGGGTTTTAAATCCAAGTATTTTGCTTGAAGCGAGTCACCCATGGATGCTAGCATAAGACCGTGAACATGGTTCTCTTGGTCTTCCCACTTGGCTTTAGCCTCTTTCTCTTCATCGGTTAATCTCTCATTCCATTTTGGGATTGGACCTTCCAAAATGTGAGATAGTTTCTCAAACTTTAACACGATGTTGAGTTTGAGTTGCCAACTTATGAAGTTTGAGCAATCATTTGCTAAATGGTGTTTTTATATCATGGATCATACGATAGGTTGGATGTTCGACATTTTTCTACAAAATAAATCATACAGGATTTTAATGCCACTTTTATGTTTATCATACATACATACAAATGTAAATGCTACAAATAAAAAATCTTGCCCATAAATGCAACAATCCAAGATCCCATCAATTGTAATATAGACTAGCTAAGGGCTATCGAATACATTACAATATCAAGGTAAGAAAAACATTTTCTAATCACAACCTTTTTGAATTTTAGCAACATTAGCATCTTCAAACTCTTGTGATTCTTGTCGTTTTAATTATGAGGGAATATGACCTATCCTCGTAAGAAAAACGTTTTCCCAAAACCGAGTGAGGGCGCTAGGTAATGTTAAGAAAACTTATTTTCATTTGATACGATATACGTTTATCCATTGTATTCACAACTAAACATACTTGGGGTTCACTAGGGTGAAACGCACCTCATATATTTAATCGTGGCACAACAATAGACAACCATTATATCTCCCACTATTCCCAAAGATAGAGGGAGCTATCTCCCGCTAAGGGCAAGCAGAGTATCCCTCGATCGATGGCTGCTAGTGGATGAAATAAGAAGGAAAATTACTCTTAATTTTGTTGGACAATTTCATATATTAACATGTGATTCAGAATTTTAGGTTATCATGCATATTATCATTCATACACATCCTAACATTCGACACATTCATCACATGCATAGCAAGATTAAAAACAGAAATTAAACCATTCACGCAATGCATATCGTGTGAGTTTATCTGTTCCCTTTGATCCTTGATCCTCGATCCCTGATCTTCGATCCTCGATCGATGCGCTACAGCGGCGACTTCCTCTTGCACCGGAGATGTAGATTTTACAGAAAATAAACATGCTCCTCACATTCGATAAAAAACCGACTAGTGCAAGTCCTACGTAAAACCTCTCAAATGCAATGCAATTATCTAAAGATAGAAAGAGAGAATTTGGCTTTTACATGTAAATAAGCCCCTGTATAATAATAATTACTAACATTCATAGGCGCTGATTTGGAACATATAAACTCACAAGTCCTGCAAAGACAACTCGAGCATCCATGCACGCAATATTGCTATAAACTATACAACCTAGTTTATCAATCATCTAGAATCCCAAACAATTATTTGAAAAATATTTTGAAATCCATTAAAAAGGTTTTTCATCCATCCACAAGTTCAAAAACAATTTTGAACCGCTGTCCATCCAATTTCCTAAAAGGAAAGACGAACCGCAGTTTTTCGGTTTTGTTGATTCTCTTGCAAACCAATCGTTTATGCTTAAAACGAAATTATTGCAAGTTAGACTTATGTCTAAATCATAATTCTCATAATTACATGGCATGTTTTAAACCACTTAAAACATTCAAAACGAATTATTACAAAGAATTATTCCAACAAAACATTTAAAGAACAAACAAATAACGGAAAATCGAATTGTTCGAACCCTAGATGGTAAACTAAATTCGTTTATAGATTCAATTAGAAAATTGAACCCTAAGAAACTTGGTGTAGGATTTCTACTTTAATTCCACATATTTATTTTCGAAATTTTTATGCACAATAAGGATCAATTACAATTTTTCTATGATTATTTTCATGCATGCATCGGTTTGTTTCAATAACTAGTTTCAAAACTTTATTACAACAAACATGGGCTCCGAATTTCATACCTAGAAGTTCTCTAAAACTTCTTGATGATCCGGAGACGTTGAGGATGATTGTCGCTGCGCCGGATGCCTCCGAGTATTCACCAAACTCTAAACAAGATTGGAGAGAGAAGAGCTAGCCTCTCAATCTCCAATAGGGTTTAGAATCTAACTACTAACCCCTCTTTAGTTCCCTTGAGAAGAAGATCTCCGAAAACTAAAACTAAACTCAAGAATTATGGTGAAATTCGTGGAGAATTATGGAGAGAAATGTCTGCACAAGAAGATAATGAACTAATTAATATGGTAATGAGATAAACTTGTATTTATAAGTTCTCTCCAAATTACCTATTCATGTGCAACCTCTTGCCCATGATTTCATGCAAACTTCCATCTAACCATCCATTATTTGCTAACAAATAATCTTAGCCACGAATTAAAAAAAGTTATGGACCAATTCCATGCATGATCTAATTAATTCTTAAATTTATTCTGCAGTAACCGTCTGGATCGGTAACCGTTTTTGAGGTTCGGTCGACCGTTTAGACTAAGTTTCAGTCGGCCGTTCATAACTCGGTCGACCGTTCGCAACAAAAATTATTCCATTGCAATGTTCGGTCGACCGACCGAACTACTTCGGTCGACCAAAAACGAACAGACGAAATTCCTGTAGCAATCGAGACACATCCGGTCGACCGTGCAACATTTCGGTCGACCGTGCAACATTCGGTCCATCGTTTACCATTTAGCGGTCAACTGTTTTGCACACTGCTGCAGACTTGTCCAATTTCGGTTTAACCCCTACAAAATCTGACATTTCGGGATTAGTAGTAAGTTCACAAGTTATGTAACATATTATCCTATGTAATGATAAATCATTACACACCATAATATTTACATCACATATGATTTTAATTTAGATTCTAATTATGTTATTAATCACAACATAATTTTGATTTCGCTTGTTCACCACATGTGTCATATTTTCTACATGAAACCCGACACACCTTATGCACTCAAAATCCCCATTTCTTGTTTCCCAGTTTTGTGGTGTGACCTATGGGAGGATCTAGACTAAGTTGGCAGTGATATTAAGAGCTTAATATCACAAGCTATAAGCGGTATCTAGCTACACATTATAGCTCCCAATTAGTTAGATGTCTTAATTCCACTCGAACCAAAACCCGGTCCATTTAGTGATGGAGTGCACCACTTGTGTCCATCCCTTGCCTCATGATATTAAGAATACACACAAAGTAGTATTCTGTCATCTTTGTATTAGTATTCATTTCTTGATTTCTTTAAGCTAGCTATAAATATGTGATTTAACTCAAATCACATTGTGCACCTTACAACTTTGCTTTATGAAGGGGCCCACTAATATCATCACTCATTTAAGAGGGGCAATGATAATATTTTGACTAACTATCTTCTCCAACAAAAGTCATACTTATCCAACCAATGCCTTTACACTACACTCATCGATAGCTCAAGACACTAGTCTAATTCAGCAATTCTTAAGTGATCGGATATAAGTCTCATATCAAAGGACCAAAGACACAGTAAAACATCAATGACACAGAAAACACAATTCTATAATGTTTTACTTATTAGGTCTATTCAGTATACAAAAGTAATATTTTCCTCTTTTGTGTACCCGTGTTGTCACTCACTTGTAGAGCTACAATGATCTATGAGCAACACGACAATCATAACTCGGTAATTAATGTCCCATGTTAATTACCATGATTGCGAATATCTTTTGTTTTATGTAAACCAATATATTTCAGAGCTCTACGGTTAAGGACCAAGAGCATCTTCCTTAACACTTCTAAAAGACGAATAACATAAACAAGGACCAAAATGATTTCTCATTCAATTTATAATAATTGACATTTAAAAGTAAAACTTTTAGAACACATTCCCTTAACTTGGACCTTAAAACCCAAAGCAAAAGATTAGGCATTCTTGCTTGTTTTGGTAATGCATCATATACTTGACTTAGGATGTAGTTTGTGTTCTGTTTTAGCTTTACTTTCAGTTGTTGAGAGCTGGCGTGAGGTACGCAGCTCCTACACTCATTCATGCATTTGGTATGACAATGCGTTAGTTAGTAGGAATTGCATTGCTATAAGTGTGAGTTGAGAGTTTGTTTGGAGAGTTGATTTCTAGATAAGGACTCCAAAATGCTACTAAGGAGGGGTTGTCCCATATATGATAAGGTGGGGAATTTAATCACCCTTTCCTTTGCCCCCAAAACCACACTAATCAATATCCTAATTTTAAAATCAAGTTGACATTGGCCCTAATGATCATGGGCGCATTAGGAGAGTGATTCAGTCGCGACCGTCATGGCCTAATCGGCGTCACCCACTCCGTCGATAGTAGGATCACTTGCTGGGCTTTGTGGTACTCGTCATAAGGAGGTGAGTCGTGTTGAGGCCGTGTGAGCTCGCAGTTAGGCATCGTCTAGCTGTAAAGACCAATAGCAACCTTAGGTTGTTTGAGCCTTGTTTGCCTGTGTGCTTCTACCGGTACCTACCCATCGTAGAGTAAGGACGTCTTCCCTTCTCTCCTGAGTTATTCTCTCTTTTGTGTCCTTTTGTCTTCTCCTTTACACACATTCTGCTTCCTTGTTACAAAAAAACGTTTTGGTTCGTGTGTGTGTGCACCTTGTGGATACTTGTGTGGGCACGAGACGAGAGTGTCCGTTTGACGAGGCATGTTGTCAATCCTACCTCGGTAGTCGATTTCTCGACGCCTTCATCTTCTCGTGTCGCACACGGTCCGGGTTCAATGGCTGCTCAGTACCGCGAGGAGGAGTAGTTGTTGGACCCACCTGTCTCACCCGTTCAACCTGTTCTTGTTCTCGTTTCTCTACGTGATCGATGCTACCCGAGCCGTACTGCTCTACCTTCGTGCATCGTATTGCCATAGGCGAATGGGAACCACTTTGACGTTAAGCCTCAATATATATCCATGCTCCCTCGATTCACTGGGAAGGGTGACCCCTATACCTTTCTCAGGGAATTGGAGGAGGTTTGTGCTATGTTCAAGCTGCAACAACTTAGCACAGACTCCATCCATCTTAGTCTTGTCTCCTTTGCACTGAAGGATGATGCCAACAAGTGGTTGTAGAACAACCAGGCAAATTCCTTTAGGACTTGGGATGAGTTTCAATCTGCATTCCTCAAGAAGTACTTTCCAAATCATCGGACTCAAAAATTGAGGAACAAAATCAATTCGTTTTATCAGCACAAGACTGAATCATTCCATGCATACTTAGAGAGCTTCAAGGAGCTACTATCCTCATTCCCTCACCATGACATCGAGTTGTGGCACCTGTGTCAGATTGTTTACGATGGTCTTCACATCCCATCCCGAATGCTCCTTGAGTCCATGTGTCAAGGTGAGTTCTTAAGAAAGTATGAAAGGGAGGCATGTGCTTTCCTGGAAGACCTTGCTGAGAAGACCATGCAGTGGGAGAGTGTGAGGGAACCACCAGCATCATCTATCATAGGAGCGAGGATTGCAAATGCAAACACGACTAGATTGGGTGCCACATTTGCTGTTGATACCACTACGGCCATCGAGGCGCGCATGGCGGTCTTAATGTGCCATATAGATTCTATTGAGCTCCGCAACCAGCACGATGTGTCACATGTGTCTGCATCTGGTCCAGTTCCTTGTCATCTATGTGGTCGTATAGGATGTGAGTGTGCATCCATTCCTCCTGAGATGGAACATGTCAATGCCTCTATGATAGATCCAAGAATGAACCACATTCATCATCATATAACCCTGGATGTAGGAACCACCCTAATTTTTCATGGAACCATAACAATGCCCCAGGTGGTCCTTCAAACTCCTCTCGAGCACCTAACCGAACTCACCAACCTCCCATGCATTCACAGTCTTATCACCAACCCCAAGCTCAAAGCACCAACCCACCAGGTTTCCCAAATTCTAACAACTTGGAAACCCAGTTTAATTCGCTCGAAAACTTCACTCGTGGACGTCAGAACTGTGTAAAAACTTTATGTCATCCACGAGTCAAGTCCTCACTTCGAATCAGCAGACCATCAAATCTCTCAAGCTTCAGATGGGCTAACTCGTTAAGTCTGTGCATGAGAGAGAGAGAGGGAGTCTGCGTAGCCAACCTGTGGCTAACCCCCGTGCTCAACATCACTCAAACATGCAAAATGCAAATTCAAGACCGCAGAGGGGGCAAGTTAACTATGTGGAAGAACCTGTGGACCATGTCAATGCCATTGTGACATTGAGAAATGGGAAGCACGTCAACAACCACGTTTCTTTGCCACTAAATCCATCTGTGCAGCCCCTTTGTGGGAATGATGGTGAGAAAGAGGCCGACGATGAGAGTAATACACCAGCGCCTCCTTCTCAAGCACCGTAGAAAACCTACCTATCAAAAGCTCCATAACCTAGTAGGTTGTCTAAGAAACAGACGATAGTGTGGATAAAATGCTGGAGATATTCAAGAAAGTGAATGTCAACATTCCTTTGTTAGACATGATTCAAAAAATACTTCCCTTTGCAAAATTCTTGAAGGATCTCTGTACAAATGATGAGATTTTTATTTATACCGCAAGTGCACGGTCGCGATGAAGCAGTGGCAACTACGGGTCGAACACTAGAAGGGAGAGATATTGTTATTTTTGTGGTTTTCGATTAAGGAGAGAAAGAGAGAACAATAATGAGGTTGGTTTGAGATTTTTAGTCTTTTTAATTATCTAAAGCAAGAACAACAAACAAACTAAGAAGAAAACAACTATGAATGGGAGTCCAGCGGGTGGAGGTTTAGATGTCGGGTTTCGATTAGAGAATTCTGAAACTTATAATAAATCACATTAGTTATATAAAGCATTACATGATAAATGACTCAACATAAACTCAAGTAATCAAAATATACTAATACGAAATTAAAATAATAACTTGATTCTTCTTCTCATCACCCTAAATCCGTCACCCCCACCGTTTGGAGAGAGTTAGAAACTCATGGATGGAGAGGAGGACAAGGGGTCCTAGAGAAACTAAGAAAGAAAAGTAAAAAACACAAAATAAATCAACAGAATTTTATTACTAAATAATGGGTCAAAACAAGAACTCCCTACAACATCGTTCTCGGGGCTATTTATAGCCGATACAAAGGTCCTAAGTATAAAATAGGAAAGTACATGTGTCAAGAAACAACTGGACAAAATTCGGAGGCGCGGATCGACAGGGGTGCGGCAGAATCGCCGCACAATACATGTAACTTGCGGCTAAATCGCCGCACAATATGCTCTGATTGGATCCAGATTTTTGCTGTGTGTTTATGGTATGATTTAATCCTCCTTTGCACGTCTGGATGATTTCTTTCCTTTCTTTTGATCTCTGAATTAATTCTTTGTATATTTGGAGATCCAAATTGATTTTTTTAGAACTTCTCCAAAATAATATTTTGGTCCTTGCAGTCGGGTCCTTGGCTTTTTGCAATTATGTCCCTGGCTGCTTTTGTGCTTAAGTCCTTGGCCTTTTTGTAATTAGGTATTTGAATGCTTTTAGGCTTGGATGAACTTCCATTTGAATCCCGATAATCTTGACTTGGTCTTTATGATAGAAATGAGTCTCTTGCATGCATTTATGCTCGGGATACGGGTAATTTGCATTAAGGTCCCTGTGTTATGTAAATAAGACTAAACACATACCTTAGTAGCATTTATTGATATAAAATTAATCTAAGTGAAAGACATATGATGCAATGTATGCAATGCATCAAATTCCCCCACACCTAGATTTTGCTAGTCCCTAGCAAAACAGAATATAAGAACAATGAAAACACGGAAATCCTAACTCACTTTCGTAGGAATCACGGTTGCACTTAGCATGTGCAACAAGCCTTTAAACCCCCAAGCTTCCTTAGAGGACGAGTTTTGTCTCGTGAGGGTTTTCAGTTGACACACCCACAAAGTCTTAATTCAACATTTCATTGATAGCTCTAAATATCTCCACCTCCACCTTATACATCTTACTTAGAATTCTTGCATGCGCATTATACAAATCTAACTTATAAAAAGTCTGACTTGGTCTTTGTTCCTCCAACATTCACACCACTAACCCTTCTACACATGTTATCACTTAAATTATTTTGCACGCCTCCTCTGGTGGTGAAGTATCATTCAGATCAACCATGGCATGAATCATTCTTTTAGCTTTGGGCCTTGAGTATCTTAAAGTATATTTTTTTCCTGATTCAACACATTTGCTTTTTCTGACACTTTTACCCATTTTGCATTCGTGTAACGAGTTTGGTCGATAATCCCGAGCTGGCAGACTCAAGTTACCGGGTTTCAAGATACCCCTACGGACCAGTGACTCAAAGGCTTGGGCTTTTGTAATCATTTTGCAAAATGTGCTTTCCTCACTTGATTCCTTTATTAATTTTTTACTTTTATTTTCCTCAAGGCTTAATTGCTATTAGAAGTCCACACTTCCCGGTATATTTTCCTCAACCTCTGCTTTTTATCAACCACTTCAAAGATTTGATTCATCCAATTGAAGTGCATACATGTCTTAAAGGGTAATGAGTTATTTCTTTGGAACTTAGATTTATGTCATAATTTCTAGAAGCAGAACTATATAATATGGAACAAAAACTCAATGCAATTTGTACACGGGTTTTGGCAGTTCAATCTTAAGCTATGTCATGCAATATTGATTTTTTTTAAACCAACAAAACTAATAGAATATATAGATATATACTAATAGAATATATAGATATATAGATAAACACCCCCCCCCCACACACCTACATCATGCATTGTCCTCAATGTATGCAAATATGAAGCAAATGCACTTATTACCTGGGTGAATTGCGGTGGAGGGATGGAATTAGTTCAGAGTCAACCATAATCAGAACTGGATTGAATGTCACCATGTTGGTGCATGTATCCAGTTGAATTGTTCCCCATGTTGCCCTGAGGTAAAGGTTCCACACCTCTCACATGTATTGACTTGTTCGCTCGAGTGATGGTGGGTGTGTCGAAGAATTACTCCCCTTTTTTGCACTTTCTTTTTGATTTTGTGATGATTTATTTGATTCAGAAATCTTATAGATACGTGCTCTCATCACAACATCACTTTGATTGCATATTATTTCTGGCTCACTCTCAACATGAAAGATATTAAATTCAGCTTTTAAGTTCCCAAAAGATAATTGCATGAGCCCATTTCGACAGTTTATCAATGCTTCAGAAGTGGCTAAAAAGGGTCTGCCTAGTATTACAGGGATTTGTCTATTAGGAGTTACAACAGGTGCAGTATCTAGTACGACAAAATCCACTGGGTAAATGAAGTCACCCACCTTGATCAAAACGTCCTCGACTACACCTCTTGGTTTCTTAATAGAGCAGTCAGCAAATTGAAGAGTTGTCTTAGAGGGTTTTAGTGGACCAAGGTTGAGTTGCTCGTAGACAGAGAACGGGAGTAGGTTAACACTAGCACCAAGGTCTAGAAGGGCTTTGTTGATAAAAGTATCTCCCATTGCACACGAAATTATGGGACACCCAGGGTCCTTATATTTTATAGGAGATGAGTTGGACAGAATAGAGCTTATGTTTGCAGTTAAGAAAGCCTTCTTTGGTACGTTTGTTTTTCTCTTTCTAGTGCACAGATCTTTTAAGAATTTAGCATAAGCAGGTATTTGTTGAATCATATCCAGGAGTGGCATATTCACCTTAACTTGCTTAAATACTTCCAGTATTTTCTCCATTTGTGCACTTGAGTTCTTCTTATGTCTATTGGGGAATGGAGCTTTAGAACAGAGACTCGCTCAGGTTGAGCTATGGGAGCAGGTTGAGTAGGTGGGTTGGGTGTTTCATATTGGACGTCAGGTTCAATGGTTAGGTCATATGTGGTTGTTTGATGGCTAGATTGATTAGACGTTCTAGGATTTACCACATTGTTATCAACTTGTCTTCCGGACCGTAATGATACTACTGCATTTATTTGTTGGAACGGTCCTTCCTCATTAACCATTTGAACTGGTCTCGAGTTGTTACTTCCTAGAGGTGGTTGATAGGGTTGATATTGATTATTAGATCTAGGATTCACCTCAGGTTGATTTGGAAACTGACCATTTTCTCTTGCACCTACAATTTGTGCGAGTTTGCTGACTTGTGTCTCTAGCCTTTGGAAGGAC